>OX387424.1:71963545-72627509 GCA_947563755.1 Lochmaea crataegi
GGTACGTTGGACGCCGCCAATTTTTAATCTATACACACTATCAATAACACACATATAAAATTCGAACGAAAAAAACAAAATACGCGAAATATAACCTCAATAACTGTAGAAACGTCAAAATTACACATAATAAACAAACGCTTTGCTTTTGCATCATTGGAGGAGGTAACATTGACCAACTGTCTACTATGGAACCCTATAATTTCCATTAATTACAAAAAAACCCTTCCATATCCAGGGCCGGATCTACGTATGGGCTTAATGGGCTCCAGCCTAGGGCCCCCGGGTTCCAGGGGCCCCAACTAATAAAAAAATACAAATCGAAAATAAAAAACCCGAGGTAACATATCAAATTTATTTTTAATATTCCAGAGCAATTTACTTTCGTTCTTCCGCCCTTGTTTGAAATAAAAAAGCCTTACGTATGTTTAATTTTCCCGCATAATACTTTTTTTTAGGAAAATGACAAATATATTAATTATTTCGTGGATCCCCCGGATATCGTCAGCCCATGGCCCCAAAAGGTTGCGGTCCGGCCCTGTCCATATCGATTTGTCAAATATTATAGCTCCCCCTGTATATAATTATTGACCATTTTTGACAGTTTTATATAATTATGGACCATTTTTTCAAAATTTTGACAATTTTTGACCATTTTTGACAATTTTTCGAAAAATTTGACCATTTTTCAAAAATTTTGAAAATTTTTGGAATCATTTGGCAATTATTAACCATTTTTTCCAAATTTTGACAGTTTTTGTTAATTTTTGACGATTTTTCCAAATTCTTGACAATTTTTGACCATATTTAAAAAATTTTAACAATTATTGACCATTTTTGACCATTTTAACCATTTTTGACGAATTTTGACAATTATTGACCGCCTTTGACAATTATTGACGATTTTTGACAATTTTTTAAAATTTCGACCCTTTTTCAAAAATTATGACAATTTTTAATAATTATTGACCATTTTTGACAGTTTTTTATAATTATTGACCATTTTTTCAAAATTTTGATAATTTTTGACAATTTTTCAAAAATTTTAACAATTTTTGACAATTATTGACCATTTTTCCAAATTTTTGACAATTTTTGGAAATATTTGGCAATTATTAATCATTTTTTCAAAATTTTGACAGTTTTTGACGATTTTTGACGATTTTTCCAAGTTCTTGACAACTTTTGACCATATTTAAAAATTTTAACAATTATTGACCATTTTTGACGAATTGTGACAATTAATGACCGCCTTTGACAATTATTAAGAATTTTTTAAAAATTTCAACAATTATTGACCATTTTTGACGAATTTTGACAATTAATGACCGCCTTTGACAATTACTGACCATTTTTGACAATTTTTAAAAAATTATGACAATTTTTAATAATTATTGACCATTTTTTACAGTTTTATATAATTATTGACCATTTTTTCAAAATATTTAATACGCTTCCGCTTCCTATAAGTTACTCTATATATAAAAATATGTCAACAAATACTCGCTCGCCCCAAAATATTCTCCACCTCTGTAAAAAAAACGACGCGCCGACGCTAGGCGTCTTCAAGCGTCCATCCCCTCTTCTATATAATTTCATATTTCAACTTCATTGGTGGCTTTGACCTCGCCTTGCCCAATCCCTTACTGCTTATAATATTTCTGATATTTCATAAGCTAGATTTATGATTGGTAGCGGTCCTCCCTAATATCATAACTCGACGACGTCGATGGCGTCGCGACGTCAGGCTCGCTTGTCTGATCTGCTTTATGAATATTCTAGGATTTTGTCAAACAAAATTGTTGGTATTTAGATTTAAATATTAATTATTATTGAGGTCACTCCTAGAAGATCTAGAACGATTTTTGAGGTTTTTTATAAGATTTACTAATTATTGAAATAGTTCCGGAGATGTAGGAAAAAGCAGTTTATTTTTCATATTTAAGAATAATAAGAAATTGTTTGAATCTAAATTTATACGTAAAATATAGTTACGAAGTCACCAATTCAAAGCCGGCTCTGTCACTTAACTAAAAATTTTGGCGAATGCGGAGCGTGGTAAATTCAAGAACATTCGAGAGTATGTGAAAACTCCTAACTTGATGTTTGTCGGTTGGTTGCGGCCACTGCTTGATGGAAGCAATTTTCTCTGGATCCACCGCCACTCCTTCATTGCTCACAATATGATCCAGATAGTTTGGAATAAATGACATTTCTTCGGGTTTAACATCAGCTGGGCAGCTTGAAGTCTTCCAAATTCTTCAGGTGTTCCTCAAATGTCTTCTCCAATACTACGATGTCATCCAAATAAACAAGGCATGTTTTCCAAGATAACCCTCTCAAGATCAGATATTGAGAATAAGATCACAACGATGGACGAGAAAATTGATAATAAGATCACAAGAATTGATGAGAAAATCCAGGAGTTAGAGAGGAAAATGAAAGATTTAAGAATACAAGACACGCCAGCAGAACAAAAAAAGATCAAACAAATAAAACCCTGCAAGCCAGAAACACGCCCCAAGATAGAAGATATTAGCAGTTTTGCCCCCAACGTTCGACGGAAAGACGTCGTGGACCAACTTTGAAGCAGCCTCTGGAGCGAATAATTGGTCCGATAGGGACGCACTCTACGTTGGATGTCAATTAAAAACTATATAGTGCGTCCATAAAATAACGCACAAATTCAGTAAATTAGCCGAATAAAATTTTTCCTTCAGTATAACAACCTCATAACACGGATAACGTGACATTAGCCAGGATGTTCTTTTGACATTAGACTTCAAACCACAAAACGTAAAGTTCTGTTATCTGTCAGCTCAAGCGCGTTCCTAAACTACTTATCAACCTTGACCAGTCGGTTCTGGTATATTTTTTTGTTTATTAAGGTTTAAAAACGCACTCTACGATGGATGTCATTAAAAAAATATACAGTGCGTCAATAAAATAACGCACAAATTCAGTGAATTAGCCGAATGAACAGCCGATTTTTGATTTCAATTTACTATTTTATACTATTTTGTCATAAAATCGAGTAAAAGAAAATAAAAAACAAAATTAGAATCTTACAGCTTGTATATTCATCAATGATTAGCAAACATACTAAATAGTAGCTACTAGTATTTAATATCACCTTCTCTACCTCCTCTAGTAATTAGTTGAGAAAATGATATATGTAGAGTACTCCAAGGCTTAGTCGTACGAATTCGGTTGTTAGTTTGATACGCTGATTCGTTATCGCTAATCTTATCCACTATTTCGTTTAAAATTGCTTCACACATATTTTTCGATTCTTCTATTAAAATGATCCTCGATAGCAAATTCTGACATTTACTCTGAAATTAAAAAAAAATTCGGTATAAAAGCTTCATAACACGGATAACGTGACATTAGCCAGGATGTTCTTCTGACATTAGACGTCAAACCATAAAACGTAAAATTCTGTTATCTGTCAACTCAAGCGCGTTCCTATACTTATCAACCTTGACCAGTCGGTTCTGGCATCTTTTTTGTTTATTATGGTTTAAAAACCCACTATACGATGGATGTCATTTAAAAGATATAGAGTGCGTCCTTAAAGTAATGCACAAATTCAGTAAATTAGCCGAATAAAATCTTTCTTCAGTATAAAATCCTCATAACAAGGATAACGGGACATTAGCCAGGATTTTCTTCTGACCACAAAACGTAAAGTTCTATTATCTGTCAGCTCAAGCGCGTTCCTAAACTACTTATCAACCTTGACCAGTCGATTCTGGTATCTTTTTTTGTTTATTAAAGTTTAAAAACGCACTCTACGTTGGATGTCAATTAAAAAATATACAGTGCGTCCATAAAATAACGTACAAATTCAGTAAATTAGCCGAATAACATTTTTTCTTCAGTATAAAAACCTCATAACACGGATAACGTGACATTAGCCAGGATTTTCTTCTGGCATTAGACGTCCAACCACAAAACGTAAAGTTCTGTTATCTGTCAGCTCAAGCGCGTTCCTAAACTACTTATCAACTTTGACCAGTCGGTTCTGGAACCTTTTTTTTTGTTTATTGAGACGATGGATGTCAATTGAAAAATATACAGAGCGTCCATAAAATAACGCACAAATTCAGTAAATTAGCCGAATAAAATTTTTCTTCAGTATACAAACTTTATAACACGGATAACGTGACATTAGACGTCAAACCACAAAACATAAAGTTCTGTTATCTGTCAGCTCAAGCGCGTTCCTAAACTACTTAACAACTTTGACCAGTCGGTTCTGGAACCTTTTTTTTTGTTTATTGAGGTTTAAAAACGCCCTCTACGATGGATGTCAATTGAAAAATATACAGAACGTCCATAAAATAACGCACAAATTCAGTAAATTAGCCGAATAAAATTTTTTTTCAGTATACAAACTTTATAACACGGATAACGTGACATTAGACGTCAAACCACAAAACGTAAAGTTCTGTTATCTGTCAGCTCAAGCGCGTTCCTAAACTACTTATCAACCTTGAACAGTCGGTTCTGGTCTTTTTTTTGTTTATTAAGGTGTGAAAACGCCCTCTACGATGGATGTCAATTAAAAAATACACAAAGCGCCCATAAAATAACGCACAAATTCAGTAAATTAGCCGAATAAAATTTTTCTTCAGTATAAAAACTTTATAACACGGATAACGTGACATTAGACGTCAAACCACAAAACGTAAAGTTCTGTTATCTGTCAGCTCAAGCGCGTTCCTAAACTACTTATCAGCCTTGAACAGTCGGTTCTGGTCTTTTTTTTGTTTATTAAGGTGTGAAAACGCCCTCTACGATGGATGTCAATTAAAAAATACACAAAGCGCCCATAAAATAACGCTCAAATTCAGTAAATTAGCCGAATAAAATTTTTCTTCAGTATAAAAACTTTATAACACGGATAACGTGACATTTGACGTCAAACCACAAAACGTATAGTTCTGTTATCTGTCAGCTCAAGCGCGTTTCTAAACTACTTATCAACCTTGACCAGTCGGTTCTGGTCTTTTTTTGTTTATTAAGGTTTAAAAACGCCCTCTACGATGGATGTCAATTGAAAAATATACAGAGCGTCCATAAAATAACGCACAAATTCAGTAAATTAGCCGAATAAAATTTTTCTTCAGTTTAAAAACTATAACACGGATAACGTGACATTAGACGTCAAACCACAAAACGTAAAGTTCTGTTATCTGTCAGCTCAAGCGCGTTTCTAAACAACTTATCAACCTTCACCAGTCGGTTCTGGTATCTTTTTTTTATTATTAAGGTTTAAAAACGCACTCTAAGTTGGATGTCAATTAAAAAATATACAGTGCGTCCATAAAATAACGCACAAATTCAGTAAATTAGCCGAATAAAATTTTTCATCAGTATAAAAACTTTATAACACGGATAACGTGACACTAGTCGTCAAACCACAAAACGTAAAGTTCTGTTATCTGTCAGCTCAAGCGCGTTCCTAAACTACTTATCAACCTTGAACAGTCGGTTCTGGTCTTTTTTTTTGTTTATTAAGGTTTAAAAACGCCCTCTACGATGGATGTCAATTAAAAAATATACAAAGCGCCCATAAAATAACGCACAAATTCAGTAAATTAGCCGAATAAAATTTTTCTTCAGTATAAAAACTTTATAACACGGATAACGTGACACTAGTCGTCAAGCCACAAAACGTAAAGTTCTGTTATCTGTCAGCTCAAGCGCGTTCCTAAACTACTTATCAACCTTGACCAGTCGGTTCTGGAACCTTTTTTTTGTTTTGGTCTTTTTCAAATAAAATTTTATCCAGTTCATGAAATAATGTGCATACCTCTTGTTGAGTGGACCCAATCAATTATTTAGCTAATAATGAATTTATGCGGTACTTTATGAAATTTAAATTGTAATCGTACCCCTCCTGTTCGTTCCAAAAAAGCAGAACAAGACGAATTGCTACTCGATACAGATTGATATTTTTCACTTGGTCGTTCCGCTAAATCACTATAAGTAGAATCTCTAAAATCATCTGAAATAAAAGAAATGTATCGACAAAATGTTCATTAAAAGGAATAAAATATTCACCAGTAGTGGTTCCTCGTGGTGTTATAGGCGGAATTTCATTCCCATCTATAATTTTTGCAAACTTTTCCGAATTATCGAAAAAATAGTTCACCATAAACACATCAATATCGGTAGATGGTCGTTTTCGTAAAACTTCTTCGAGCAAGAGAATCACTACGTTCTTTATTTCCGGATGGGATTTCAAGTATCTGTAATTGTCTCTTAAGATCGTTAACTTATGGTAATTCAAAAGACTCTGCTGCTGTGGAGTTATTTCGACGTTGATAGCATAATCTTTCATACCTAGAATTATAAATCTAGCAATTATTCAGTTGGTAAAAAATATATTTCAAACAAACACCTACCTCTTGGAATGGCAGTGGGATGAAAGCTCTCAAATCCTGATATTACTTCTTGAAAATTTTGGGTCATTATTCTTAATTAATTAATATAAGATTAATATAAATACACTTTAATATATATATACACAAAAAAAACAATACTCAAAAGTACCAAGGAATAATTGTACAAAAAATGACATTAAAATAACATTTCTGACAAACAAGTTTATAAACACAATAAAAGTCACTCTACATTACCAAAATAAGGGAGTTAAATGTCCCGGAACCTCTTTGATGGAAGTACTTTGAAAGGAAAGTGAGGTTACAATTTTTGGACTAAAAATGGACGTCAACGTACGTCATTAAAAATTCGAACGAAGCTTAAACTTCGTAAAATTAGATCGTTTATTTCCAATTTGTACACATCCATTTGTTTGCCGGAAGTTTCTAAGAACCAACCTCCAACGACGAATGTTCCTCCACCAAGACAATGCAAGTTCCCACACATCTCGAAAATGAAATGAGTTTTTGAAGCAAGAAAACATCGAATTGCTGGACCATCCTCCATACAGTACTGACTTTTTACTTCTCCAAAAATTAAGAATGATCTGGGTGGTCAAAGGTTCCAGTTTCCAGAATTGGTTCCAAAGGATGCAAAAATGCATTCCTCCTCATGAAAAACAATAGTGTTTAAAAGTTATCTACTGTTTTTTTTTCTAGCTCTATTTGCAAAATATAAAAGACAACCCTCGTACAAAAGACTTTTACCTTGACACTTCTCTAATATATATTTTTCCTACGACATATACCCACCTACCTTGAGCCTGTTGATCAATCCAAACCAATTAGTGTGATTCAAATAAATGACCAAATGAATTTCTCATAGGTACCATTTCGGAGAAATATTGACGTCACATGCTTGGCCAATGTCCGTTAGATAATCTAATTTGGCCCATTATCCGTCCTTATAACCCTTGGTCATCAATCGCTCTGATGGTCTACCCAAGAAATGCTAACGCACCGACTACTAGCGGGCGATAATGAATAATACTATTTTTCAATCAGGTCGAAGTTGCTGGAATCGAGACTTTTATTTTCCCTTTATCTGGACGACACTTTCGTAATGTGATTAGAGTCAGTCGCCTTACGTATTAAATTGAATTATTTTCACTTTTAAAATGACAATTCTCACAAGAAAACAAACAATAATAATACAGGGTGTGCGAAATGTACGAAAAAATGCAGAAGTCTGTCTTCAAAGAGACTCTTCCGTTGAACAGGTGGAATAAAAATCCTAAAACTTTGATTCAGAAAATGTAAACATCCTTCAAAAAATAGAATTAATTTTTAATTTTTTTTTAGTTTATTCGTCACTAAGAAATCTTATTGCCAAGCAAACCAATATCTGGAGATTAAGACTTTTTTTACGTTACGTCAAACATCAAAATCTGACATCTTGAAAAGTTACCAAGCTTGGGATTTTGGTTTTTCGGATGTTGTTTATCTCAATTAAATTTCTCAAAATCAACTGTACCCATAAGTTTAAATTTAATCTCTTTGACCCAAATACAGAATATATTTTCGATGTGGGTAAATTTTTGGGGGGCGATTTGAAAATTTTCCAAAAATTATGCAAATTGTATCGTGTGTCATATCAAACAAAAGAGCTTGTTGTGAGGATCTTAAATATTATTTTATTATAATTTTAAAATGTACGGTTTCAAAGTTATACAAAAAATAGATGAAAATTTTGCCATTCTCTCCTCCCTTTTATCTCGAAAACTACTGACGCTAAGATTTTAAAAAATATATAGAATAGATATGTGGATTACAGAGAAATTTATCAAAAGTAACTCTCCTTGTAAGTTCAACTAGCACTTTTCCAGCTTTTGTAAGGATCATTTGATAAACGGGATTTTAAAATTCGTAACAACCAACTTGTACTCAACAATTTATTCTAAGATAAATATTTTTTACAAATAAATAATCATCCTAACCTATAATTTTCTAGCTACAGTTTTATGCGCCCCATACAATACAGGCGCAAATTCCGTATTATCGCTTATACTATTATCGACAGGATAATGAGCATTATAAGGATTATTTCCATACCCACCATACCCGTAGGGTATATGGTTAATGCTGTTACTGATCCTATCATATTCATCATCTTCTTCGTGCAGTGGTACTGTAGTAACTTTTACTGTTGATTTTCCGTGGCTGCTTCCCATCATCTTCTTCAAAGCGACACTCCCTACCATGATTAGGGCTGCTTTTGATGCTAGTAGGGAATGCGCAGCTATGGTAGCAAGGATAGACATTACCAAAGGACCTGTTAGTCCAAAAATACCCAAAAGGACCATAAACGCGTACTGATAGTATCTGTAAGAAAACAGCAATAGATACTTATCTTATAGACGATGCTAGTGGACCCGAGAGACGTTGTACTGTCCTAACCTAGTCTTGCCAATAACATATTATGCAAATTCAAATAGAATTTTTTTTTCAATTTGACCCATTTTTTAAAATGATCCCACCAAAAAAGCCTCCTCTGCAAAATTTCGACAAAATAAAAGGGCTCTAATTTATTTTTGGATTTCTGATATAAGGGCGCTTGCAATTAAAAAAAACACAACCGCAACCTCCATTTTTTTAGGGAATTTATTTCATGAAAATAAATAGTTTTTAAGTTTGACCCACCCTGTATAATTTTGTCAAAACATAGGGAAAGATGAATAATAATCAGAAGAAAATGTATTTTTGATTTTCGGATGCTGTAATTCAATTTTTCATTAAACGTTGACACAGTTGTTTATCTACTTGCCGATAATCAATGCTTTGGAATCACTTCTTAATCCAACTGTGACCGCTGAATAAATATTCATGAAATGACAGCTTGTTTTGCTAGAACCACAAATATTAA
This sequence comes from Lochmaea crataegi, assembly GCA_947563755.1. NCBI lineage: Eukaryota > Metazoa > Arthropoda > Insecta > Coleoptera > Chrysomelidae > Lochmaea > Lochmaea crataegi. Next base: position 71,972,861 of record OX387424.1, read on the forward strand.
CATTAGTTCTGTGCTTAGAACCATCGAAGTAGATGAATATACGCGTGCAAAATGAAATTAACAATCGGTTTTGACATAAATGCAACTTAATCTTAAAAAAAACTTTATTACCAACATAAAATTGTTATGTTCACAAGATATAATGAATATTATTGAAATGACAGTGTGTTTTGTTAGAACCACAGAAATTAACATTATAGTTCTGTGGTTAGAGCCAACGAAATAGATGAATATATGCATGAACAATAAGCTTTGACATAGAACACCAGCATTTGCAGCTTAAACTTTAGGCACGTTTTTTACCGACACGCTAGAGTCACCAGTGGCACATAAAAAACTCAGTTGTTATTGTTTACAGAGGCGGATGAATGTCACGAACAAATCCGACGTTGCCATATTTATAAAAGTATAAATTGTCAATTTCTTCAAAATCATAACCTTATTTTTCTCGGTTAAAACAGATCATTGGTTAATTTATCGATAGGCGCAAGGAAAATTATTGAAAAAGGTATACAGTGTTGAAAAAATGGCTTCTTCAATCGTTTTCCTTGCCCTTCTCGATAAATTAATCAATGATCTGTTTTAACCAAGAAAAAATAAGGTTATGATTTTGAAGATATTGACAGTTTATACTTTTAAATATGGAACGTCGGATTTATTCATGACATTCATCCGCCTCTGTTGTTTGCATCATTCGTCATTATATCTGACAACTGACAATCGATAAAGAAATTTCTTCAATTTCTGACGCTGTTAATAGTGCAGTCAATACTTTATTATCACATTCTAAATTGATTTCTATTTATTCGTCCATTAATTTAAAAATTCGCTTCATTTTTTTGAGGTTAAGCTGTCATTTTGTAAACCACCAAATTTATCCACCACTCTCGAAATAGCGGAGGAATTGTCTTCAGTTTGGTTGATGCAAAGCATCATTTCTTCAATTTAAAATCCACCAATGAATATAAAAACGCACCTGTTGTTTTGATGGATCTACCGATGAATAAAGAATCATGCCTTTTGCTATTACAAATATGGAGCAACCTTCTCTCAAAATAAATTCTGAATAAAAATTTAAATCATTCAATCAATTACTCACCTTTTTTCTTTTCGCAAGGCTTTCCTATTCATATTAAAAAACCCACCACTTTGACCACCACCTCCTCCTCCACCTCCTCCGCCTTTTCTTTGCTCAGTTTCCAGCTCCGTCTCTTCTTCTTCTTCATTATCTAAGGATCTACCTTTAGTCAAATCTATTGAGAATGTATGGGTGTCTAAGAAATCTGAAACTGCGCTCATAAGTCGTTGTATTCCATCCAGAGATTTTCCTCGTCTGGGATTAATTGTAAGGTCATTTCTCAGTAGTTGAACACCTTCCGCAAGATCTATGTTGCTGTTTAACGATTTTTCGAAAGAAGAAGCTGTTTGATCCGCTAAACAGGTTACGCTAGAAATAACTTTAGGATTAAAACAATATTAAACGACAAAGAGAAAAATAAAGAGGAATAGAAAAAGAAAAATATAGAGACAGCTTATTAAATAAAGAATTCCAGATTGTGTGTAAATTTATTATAGAATTTTACTTACACCGTTTGCGAATTTAAACAATCCGTTATTTTCGTTTTGAGAGTTTCGTTGACTTCTTGAGCATTAACACTCCACAACATCACAAAAAATGCGAAATTTTTAACACACATGTTGATATAAGATCGTTCTAAATTAAATCATAACAAACTAATGGAGATTTTAAAATAATCTCACGGAATTTATAGGCTCACCTAAAAAGAATAGCGTGTTTGGACTCAACCATGCAAATCTTTTTATTTGTTTTCGTGTTATAACTTTTCTCTCCCAAATGAAAATCAGCCTATTTTCTTACTTTTCATCGATATCCGCTACTCTTAACACGAGATGTATTTTATTTTTTTTAATAAATGAATAAATCGCTGACCGAGATGTTCGTTTTCTTTTCTTTAACGTTTTCGATAATTGGCGAGTGTCGATTTCACGCGAAGTTTCCTTTCTTTTGGTCTAAATTGGCGTTTATAAGTCGTACAATATTGAATTATTTATAAATACATAGTGTTTTATTCAGCTACAAAATATATTCACCAATTCGATATAAAAATTATCCTACAGTACGCTTTGCTATATTTGAATCAAAAATATTATTCATTCTACCTAAAGGCTAGTACCATCTATCGGACATTTCGTAACCTAAAGACTGGCAGTAGCCATTTTTCTAGTCTAATTAATAGGTCTGGCAATAGATGGCGCAGCTCACCAATAAGTGAAATTTGGATTTAATTTTAATAAAACTAGTTTTGCCAAATCAATGTAGTATAAAGTTTTAAAATAAAATTCAATAAATGGAAATAAATATTTCATTTGGTTTCTTATTTTGTATGGCAGATTTAAATTTTAGGCCCAAATAACTTGCGCTGACATCTAGAAGAGTATTAATATTTGGGGTATTAAAGAAATTCGAGGTAAAAATAGTAATGATTTTTTATAGTTTCGCTATTAATTAATAGGTGGCTACAAGGAGTCGCTAATATTTACGGTCATTTTTAATCCATTGGTTGATTTGGTAAATATTTCTTCCTGTCTAAAGGCTAGTACCATCTATCGGACATTTCGTAACCTAACGATTGGCGGTAGTCATTTTTCTAGTCTAATTAATAGGTCTGACGATAGATGGCGCAGCTCACCAATAAGTGAAATTTGGATTTAATTGTTTTGTTTTGCCAATTTAATGTTATTTAAAGTTTTTAATAATATTCAATAAATAAAAATAAATATTTCATTTGTTTTCTTATTTTGTATGGCAAATTTAAATTTTTGGTTCAAATAACTTGCGCTGCCATCTAGAAGAGCATTACCGAATCTTTGGGATATTTAGGAAATTCGAGGTAAAAATAATAAAGATTTTTTAGGGTTTTGCTATTAATTAATAGGGGTCGTTAGTATTTACGGTCATTTTTAATCCATCGTTTTATTTAGCTACAGATAAACCTAATCTACAATGAAGGCGAACTGAGTATTTGAGTTTTTTCAAATCTTTTTTAACACAAAAAGTACTGCTGCCCTTCTGCTTTAAGTTGTTTTAAATTAATATCTGAATCGATTTATTTGGTTATTGAAGAGAAACCTTCTTTAGCCGCGTTGAGCAATTTTTTGGGTGAAGAAAAAACATGGATTTTTCGTCATCGACACGCTTTTATGCAACACACAATACTTTGGGTTATGCAAAACAATTAACAATGAAGCGTATATAGTGTTGCATAAATCATCGTCACGCTTTCCATGAGCTATATGTTGTATACTGTGTATATATATGTCCTGTTTTTTGTAAAAAATTCCATTTGCGATGATAAAATTTTTAAAAGCGATTCATTTATTCTGGGCTCTACGTTTTTTTACGCTTTGGGGGCCTGGAACGAAGTACTCCAATTGATCTTACCTGGTGTCGTTATTGATAGAAGACGACGACTTTTATAGAATACTTCGCGAAACATGGAAATGGTCAGCGGGAGTGGATAATGTGAATTTAGTATACAGGAGGTGTAGGAGTTGTTTAATGATGGGAAAGGATAGGAAGTTTCGACTCGTGTATTTAAATATTAACTTAATCTTTGTTCAAATTCTAAATTTTTGATAAGCTTATCACATTTTGAACTTTGATCTGAACACACGTAATAGAAAAATAACTGATAAATAAAACGAGAATACTTTTAAGAAATTTTAATTATGTATTTAATTCAACTAAAAAATTTCCTAATATCCCAACAAAATATCACCGTTTTGTTTATTTTAAAATACTTAATAAAAATAATAAATCCACCCCAATTCGTAAAAAATTACTATCCGCCGATTCGGCTTTCTAAAGATTCCAAAGAAGTAGCAGTAGATACAACGTCACCCAATTGTCCTTTGACCGTTTGAAAGTCCAATACTGGTTCTTTGATAATAGCCTGAGGTGGCGGACTGTGAGGAGTCTCCGAAGCTGCGGCCGCTAATCTGATCAATTCTTTCTCTGACTCTCTAGCTTCTACCAAAAAGATACTTTCTTTTACTTCTTTGCTGTTGTATTCGTGGATTTTGTCGTAAATTACTCCGTGTAAGCCGAGTTGTTTCAAGTATTTTATCGTACCGGGATCTGCATTATCGTCCCCCCAACAAAATACAACCAGACCTGCTTCAGTGCCGCATCTCATCTGTAAAAAAATTTACTATGAAACTTTTTGAAAAAAGCAAAATGACAAATGACATAAGGATAGACAGACGTCCCTTTCACGGAGTTTGCAAACGTTATAAGCAATTTAAAAAAAGGGGGGGTTTGTTTTTTGAAGAGATCTTATATAGGTTTGTTCCAACTGGCATTTATAGTAAATTTTATACCCATTTAGAATAAGACCATCCTTATTTATTATTAATAAATCGGTTGAAACAAAAAATTACCAACAAAAATGAACGTCGTAACTAATTTATTAGATGTCACGTTTTTGAAGTTACGTCAAATTTTGATTTCATGTTAATGTCATAACGCAAAATAAGATATAAAAATGCGATATTCTGATGAATCCAAAAAACTTATGCTTAATGTAGTAAACTATTTTCAAAACGATTTAGGATCTCGATTTAAGGCAATTCAAAAAGCGTCCGAAGCACTAAAAGTTCCAGAAAGCACATTATATAATCTTGAAAAACCAAACAGAGCTACAGATTTCGAATTTAGAAGAAATATGTCTGCAAGCGTTTCCCGGAGCAAAACCCGAATTACAAAAAATACCCTGCATTGTTTGAGGGAAGTAATTTATAAAATGTATGCGCGAAAGGATAAAATCACAGTAGAAACTATTTTACGGCAATTTATCGAAGAGTCTCCAGAAACTAAGATTTCCAAAGGTTCGTTATATTTGGGAATTAAAAAAATGGGTTTTCATTTCAAAAAACAGGATGGAAGAAAACATTTATTGGAAATGCCTGCAGTCAGATTAAAAAGAATATTATTTTTGAACAAATACCATGCTGCTAAAAGCGAAAAGCTCTTTACACCTGTTTTTCTGGATGAGACATGGGTTTTTAGTAAAAGCGGGGACAGAAGAATGTGGCAAGATGGTACTAAACACAGTGATTTAAAAATAACTGGAAGTGGGACACGATATGTAATTGTTCATGCCGGTAATAAAAAAGGTTTTGTGGCAAATGCATCGCTTATTTTTAAATGCAATAAAAAAAACAGGCGATTACCATGATAACATGAACACCGAAACTTTTGAAAATTGGTTTAAACAGCAACTAATTGTAAACTTGGAAGAACCATCGTTAATTATAATGGATAACGCAACGTATCACAGTCGCCTGGATGGAGAAATCCCAAGAAAAAGTTGGAGTAAAACACGCATGTTAGAATGGCTCAAAAAAAAGAATATTCCTTTTCCAGATCACATTTTAAAGGATGCTGTTTGGAATATAATTGAAAAGCAAGTTTTGCCAGAAAAAAATTATCATTTAGACAAATACGCTGCCGAGCATGGTCATTGTGTTCTCAGGCTACCACCCTATCATTGCCATTTTAATGCCATCGAAATGGTATGGTCAGAAACTAAAAGGCATTATGACCAAGCTATTACGAAAACTGCAAGGTCACCTACTGAAGTCTTAAAAGTATGGAATGACGTTGTAAAAAATGTACCGGAGCAACACTGGCAGAATTACATAAATCATACAGAGAAAATTATTTCCGAAGCATGGGAAGTAGAAAACAAACTGGACCTACTAAACATCGAACCTATGGTGATCTCTGTATCCAATGAATCCGATGATGAACTATCACTTTCCGAAAGTTATTCTGATTTAGAAACTAATTAAACTTTGCCTTGAAGATCACGTTGTCATTTTTTTAAAATCTAGAATTTGTACTTAATCGAACTCTGAATTGCCATATTTTTTTAAGAAAACCATGTATCTAGTTAATAAAACAATGTTTTTAAAATTAGTGCGCTTCTTTTACATTCTTTTATTATGTCAACATCTTTAGAATTTTATGAATTTCATAAAATTAATTTGTATTATTACAAACCGCCACTGATAATATGAAATTTCAAGTCACTACGCCAATGCAATAAGAAATATGTCAAGCATTTGACATGACAAAGGTCATAACCTAATTTTTTTCATGCGGGTTCAGATGGTTCAAGAAGCCGCATACGTTAAGTTACTAAAAAGGCTGGTACCTCTAAATAGGTATTAATTTTACTATAGGAACCGTTCTGGAATCGTTTCGAGTACTGTATAGAGCGCAAACTCGATTTAGGGATAGTCTCATCAACTTTCTCACCCCTTTCCAGAAGGTTGTTTTTGTACCGTCACGATACCTGAATTTTATCTCGTTTTTTTTTATTCAAACTCACGCGTTAAATATCGTCTCTAGACTGCGAGTTTTCTTTTAATAGAAATTATTACTAGAATAATATATGATTTCCGCTTTATATAATTCGTTCTGATTGAGTCACCCGACACGTGTTTATTTCCCCTCCAATACAACTAATTCAAGTTGTTTATGCGACCTTTAAATTTTTGTAGTGTATAATAAACGAGCAATGTGAGAAATAGGTCGAAGTCCGTATTATTTAAAACTACGCGATACCGAGACCAAATACGTTGAAACTCGGGAATCTCGTTTCTGGTCACGTTTTTTTATAAAGTTTTGCGAAATATAGAATCTTATATTTTATTTCATAAATTATCCTCGTTCGCATGAGTCGTTCAGTTTCCAACCGTTTGTGATCGCTCTACCAACAAGCCTATTGTCGTATATCTCTCTGGTTTGGCTCAAGTCAAGAATTCCGTCATTCTGTCCAATCACGAAAGGCTGACGCCACGTCCGTTTTGGTGGCATTTTTTTCTCTTCAAAAATGACGGAAAAAACTCTCTTTTGTCCTCAACCAGCTTTGTACAAAAGCCAAAAGGATTTTAAGAAAAAATGGGTGTTGAGATTTTTATTAAAAAAAATCCCCTTGTATTATTTGTAAACTTTTGAAAATAAATAATAAAAAATTACACACATGGCAACACTTACCATAACAATTGTTATCTTTCAAGTATGTAATCAGAGTAATAACGATTAATAAAAAGATAAACAAAACAGTCACAAATAAATTTTGATTACAATTATCACCTAATTAGCTTTTAATAAAATTCTCGTGTCGAAAAAAACTCATTATATTATGACCTAATATTTGTTGCAAATGGGTCTAAGTCGCTTATTTCGGAGATACAAGGTGTTAAAGTTGGGAAAACCTAGAAAAATGACTGAATAGTATTATCATTTAGACAAATACTATTATTTTTGAGTTCTGAACATACGGTTACAATATGGCTCCTTACTTATGAATCACCCTGTATATTAGCATTCCATTCTGCTTATTGCGTAATTACAGTGAATTAAAATGAAAAAATTGAACTTATTTAGGTAAATTTTGTCATTTTTTTATAATATTAAAAATTTATGAAATTTTTATAGATCTTCATCACTTTTTACTTACAAGTATTCCAAAAAACACTCAAAAACTTCCAAAAATACTAAATTTTTCTAAAAACACCTCTCAAAAATACATAAAAACAACAAAAATCGTGTATTTTTGAGTGGTTTTTTTGTCTTTTTAATAAAATTCAGTATTTTTGGAAGTTTTTGAGTGTTTTTTGGATCACTTGCAAGTAAAAGACGATTAAGATCTATAAAAATTTCATAAAAAAATGACAAAATTTACCTAAATAAGTTCAATTTTTTCAATTTCATTAAACAATATAAAAACTCACCAAATTGGCATCCCTCAAAAGATCCTCGGTATGCACGTTGATACCCAAAATTTCAATCATCCTAGCATACTGTACAGCAGATCGAATAGACCAGCATCTCGGGTCCATATATTTCGAATGAATCCTACTCTCGCCGATCGTCAAAAACATCACTGGATACTTATTCTGCTTCAATCTGATTACTTGACAAATGTCCGGGTTGAAACATGAAAAAATAATTCTCCTATCGCCCCCGTAACGAAGTACCACGTCCAAAATGGTATCGAGATACAAATTGAGATCGGTCGGATGGTATAATTCGTAAGTACCATCGAATAACTGCATAGTCCATTTTATTTCGATGTTGAAACCCGTGTGACTATCGAGAGTTTCTAAAGCTTGTTGGAGAGTAGGGAAGGGTTGATGGTCGTCGAGATCTTCGTCGAAGAATCTTTGGTTTTTGGATTTGGCTTCTGTTAAATGATAGACCTGGAAATTATAAGAACAAGAATAACACAAGGAATAAGAAGAAGGAGAAATAGAGATCGAACAGGAATAAAAGCATTTCAAAATGTTTCAATCAATAAAAAGTAATTAGCTTGGTCCACTAATACATCAATGTATATTTATAAATGTTGGCAGGCAAAAATAAAATTTGGAAATTTTTCAATTTGTTTCGTAAGACAATAACAAAAATAAAACCAAAATGAAATCAACTAAATGTCATTTCTTATTTACATCAAAATATAATTAAAGAGCAAAACCTTACCTTCAACAACTTCAATTGCTCTAAAGTAAGTTCTTTCAATGGAATCTCCAACATATCAGTTTCGTTCAACTCCTTCTTTCTCTTCATAGAAATACAAACGTGAAAATCATGATAAATAATAGGAACTAAATCTTTACTCAGCTGTACATCGAATTCAACATAGTCGGCTCCATGTTCTATAGCATTTTTCAAACTAGCTATTGTATTCTCTCTAACTTCAGCACAATTTTGTACTTTCGTTTTAAAACTAGACCCCGATCCTCTATGACCTACATCTAAACCCGTTCGAGCTTTGTTCCAATGTCTAGCATAAGAAACGAGCATATCACATTTGAAATTAGGCAAAGGTCCAATTATTAAATATTCTATTCTAATTTGTCCTAAAGGACGGTGTTTTGTACTGGTTACTGGTAATACTACATGTCCTTGAGACGATTGAAGCACTGAAGGTAAAAGATAACTAAAACCTGCATGGTACGGTGGTTCTCCATCACCACACTTTGAACTATAGATATAGAAATCAATTAGGAAAGCGATGTTTGCTGGAAATAGAACAGTAGATTGGAAAAACAGCATGTCATCTTTTTGAAGTACATTCCCAAATTGATTTTGTGGAAAAAAACTTGGATCTTCTGCATGTAAACTAGCTACTTCAGTAAAAGCATGCACAGGTGTTTCTACCGAATCCTGTGTGTCTGCACTTAATGATTCATCCAAGGCTTCTGACATGCTTTTAGGGAATCCAGCGCTACTACGTGTTAGAGAAACTGGTGTGACTTTGATGTGAATATCTCTATTTTGATATTTGTCTCTAAATAACACCAAAGGATTATTGCATAATTTCAGCTGAACCACAGTTTCTTTGCATAACCAACCCCTATCTAAAACTTCCTTATCATTGTAAAAACCATATTCATGTGGAGGATCTTTAAGAGTAGGTGAATCGCCTGATGAAGAATCAACTGTTCTAGGTGGTAGGTTAGCCTCCCAGCTCCTTACTATTACTTGAATGCCAAGCTCTAGTACAATGCATATGGCATATCTAAATTCAACTTTCTTTTTTTCTGGAATTTCTATAATAGCAGACCAAATGTCGGTGTCATCTTCCCTAGTAAGGGGAACACATTTTTCAGCTTGCCATGAACCCAACTCTGGCAAATCCCCACAAACACAAACTACTTCATCATTTCTTAACGACCCATTCGGTACTCTAACACGAAACAACCACTCTTTAGGAGTGTACTGAGTGGATTTTAAAGAAGTGCTCGAAGCTTTTGCTTCTCCTTTTCCATTCCGAATTTCAGCATTGCTTGGGTCTTCCAAAAAAAACCAACGTTGCATTTTTATAATTAAAGTCACTTCTAGATTACACACAAAACAAAAATTTGTTTTAATACTGAATGTTCCCGGAATTAGGAAACTGATTTATATACAGAAAAATACATGACTAGAGTTTAACGTGTGTAATAAAATTTCAATACTTTAATTTAACCATTTCCTGTAAGTACTTCACGTCACCTCACAACTTTTACATTTAAACCAGAAATGTTCATTTTCACCGAACACAAAACTAGAACTAATTATTATAGATAAAATTACTCTTTGTCTTTAATAAATTAAAATAATACTCGGCCCCAGCCAATCAGCACACCCGTATGTTGAAATAACTACTACCAGAGCATTACCAGAGACAGATGGTTGTCTCTGCTACTACACACTACACACTACACTACACTATCTCTATCTTCATCTACGCACTATCACTACGTTCAATAAATATGGTGCAATGGTGCAATCGAAGTATCAAGTCAACTTTGACGTCTAGATGACGTTTATGTCACGCCGACCAATTGTAGACGTCTATTATTTTAAATTGATAAGTGGGAAAATACGTACTGCGTGCTGTTCACTGTTTGAGTTTTGTTTTAAACAATGACGTTATAAAGTGACCATCACTGTTCCTTGGTAGTAGCAAAACATAAAGTTGACAGGTCGACACAAAGGAATATCCATCTTTGAATATAGTGTTCTATATTCAAAGATATCCATATATATATAAATATAAACAATTTATTTCAACCAACTGCATGTGTGTAAATTGCACTGGTACTGCACTCAAATAAACCATGCCAATGCACCTTACTCAGATCTGTGGTTTTGTGTCAGTTGTCATTGTCATTGATGTCATTCACTCTAAAAGTTAGGTTAGACTTCTAGTAAAATAAAATGTTTTCGTTGTCAATTTTAAAGCACGGTTCTAATTTAGCAAAATTTAATTTGCCGAAAACTTTATTTACTGCAAGTGTTTATAGACAACAGTCAAACCATGATGAAGTAGTTCTAGAGACTAGAGATATTACTAAAGATCGAACTCAACAAATTCCAGTGGAAACTAGCATACGATATTTGAAAAGTGCTGCTTACGAGAAAACCTACGAAGGGCAACCTGTGTGGCTATTGTATAGAAGAAATCACAAAGGACTGTTTCCTCCTAGAAAAACCAGAAAAACGTGTGTAAGAGCTGCTCAAATATCTACAGGAAATCCTTGCCCAATTTGTAGAGACGAATACTTAGTTTTACATGAACATAATGTAGATTTACTGAAACAGTTTATTTCTCCCGAAACGGGTAGTATATTAAGTTTTAACAAAACTGGTTTGTGTCAAAAGAAACATGAAGAACTAGTTGTTGCTATTAAACGAGCATACGATAGAGGTGTACTAACATTTGATGTACCGTTTAGATCATATGATTATTCAGAGTTTTCTCCGAAATAATGGAAGCTACTTTTGTTATTGTTGGTGGTGGTATTGCAGGTGTTAGTTGTGCAGAAACTTTGTCATTTTTTAAACCAAATAATTCTATTATACTTTTAAGTGAATCGTCACTCATAAAAACAGTTACTAATCTTCATGCTATTACCAGAACTTTAACAGAATTTAACATAGAAGAAATAGAATCTTCAGAATTTTCTTCAAAACATCCAAATATTACAGTTGTTCATGACACTCTGGCTGAAATTAATGATATTGAACATTATATAAGAACGTCTGAAGATAAAACAATAAAGTATGAAAATTTATGTCTGTGTACAGGTGCCGAACCAAATCTCATCCCTCAAGCTAAAGACTTTGAAGAAATTGTTGGTATAAGAGACACGGATTCTGTAGAAATTTTTCTCAAAAGAATAAAAAAAGCCAAAAAAGTTGCTATTGTTGGTAACGGAGGTATTGCCTCCGAGTTGGTTTATAAAATTAAAAATACTGAAGTACATTGGATCATCAAAGACAAACATATATCTGCTACTTTTGTTGATCCCGGAGCAGCTGAATTTTTCTTACCTTCACTTAAAAAAGATAGCCAAGAAGAACATGTTACTAAAAGAATGAGGTACCAAGAAGAAGATTTTCATAAATCTGGAGCAGCTTTAGGACCAGATTGGTATAAAAATCTTGTTATTAAAGGTGCCGGAACTTTAGACACTCCCTCAGAAGTTAAGATACATTACGAAGCTGAAATTTCCAACATACAAAGGATAAAAAACTCTCTACATCCATTAGAAGTTACATTATCTAACGGTGAGAAACTTTCTTGTGATATGATAATTTCTGCAACCGGTGTTTCTGCAAGAAAATCTTTTATTTGTAAAAATAATCTCGAACTATCTGATAGTGGGGAAATTAAAGTTAATGAATTTATGCAAACTAATCTCCCAAATATATACGCTGCAGGTGATGTTTGCAATTCTAATTGGACGCTCGCAAAACATTGGTTTCAAATGAAACTGTGGACACAAGCTAGACAGATGGGGTCTTATGCTGCAAAAGCCATGGTAGGTCACGTGGATAAAGAAGAAGTCTTACAAGATTTTTGTTTTGAAATGTTCGCACATTCAACTAAGCTTTTTGGATATAAAGTTATTTTACTTGGTTTATTTAATGGGCAAAAATTAGGAAGAAATTATGAAATTTTAATAAGGATGACTAAAGACCTCGAATATATAAAGTTTGTATTGGTAGATAATAAGCTGCAAGGAGCTGTTTTAATTGGAGATACAGATTTGGAAGAAATGGCAGAGAATTTGATTTTGAATCAAATCGATTTGACACCTTATGGAGATGATATTTTGAATCCCGATATCGATATTGAAGATTATTTTGATTGATTTTTAAATTGCTTTAAAACCTGTAGCCACAACTAATAATAAAGTCTTTAGAATTGGTTTGAATGTTTCTTTAATTAGATTTTGTGCTAATTTTACTTTTTCCATTCCAAAAACTCATAACTATTTATATAACAGAATGGCACACGTTTACAAAAACTTTTGAGATGACTAAATAAAAGCAATTAAGATAATTTAAGGAGAAAGGTGTATTTTATTTGTTTAAAAGAATGACATTTGATGCTTACATAACTTAGAAATGAATACTATACAAAAAATGCAGTGTGGAGTGTAACTAAACATCAAAAATAATAATAATATTTAATTAACATTTATAAATGCTGTTGGGATGTTGCTCCAAAATACTTCTCCGTCTCTAGCTACAGTTGCGCTGAAAGAAAATATTTTATATATTTAATTATACAAATCTCTTTGTAAAAGATTTTTGGGTGAAACTTAAACTTACTGAAGTCTGTATTTTCCTGAAGCATTTGGTGCTTTCCACACTAATGTCTTGTTGTTTTTGTCTACGGAATTTTTATGTGTTACAGCACTCTGAAAAAAACAAATTTGCATAGTAAGGTACGTAGGTTATTTTTATTGATTTATATCAAAACAAGTTCAAAGTTCGAATAAAAACAAATCAGATCTTGAACCGGTAGTCACTTTATGGTATTTTATTGAAGTATATTTGCAAAAATAAGAGTTAAAAACCGAATATTTTAGGAGAAAACCAAAAATTACGAACTCTTAAATGTTTGCAACTTTTACTACAAATCGTAGTCTAACCACCGTACGATACACTAACTAACGACGCCAGAGAGACGATTTACCAAAAATTTCAAACGTTCCGACGCAAGTGAATTTACTTGTCGTTAGTTAGTGTACGGTGGTCTAACTAAAGACGAAAAGGCGTTTAGAACGGGTTTGTCGCACGCGCTTCTGATTGGTATTTAAGCTAAGATGACGGACTGTTATTGAAGTGAAAACTTCTTTAGGCACGTTGAGCACTTTTTTGGGTGAAGAAAAAACATGGATTTTTCGTCATCGTCACGCCTTTATGCAACACACAATACTTGCCGAGGATTGTTACTTTACGCTCTAGCGCAAAAAAAGTAATTTTTTTCGCTCGCTTATTTAATCAAACCACGCCCTACGAATTAACTCAATTGGTGAATAATTAACAATTTATCAGATAAAAAATTATATGAAAATTGTCAAAAATGGTCAATAATTGTCAAAAATGGTCAATAATTGTCAAAAATGGTCAATAATTGTCAAAAATGGTCAATAATTGTCAAAAACTTTAAAAAAAAAATTGAAAAATGGTCAAACATTTTCAAAAAGTGTCAAAAATGGTCAATTTCCAAAAATTTTAAATTTTTTTTTGAAAAATGGACAATAATTGTCAAAAACTATCAAAAATGGTCAAAAAATTGTCAAAAACTGTCAAAAATGGATAATTATTGTCAAAATTGGTCAATAATTGTCAAAAATTGTTAAAATTTTGAAAAATGATCGATAATTGTCAAAAACTATCAAAAATGGTCAAAAATTGTCAAAAATAATGGACAATTATTGTCTAAAATGGCCAATAATTGTCAAAAACTATCAAAAATTGTCAAAAATGGACAATTATTGTTAAAAATTGTCAAAATTTTGAAAAATAGTTGATAATTGTCAAAAATTGTTAAAAATCGTCAATTATTGTTAAAAACTGTTAAAAATGGACAATTATTGTCAAAAACTTTCAAAAATGGTTAAAAATTGTCATCATTTTGAAAAATGGTCAAAAATGATCAAAAATTTGGAAAAATGGTCACTAATTTGGAAAACAGTAAAATGGTCAACAATTGTCAAAAATGGTCAATTCTGGAAATATTGTATTATTTTAAAAAGTACATGCTTTTCATATTCCGATAATAAACCTAAGAGATTCATTCATTAACAATTTATCAGATTAAAAATCAAATAAAATTATATGAAAATTGTCAAAAATTTTGAAATATGGTCAATAATTGTCAAAAACTGTTAAAAATGGACATTTTTTGTCAAAAATGGACATTTTTTGTTAAAAATGGTCAATAATTGTCAAAAACTGTCAGAAATTGTCAATAATTGTTAAAATTTTGATAATTGTCAAAAATGGTCAATTGTCAAAAATTTTAAAAATGGTCAATAATTGTCAAAAACTATCAAAAATGGTCAAAAATTGTCAAAAACTGTCAAAAATGGACGATTATTGTAAAATTGGTCAATATTTGTCAAAATTTTTGAAAAATTGCCAAAAATCTTGAAAAATTGTCAAAAATGGTCAATAATTGTCAAAAACTATCAAAGATGGTCAAAAAATGTCAAAAATGAACAATTATTTTTAAAAAATTTCAAAATTTGGAAAAATAGTTGATAATTGTCATAAATTGTTGAAGTATTTGAAAAATTGTCAAAAATTTTGAAATATGGTCAAAAATTTGGGAAAATGGTCCATAATTGTCAACAATTGTCAATAATTATCAAAAATGGTCAATAATTTTGAAAAATGGTCTAAAATTTTAAAAAATTGTCAAAAATGGTTAAAAATTGTCAATTATTGTTATACCATGACTGGACTCTACGTTTTTTTTATTTATATTTTTACTAAAATAAATGTAATCACATTATATCTAATGTGAAAATAACTGATTTCCTTGAAATCTCTGTATTCTATATAGGTCAAAAGATTTACTAAATAGTATTTTATGCAACGATCATGTAATGATAGCCATTAAGACACGAGCATGTTGTAGGATACGAAACGAGCCGCAGGCGAGTTTCGTATATAATATGCGAGTATATTAATGGCCATTACATGAAAGTTGCATACAATATTTTTTCTACTCCGATTAATAAGAATTATTTAATTAATAATTATCATATATAGTTTTACTTTTGAAAATCAAAATTATTTGACAGCTGTCAAATTAAATGTCACCTAATATAATTAATTTCAGAAATGTCAACCAGGTATCCATGGCTATATTAAATATTGTGCGAATGTCGCATTCCTATTGGCTTAAAAATCTGTATCATAATGAAAATTTGTATCAAAATGAATATCATTATGATACAGATTTTAGTCTTTTAATAAGTATATTATAAAACAGGAGTAGAAAAAAAATATTAAATAATTACAATCGTCTGTATTTAAATTAGCCAACATTAAAAACTGGTTTTTCGTGTATTATATAATTATTTACGAATAGAAACATAACAAGTGTTATTTATCGCCCCCTAACAAAAAAAAGACATTATCCGCAGTATAGGTATACGTTAATTAAAAGTGGAATAACCTTGCGAGGAATACAAGATTGTTTCGAAACGTATAAAATAATCATTAGTCAGTTATATAAACCCTGAACCATAGGTAGGTAACTAAAATAAGAACCTTACTTTCTACAGTAATTGAGTGTAAAAGACGCAAAACGACTAGCCAGCATATATTGGTAACAAATCCTCAACCGAAGCGCTCGCATCGAACAATAAAAGGAAAAGAGAAAATAATTATTATATTCATTCTTCCCCTTTTCGTAAAATATCCAATACTTTGACTACTCGATTCGAATTGTTTCAACATCATAAATTGGCACATAGAAAATATAAAAGTTGCGCGCGCTAAGTTGAGGATTTCTTACCTATGCCGGCTAGACGCTTGTTATTGGACGTTACCTTATAAAATTAATTCTATTTTATTTAAAAAAAAAACCCAATTTTCTACTCACATTTTTATTTCCATGACAAGTGAGAGGTTTGAAATATCTGTCCCCAGATGGCACTATAAATTCACCTACAGCCTTATTGTCGCCGTTTCTAACTTGTAATAACAATCCTTTGTAGCTTCCACCTCCAACGTTTATTTCTACGGTTTGTCCAGGTTTTACTTGGTCTTTGTTAACGGAGATTTTGTATGGAAAAGGAGTGGATTGGGTGTCTACAGGATGTTGAGGTATCATTTCGTCGCATACTTGAACTGGAGCTCCACCGGAATAGGCTTGACAGCAGTAAAGTACGGAAAGCAGTACTAATAGTCTGAACATCTTGTCTGGAAATAGGAAATTTGTGTGGAACGATGCAATTAAAAAAATATATATAAACATATTTTATTTTGTTTTTTTTTTCAATTGAAGATTGGAGAGGAAAAGGGAAAATGGTTACGTTTGTAATTATGGAATATTAATGAAATAATGTTGATGGGTCGTTTAACTCCTTTGAGAATGTGAATTCGTTTGTCAAACATGGAACTATTATTAAAACTTTCACATATTTAAAAAAAAATTAAAACTACTAAAATTGTTAAAAATTACAAATTCACTCATCTTGTTTCCATTATAAACTACATAAAACAAGTACCTAACTGACCAAGTTTTTCATAGTGTAGAAATAATAAAAAAGTCATCAGCTCGAAAATATAAAATACCTACCTGTTTTAAGAAAAATACATTATTACCAATTATATATATATATATATATATATATATATATATATATATATATATAATATTTTCAATATTGTATATTTTTTTAGTGCCCTGAAGAAGTGTCAAAACGACACGAAAGCTCGGCTTTTAGTAAATAAAAGATTTGATTGAATTTTTGACTGAAAATCCCCGTTATCCCTACCTATATGACATTTTTCAGTCGTTATATCAAACTTTATATATATATATATATATATATTTGGGAATTTATTACTGATTTAATTCAATATTAATTAATTTTATTATAATCCGAAATTTATTACTTTCGGATGTTGAGAAAACTTTTTAATTTATCATAAGCAGATTTAACAAAAATATTTTAAAAACTAATTTTATTTATATTTTTAAAAAATATATAACTTACCTCTATCTAATTTTAATTCAATAGATACTACGAAGTCACCGGCCAGTGAGATACTAAAAGAAGCTTATAATATGTCCCACACTAGATAGACATTTTGCTTTTATTTGCTTTTTGGTAGGGGTTTCCATTTGAAGGACTTATTTGCGAATTTCTTAACGATTTTATTATAATAACGTGAAATGATGTTTATAGAAGAACTGTATACTGGTACGATGAACGGAAATATAAAATCTAGTTAACTTTATCTAACAAAAAGTAATGCCGGGTCCAGACCAAGCAGACAAAAAGTGAAACTACCACACGACAAAATTGTCTCAAAAAAGACAAGACAAAATTGAGACAAACTGTCTATACCAGAATACCAGAAAGACAAAAGTGAAACAAGAAAAAATATCAGTTTTGTTTCGGAATCAGTATTTTAACCATGTGGCGTTTCCACCAAGACGAAGAAGAAGATTTATTACTGGCAGCTATGGTTGTTTTATCTTTTTGCCATCCAATGCTGCAAAAAGAAAACGCAAACGTTTTTGGATAGGTTAGGTTAGGTTTTTGGTGAGTGGGTCTACAAGGCCCTCCACTGCGACTCGAAAGAGTCTATTGTGGCTCACGCCTATTCAGATTTCACCAAACAAATTCAGCTTCTTAACAAAGCCAATTAGTTTATTTGGTGAATGATATTTCAGGTCCGAGGGCGAGAGAGAATCCCTGCCAAACATCAGATACCTGATTCGAGCCGCGGCGGGGCAGGCACAAATTATATGCTCTGCTGATTCATCATCTTCCAGACAAAGACGGCAGGTCGGATCTTCCGACAGTCCAAGTTTTAGCATATGATAATTCAGATGACAGTGGCCTGTTAAAAGACCTGTTAGACAACGTAGGTCATGCCTGCTATAGTCTAACATTTTTTTGGAGACATTCTTCGAAGGATGTATGAAAGCCTTTGAATGAACCAATCCTGGTAAATTATGCCAGAAGTCTAAAGCTCTTCTTGCCGTCCAGGTATTCAGTGTTTGTTTGGCAAAACTTATTGCGAAGCCAATTATTGGTTCTGGTCCGATAGAAACACGTACGGCACCCCAGACCAGCAATACTTTATTGAGTTCTCCGATTAAGGAGAGTCTTCTTTGGCAGTCTAAAACCAATTTCGACGTTACACGGTGAGAGCTAAGTGCTTTCAAAGCCGCTTGGCTGTCCGAGAAAATTTTTATTGTTCTATGTATGAGATTGGCTTGCTCCAATCTCTCCACACATGAAACAATGGCGTAAATTTCCGCCTGGAATACGTTTGCATAGGATCCTAGAGAGGTTGAGATTTCTGTCCTAGGTCTGCGCCCGTATACACCTGCACCAGAGCCTGAGGGTGTTTTTGAACCGTCTGTGTACCAACAGCTGTCTGCTCTTAATAGTTCATCCTTACGGAGGACCCATTCATCTCTATTTGGAATTAGGACGGTATAAGGCAGGTCGTAGTTTACTGTTGGAGGCATTATGTCAGAGGTCATTCCCAGAATACTGTGACTCTCAGTGTCCACTAGCATTCTGCTTCGTTCTGTATAAGCCTGATTTGTGCATTTAGAAATATGCACAATTCTGTAAGTTGTCCATCTAGCCTCTCTTTCCAAAAATATATGGAGAGGAGGTAGGTCCAGAAGGATTTCCATGGCTGCTGACGGTATGGAGCTGATAGCACCAGTGATTGCCAGGCAAGCCTGTCTCTGTAAACCAGAGAGCTTTGCTTGGGCCGTTCGCTGTAAAGCTTTTGGCCACCAGGCAATAGCTCCATATGTGATCATTGGTCTAACGATCATCACATATATCCAATAGATTTGTTTGGGTCCCAAGCCCCAAGATTTTCCACAGATCCTACGACATGTCCACAAGGATAGTCTGGCCTTATGGATAACTTTTTCCAAGTGAGCGTTCCAAGTAATTTTCTTATCTAGGATAATCCCCAAATATTTTACTTCCGCTGCAAATGGAATAACCTCACCATTGTAGGAAAGTGGTGGAATATCCTCCAACTTTCTTTTCCTAGTGAAGGGAACTATTACAGTTTTACCAGGGTTAACAGACATCTGTTCCCTCTGACACCAACTGTGGACATCGTCCAGCGTCTAGCTCTATACAGTTTAATGAGGATGGGTAGAAGTAATTCCAGTCCGTTTTGCAGCAGAGCTGGAAATATTCCATCCTCACCAGGAGATACCAAGACCAAGACTCACTATCAAGACCCAAAACCAAGGCCGAATGAACAAGAACAAGACCAAAACTAAGACAGAGAATGCAAGACCAAGACCAAAGTGCAAGACTGAACTAACAATTACAACTTTCCTTCCAAATAGGATATATGAGAATATTTTTCTTAACTTGAATCTATGTTTGCATCGAAACAAAACATTTTGTATGTTTAAGATTTCTAGATATGAATTGTTGATCATTTATAATTTATACCTATCAAAAGACTCGTAACATTTTCCAAAACGACCTAAGTAGTAAGTAACAAACTATATGACCAAAACCAAGACTGAGTACGCAAGATTACAAGTATATGAGCAAGACCAAGACTGTCTTGGTTCTTGCTTTGCTCATCACTAAGCATGGATGACTTTATAAATATGTCTTTGCTAATCCCATGCTTTAATTCCATCATTATAAATACAGGAACTGTACTCGTATCAATTACGACATTCACCAATTTTGATAAACCGGAATCTGAATAATTGAAAAGCTCTTCGTTCCTGCGGGAACAGAATTTGCAAAACGTTTAGACTAACTTTTATTTAGCTGTTCGCATATAGCTCTATGTTCACCAGCAAGAGCAGTTGAGAAAAACTTTCTTTGCTGATGGAAACGAGTGAGAAATTATCTAAGATCTACCATAAGCCAAGAAAGCCTGTTTGTTGTACAAAATGGCATTGTGAAACTTTCATACCTGCTGTGATTGAATGTGAACGACATTATCAGCCGGATTCTTACTAGATAATCAAATATATTGCTTTTAAACGTTAAGTAATAAGCATTGTAGATTGTAGAGGTCGGTAGGGGCGGCAAAATTTGAATAACCTAGTGGCGGCAAATGTGTAAATCCGCCACTGGTGAGATTCGTTCAAGCTTTAAGAATGTCCACCGAAGATTTCGAAAATCTGATATGCCTTATTGGTCCTGCAGCTGTTGAAAGACATACTAATTATAGAAACGCTATAAGTGTAACACAAAGATTTCTAGCAGCTGGCGATTCCTACCACAGCATAATGTAATTGTCAAAAGTATCAGCTCAATCAATATTTATAATAATACCTTAAGTATGTGAAGCTTTAATTAACAGTCTTAGTGGTTATCTATTTTCAATGCTCCACTTTTTTTTTCTCCCGGCATTTTTAACAAAGACGAGGTATAGTTGACGTAACACTTATAGTGCAGAGATCTAATCGCATATCCCCTTTAAGTTATGTTGCGAAGCTAAACTCTGAAAGGTACCTATTGATATTATTTTTGTCTACTTACCAAACATAATTCTATATTGTATTTGATGTTACGTACCTAATTGTTGAAAATGCGTTTGGTTTAAACGGGATACCAGACGTGAACTGAGTCCTTTTTGTATAAATATATATAATTATTAATTCCTTCGTATCATTTTTTTAGCCCCTCTAACATCTCCTTGTATATTTTTACCATACACATATACGTACTTTTATATAATTATCGACTGATAATTTTAATTCCCGTGCTGTTGGAACAATAGCCACTACCTATTTATTGAAATATCATCCTAAAAAGAACAAATAGTATTTTGAACTATAATAATATTTAAGTACGTTGACCAGATAAACTCTTGGGATTTTATGGGAATTCCAATATCAACATTTAATTTTAAAAAAGAAAAAATATTGTTTGTAAATAGAAACTTGTTTTTCTGCTTAGTGGATGGGAAAATGGATCCCCCGTTTATCACATCTAGATTGAAAGAAAATTATTAATATAGTAATGAAGGATGTAGTAAAATATAGACGCTATAAAATTTATTAGAAAAATTGCATAGTGGGTTTATATGATTATAAAAAACAAAGATAAGACTATAATTTTTTTTTTTTCAGAGAACTTCTGACAAAAATATTGCTTTACCAATTTAAATATATATTTGAACAATAATTATATAAATAGTGCTATATATGTGTACAAATATTTTGCTGGATTACCTTGAATCGCTTTAGTTTTTAATTTATAAAAAATATATATTTAGAGGATTAGAAAGGATTGTAAAATAATTTAATTTAATTCAATAGACTTTTTATTTATATTTTAAAATAATTAATTGACTTTATAATGCTCTGTCTTCTTTGGCCTACATCGAAAAATAAATATCTTTGACATCAATAAAACTGAATGTATTTGGAAAAATAGTTATTTGTGTATTTAGAGCGTAAAGTAACAGCAATTTTACTTTACGCTCGAAAAACACACATCATTTTTTCTACAGTCGCCCTTTTAATAATTTGAACAGTTTTTTGCATTATCTTAGGTTATAATAGAAGTTCTAGAATAATCGTCATTTTCGCTATTCATCATGATTAACCTTAAAAAGATCCACTGACTAGGGTTGTTAAAAAATAATCGATTTTTGTATAATTCGATTAATATTTTCTTATAATCGATTTTTATACTAATATTAATCGATTTTTATTAAATCGATTTTATTAATTGCTTGTTTTAATCGATTTTCGGAAACGACTCGTATTATTTATTGACTATTTTTCAAAATTTTGACGATTATTGACCATTTCTCAAAATTTTGACAATTATTGACCATTTTTCAAAATTTTAACTATTATTGACCATTTTGACTGTTTTTCAAAATTAGTGACCAAATTTTTGATAATTTTTGACCATTTTTCAAAATAATGACAATTTTTAACGATTTTTGACAGTTTTTGACAATAATTGTCCATTTTTAACAGTTTTTAACAATAGTTGACAATTTTTAACCATTTTTGATAGTTTTTGACCATTTTTGACAATTTTTTAAAATTTTAGACCATTTTTCAAAATTATTGACAATTGTTGACAATTATGGACCATTTTCCCAAATTTTTGACAATTATTGACCATATTTCAAAATTTTCAATTATCAACAATTTTTCCAAATTTTGAAGTTTTTTAAAAATAATTGTTCATTTTTGACAGTTTTTGACCATCTTTGATAGTTTTTGACAATTATTGTCCATTTTTGACAATTTTTCAAAATTTTTGGCAATTTTTCAAAAATTTTGACAATTATTGACCAATTTTGACAATAATCGTCCATTTTTGACAGTTTTTGACAATTTTTAATAGTTTTTGACAATTATTGACCATTTTTTACAAAAATTGTCCATTTTTAACAGTTTTTGACAATTGACCACTTTTGACAATTTTTCCAAACTTTTTTAAAGTTTTTGACAATTATCAAAATTTTAACAATTATTGACAATTCCTGACAGTTTTTGACAATTATTGACCATTTTTGACAAAAATTGTCCATTTTTGACAAAAATTGTCCATTTTTAACAGTTTTTGACAATTATTGACCATATTTCAAAATGTTTGACAATTTTCATATAATTTTATTTGATTTTTAATCTGATAAATTGTTAATGAATGAATCTCTTAGGTTTATTATCGGAATATGAAAAGCATGTACTTTTTAAAATAATACAAAATTTCCAAAATTGACCATTTTTGACAATTATTGACCATTTTACTGTTTTTCAAATTAGTGACCATTTTTCCAAATTTTTTATCATTTTTGACCATTTTTCAAAATGATGACAATTTTTAACCATTTTTGAAAGTTTTTGACAATAATTGTCCATTTTTAACAGTTTTTAACAATAATTGACAATTTTTAACCATTTTCGACAATTTTTAGACCATTTTTCGAAATTATTGACCATTTTT
This sequence comes from Lochmaea crataegi, assembly GCA_947563755.1. Lineage (NCBI taxonomy): Eukaryota > Metazoa > Arthropoda > Insecta > Coleoptera > Chrysomelidae > Lochmaea > Lochmaea crataegi. Next base: position 71,996,414 of record OX387424.1, read on the forward strand.
GATGATTATTGACAATTGTTGACAATTATGGACCATTTTCCCAAATTTTCGACCATTTTTGAACATATTTCAAAAACTTTAACAATTTTTGACAATTATCAACTATTTTTCAAAATTTTGACAATTTTTAACAATAATTGTCCATTTTTGACAATTGTTGATAGTTTTTGACAATTATTGGCCATTTTAGACAATAATTGTCCATTTTTGACAATTTTTGACCATTTTTGATAGTTTTTGACAATTATCGACCATTTTTCAAAATTTTAACAATTATTGACCAATTTTGACAATAATTATCCATTTTTGACAGTTTTTGACAACTTTCGACCGTTTTCGATAGTTTTTGACAATTGTTGACCATTTTTGACAATTTTTGACCATTTTTCAAAAAAAAATTTAAAATTTTTGGCAATTGACCATTTTTGAAAATGTTTGACCATTTTTGAAAATTATTAACAGTTTTTGATATTTTTTGACAATTATTGACCAATTTTGACGATAATTGTCCATTTTTGATAGTTTTTGACCAAATTTCAAAATTTTTGACAATTTTCATATAATTTTTAATCTGATAAATTGTTAATTATTCACCAAATGAGTTAATTCGTGGGGCGTGGTTTGATTAAATAAGCAAGCGAAAAAAATTACTTTTTCTGCGCTAGAGCGTAAAGTAACAATTCTCGGCATTTGTCGACTTTACGATTTCATTTGAATATAGTAATTAGTCATTTTACGCGCGACTGTAGAAAAAAGAATTTTTATCATTTACGTAAATTTTTTGCTGCAGAAAGAGCGTACTTACCTGGTATTTTATACAAATCATATTTATAACAAATAATATTTTTTTCATTTAAATTATTAACAAATAAGTTCTCTATGAACAAATAAAAAATTATGTAAACCTTGGGAGTCTAAGGGAGACCCAAACAATTCAAACTGGAATTAAACTACTGTTATAGTTTCAGTAGGTTTCTTGGTCCAAAATATGAAGCCATCTTTGGCTATTGTAACGCTAAAAATTAAAATACATTCACTAAAAATATACTCTTTTTAAAGTCGATGTGAAAAAATCAAGGGTGTCAGGACAGAAAAGAAAAAGTTTTACTCACACAACTACGTATGTTCCTGTTTCTGTAGGAGCTTTCCACAAAAACTTTTTGTTCTTTTTTGGTGTGGAATTTTTATGAGTTAGGCCACTCTGTAATAAAAAAGTTGCATTAAATTCGAAAAATAAATATTAAAATTTACAACCTAATTTCCGCCTAATATTCCGAATCGTCCTATATGAACTATCGACGTTGTTGTTTTCTATAAGAAGGCGTTAGTACTTTTTGGATTATCGAGATTATCCATAAATGTAACAAAACCAGGAGCGCCTAAAGGCTGAGGTGCTAAGTCTCTGACTGTATTGTTGGTTGCCTATTTTTGGTTATTTATTTCCCCCTTATTTGAAGAATACTAGACACTGTGTTTCACAGCGGAGTATCTGAAGTTTTTCTTGAATATAAAAAATAATAGAAAGTTCAGTTGAATACTTAAGATATGCCTAGTCATTGTACGTTTTTGTTTACATTAACCATATTTAATTTGCAATAAAAACAACATTTACCGTGTTAGAAAAGCCCAACCTCTAATTATTTATTGCAATAGTTAAATGAATAGGCAAATAAATAAAATAAAAACATTCATTCTGTCTGCCTATTCATGACCTTGAAATATACCAGTCATTCTAATTAGATCAAGAATTATTTAAACGTATTTTTAAGCGCTGTCTCACACGATCAAATTAGCTTCAGTTTGGCTGTCAACTATATTATTAGATCTTGTTTAAAATATTCAAATTTGGCGCTCTTACAATCATTTAACCGCTCACGCATGCGCGCCAATGGAGGCTGGCGCGAGAAAGGAAATGACCTTCCCGCGTTTAAGCCAGGCAGTCGCTGCTTGACATGGGTTGCGAATACATCCAAAAAGAATAAATCTAACGATATAGTTTGATCAAAATGGTCATCAGTTTGAAATTGGGTACAACAAACTAGTTTGATGGATTTAGGAGTGCTCCTATTCGTATCAAACCAGATTGATGAAACTAGCGTTTTCATTGGTCACTGCAAATCCCCTCCAAAAAATGCGTCCAAAGAAACAACATTTCAAACCACAGATCAGAGATAAAGAAATCAACGAATGATTCAAACTAAATGTTGCTGCCTCCATTCGCATATAATTTTTACAAGTATAAAGGTTTTCTGGGGAAAGTTCATATTTTATCAAATCTATAATGTTATTAGCTCCACTAGCAACATTAGTTGGTCAGGCAGCCAGATCAGATCTAGACTGGTCTGGGACTGCTTACAAAAACTGTTAACCTTGGCAAACCATAATAGAGTAACTCTTAAGTGGTTCCCGGGGCACAAGGGTATTCTAGGCAATGAAAAGGCAGGCAAAGCTAGGGTCTGAAACTGCATTAACTGGTCCTTAACCAGTATTTGTACATCTCGGTGGAATCAAACTAAACTGGAGACACGTGCCAAAACAGGAACCCAGCAAACTCTTGGTCAAAAAATCCTCGGAGTCGCTGACTAACGAAATATTAAACCTCGGCAGGCGCCTTATAAGGAAAGTGACGGGAGTACTCACCGGTCAATGCACCCTAAGGAAGCACATGCATACAATTGGCATAATATAGGGAGGAACCTATTTGTCGGTTGAGCATAACAGGAGGAAACAGCCTCTCACATTATCTTCAGATGTGAAGCACTATCTTATTGAAGATATAAACCCCTAGGACTAAAGTATCCAAGGGAGGATTTCTCCAAGAAGGACCTAGTGAAGAGACTGTTTAGCCTGATAAGCTACTGGTCTCTTCACATAAACGGTATAACCAAGAGCATAAAAAGCTTAAAGGCCGAGGTGCCGAACTATTCAATCAATCAACATTAGTAAGTTGGTTTCTTTTCTTGATCCATCCCCAAGACCATATTCTCTTCTGCCAGCTTGATGGTTTGATCAAACTCAGTTTGCTAATTTGACCGTGTGAAACAGCGCTAAAGGTTTCCATACGTCCGGATTTACCCGGACATGTTTGGGTTTTTAAGGCGTCCGGGGAAGTCGGGCCGCAATTTTAGAAAATGTCCTGGAAACTTGGAGACCATTAAAACAACTTAACTTTGTTGAATATTTCAATCGCAACGAAACGACGCCACATCTCTACTAATATCGACGCATGGTCGAAAGTACCTCAACTTTTCGTTTTGAATGCGTTCGTCTTTGAAGACGAGTTTAAAAAAAATCCTTTTATAATTAATAAAATCTTACATTCTTTGATCCATGGCAATTGAAAGCCTTAAAATGATTATCGGTATTTTCCAAAACAAAATGTCCGGCTGCTTTATTTCCTTTTCTAACTTCAACTACTAGTCCTTTGTAAGCAGGTCCATCAATTCCAATTTCAACCGTTTCTCCTGCTTTAACTTCCGTTTTATCTATAGTAACCTTATAGGGCATTTTGGAAGTTTGAGGTCCAACGAGATGAAGCGGTGCCATATCATCACATACCCAATTTGGAGCTCCACCAGAAAATCCATGAGTATTGTATATTAATGAGAGTAGGATTGGTAATAAAAGTAATTTGATCATTCTGAAAAAATAGGGATTATATTGAATCTGGTCTTTACGGTGGCCCCTCTAAGATCTTACCAGGTAAAAATATATGTCTAGGACGTGGAAAGATAACGGTTATCACTAGACCATGATATAGAAACATCTTCGGGAGATGAAAGTAATTTGATCATTCTGAAAAAATAGGGATTAGATTAGATTGAATCTGGTCTTTACGGTGGCCCCTCTAAGATCTTACGAGGTAAAAATGCATGTATAAGATGTGGAAAGATAACGGTTATCACTAGATCATGATATAGAAACTTCTTCGGGAGATGAAAGTAATTTGATCATTCTGAAAAAATAGGGATTAGATTAGATTGAATCTGGTCTTTACGGTGGCCCCTCTAAGATCTTACGAGGTAAAAATGCACGTATAAGATGTGGAAAGATAACGGTTATCTCTAAATCATGATATAGAAACTCCTTCGGGAGATGTAATTGATGTAGAAAGATTACTTTGCAAAGAGGGTCAATAAAAATGTATGGAGAAAAGGAAGAGATGACTATTTAAGGTTTGTAGACGTGAAATAAATGAATTAAATTCAAAATTGTAGCACTCTTTGGCAGTGCAAATATATTTTTACATTTATAAACAAACTTTTGATATAAATATTTATAATAAAGTTACCTTAATTAAGCCTTTAACTGAACTAAACAATACGAAGAACACTTTGATAGCTACTAAGAACTGGATTCTTCAGTTAGTTTCTCGTTCATGGCCATCGGCAGATTTCATAATGCATAAAAAAGAACGGTAAATGAAAGTCATTAACGAAACATCCACCTGACTTAATGCAATATGCTTCTTAGTATGCAACAATTATGTGCAAAAAGAATTTATTTTTAAGTACCGCAAGAGGAATTTTTCTCTAAAAAAATACATTTCCAACTTTATTCATTGTGGTACTTTTAACAATCATTGAGATGAGTATAAAATTAATTTGTTTCTCAAGATATTACAAATTCTATATTCCCTTGATGAATGTCTTGAAGCATAATAATAATAATAGTATTTAATGTTAAGGTGATACCCATTCAGCGATCAAACCATCCATTTATGTTTAAAAACCTTCAAATCATCATACCTTGTATAATTTCAAATCCGATATAAATAACAGGTTTGTAAGGATATTTAAATATGAAGTTCCATGATAATCTTCTCATTGCAACTTCCTGTCTTCCGAAAATTTCAAATGAAACCTCGAAATAAACTTTCATTACCTACTTTTTGTTCCGTTAATTCAAGTTTCTTGGTTAAAGTTTCAAGTCTCGTAACTTAGTTCAGTGAAATTATATTCAACCTCAAAATAAACTAATACTTTATAAGTTAATACAAGTTTGTTGTGTAAGCTTTACACGAGACGAGATAGGGCGAAGCTTGCAAAAGTCTCGTCTCGTAACTTAGTCGAGTGAAATTATATTCAACCTCGAAATAAACTTCCATAACTTTCTGTCCTATAAATTAATTCAAGTTTCTTGGCTAAAGCTTCTCTTCGAAACGTCTCGTCTATCTTATTATATTTATACAATAGAGCAATTCGACGTGCTGTCATGTGACAGTCGCCCTAAGAAAGTGGTTCTTAATAGTTATTTTGATCGTGTTTGACTTCCAGGACGAACAGTGCTGATAGTATTATAAAATCATCGTTAATACTGATGATCCTGGTCAGGATATTGGGATAAACTTAGATACGTTACAGTTTACTATAAAAAAAGCAAAATTAAAACAAACAAAATATAAACAAAAAACCTTTAATTTACGGTAGAAAAACATATCTCCATTATATTTACAAACTTATATTCTTAAACAGTCGCGATTTGAAAAGTCACCATATAATTCTATATCCAGCTCGTAAAAAATTACATATAAAAAAGATACGTCCACAGGACATATTGATCATATCACAATAAATTAAATTTTCGGACGTTTTAACATCCCACTACGTTTAATAAAATTTGAACCTCGTAACACCAAAAAAGTGTTCCACACTTGAAAAAAAAAAATATCACAACGAAATTGCTTCAGACACGTCACACCGAAATTGTCTACGGGTGAATAAACGGACAATTATCTCCGTTCCGGCAATAACCGTGATTTTGAATGTTTTTACACAGTCTTCCGCCTCGATTACCACCACCACCACCACCACCTCCTCGACGCCAATTACCGCCATTACCTCGTGGTTCCTTCATACGTACCCAGCTACCATTGTCTTTTCCACCACCTCTACCACCTCGTCGGAAACCACCTCTATGGTGTGGCCGATTATCCCGGAAGTTATTCGGAGGAAACATGTTATTAGAAGGTCCATTTGGATTACCGTACATTGGGAAATCTGGTTCTGGTCCAGGACCTGGTCCAAAACCATCAGACATTGGACCACCACCTTGATACATATTCGGGTTCATCTGATTCATTAAAAGATCACCAGGAGTCATCATATTAGGAGGAACCATCATATCGTTGGGCATTATATTGGGTGGAACAAAATTATTAGGAACCTGCGGTACCATAGGTCCAACAGGTCCGGGAAATCTGGGAGGCATATTTTGGAAATTAGATGATGGTATTGCATTAAACTGGGGATTAAAAGGTACTTGCATATTGGGGATATTTGGGAATATCAAAGGCATTTGAGGTTCGGGTAGGGGTGCGTTGCCTTTAGGTTCCGGCCAAGGTGTTGTCCTTAAATCGATCTCTTGGCTTTCGGGATCTTCTAACGCTATACTCACTGGGTCGCTCATTTGGTGATTTTCCGGTATAGGTTCTTCAGGACTATCGGGAATTTTTCTTCTATCGAAATAAAGGGCTTGGAGTACACTTTTTTCGCGAGCGAATTGAATGTCTTTTTCCAAACTTCTCGATCCTGGTATAACTAGAGCTTCGGGTAGATCGATTTCGAAAGGTATCCTCCATCTGACCTGACTTTCCATTAAATCTTCACCACCAACTTTTCTAGACAGTTGTATAGCTTCTCTTTCATTAGATATATCCATTTTAGCCATGTCATTAAAAGCTTTTGTAACATTAACTCTTTCCGTTTCGTCCAACTCAAAGTAACGAATTTCAACTAAATCACTGTCGTTTTTCCAGGAAATTGTCTTCTTAGGTCCTTTTCGTTTCGTGTACATCAGCACTCCTTTAACACCACCATCGATATTAAGCCTTTTCAATTCTTCTGGATCATCGTCGGTTGGTGTAACTGCTCTAGGTGAGGATATTTCATTTTCTTTGTTTTCCGAGATTATCGAAGCCAAACTCTCATCGAGGTTTTCAGCAGATTCAGCAGTACCATTTTCAGAACACTCTTCTTGTTTCTCTTCATTTTCTTCGGAAAGAGTATCCTGGTAGAAGTTAATGGGAGCGATGTTTTTCAAACCAAGAGTAGGACCGACTGGGACTTGAGTTGTTGTTGGTGTGGTCGGAGTTGATGAATCATGAGATGGTGAAGTAGATGGTGATGTAGTTTCTTTCGATATGCTAGCCTTCCGTTTCCGTTTCTTGGGTTCCTTTTTAGATGTAGCTGCTGTGAGTGCGTTGTTGAAAAGATCGCTTTCTTGGAGCATTGCTGTAATAAAAAAAAACGAAATTTAGCTAAGCGAAATGATATTATTACCAAATTTAAAAATGCAGTCGAGAAAATGATCATTTAAAAGGAATTGGCAGTTGAATACGAAGAACGTGGTACAGGAATCTGGAATATAAAAATATTTTTATACAACATTTAATTACGTTAAATGGCATTGCTTTTAGTAAAAGAAATTTTTTACTGTTTACATCCTCAGTATATGACAAAAAGTGACTATATATGAGTTTCAGAGGTTTTTGTATTGGTTTTTATACGGAAAAAAAGCATGAAATATTAGTTTAATTATTGACGAGACTGGCGTTTGTTTACCATAAAAGTAAGGCTTAGAAATAACTGATGAGTATGGAGTTGATATAGCCCAACAATTTTTTGGCGTTTTCTTTTCAATGACAACTTACGTTACAGTAACGCCATCTGCGAATTGATTCGCAGACTAGACAATAGACAGTGTTTCGTCGAGGTGCATATTACATTATTTCGGCACACTCACACGTGCTCGTCTCTACCGAGATCCATCTCTCTAAGGAGGACTTCCACCATACCCCCCATCTTATCCGATGGGTCTGATCGTCATCGTTCGCGTTTTCCGCGTACAATTCGTCCCTAGCCAAATGGCTGCTGGCTGGAATCGAGCTGTCTTCTCCTTGGGCGTGTAACCACGGTGGTTATTTCTTCGGCGGTCTTCTAACTTGTTTTGGTCTTCAATTGTGCATATGTTTGCGCTGCCTCTACAAAGCGCGTCCTTAGCCGACGAACTGCGGCTATAGACGACCCTCTTTTCTTGAGATTTCTTACAGGTCACTTTAGGCCATTAGCTGAGCTAATAGTCTTGTCACCAGCTCGAGACTATGTTGTTTCGTCGTCTTTTTGTTGGTAGCAGCTTGGGCGTAGCCGACTCCTGGCTTCGTTGTATTTGTTGCCGTTTTCCTTGTCTTCAGGTTGTTTGGGGTCTGTGGGCATCCTCTGTAGTTCGCCGAGTGTTCTCCTTAGGAGTTTGCGTAGGTGGCTGGCTTGTTCTTCGGTCTTGGTCACTCGTTCGATCTGTGTGATCCTCCACACTTCACAAATTTAGTGCTTATGCTGCTCATGTCCGTTGAGGAATTCTTGGCAGTTGTAGCGCTGCGTCAGCCAATTTCCTCTTCTTTATTCTTCCCATCTGATCCTCACGTTTTGTATGTGTTGTATTTTTCGTATTTTTTCCTTCTCTTCTACTTCTAGCTCTACCATGTAGATGGGTAGTGGTTTCCTCTCGCCAAATCTGAAGTGGAGTTGGTTGATTTTTCCTATGCGGACTCCTTCTTTTTCGATTCCTTTATTTCTTGTGTGTCTTCGCAGTTTGTCAGTACAATCCTTGCTTTCCTCTCTTCTCCACTTCTTTCCCGTCTTCTCTCAGGTACCTACTTTGTTAGGTTCCTATAGTGATCGGGTTCTTCACAAGGAATTTTTACTCCGAGTCTTTATCTGATAGTTTGTCTTGATTCCCATCCTGTGAATGTCTTTCCTCACGGAGCTCCAGTATTGGATACTACTGAGGATGACGGGTGGTGGTCGGTGAGTCGTCTTTTTGTTTTCCTTGATGGCTTCGTCCATCATTTCTTCGTTGGCTTCATCTGGGGGCATTACGAAGAAATATATTTTTTCCATCTCAACTGAATACTCCAGAAAAATACTTGCCTTCAAAAATAGTCGATTTTTCATTCGGAAATGTCATTTTTTGGAAAGGTCGACGAAAAAAGATATTTAGGTTTATATCTGTAGATATTTTACTATGTACAAGCGTAAAAGACTCCAATTTCGAGTGATCTACGCTGTTCTTGGAAGTTCCAGCAGAATTTATTCGAGAATTTCGGAAAATGATTAGGATTCGATAGGAAATTCCTCCTCGAAAAATTTGATGTTTGTGTCTAAACTTTCCCGGACTATAGTTCAAGTGGTTCAGGTAGTTGTTTATAATAATTAAAAATTATGTTACATGTAAAATTAGACCAATTTATAATAAAAAGGAACGAGGTTTTACAACTTATTCTAACTGCATTTAATTAGGATACGTCATTGAATGATAAGGTTATGAAAAAAATTATTGTTAATTATCAATTTTGAATGAATAAATTCAATAAAAATTCATTGTCGGTGAGCGTATTAAAAGCTAAAGTGACATAATTACATTATTTTGCATTGGCACCAACTGTGTCGTTAAAATGATTTACAACATTAGTTATACCCGCCAGTGGCGTCGTGACTTGTGTTGTGTTTAGATCTATAGAGCAGTATTTCAACTACGTTTGCTTTTATTTCATCTATTTGCTAAACGACCAGTTTATTAGTAATTTTTAAGACATTAGAAAACGACAGTTCGAGATAATCTATCGCGGGAATGTAATAATTTATAAAATGGCGTTTACCATCAATGGAATTAAAAATTTCTTTCACATTCACTTTAGAAAGAGTACATATGAAGAATTACTATGATTTTTGGCCCCTTTATGTTTTTATTTTTATTATCAGTAAAAGAATGAATCGACTATAAACACGTAAAAAAATCCACTTGGTGCACATGGAAAATATAAAAATTATTATGCTAACGTATTTCCAAGAAACTCTTCTTAATACTTCCGTACCGGTTTGTATTTGAAAAAAACAATCTGGCAAATTAAAACTGTTTTTTTAGTTTATAGTAACCTTCAGAATATTTTATACGAAATTAAAATTTAAAACGATATAATATGGAAATTTTTCAAATAGTTAAAATCCACCATAAAATCATGAATAATCTTCGAAAAATTGCAATAATAGTTATTTACTATATATGACGAGGGCCCAGCTGCAGAAAGGCTCCCACCAATCAGAGTGTATATATTTTATGCTATGTAATAGTATTAATTTCAATAATTTTTGACGTTACACCTACTGTCAGTACGAAATGTCAAATACATTTTTGATGAAATCTGATTCTAAATGAATGTGATTGTGGATAAAACGTTGTGTTGCATTCGTGTTATAGTTGCGTGGATAAAACACTCATACAGACAGACTCCCACCAATCAGAATGTATATATTTTGTACAATGTAAATTATTCCCTTCCCCTTCTCGAAAAAATATCAAAGAATTTGTATTCCACATGAAATTTTCCAAAAACGAGAAGGGAATCCCTTACGATTCCCACTATCCCTAGTAAGGGATTCCCTTTCCCTTTTTGGAAAACTTCATGTTGAATACTAGGAATAGTAAGGGATCCCCTTCCCCTTTTTTAGGAAAACTTCATGTGGAATAGTAAGGGATTCCCTTCCCCTTTTTGGAAAATTTCATGTTGAATACTAGGAATACTAAGGGAGTCCCTTCCCCTTTTTGGAAAACTTCACGTGGAATACTAGGAATAGTAAGGGATCCCCTTCCCCTTTTTGGAAAACTTCATGTGGACCACTAGGAATAGTAAGCGATTTCCTTCCCTTTTTTTGCAAAACTTCATGTGGAATATTAGGAACAGTAAGTGATTCCCTTCCCCTTTTTGGAAAACTTCACGTGGAATACTAGGAATAGTAAGGGATTCCCTTCCCCTTTTTGGCAAACTTCATGTGGAATACTATCCCTAGTAAGGGATTCCATTCCCCTTTTTCGAAAACTTCATGTGGAATATTAGGAACAGTAAGTGATTCTCTTCCCCTTTTTGGAAAACTTCATGTGGAATACTAGGAATAGTAAGGGATTTCGTTCCCTTTTTTGCAAAACTTCATGTGGAATACTAGGAATAGTAAGGGATTCCTTCTCCTTTTTGGAAAACTTCATGTGGAATACTATCCCTAGTAAGGGATTCCCTTCCCCTTTTTGGAAAACCACATGTGGAATACTAAGAATAGTAAGGGATTCCCTTCTCCTTTTTGGAAAATTTCATGTGAAATACAAATTCTTTGATATTTTTTCGAGAAGGGGAAGGGAATAATTTACATTGTACAAAATATATACATTCTGATTGGTGGGAGCCTGTCTGTATAAGTGTTTTATCCACGCAACTATAACACGAATGCAACACAACGTTTTATCCACAATCACATTCATTTAGAATCAGATTTCATCAAAAATTTATTTGACAGTAGGTGTAACGTCAAAAATTATTGAAATTAATTGTATTTTTCATTATTCCTCTAGTGGATAAAGTGGTACTTTATATGCATCATAAGTGTGGATAGAACTTCAATTATAATGTGATTGTGGATAAAAGAAAATACGCGATTATAGAATTAAGGGAAATAAAAAATTAGGGAAAAGTTTGTCAAAAAGCATTAGAATGACGACTTAACCTCAAATTTAGTCACATAAGCAAACCCTCCACTATCAAACTAGTTATTAGCATTATTTCAAAAGTTCCTTATTAATCTTTAGAATGTTTTTAATACGAAAACCAACTTTGAAAGGATGCACACAAAAAAATTGTTTATTCATTACGATGACGAGTTAGATTTCTTTAATAATTATAAGCATTTTATAAGGTCACTTTGTGATAAATAAGAGTAGGATTACTCAGTGTAATTAAGCATATATTTTAATGATTTTAAATAATTGTTTCAATTTCTTTTTAATTTTCAACTTTTGTTTTAAGAGATTTAAATGTTGTCTTTTTATTTTCATTTTTACAATAATGTTATAATGTAGTACTAATAAAATTTTAATTATTGTTAATGAGTGGGTAATGCCCGTAAATAAATAAATAAATGAATCGATTTATAGAATTAGCATTATTACAAACGACAGACTAATAATTCCTTGGTTTCAAGGAAAGTTTTTTTAATTCACCGATGATAATGACCTAGATGGATTGTTTGTATAGAAATAAAAGTTTCATTCCACCAAAAAATAAATAAAATGGATATAAAAAATGTTTTTTAAGAAACAAAAATATGCTGGAATTTCGAAAAAATTGGGAAAATTATAATGTAGTCGTCGTTGGAATGTCGTTATTGTAATTTTATTATTCTTTGCAGATTTTTCAAATAAAACCCCTTTGAACAAATATTTTCTATATTTGAATACAGATAGGTATGACTAGTGCTGCCCTGGTGTCACAATATTGTGTAGGGTCTTCCAAAATTAAATATTTAAAAATTAAGACAAAAAAAACCAATTTTAAAGACTTCCTTATAACTTGAAAAGGGAAAAAATTATTTCAAAATTTATTTTATACGGTTTCTAAAGATGAGTATTTTTTTGAAATAAGGGCACAATTAGATATTTTTACAAAATTGATTTCAAAAAACTTTTAAAAATTGTAAATTCTAATATGAATAGTTTTCTAACAAAACGGATAATTTCATCCTTATTTAACAGTTTTCATTTGAACTATCGGGTTTAGATAAATATACCAATTAATGCGATTTTCACCAATAATCAAGATGGAAAATTTAATTTCATATTTTTATTTTAAAGAAAATCTACAACTATGTTTTCGCCTTTTTAGCAAAAGAGTTTAGCGTAAATTGTGTTATTTGTTTTTTATTCAAAAATTCCAGCTGATACTACAGGATATTCAGGAACTTATACAAAAAAATTCGGGAGCGAGTAGATGAGGTCAAAACGTTGTTAGAAGATTTTTCTACGTCTCGGAGTTAAACGTTTCCAAATAAAACTTTTGTTTATTCATAATTTCTATGCATTGACAACAGAAATCCAGGGGCGGAATTAAAAGAAAAAATAAAACTGAAAATTCCAGGAATAAGTATTTCAACCAGACAAATATATATTTTTGTTTTATTCAAAATATTATTGAATATTTTTTAGCTTTTCAAAAACAAACTAGAAATTATTTATAAAAAAAAATTTTAAAAATTGCAATTGCCAATAAAAAAGATAAATTACGGAAAAAAAATTAACAAAAATCGTCGTGGTTAGCGAAACGTGTCTTGGACGTCTGCCCACAAGGTCGTTCATTAAATACACAATAACAAATTTCAAGTGGTAAAGATTTTTGTAATATCTGGTTTGTCATCGTTTGATATTAACTGCTTGTAATAGCCTTGAAATAAGTCATAGAAAAGACATAGTGTATTATTCGACTGTAGTTAACATCAAAACTATTGAGCACTTCGCTTGGAGATCGTGGGGGCATTGAAATATCCTCCAAAAGACAATACTTTTTATTTTTTTATTTTTCTTTCTCTTGATTCTTTTGGTAGATTTTTTATAAATATTTTTAAGACTACCGATTTTTAATTATTCTCGATCAAAAGGCACCAGTCCTGTGGTCCAAAGAACATAATTTGAACCCTAATAACATTTTTGTTTGTTAATGGCTTTTATTGCCTTTAGGATATGATTTTAATCAATATGTTCCTGTTATCACTTAAAAATTAAGAGGATCAATTTTAACCAGGACTTGACTTATTAGTTGGTTTTTAAGTAGCTTCAATGCACTGATTTAATGAAATCGTCGTGAGTCCGGTCCTGGTTGAAATTTATCCTCCAAATTTTCAAGTGATAACAAGAAAACATTGGTTAATATCATGTCCTAAAAGCAATAAAATCCAATAACAAACATTATGACAGTTTCAATTATTTTCCAATTTAATTTGGTCCACAATGTATCAACCCTTTGGATGTTAGATGTGTCGAAAAAAAATAGAAGAAAAATCATTTAAAAAATACAAATTTCTCGTTGTTGAATTTTAAAAACTCGTAAATCGATCCGGATCCATAATCTTTAATTTTGAATAATTTATTATTAGTTATCATCATGGAATTACGGTATAATCACACGCAAATTGCATTCACTCTATAAAGTAACTAATTTTTATCAAATAAAGCCCCCCATGTCGATATCAATTTTTGTGCGACATACACCACTCGAGTTTAGTTCTAGAAATTTCAAAAATTACTTCACGAAACATTATTTTAGATATTTTTGTTCGATATTTGATGATTTGGTGACGAATATCTATAATTTAAGAAAAATCCTGATTTTTGAATTTTATTTCTATTTTTACAATTTTTTTTTAAATTTAATTCATTTATTTTCATCTTTTTCAATTCAATTTTTAGTGTAAATATTTTTCAATTTGGTTTTTAAAACTTTTCCAAATTCTATAGCATCTTTTGTGCAACACCAATTAGATGTTTTGGTTCGATCTTTGACATTATTTTTGAATTTTATTTCTATTTTTTAAATTATTTTTCCCATTTTTTTAAAATTTAATTCATTTATTTTAAATAGTCAAGTTTTATCTTTTTCAATGCAATTTTTAGTGTAATTTTTTTTCAAATTGATTTTTAAATTTTTTCCAAATTTCATAGCGTCTTTTGTGCAACACCAATTAGATGTTTTGACATTATTTTTGAATTTTATTTCTATTCTGTAAATTATTTTTCCCATTTTTTAAAATTTATTTCATTTATTTTAAATAGTTAAGTTTCATCTTTTTCAATTCAATTTTTAGTGTAATTTTTTTTCAAATTGATTTTTAAAACTGTTCCAAATTTTATGCAACACCATTTAGATGTTTTTGTTCGATATTCGACATTTTGGTGACAAATATCTAAAATAAAATAAAATCCAATACTTTCGATTTTTTTAAATTATTTTCCTTATAAATTTTTGTATTCAATTTGTTTAATTTATTTTTCAATTTAATCTTTTGAATTTTTTTCAATGTAATTATTAAATATTTTCAAGTTAATTTTTTTTTAAATTCAATTTTAGGAAAGTTAAAAATTATAAACGTTCATCAATTGTTTTTGATTATATCAAAAAGGGGTTAATTCCATGGAAGAGGTTTTCCATCCCCGTCATAGAAGGAGCCAACAGCCCCAATAAAAAATAAATAAAATCATTTTTGTACTTTGTTAAACTAAAAATATAAATTCAAGTAAAATATCTTCTGCAGATAAACAAAAACCCCTTTTCCCCCATACAAAATTTTTTCCCATTTTTTTTTTTAAATATATTCCTCATTAATTTTTCTTTCCAATTTGTCTATTAAATATTTTCCAATTTTTTTTGCAAAATTAGAAAATTCCAAATTACATACGATCCCTCAACTGTTTCTGATTATATCAAAAAGGGGTTGATCCCACGAGACATTGAAGGGGGAGCTAACAACCACAACAAAAACATTAAATAAAAATATTTTTTGGACTAAAAGTATAAATTTCAAGTAAACAATTTTTTTCAGATAAACAAACCCCCCTTTTTCAATCACAACTCTCCCTATTAGCCCCTAAGGGTAGATTTTTTCATATTATAACGTTCTACTAAGGCCATCCAAGTGCCTAAATAGTTTAAATAAATTGGCACTGGAGGGAGTGACGAGTGGTTCTATATCCCAACATCTGGACAGACAGCATTCAAAGTAGCATCCTTTGACGACCCAAACAGTATCCCACAGTCCTCTGGGATCAGCAAGGATTTCCACCGTCGATAGCATCATAAATTAAATAAAAGGTACAGCAAAAGATACCTTGAAAATATTGTCCCCCCGAATTTGGTAAAAACAAAATATTGATTATCAGCAGTATTTTCCCACCTCGAAATAATTAAAATATTTTTTTTAGCCCCGGTCCTATTATTCTTAATAATAATAATAGTATGCTTCCATTAATTATTTTCAATTGAAGTTAATTGAATACCAAGAGGCACTAACGTAAAGAAATGGACATTGCGTGATAAGATACTTGAAATACTCCCCGATTGGTCTGTGTTTGTTTACGTTTGATGCGTCTTGGTTTTGAATATACTTCAGTTAATTTTGATCGACGTCTATATAAGGATCAAAGTAGAAAGAAATAAGTAGCAATAAAAAAAAATTAGAGGAGAATTTCGTAAAAATTAATATGAAGATTATTTATTTTGTAAGATTTTTAAAAATTTAGCTGAAAACTCTAAAATACTATACAAGGAGATTCATTAGTGCGATAAAGTCCAATATCTTGTAAATCCTCGAAGATATTCCATTGTAGCCAGCCTAAAGGCACACATTTTAAAATTAGTCGCAGTTGTAGATCAAAGGTACATTTTTTTAAATGGGACACCCTGTATTTTACTTCAAATTTAAATTCTTCTTAATTTCTCTATTACCATGATGTATGGACGTAATAGGTTACACAGTGTATTTAAAAAGTTCTGACCACTTTTTCCTGACTGAATCGTGATAAATGCTTCGCCCCGTATACTTTGAAATGCACAATTTAAAATTAATCTTTCAAAGCCATACATCTGTCATGGTCGTCTAATATAATAAATCACTAGACATGCGTTCATATCTTAGAAACCGAGTCCAAACTCGAATACATCGTTTTCACATTTTTTTTAAATGGATCACCCTGTATTTTATATCGGTAAATCAAAGTTACTTTACTATACTTCAAACTCGTTTATTCCCTATATCTAAAATGAATAATTTTTTTAATATTTGGGCTGGCTACAATCGAAGAAAATTTTAAGATATTGTACTTTATCGCACTACTGAATCACCCTGTATATATCAAAGGGACAAGTCTAATCAGAATACGGACGCGCTCAGTTCGAACGCTTTTTCGTACGAATTTCACTCGTGCGTACACGTACAAACAATTCCGACCTTAAAAGTACTATGGGAGCGCTCAGACTGCGCACGAGTTAGTCGTACGTATACGTACGTGTAGTTCCGACGTCCGAAGTGTTTGGAGTAATAAGAGAATTGTCTTAGAAGTAAATATTACTACACGAATGCAATATCACCGGAACACTACGGACGAGACGTGAGCGATCAATTCGTACGACCACGTTCGTACGATTGAAATTCGTATTGAAACTGAGCGCGGAGTACTTCACCAGTATAATCACAAACACAGAAGAGAAATCTAGACAGTGCGTGTATGGGCGATCTATATCTACAGTGTGTTCGTAAAAGTATGGAAAAAATTCATTATTTCCTTTTTGGCTTGTATAATTTGTTTTGAAGTTAGTTGGAACTATGAATTTAAATGTAGAGCAAAGAATTTTAATTCTTATCGATGATTGGCTATGATGGTAAGGTACGGTAGAAAATTTACCAAAATTTGGTTTACCCCCGGTAAATGAATAAAACGAAACCATAAAAGGTTCAACAAAAATGTATTCAACGTAAAAGAAAGTCCAGTATTACTGGCAAATTTGTTTTATATTATTAATCATTAGAAATTATTTATTTATATTCCGTCCGTTAGACTTAAGAATAATCTAAAAATATCACCAAATACATGTGTATTTAAAAAAATTACCGATGACGCCTGAATCACCCTGTATAATATGCTGTAGAACGTGTTTAAGATTTTGTTTTAGAAAATAAGTAATTTTTTCCATATTTTACGGATACACTGTATACTCCCAGGATTAGAATATCCCTCAACATAGTTGCCGTCGTTTCTAAAATATCTTATAAATTTTTATTTTTAGTTAATGTGCAGTTTTATCGAAAATTCTTTTTAATATGAATCCCTATTGATCAATAATTAACACTTTTCTCGGTGTATCTAAAAAGCTACAGCTTGGAATTATCCGCTAGAATTTCGTCCCGATGATATGAACAAAATTTTTTCTACGATCGTGCAAAAAGTGACTATTTTTTGCACTATATACTGTGCCAGAAGCTTAATTTTTTGCACTTCGAATTATCAATCAATTTTTTGGTAAAGAAATATAAAAAATAACACCAAGCACCGAGAATTGAACCCGAAATTTTCGGGTGAAATTTTTGGTATCTTAACCATTAGAGCATCATGGCATTGAAAGATGTAAATACTTTTGGCAAATTCCCAAGTGGAATCAGGGTCAGGTAACATTAAACCGTCATGGAGGGTGGAAATCCTCAACTGTAGCGGAGTCATTCTCCAAAAAAAAAATAGCTGCTCAAATTCTAAAAAGTGAACCAAGAACCAGTACCTGAAGCTTCACAGTCCGAAAAAGAGCTGTTTCAAGTGAAAAACCTGATGAGACATCCACAAGTAGAAATAAAACCGAAATTCAAAAAAATCAGTGGAAATGAAGTTTGTTAATCACTAACAATTGTAAATTGCTCTAACTGCGATATTAAAATCGAAATCAACTCAAAAAAGTAAAATTAGCACCTACTTTTTGTTGTAGTTACCTACTTATTGTAAAAATTTGATATAAAAACATATTTGATTTCGATCATAGAAAAAATGTTGTATGCAACACGTGCATATTTGTTGCACTCAGCATGGTTGCAGCATCGTGCAACAAATATGTACTTTTTGCACTAGTTGCACAAATAACTATTCTCTTTTGCGTTAACGAATATACAGTGAGAAAAATAAAAACTAAATCTAAAGGTTCGCACGTTCCAGTACTATCAATTTTTTACGGGACTTTTTGGACAGGAAGAAAGAAAAACTAAAATCGTTTGCCGATCTTTCAAGATATATTTATCATTTTTCATAGGTTCTAAAAACAATAGGTAGGTATTCTTTCGATACAGGGTTTACATTCGATTATTTAAAATGTAACTTAATTTAGAACCATTTTTTCTTTAAATAATAATAGGTACTGGCTTACCTTTTTATCCATACTTACCCAGCTGAAGTATTTAATTTCAACATTCATTAGGTATCTAAATTGTAAATCTTCTAAAAAGTTTGTTCAAGTTTTGAAAATTTAAACGTGATTTTAAAAACCTCTGTATATATTTTTAATCAAGACTTATTGAATGCCTTTGCAGTTCTTTCGAATAATTTAAAATGAAACTCTATCATTTCCAAAATCTGAATTGTTATATAGTGTTTTTTTTTGTATTCTAACCTCACTTTTTATATCAACCTGAAACTCAACTGTTAAAAACTGATCAGTATTTCAATTTCTTGTACGCGGATATAATTCCGAACCAGTTCAGGAACTATTCGCATGCGCATTATGAAACGTGGCGTTCACGGTCAATACAATTCCGAATTTTCAATTATAGTTCTGTGTTCGGATTGGTTCATTATCGATTCGGAATCAGTCCAACTGAAAGTTCAATTCGGCTGCTCATGCGCAATTGATATGTCAGTTGTTTTCTTATTTAAGTCACCTATGATTCTATGGTTGTTTCACTTAAATTATCTATTTTGGTTTTTTATTTATGTTTTCGTTCGCGGTATAATTAAAATTATTTACCGGTACGTAACTAGGCATGCGCTTACATCCGAACTGGTTCGTATTGTATCACAACCTGAACAAACTCAATAGAAAAATACGATGCTACTTATATTTTAATAAAAAGTTAATATCGCGACTCATTGAAATAAGGGTCAGACGAAACTATTATGTATCCCTACTGTCAACACCACAAAGATTAGTGCCTTAAGACACTCCAAGTTCATGGTAGCCTGAGCTCACGAAATGACCGGACAAGGCTCACCAATACTATTAAGTGGACCGGAACCCTTCTGCGACATCGCAAAATCCACAATTAACATGACCAGAAGAAAGTGAGTGACTTACAAATCTCTAGTATAGTGGAAAATTTCACCAGGACAAAGGCAGGCGAAACAATTTGTCAGAGGACATTCGTCAGAATGCTAACAGGGCACTGAAAGTCTATGCCGCTTGGCATGACCAGTTGGCAAAACCGATACCGTTGGCACGTGCCAATAAGCCAGTCGTGTGCCAATGAAAATCGCTCTCCTTTAAAGGAAGCTAATAAGAACGGAGAGTAGAGACGTGCCAACCACTGACCTCTCGCGGCTTCAGTTGTGAATCAGACTGTCCGCCATTTAGCACGTGCTTTCAAATGGAGTGGACGAACGAGAAATGTAATAATTTGATAAATCTATACCGGGATCATACTGTTCTGTGCCACTAAACTAAATGCATGCCCCAACACATATGTAGATGTTTTTACAGTTGCTGGCTTTGCTAATTTAGCTTTACCAATTGGCATTGCCAACGGCAAATCGCGGCATAATGTGGATGCGCCTTAACAGGCGAAGCCAGGCTTAAAAAATTATGCTCACTGCACCGTTATCTAAGCGAAACTATGTGCACGAAACTTCAAGCACGGCTTTGTCCATTCAAATGGAGTCATACGGTATTGTACGTAAGCGTGGCTTTACAAAGCTAAACTGGTGCAATAGGGCTTTAGAAGAGGAAACTGCAGAACATGTCCCATTAGAGTAGGTATGATACAAGCTTACTGAGGGGTTGATAAAACAAAGCCATGTGCAGATTCTGTTAATTAGAGGTGAAACACATCCTATGCCAGTGCGACCGCTTAGCGAATAAGAAACTACATCAAAGATTTTGTTTAGAAACTGATTGGTCAGTCTGGAGAATGTAATCAAGATTTAGATGACCACAATAGGTATAAAAAGGTGGCACAGGAATAGACCAATAGCCACCTTATTATATCTAATCCAACACTTCGAAACGATCCAGAATATCAAAGGTATCTATATCTTTGAGACCTCAATTAACGTTTTCCCCAATTTTTCCTCGATTGCACCACCTTGGATTAACAAGTAAGCCAGGCTTAAAAAATTAAGCTCACTGCACCGTTATCTAAGCGAAGCTTATGTGCACGAAATTTTAAGCACAGCTTTGTCCATTCAAATAGAAACATTCGGTATTGTACGTAAGCGTGGGTTTACTAAGCTAAACTGGTGCAATCGGGCATTAGAAGAGGAAACTGCAGAACATGTCCCATTAGAGTAGGTATGATACAAGCTTACTGAGGGGTTCATAAAACAAAGCAATGTGCAGATTCTGTTAATTAGAGATGAAACACATCCTATGCCAGTGCGACCGCTTAGCGAATAAGAAACTACATCAAAGATTTTGTTTAGAAACTGATTGGTCAAGCTGGAGAATGTAATCAAGATTTAGAGGACCACAAGAGGTTTAAAAAGGTGGCTCAGGAATAGACCAATAGCCACCTTATTATATCTAATCCAACACTACGAAAGGATCCAGAATATTATGTCTTTGAGACCTCAATTAACGTTTTACCCAATTTTTCCTCGATTGCACCACCTTGGATTAACAAGTAAGCCAGGCTTAAAAAATTAAGCTCACTGCACCGTTATCTTAGCGAAGCTTATGTGCACGAAATTTTAAGCACAGCTTTGTCCATTCAAATAGAAACATTCGGTATTGTACGTAAGCGTGGGTTTACTAAGGTAAACTGGTGCAATCTCATGTCTCATTAGGGTAGGTATGATACAATCCTACTAAGCACGCAAAGCTAATGGGGTTGATGAAACAAAGCCATGTGCCGATTCTGTTAATTAGAGGTGAAAAACTTCCTGTGCCAGTGCGACTGCTTGGCGAATAAGAAACTACATAAAAGGATCTGTTTCGAGACTGATTGGTCAGGATGGAGAATGTAATCAAGATTTAGAGGACCACAAGAGGTTTAAAAAGGTGGTACAGGAATAGACCAATAGCCACCTTATTATATCTAATCCAACACTACGAAAGGATCCAGAATATTATGTCTTTGAGACCTCAATTAACGTTTTACCCAATTTTTCCTCGATTGCACCACCTTCGATTAACAAGTAAGCCAGGCTTAAAAAATTAAGCTCACTGCACCGTTATGAAAGCGAAGCTTATGTGCACGAAATTTTAAGCACAGCTTTGTCCATTCAAATAGAAACATTCAGTATTGTACGTAAGCGTGGGTTTACTAAGCTAAACTGGTGCAATCGGGCATCAGAAGAGGAAACTGCTAAGCCTACTAAGCACACAAAGCTAATGGGGTTGATAAAACAAAGCCATGTGCAGATTCTGTTAATTAGAGGTGAAACACAGCATGTGCCAGTGCGACTGCTTGGCGAATAAGAAACTACATAAAAGGATCTGTTTCGAGACTGATTGGTCAGGATGGAGAACGTAATCAAGATTTAGAGGACCACAATAAGTATAAAAATGTGGCACAGGAATAGACCAATAGCCAACTTATTATATCTAATCCCAACACCTCGAAACGATCCAGAATATTAAAGGTATCTATGTCTTTGAGACCTCAATTAACGTTTTCCCCAATTTTTCCTCGATTGCACCACCTTCGAATAACAAGTAAGCCAGGCTTAAAAAATTAAGCTCACTGCACCGTTATCTAAGCGAAGCTTATGTGCACGAAATTTTAAGCACAGCTGTGTCCATTCAAATAGAAACATTCGGTATTGTACGTAAGCGTGGGTTTACTAAGGTAAACTGGTGCAATCTCATGTCTCATTAGGGTAGGTATGATACAATCCTACTAAGCACGCAAAGCTAATGGGGTTGATGAAACAAAGCCATGTGCCGATTCTGTTAATTAGAGGTGAAACACTTCCTGTGCCAGTGCGACTGCTTGGCGAATAAGAAACTACATAAAAGGATCTGTTTCGAGACTGATTGGTCAGGATGGAGAATGTAATCAAGATTTAGAGGACCACAAGAGGTTTAAAAAGGTGGTACAGGAATAGACCAATAGCCACCTTATTATATCTAATCCAACACTACGAAAGGATCCAGAATATTATGTCTTTGAGACCTCAATTAACGTTTTACCCAATTTTTCCTCGATTGCACCACCTTCGATTAACAAGTAAGCCAGGCTTAAAAAATTAAGCTCACTGCACCGTTATGAAAGCGAAGCTTATGTGCACGAAATTTTAAGCACAGCTTTGTCCATTCAAATAGAAACATTCAGTATTGTACGTAAGCGTGGGTTTACTAAGCTAAACTGGTGCAATCGGGCATCAGAAGAGGAAACTGCTAAGCCTACTAAGCACACAAAGCTAATGGGGTTGATAAAACAAAGCCATGTGCAGATTCTGTTAATTAGAGGTGAAACACAGCATGTGCCAGTGCGACTGCTTGGCGAATAAGAAACTACAAAAGGATCTGTTTCGAGACTGATTGGTCAGGATGGAGAACGTAATCAAGATTTAGAGGACCACAATAAGTATAAAAATGTGGCACAGGAATAGACCAATAGCCAACTTATTATATCTAATCCCAACACCTCGAAACGATCCAGAATATTAAAGGTATCTATGTCTTTGAGACCTCAATTAACGTTTTCCCCAATTTTTCCTCGATTGCACCACCTTCGAATAACAAGTAAGCCAGGCTTAAAAAATTAAGCTCACTGCACCGTTATCTAAGCGAAGCTTATGTGCACGAAATTTTAAGCACAGCTGTGTCCATTCAAATAGAAACATTCGGTATTGTACGTAAGCGTGGGTTTACTAAGGTAAACTGGTGCAATCTCATGTCTCATTAGGGTAGGTATGATACAATCCTACTAAGCACGCAAAGCTAATGGGGTTGATGAAACAAAGCCATGTGCCGATTCTGTTAATTAGAGGTGAAACACTTCCTGTGCCAGTGCGACTGCTTGGCGAATAAGAAACTACATAAAAGGATCTGTTTCGAGACTGATTGGTCAGGATGGAGAATGTAATCAAGATTTAGAGGACCACAAGAGGTTTAAAAAGGTGGTACAGGAATAGACCAATAGCCACCTTATTATATCTAATCCAACACTACGAAAGGATCCAGAATATTATGTCTTTGAGACCTCAATTAACGTTTTACCCAATTTTTCCTCGATTGCACCACCTTCGATTAACAAGTAAGCCAGGCTTAAAAAATTAAGCTCACTGCACCGTTATGAAAGCGAAGCTTATGTGCACGAAATTTTAAGCACAGCTTTGTCCATTCAAATAGAAACATTCAGTATTGTACGTAAGCGTGGGTTTACTAAGCTAAACTGGTGCAATCGGGCATCAGAAGAGGAAACTGCTAAGCCTACTAAGCACACAAAGCTAATGGGGTTGATAAAACAAAGCCATGTGCAGATTCTGTTAATTAGAGGTGAAACACAGCATGTGCCAGTGCGACTGCTTGGCGAATAAGAAACTACAAAAGGATCTGTTTCGAGACTGATTGGTCAGGATGGAGAATGTAATCAAGATTTAGAGGACCACAATAAGTATAAAAATGTGGCACAGGAATAGACCAATAGCCAACTTATTATATCTAATCCCAACACCTCGAAACGATCCAGAATATTAAAGTTATCTATGTCTTTGAGACCTCAATTAACGTCTTCTCCAATTTTTCCTCGATTGCACCACCTTCGAATAACAAGTAAGCCAGGCTTAAAAAATTAAGCTCACTGCACCGTTATCTAAGCGAAGCTTATGTGCACGAAATTTTAAGCACAGCTTTGTCCATTCAAATAGAAACATTCGGTATTGTACGTAAGCGTGGGTTTACTAAGGTAAACTGGTGCAATCTCATGTCTCATTAGAGTAAGTATGATACAAGCCTACTGAGCACGCAAAGCTAATGGGGTTGATAAAACAAAGCCATGTGCAGATTCTGTTAATTAGAGGACCACTATAGGTATAAAAAGGTGGCACAGGAATAGACCAATAGGCACCTTATTATATATTGTCTTTGATACCTCAAGCACGTGGTATTTTGATCTGATACAAGTCAGTATTTTAGTCTATCAGCTTGGCTGGAATGATGAGAAATTTGAAAATTTGTCGGCTACAAAAGTTAAGACAAGGATATAGGTATACAATAGCTCAGTCTGACCATCTGAAAATCTTCAATTTGTAAATTTACTCGCGTTCTAATCAAAAAATTTTCAGTCCACATTTCATAAATTCCATTTTTTTGTTTAACATACGACGATTTCTTAAATTTTATAAATGTATTAAATTTACAGAAAAATACCGTAGAATATATATTCCCACGCCCTATCGGTTGTTTTTTTCAACTTCCAGTACGGTATTTTTTTGCATTACAAAATTTTAAAAGCAAAATCAAAATATTTTTATTTTCTATCATGTAAACTTCCTGTTTACGTTAGAATTTCGATAGCTTATCTCACATTATTTGTTGCAAAGCCTGCACTATCTTTATTTTCGATTAATTTAATTTTGTATGTTCGACAGTACAATATATAAATATTTATATTATCTCTGCGTCGATCCATTTTAATGTTGCTCAGATTGTACCAAATTTCTCCTTCCTTCAAATGTAGCAAAAACTATATTAAAACATCAATTGTCGATAGCCAAATTTGCAAAAACTCTTATATGAACTACAAAATAGAGAAACCGAAACCTCGGCCGGGTCTTTCTAGATTTAAATTAGAAAACTTTTGGTTACTTGCATTTCCTTCGAATATATTTTTAAACAAATTTTCCCAATTCTGATCTAAAATTTACTGTATAATCAAAAATTTTGACAAAAATATTTATGCTTCAATTAAAATGGCTCACTAAAAGATGCGTACCAAATATATTACCCAATATTCACGTTTGCTTTACCTACACATACACTATCACTCATATTTTGAACAAAAAAAAAGATTAATGGCAACTTTAACGATAATATTTACTTCTAAAATACCATAAATTAGTTTAATTTTAGTATAAACAGTCAATAAAACTTTATCCAGCAGTTTAATGAACGTTAATAACAAAATTTTTCCGTAACATCAATCAATTTTCCACTTAAACTTCGAAATAATTTACTTTTACTTAATTTAGACTTCTTCTATTCATAAAAAAGTTCATTCGCATTAGTTTAGTTATAATTACATAATTATTATCTCATCGCCCGTACTAAATTATTAAAAAAATCGTATTCCACAAATTGTCTCACTTAGTAGCGTTGGAAAGTGAATATTCGTAAAAAATATACTTTTAGAATTTTAAAATGAAGATAAATAAACTTCCTTCATTAAAATTTGCAATAAAATTGAACTAATCTTCAACAAACGCAATTTTCCACTGAAAAAACACAATTTAAGTCTTCCAAATACAGTAACTCAAAAAAGTACACGATCTAGTTTCTTTTGAATAAATTTACCCGTAGAAAAATCCCATTGGGTTTATAGACGATAATTTTCGTTCATAACAT
This sequence comes from Lochmaea crataegi, assembly GCA_947563755.1. Classification (NCBI taxonomy): domain Eukaryota; kingdom Metazoa; phylum Arthropoda; class Insecta; order Coleoptera; family Chrysomelidae; genus Lochmaea; species Lochmaea crataegi. The sequence continues at coordinate 72,022,536 of OX387424.1, forward strand.
TCAAAACGGAGTTTGTATTCAACAAAAAAAATTAAATTGAAGAGTACTGGGGGTCTTTTCTCTAACAGTGACATTTTTTTGTCGCATGCGAGATTGTACTTTAGCCAATAAAGAATTATACAATATCGTATGCGACAAAAAATGTAACTGTTTGAAAATGGACCCCCAGGCCTTCGATTTTGTTTCGACATCATAATTATTATTCTTTTATATTCAGTAAGAATTAAGTTCGCCAGCCACCCTTATTTGATGCCATTAATTTTTTTTTAAAACATCCAATAACGCACTAGAGCGTAACATGTAACATTCTTTCGGATAGTGTAGGTAGGTATTTGCAGGGTAAATAAAAAAAACCAATGAAGTAACCAAAATTTTTCTAATCTTTATTTATAATCAATAATATTTTCGGTCAAACCCCTTTTTTTTGAAGTATGCGTCAAATATTATCAACGATTGATGCATACTTCCCACTTATATCCTAAAACAACGTACCTTTTTTTCTCATATTCGAAAGTACCGGCACACTTTCAAAGCCTCTTCCGTCTCGGAACGACCACATCTGTCCAGCTAAACCGAATCGAATATTTATAGAAAATCTTGGAAAGTAAAAGCGTAGAATCTAATTTTCAAAACACGCGCCATAAAAAAAATATATCGACTACGCCTGCGTCACAATCGTTTAAATATTATAAAGCATGCATATTATAACATACATTTCTATGGCCACAGACTAATTTTTTTTCTTTATTTTCAAGATACGATTTTATATATACAGTACGAGAAAGGAACTCTAGAAATAAGTATATATGGGGTAGGGATACGAGTATACCAACGATTCGTTCAACAGGAGACAATTGAATCCCACCCACAGAAAAACTTGCTCCCAACCATGAAGAGCGTTCAATAGAGAAATCCCAAATCGTCTTTGCAATGACTACTTTCGAAGATCAGTGCCACCGATATAAATTGACAAGCGGGTTGCATTGAAAAAAGGGTCTATATTTATATTTGAACCTAACCTCTAAGCTTCGTTCTTTCTTTGTATTATAGCTTTTGGATGGATTAAGCTCACAGAGTTCTCGGACGGAGAATATCTACCTTGTACTTGTAATTACAAACCAGTATGGTTGATTATATCTTGCAGATATACCAACCCCGTTTAACTCAGAAGTGTAATTCAATATCTGTCCCGAGAAGTAGTTGTTGCTTCTTAGTGTTCCTTTGTAAGGCGTTATAATAGTATTAAACTATTATCTTCGATATCTGCTTGTCCAAATATTCAAATTAATTTAAAATTTTACTCTCATATCCCTGATATCCAATAACATGATTTAAAGGTCCAACGGCAAATTTCCAGCTATAACGCCATGTTGCTGTTGCATTCTCCTATTGAAACTGACTCTACCGGACACTCGTACATCCCTTATCATGTATGCGCTCCTAGTTTAATGATCATACGAATCATAAGGAAAATACTTATCGACCCATAGCGTTATGAATGAGTTAGAGAGAGAAAGTTTTAGTTTTATAATTATATCAACCAACTCAGTATTTCTAATTCATTAACTCACTTTCTTATCCTCGTCCTCATGTTAAGTTCTGCTGTTCAACCAAGCGTTGGTATACTCGTATCCCTACTAAATATATGTTCCTTTTTCGTACTATAGGTATAGGATTCAAATTCACTCGTTTGCAGAAATATTGACATAAAATTATAGGGACGATGTGTGCAAGAAAGGAACTTAGCTTGAGCGAGGTTTCCTTTTCGAACAACATTCGCTCAATAATTTCGATATCGCTACATCCGCTATTTTTCCGATTAAATCCACTTTTTCGCGTAATTATCATGCATATTTGAACGTTTATACAAGAGGAAAAGGACCTTTTTATATCCCATATACCTTTGTTATGATAAAAATTATTTTATTAGCTTCAAATAAATTAAAATACAGAATATTACATATTAAAACTTACCATACGAAGAAACCTAAAAAAGTGTTAATAAGTAGATGATATCACAGGCATCGGCGCGGACGCGTCACTATATCACTCGTTTAAATCATTGCACAAGGACCAGTCAATAAAAAAATGTACATATATTAACATGAATGTTGCAAAAAAAAAATAAACCAACGTCGGTCTGGGAGAAACCTTCAATTAGTTAAAAACAAACGACATACATTGTCGTATCAAGCGTACGGTCCGAAGTACGTCGATAGATGGAGCTACTGACCGTTCGTTACGCTCAATGTCCCCCGAATCTAGATTCTGCGCGTTAAAACCCACGATCGTATTTGTAGAGAAAACGTTAAGAGCACACAACTCTAAAAGTATATTCAAACTATGCAAATTTTAATGTATAACTCGAGGTGCTTAAAAATGTCATAAGAAATAAATCCACCAGGTAATTAGCAATAAAAGTCAAACAAATCCGTGTGTGCCATCGAAAAAGTTGACACTCCGAGGGAGTTGCTGCTCGTTCGTATCGTTCAAGGTCATCCGCATCTACCGATTCTACGCATTATTAGCAGCCACGATTGTATTGGTAGGTATGACAGTCGCAAACGTCTTGCGCACAAGACCCAAAAAATTTCGCGAGTTTATATTCATATCATACGTTTTAATACTTTTATCTTCAATACTCGAGTTACTTCCAGAGTCCACATTTTATGATAATTACTTAACGGTACGACTTTTAGGTAGTGTATCTCAAAAACTTCACGGAGTTTTTTATTCTACGTGATTAAAACTACAATATGTCAAATTTAAAGACATTTTCCATAAGGATTCTTCGAGGTCCTTTTTGACATGTCATATTTCTACAAAATTTTATAAATATACATCTCGTCTTTTTATTTAATTCTAAAGAGAATATCCACTGTGCGGTGTTGTCAAACAGTGGACTATTCATACGTTATTCTGGTTATATAGCTCGTTCCTAACGATCAGTCATGCGTATCTACCGATACTGCGCGTTAGCAAACATGCAAACAATGTCTTGCGCACACGATCCAAAAAAATTACGCGAGTATATTCAAATCACACTAAAGAAAATTAGTTTACGATCTGACCAAAAGGTGTCTTTGGCTGTATTGCTCGTTCGTAACGTTCAAGATCGTCCGCATCTATCGATTCTGCGCGTTAGCAAACATGATTGTATTGGTAGACAAGATGATAGCCAAAGCGTGTTGCGCACACGGTCGAAGAAAATTCGCGGGTATATTCAAGAAAATTAGCTTACGACATGGCCAAAAGGTGTCATTTGCTCGTTCCTAACGATCAAGGTTATGCGTATCTACAGATTCTGCGCGTTAGCAACCATTTTTGTATTCGTAGACAAAAAGGACAGTATGAGCGTTAGCTACAGTAGAATGCGTCTTGCGCACACGGTCGAATTCGCGGGTATATTCAAATAAAAGTAAAAAAAATAGTTTACGACCTAACCGAATGGCGTTTTTGGCAATATTGATCATTCGTAACGTTCAAGTTCGTCCGCATCTACCGATACTGCGATTAGCAACCAAGTTTGTATTCGTAGACAAAAAAGACAGTCGAAAGTGTCTTGCGCACACGGTCGAAGGGTTTATTCAAATTCAAGTTGAGAAAATTAGTTTAGGACACGACCGAAAGGTGTCCGGGTAAGTGCTTTTCGCTAATTTGACTCTTTTTGGTCGTCAAGATCTAGTTTAGAGCTTTCTACACAAGCTTTATAGGGAATCAATCCATAATTATAGACGGCGCGGCGTATTGAATAGATTTCTTTTTGTAGACGATTATATTGTCGATATATTTTCAAATAACGAAGATTTTTATGAAAAAAAAAACGCCCAACTTTAAATTTTCAAATAACTCTCCCAAAAAAGTTAACTGCAGAGACCAAACAAGCAAGTTTCAACCTGCGACAGATCTAGTTGCTTCCGATTGTTTATATCCCCGACCCAAAAGGGACAAAATAAAAAAAATATTGTTTCAAAGGGTGTTAAAAGTGAAAATATGTGCACACAATTTATTGAAAGGTCTTCGCGCTTTCTTTTTTTTCAAACTGTAACAAAAACTCGTTAAAAACAAATCAACTGCCAATTCCTTATATTTTTTTTGTTAAATAATGGGAGGCTGCAAAGAGAAGAAAAACAGTCTCCTGCCGTTAAACTTTCTTCAGCCATCCATAAACACCTGAAAAACAAAAGAACCATTAGCAGTAAATTATGAATGAACTTACGTTTCGGTTTGGGCGGGATAAGTTTAATAGCGCCCGGTCGATCGGGTATATCGATTTTGTCGATTTTTATTTTCTTCTCCGGCGGCGTGATGGCATCCTTCGCGTCTCTGGGAGGTGAAATTCGTTTTAACGGTAACAAGGGAGCCGGAAGGGTCGCGGTTTTCTTTTGTGGTACTCTCGATGGTGCCGGTTTCGCTTCTTCTTCCAATCCCGTCGAACGCATCTTCGAATTGTACACTTTCACGGTCTTCGGCCTCTCTTCGGCGCTCGTATCTTTTCTTATTCCGATAGAAAAAGCTTTCTTTTTAACCTCGCCGGAATCGTTAGAAGCAGATTCGGTCGTCGTAGAGGATTTTTTCGGAATTCTACCTAGTTTATCCAATGAAAGAGGTTTAAAAGCATCTATGGAACTCTTCCTTTCTTTATCTTTATCCTTTTTACTATCACTGGAATCTTTTCTTTCTTTACGAGAACTACTCGATGAACTACTTCTGATACTACCATTACTTCTGCTTTTATCTCTATCTTTACGATCTTTATCTCTGCTGCTACTTTTGCTGGAACTGCTCCTCGATGAGCTGCTGCTGCTTTTACTTCTCTCTTTATCTCGGTATTTATCTCTATCCTTGCTTCTTTCTTTATTTCTACTACTACTGCTGGAACTCTTCGAAGAACTTTTCGATTTGCTTTTATCTTCTTTAGATTTTCCTTCTGAAACTTCTTTCGTTTTGACATCTTTATCTTCTATTACCGCCTCGTTCGTTTCTGCTTTTTTAGGAGAAACATTTTCATCTTTCTTATAAAATATTGTAGTGTCTATTCCTTCGGAAATGTTTTTCTCTATTTCCATAACCGTTTCGCACTTTTTACCATCCACCTTTTCGTTTTGCACTTGTCCTTGAACAAGCGCACTTGTGCCTTTAACGATCACCAACCATTGTTTAACCAATTGCGTCGACAACCCAGCAACATCTAAAAAAAACTTGTTTAATAACAAAAAAAAACTTTTAATATACAACCAAATAAAGTTAAAAAAATTCACCTTGTAAATCTTCTCTTCTAGACAAACTTTTAATTAATTTGGGTAAAATATTGAGCTTCAAACGCTCAACATCGACCGGCGTTATTAATAATAATCCCAATATTTCTTTCACCAAATGCCAATTGGCTGTTTGTACGGCATCTTGTAGCCAAGTTTGTATGAGGGTCCATCCACCCTCGCCCATAAACATATCGACCAGTTCGACACTGGTGTTCTTCAAAATTAACACATACACGCATTTGCTGACTAATTTTTTTGAAAATTTTGTCATTAAACTAAAAGTAAAACGGATATTTTATAGAAAAAAATTTCTACAATAAATATTATAAAATACTTACTTGACCAGTCGTGGAACTTCGTCTCTCGAAAGGATTCCACCTTCCGGCGTTAGAAGCACCGAAAGACACTTCAATAACTGTAGGGGATCTATGCGTGGCTGCAAAAGAAAATTAAGACGTAAGCTTGCTGCTGAACCAAATTAGATCATTTTGAATCGGGTTCAGTTAGAGTTAGGACCAATCATCAATCATTTTTGCCAGAAATTGTTTGGATTGGACCAGTTGCTTTTAAAATGAAAATGGGAATGTAAAGACATGTAATCTTGCATTTTGAGAATTTTTTAGCATAAATTTGGAAACATTTAACTTTGTAGGTGTCAAAATATATATTTTTTTGTTCTTATACATCCCTATACATATTTAAGCTCGATAATATTCGAGGTCTCGAGACGAAAACAAAAAATTTGCAGAGTACAAATCACAATATTAACATTACGATTCAACGTAAGAAATAGTAAACAATTCAAAAGGACCTGCCACAGTCCTGACCTGATTTACTGTTTGAAACTTTCTGATGGAATAAAGAGTCCTTAAGTAAATCAATATATTCATCAAAACCGATTCACAAAAAAGGATGAAAATGAAAAAGATCACTTCTTCAACGAAGGCTGCGTTTTTGCAGATAAAAGATGATTATTTTTCATGAAGAAATGGTTCAAAAAGAACCAGCCTTAAGCAGAAGCAACAGCTTGGAAAAAGTGGATATGTACGTAAATAGTTGGATAGAAAATTTGGGTATGTAGATGGATTAAAGGACAAAATATATTTGGGTAGTGGAGCACCCCATTAATTTTGGATGTTTCAAGGTTACAAAACAATTAAAAATTCGATAGACTTACCATACAAATGCAAACATTAAAAAGTTAATTGTAATTATTGTATATGTCAATTGACATCAGTCAAAAGTAATTTTCTGAGAACTCTCATAAGAGGTAGAAAGGGTGGATTTTAGGGTATTAAGAATAGAAAAAAGCAGAGGGTCGATGAATAGAATTATTTCTTATGGTAATTGAAGGTAATGCCCAATCAAGTGAAATGGGGGGGTCTGATCTAGGGGTAGAAAAGATGCACTTTCTCGGTTGTTTTTCAATATAGTTTACTTGAAAGAGGTTATAGGACAGAAAGAGTTGTTCAGAAAAAAATTGTGCCTAGCATTAACCATTGTAAGATTAAGTGCAGAAGAAGCATTTTAAACGTTAGGTACAATACTATTGACGCGTAGATCGATGATTCAAATCTCACACAATTCGAAATTTTTTTCAATTTAAAATAAATTGAAGATGCTGACGTCATAACCGTGGGGTGGGCCAATTATCAAAATGTGGGTGTGGGCTAAAATTTGGGGTTTGGGGGGTTTGGTGCGCTTTTCAGGAGGGCATGCGCATTTCCGCTGCGCTAGGAATCGCTTAGTATATCTACTTGTAGAAAAATAAAATTTTGAAACGAATTGAGATGGAATTTACTATTTTTCATAAAAAAAAATTGGATGAAATAATCGTACAGAGCATTAGAAAATTCACAGTTTAGTGGAATCTTGTTTTGGACCAGATTTTTGACGTTGGGCTATTTTATTTTAAGAACATAGGCCATACGAAAACAATTGAATGTCTAAATTTGAAAAAAAATATAAAAAATGACAACTGTGCGTTTTTTAACGATAATACAATTAGTGACATTAGAAGCTTTTCGTTGCACACATTTATAGTATTATATATATATATATATATATATATATATTAACATTTACAAGTATTTAATTAAAATTTTTAGGCTCAAAATATATAAAAATGTACCATTTTTCTTATATTATTTCCAAATATAAATATTTTATTCGATAGTGATTGAAAATCCACTTCTACTAGATATAATTTGAATTTATTTTTGAATAAATAAATAAATTATTTGGAATTGTTCATTGCTAGCTTTTTGTTGGGAGCGGATTTTTTTTATATAAAAATATAGAAAGAACAATCACTTCACTCTCATTTCGACCATATTCAAAAATGAAATCCAAATTATGTCGAAACCATTGTTTAACATTTTTTAATGTTTTTCAAATCAAACTAAAATTAAATTGTTAATCAAAATTCTAGACAAAAAGCAATCGAGAGACTCTAACTAAATCAAACTTCAAAATAATATTGCTGTCGAATTTTTTCAGATAGGTACAATATTTAAAAAAAAATTAATTATCCTTGATAATTGATAATTTGAAAGGTTTTGTTACAAGCATAAAGTTAATGATATCACAAGTTAACGATATACATAATTTTCCAAATAGAATAGAATTTATATGAATATATTGTAACAATAGGCATTTGATCATCTTCGTGAACCTTTTAAATGGTACTCATACTTATTATTCACTTTTTTTAAAGATATTCTTATTAATCGATTTAGATTTGTAATTTTAAAAATGTCGCAATGACATGGTAACAAAAAACAGACTATGCTTTCAAAAAAATCAAACCGCAGAAAAAAAATTCCTTTCCCTTGAAAATGTTTCCTTGGTTGATATCAATTAAAATTAAGATAAAAAATTGCCCAATAATCTTCTTGGTGAAAAAAAAATTAAAATAAGGGGTGTGTACAAAGATATATCCAAAGGAAATCATTAAAAAGCAACACCAATAAAAAGATTCTTATTGGCATGAAAAACGTCGAAGTGCTAACCAGGAAAATCTTCACTAAATGAGAGCAGCTTATACGTAACATAATAGATGGAAACCGTCTTTTTTAATTGACAAGTTGAACGGAGACAATTTTTTAACCATGTTGACAAACATAAAGAAAACCCTCAAAGTTCTAGTAAAATGAACATGGAATTGTCCAGCATGATCACCTGATCTTACGCTATTCGATTTCTTATGAAGTATACAAAGTGATTTATCTAATTTAATATGAAAAAAATTGCAGTCAGTTATAATAAGAGCAAAACATTTTAGAAAATAATTTTCAATGTTTTGTATGAAATTTATTTTTTTGTACCCTTAATTTTTGTATAACTTAAAAACCCTAAAGATCTAAGAGATTTCAAATGATAGATGAGATTCCTAATTATCAAATACAGATTTATCGATAAAATGAATCTAAAAAACTTTATGTAAAAATCAATATCAAGATAATTTTCTCAACCAAAATTACCTCAAAATATTATGAAAATGTTACTTCAAATGCCACAATAAACATTCCAAATCGAAAATTACCACAAATCAAGCTATTTTTAAATTAAAAAACGTTGTTAATTGTGTTGCATAACCAAAAGTATTGTGTGTTGCATAAAAGCGCGACGAATGACCAAAAGTATTGTGTGTTGCATAAAAGCTTGACAGTGACCCAAAAAAGTGCTAAAGCCCTTAAAGAAGTTATCACTTCAAACATCAATCAATTATATGGTGATAACTGATATACCAACATCAAATAACAAAAAGAACTCCAACGAATCTCATGTATTGTGAACATCCACCTTCCACTGACAATCAATATAAACTTTATGCAAATAATATGTACCTAGGTACTTAATGTAAACACATTTTTTTGACATGCCTTCAATATGTACATATTTAAAGGTATATAAAGCTATCTATCGAGATGCGTTGAACATTTTGAAAATTAAAAAAGCCTGTCAAAGTTATATGGACATAATTATCCATAAAATGGATAGGACACAAATTGATCTAACATTAAGTGGGCCTAGAAGGTCAATAATTCAATCACATTTCCTTTATTTCAATATTTTTTTGGGAATAATATTGCTGATATCGATAAAATTCCCTTCGATTAATGAATGCCTCTCGAAAAGAAGTATTTACACAAATAATTTCCAACATCCTGACAACACTGTTATATTATTTCATAAATTCTTTCAACAAGTAGGTAACTCGCTCAAAATATAAATTCAAGGAGAAATGAATCATAGAAAACGTTTTAATGATAAAATTGACACCGTTCGGACAAGAAAATTTCAACATTTGTTATGCATAGGTACATTTTTAAATACATTCTTACATTTACACCTGTAAATTTACATTCTACAACTAAAAAGCGTTAAAATTCTTAAAATAACAGAAATTATGTCTGATAAGCTTAATATTTTAATTCCTTAAATATTGTTTCTCTAGCCGAGTAGTAAATGTCACAACGCATTCAGATAATAAAAAAAATTTAAAAATTCCCGCGTCAAATATGTATGCAATATCTGATAATGGCCTCACCATTATCGAGCCACACTGTAAAATTTAATCTACGACTTACCCCCCTCTTAATCAATCGATAACGAAAGCACTGATGACCTTCAAGTATTGAACGTAGAGGTGTACAAGCAGTCAGAAGCTTAGGTGGTACAAAATAACTGTTTGGTTTTCCAACTACGCATGCTCCAAAAGTTTCTAGATCTTTTTTGTTTAAATCAAATTATTTTAAGCATTTTATATCGCCTCTTTTAATAATAAACTTACGTAGTTTTGGCTTAAAAACTAGTAGCTTCTAAATATAGAGCGGTGAATATTGCCAAATTGGAACAGTTCCATCAACACCCAGCTCTAAGCAATAATTTTGTCCTGTCAGATTTTAATTGAATTCATTCCGTTTAGGATAAAATAAAGCGAAAATCATTCTTATTAAAAGCAGAAATGGTACTAAATATATTTTGAGCCTTTATAATGGTACATATAAATAATATCTATTTATTGACCATAAACGAACGCCATGATGTATCAAATTAAAATTAACAGCTATATGTCACATTGTAGACAAAAGTAATACATAAACTAAGTTATAAAAGTAATTTACAATAAGTATTTAATAATACTAGGCGAATAAACGTAATTTTGATGTCTCCTTACCATTTTGAATATATCCTGAAAATGGGTTGTAGCACTAAAGTCTTTGTTTATAAATAAGATTATATAAAAAAGTTCTTAACAGGGAACATACATTCCACGTTTCGAATCACGTCTCAACTTCTAAATTTGATACCAGATGTGTGGGCGACGCCCTTATCCTCCATTGTAATGAACAGTATTCTATTACAATATCTTTAATAATATCTCTTTAATAACGACGTACATGAAATATCTATAAAATCTTAATAACTAACCACGCGAAATTAAATATTTGCTTGGTTTTAACACTAATTAGACCGTTTCTTTTGAAATATTTTCCACAAACCGTAATGCAATCGTAAGTGATCAAAATGGAAATGAAAATGAAATGAGATTGCGTTGTACATTTACAAGGCGGAAGTACTAGAAGCAGAGTAGCGATTGGTTATTTCGATACGTCAGACAAGGATGGAAGTAATAGGAGGTCAACTCCAGCGGAAATACGTCACAATAACCATCAACCAATGAAATAGTTTAATAAGGCATTTCCAAAAATCTCGGAAAGTTAAATCGACAATTAATAAATTGCAGAAATAATTCAAGAAAAAATAGAACCATCATTGTTGATTAGTTAGTGAGTTACAAAGATTTAGATGCAAAAATGGCAAAAATTCGACATTCTAATTTACTACTTCATAGTTGGTACTCCTGAGCCAACTTTTCAGTGTAGCCAGAAATCATCCCCTCCTCTTGTGTCAAGTGTCAAGTTCCAATGTCAAATTATTTTCTAACATAAACATGAAATGAATTAAATGTTGATATTGTAGTTCAATTTACCATTAATCAAATATTAAATAAAACTTTTTAGACAATGAACAGTGCTGTAAGCTAGTGTTAGTAATTTTACAACTTTTGCGGACAAACAAACGAAGTAAAACATTTTGTTCAATTTGTTAGGTTAATTAATTTGTAGGTCATTAAATATTTTTATTAATGGAAAACCAGTAAAATGCCTCCCAAGAAAAAACGAGGTCCTACTATTGTAGTAGGTACTGTATCCACTAGATCAACTAGACGACAAAGTGTTGTAAATATTGAAATACCAAAATTGAATCGTACAAATAAAGTGTCGAAACCAGACACCGAAATTGTTGATAGCAATGAATCACAAGAGTTTACAGCTAGAATCAAAAAATCCTATAATGAATTTTTGGGTACAAGTAAAGAAATTTCACCTCCAACTCCAGCAAAAATTAGTAACCCTGCTGATATAGGCAATAAAGCCTTATTAGAAATATTGCAGGTAGGGTTGTTTTATAATTTTAATTTACTTAATTACAGTTACCTATAGACGTCAAAAAATAATAGTTCAATACTATTATAATGCTTTACAAAATTTGAAATATGATTTTCAAAAAACAGACCATTCACTAAGAAGCAACAACTACTTCTCGGGCTATATGCCCCGACAGACATTGAATTACACTTCTAAAGTAAACGGGGTTGGTATATCTTTAAGATAGAACCAACCATTCTGATTTGCGATTAGACGGAATAACATTATAATTTTAAATTCATATGTTTTGGCACTATTTTTTTTATTTAGGATTGGGATGATATAGATGAGGAAGAAAGTGGTACAGACACTAATGTAAATAAAGAATATGATACGGCTGAAATTATCAGACAATTTTCTGATGTGAAACAAATTGAATTAACCTTATCGCAAGGCTTAGAAATTGAAGAGGACAGTAATAATTCTAATTCTGTTCAAATTCCTACAGGTAAGAAATATTTGTGAAAAGTCTAGATAGGTATTAAGTAATTTTATTTTGTGTGTTATAAGTTGAAGATGTAAACATAAACCAAGTTATAAAAGAAGACTTTGTTGGTAAGTTTTTTTAGTAATAATTCTAAGAATTTCTTAGTTAACTATGAAATACTTTTAGACGATAATAAAATAGATCGACCAGAAGATCCTGTGTTTGAGGCTCTTAAAAATGAAAATTCAACATCTTCAGTTACAGAAACTGAAGAATTGATAATTGAAGAACAAGCTTCAATCCCTTTTGCTGATGATATGGTAGAGGAAGAACAAAATATTGATAAACCACAGAGTGGAGAATTTGACATTAGTAGTGAAAAAGTGTCTGTAATATCTGAAGAAAATTCAACAGCATTTGATAGCAATTCTCAATTTCCTGAAGCATTGCATCCAGAAAGTAGTTCCTCAGAAACTAGTCAACCTAGTAGAGAAGTTGAAAAAATAATGAATAAAAATGAAGAGAGCAATTTTTCATCTAGAAGTGTAGATATGGAATACATGCCTGTAAGTGAAGAATGTGGTAAAAATGAAGAAAAACCATGTGAAAAGTATTTACAAGAAGAAACTAGTAATCCAGGGGAAAAAGTTGACGATAATTCTGAAAATACAAAAATGGAAGCAGAAAATCCTCATCTACCTGATGATACAGTTGGCAGTGATGCTTTTATGGATCACAGTGGTATCGAAAGTAAACAAACTTCTACATTTGATCATCAAGAACAGTCAAATGACAGCATAGAAAACCGAGTAGCTGAAATGCATTTAACAGAAGAAGAGAAAGAATTTTGCTCACCCCAAAAAATTGAAGATACGACTAAGAAGTTTTATAATAAAAGTGAAACAAGTTTTGAAGAAATCGATAAAAAACCTGTTGTTGATGGTAACACACAATTGAACACTACAAGCATGTCTGGAATACATACAAATTTATTTCTAGAAGATGTTGCAAATAATCCTGCCATTTTAAAACCAAAATCCAAAAAGCCAAAGCCGAAACAAGAAAAATTTGTTCCGTCAAGAGAAGAAGTGAAAATAAAAACAACAAAACCAAAATCTAGTAAATCACCCACTTTAAAATTAAAAGAAAAGTCATGGAAAGAATCGAAAGGTAATAAAAAGCCCAGCAAAAAAGATAAGAAACCAGAAACTAGCAAGGAAAGCGAAGATGACGAAAAAGTTAGAAGATCCTCAAGAATAAAATCAATCAGTGTCCTCAATAAAAAAACCACTGGCTGGGGCTTAGTCAAATCAAAATCCGAATCTTCCTTAATTGAAAGCGACATCTCAGACAATTCTTTTCAAGCAGAATCTGAAAAAATCACCCCCACAGCATCCCCCAAAATATGTTTGAAAGATAAAAAGTGGAAATCCAACGAATTACTTTCATTAGCAAACAACAGCCATATATCGTTACCATATAAATCTGTAGAATTGAATAAACGACCACATAAAGATCCCGTAGTAGAAGGTAGATTAAAACAGTTTGTTCATCTTAAAGAAAACCAATACAGAACGGACAGGATGATGTGTAAGGAAGCTAAAAAAATGGTGTGTGATTGTTTTTTAACGTCTGAAGAGTTAGAAGCTAATCAATATGGGTGTGGGGAAGATTGTCTTAATAGATTGCTGCTTATAGAATGGTAAGGTTTGTTTTTATTATAATAGTAATATTCAATTAATAAAAGTTACCTTCAAGTTATTTAACAAAATAAACAAATACTTTGTTTGCGGAAACTGTATTTCTGTTTCAGTGGAAATGTTTGCACAGTCGGCGATAGATGTACGAATAAAAGATTTCAGAAGAGTGCCTTTGCTCCTGTCGAGGTTTTTAACACCGACAAGAAGGGACTGGGGCTTCGAGCTGCAGCTAATATAGCATTGTAAGTACAAATATTTTTTGTAATTATTCATTTAAAAAAAGCTTTTCTATGTTTTAGTGGTGAATTTATCTTGGAATATGTTGGGGAAGTTTTAGATACCGATGAATTTGATAAAAGAGCTGAAGTTTATTCACAAGATAAAAATATACATTATTATTTTATGGCTTTAAGAGCCGATGCTATAATAGATGCTACCATGAAAGGTAAATATTTTGTGGGGGGTTTTTTGTGCTAAGCTTTTGCAATTTTAACAATCCACAGGTAACATATCGAGATTCATAAACCATTCTTGCGACCCTAACGCAGAAACTCAAAAATGGACCGTCAACGGAGAACTCAGGATCGGTTTTTTCAGTACAAGAACCATTTTGGCCGGCGAAGAAATTACTTTCGACTACCGATTCCAAAGATATGGGTGAGAAAAATATGTTTTCCTTTTCCATTTGTTTCGTTTAATTTTTTTTAAATTCCAGCAAAGAAGCTCAGAAATGTTATTGCGGAGCAAGTATATGTCGCGGTTGGCTCGGCGAACAACCGGATTCGGACGAAGAAGAAGAAGACGAAGAAGAGGAGGAGGAAGAAATCGAAGATACGAAACGGTGCCTACTCGAATCCACCAACAAAGACGCTATCGATATCGACAGTAAGATTTCTAGTGTGATTTTATTTTTAGATATTCGATTTTTTTTTCAGTTTCAGCAGTTAAAGACGAAATTAAATTCGACGCTCGAGGTATTAAATCGGATAAAGAATCGACCAATAAAGATGCTTCGCAAACAACAATTCCAACGGTTAAACCGATAAAGAAAAAAGTACAAAAGAAGAAACCGCGAATCGAAATGTTCGAAGAAGTCGACGTAAGTAACTATTATCGATTTAAATTTAATTTAATTAATTTTTTTTTAGCAATTGATCGAAGAAATCGAAATGCTGGTAACTACCGGTTTGAAGAACCAAGCCCATACCCTCAAAGTAAGTAGATTGATGGTAAGGGCTAAAGAACCGCAACAGAGAGCTAAACTGTTACGGGTACTGAGACGAGGGGAGCTGCCTTGCAGGAGATTGTTTTTGGATTATCATGGATTACGTTTGATGCACGGGTATATGATAGACGCTCAACAACTGTCTATGGCTAATAAACAGTTCGAATCCCTGAGGTATGTCGAATTTAATCCAATTATTCACCGTCAATGTTCTTTTTAAAATACTTTCTTTAGCTTATTACAAAAAATATAACAATAGTAACATTGCGGAAACCCCTCGTATTTGTGCGTGCCTCGTTTTAACTTAAAACTTGAATTTTATTTTAATTCGTATTAAAACTAAGAATTTTTTTTCGATGAAAATTGTACTTATTATCCGATTGGCCAATTTTTATTTTGAGAGAATTTAAAAATTATTTCACCGCCCAAAAGTTTGTTTTTAACCCAATAAATTACGATCATCGTGTGGTGTTCATCTTTGCGAATTTCTGTTCTCCTAATACAAATCGACAGTATTTCGACCTGTTTGACGTAACCGATGCTGTTTTTTTTTTTCAAATTGAAATAATTCCTTAGGTTTGTTATACTTTTCGATATATTCTGCTAGCCTAATGAATATTATTTGGATTTTGTTCGATTCCCAAGCGAATTAGGTACGGAACTTCTTTCTTCTCGAACGGGTAGATAAAATGATGATGCAAAAAAAGTTTTTGTTGAAAACAATAGGTAAAGTAATATTTTTTAGAATTAAAAAATTATTATGCGTTAAAAACTATAAATAACGACGCATAATAAAAAGTATGTCTGGTAGGTCGGAGAAATTAATTTCTGTGAAATGAGGTGCAGAAAATTGGAAAACACTAGATGTTAGGTGGTGATTAATTATTATGGTAAAGGCGATTCAAGAAACATTAAATTTAAACAAGTCGAGTCCTTCATTTTCTTACTTCTATTCTCCCTATCCGTAACGAATTAAATTCATCTTTTTTTTTCTCGAATAAACAAACAACTTGAATAATTCAATCACCCATTTTCTGTTATCCTAATAATTAGTAGATCATTTTCAACTTTACTTCCAACTCATCCAAATCGAAGCTCTGCTCTTTAAAATTATAATCTCCTAATACCGTCAAATTTAACTTGTCCTATCCCGTGTTTTTCTTTCCAGTCCAACAACAGTTCGCCTTATCCAATTAATTAAAACATAACCGATAGTGATTTCTCCTATTAGATACGGGGGTGGTATACGATAAATACTGACGTTTTTTTCAAACCCCGTTAAAAAAATTACGTACGTTATTGATTTTTCTTCTAAGACTTATTTACCTTTTAGATTGGAAGTTCTTCAAACGCTAGCGGTATTACCGATTCCCAACAAATCGATGCTGCAAGACAGCAAAGTACTATCGACCGTCGAATTGTGGGCGTCTAACAAAGCTTTGACTTCGCCTCCGGATTCGGACAGTAATTCGCCGAAAACCGAAACCGATCTATCGACAAAACTGGAACCGAAACCGCCGATCAAAGAAGAATCCGTACCGGAAAGAAGCATTGAAGATCAAGAAGAGGAAATAAGATTTTTGGCGACAAAGTTATTGGAAGAATGGAAGAATTTGAAAGAAGTATTTAGAATACCGAAGAAAGAACGGATCGAGCAAATGAAAGAGCACGAAAGGGAAGCGAACAAGAAATTCATGCAGAGCAATAAACAAAATACGTACATCAACGATGACGACAGAGAAAGAGATAGAAAATCCGATAGGTGAGTTTTTTTATCGCTACAAATTAAACGTTCGGTAATTAAATGCTCGTTTTCGCTCGGTAAAACCACTAAATAGTCGGCAAAAAACGATTTTCGCTCGGTAAAAATGATTCTCGCTCGGTGAAACAACTAAATGCTCAGTGAAAAACGATTCTCGCTCGATAAATCAACTATATAGTTGGTAAAAAACGATTCTCGCTCAGTAAAACTACCAATCGCTCGGTAAAAAACGACCGATCG
The DNA here is from genome assembly GCA_947563755.1 of Lochmaea crataegi. Taxonomy (NCBI): domain Eukaryota; kingdom Metazoa; phylum Arthropoda; class Insecta; order Coleoptera; family Chrysomelidae; genus Lochmaea; species Lochmaea crataegi. Next base: position 72,039,648 of record OX387424.1, read on the forward strand.
CTCGGTAAAAATGATTCTCGCTCGGCGAAAAACGGTTGTTGTCCAGTAAAATAACTAAATAGTCGGTGAAAAACGATTCTCGCTTGCTAAAACAACTAAATAGCCAATGATAAAATAAAACAATTTACTGATGAAATAAAACAAATTAATTTGTTTAAATCTTCATTATTTATTTTGAACTGACGTTCAAATTAAGCTGTGTAGCGAAACGCGTCACTAATTTTAATTTGAACGTCAGTTCAAAATAAATAATGAAGATTTAAACAAATTAATTTGTTTTATTTCATCAGTAGTATGGATCTTCATCAAGTAAAAGCCTCATCTATTCAATTTTTAAAACAATTTAATTTGTTTAGATCTTTATTTTATTTTGAACTAACGTTCAAATTAAATTAGTGATGCGTTTCGCTTCACAGTAGCTTTTTCAAGCTAGTGAAGATACAATGAAAAACTTTTAATTTATATAGTGCCTTAATATCTTAGAATTCCGTATTTAGGCACTTTTTGTACTTATCCCCATTTAAATTTATTATAATACTTTTGTCAATATCTTAGAATTCCGTATTAAGGCACTATATAAATTAAAAGTTTTCATTGTATTTTCACTAGTTTGAAAAAGCTACTGTGTAGCGAAACGCGTCACTAATTTAATTTGGACGTTAGTTCAAAATAAAATGAAGATTTAAACAAATTAAATTGTTTTATTTATCATTAAGTATGGATCTTCATCAAGTAAAAGCCTCATCTATTCAAATAAATAGTCGGTAAAAAACGATTTTCGCTTAGTAAAACGACCAATCGCTCAGTAAAAATGATTCTCGCTCGGTGAAAAACGATTCTCGCTCGGTAAACCTACTAAATAGTCGGTAAAAAACTTCCCGCTTGGTAGAACTATATGCTCGTTAAAAAACGATTCTCGCTCGCTAAAACAACTAAATAGTCGGTAAAAAACTATTTTCGCTCAGTAAAACGAACAATCGCTCGGTAAAAAACGATTCTCGTTCAGCGAAAAACGATTCTTGCTCAGTAAAACAACTAAATAGTCGGTGAAAAACGATTTTTGCTCAGTAAAACAACTAAATAGTCGGTGAAAAACGATTTTTGCTTGGCAAAAACGATTTTCGCTCAGTAAAACGACCAATCGCTCGGTAAAAATGATTCTCGCTCGGTGAAAAACGATTCTCGCTCAGCGAAAAACGATTCTTGCTCAGTAAAACAACTAAATAGTCGGTGAAAAACGATTTTTGCTTGGCAAAAAACGATTCTTGCTCAGTAAAACAACTAAATAGTCGGTGAAAAACGATTTTTGCTTGGCAAAAACGATTTTCGCTCAGTAAAACGACCAATCGCTCGGTAAAAATGATTCTCGCTCGGTGAAAAACGATTCTCGCTCAGCGAAAAACGATTCTTGCTCAGTAAAACAACTAAATAGTCGGTGAAAAACGATTTTTGCTTGGCAAAAAACGATTCTTGCTCAGTAAAACAACTAAATAGTCGGTGAAAAACGATTTTTGCTTGGCAAAAACGATTTTCGCTCAGTAAAACGACCAACCGCTCGGTAAAAATGATTCTCGCTCGGTGAAAAACGATTCTCGCTCGGTAAACCTACTAAATAGTCGGTAAAAAACTTCCCGCTTGGTAGAACTATATGCTCGTTGAAAAACGATTCTCGCTCGCTAAAACAACTAAATAGTCGGTAAAAAGCTATTTTCGCTCAGTAAAACGAACAATCGCTCGGTAAAAAACGATTCTCGCTCAGCGAAAAACGATTCTTGCTCAGTAAAACAACTAAATAGTCGGTGAAAAACGATTTTTGCTTGGCAAAAAACGATTCTTGCTCAGTAAAACAACTAAATAGTCGGTGAAAAACGATTTTTGCTTGGCAAAAACGATTTTCGCTCAGTAAAACGACCAATCGCTCGGTAAAAATGATTCTCGCTCGGTGAAAAACGATTCTCGCTCGGTAAACCTACTAAATAGTCGGTAAAAAACTTCCCGCTTGGTAAAACAACTACATGTTCGATTTTCGTCCAATAAAACGACCAATCGCTCGATAAAAAAATATTATCGATCTGTAAAACGTGCATACGCTTTACTCTAAAGTGTATATTTTATAATAATTATTAACATTTATTTTGCAAAAACTGATGTTTTTTTTAGGTTATATTACAGATATAGAGGTACGTACAGGAGCAGATCCGATAGAGATTATTTGCCAAGTAGAAAATCATCGAAATCTGGCGAGAAACTCAGCGCCGAATTCTTCCGATTAAGTAGAGTCGAAAGGAGGAAATTGTTCGCCTTACAACACGAACTCAAAGAGGAAGAAAGAAAATTAAAACAGAGGGAAATGTGGCGGGAGCACGAGGTTAATTGCATGATGATCGGAGCCGATCCGAGATTTACTGCGCCTTTCGACCCCAGCAGAGGCTACCAGCTGATATGGAATCCACAAATTGGTTAGTTCTTTTATTCTTTTTGCTCTACATTTCTTCTCACACTTCAAATCGTTTCAGGTCAATGGCAGAATTGTACTCTGCCCTCATCTACCCGTATGTACTCCACACAACATCCTCTACCACTTCCACCTCATCATTCTAAATCCCTTCCGGCATATCCGCCGCATCTGGTAAACCCCCAACAGACTTTACCGCCGTTACCATCGCAAGGACATTTACCGCCACATTTAAATATACAAGGACATCTGCCGCATCACGTGCACGGACATTTAGCGCAGCCTAATCCTTACGGTCACATACCGTTGCCGCAAACGATGCAATTGGCTGCTGGAATGCCACCGTTGCCGAATGCTCATCCTACACAGGCTCAGGTATGTTTGAAAATCCGGATATTTTATACGAGCGTAAATTCCGGAGTAAATTAAGCGTCGCTCACACGATACGCATAGTGAAAAATGGTCTGAAATATTTTGGAAAAAGTGTAATTTTATATAGAATGTAATAAAAAAATCGATCATTTTTAAAATCAAAAAAAGGTTTTGAAAGGAAAACCTCTCTGTTTGCATTGAGCGATTTAACTTCTTTAATCCCACTACTGAAAAGTCGCAAAATGGACGTTTTTAAACGAATTTTTTTATTTAGATCGAAGAAGATCCTTCGCAAGTGAAATTTTTGGGCCCCATCCCTCCTCCGGTAAAATTGCCGCCGAAATGGAAGTGTGCCAAAGACAAATACGGCCGACCTTATTATTATCACGTAAAATTGCGAAAAAGTCAATGGGAACCGCCGCTTATTGAACACATAGAAGAACAAGCGGAAAGTAAGTTTTCATCTTAATGCTAGATTACACCGGAACGTTTTTTATAAACCCCGCTTAAGATGTTTCAGGTGCGAATTCAGCCGTTTTAACTTTTCCAGCTTCCGAATCGGAATCTAGTTCAGAAACTAGCTCAGTCAGCTCCGATTCGAGCTCGGAAAATTCGGATAGCGACGAAGACGTCGACGATACGAAACTCCTGCTAGAAGTGCGCAAACAAATAGAAATTCTACCGAAACTACCGCCTGACGAGGAAATGGTCGTCGATACGCCGAGTCCGGACGACGAAAAACATTTCGAAAACGAAATCGACGTCGACGAAATTATCCGAAGAAGCGTTACCGCCACGCAAGACGAGGAAATAAGAAGACCTTCGATAGATATGCGACTGAAAGAACTGGAATTGTTCATGGACGATAGACCATCGAAGAGGAAACGACGAATCGGATTGTGCGAAGAAATCATTATAAGCGTAAGTCTGGTAATCGAAAATGGGTTTTTTTTTAAATTTTTGTTATTTTTTGTTTTAGCCGAGAACCGAAGAAGACAAACGCCAATACAAAGAGGACGTTAAAAGATACAAAGCGAACAAGGAAAAATTGAAACGACAAAGAGAAAAAATCCTACAACAAACGAAAAAGCAACTGAAGGAAATCGAATTGAAGAAATCGCGGGAGAAACGCGCGAAAACGACGGTGGTGAAAGTAAAATTGCGAGATAAACCGGAATTTAATAGCGAAGCAGCGAAGAGGATTAAAGAAACTTTCAGGACGAATATGGCGTCGACTGTCGTTCATTCCTTAAACGCTTATAGAAAGCCCGATTGTACCTTAGGGAGGATAACTAATACGCAGGATTTTAAACATTTAGCCAGAAAGGTAAGGTTTCTTTAGTTTTCAAATTTTGTATGGGGGCCTATATAATTGTATTTTTGTTGTATGGGTAGGTTAAATAATTGTTTTTTTGTTGCATGGGGGTTAAATAATTGTTTTCTTTTGTAAGAAGCGGTCAAATCATTGTTGTATTTGTAAGGGGGGGGGGTCGATCATTCTGTTGTTGCAGTGGGGGTTGAATAATGGTTTTCTTTTGCAAAAAGGGGTCAAATAATTTTTTTGTATAGGAGGGGGGTCCAACTTTTTGTTGTTGCATTGGGGTTTTTAATGATTTTTTTTGCATGGGGTGTTAAATAATTGTTTTCTTTTGCAAGAAGGGGAGAAATAATTTTTTTTGTATTGCTGTTGCCATTTTCTTATGGTGAGGTCGAACTTTTCGTTGCATTGGACGGTTGAATAATTGTTTTCTTTTGCAAAAAGGGGTCAAATAATTGTTCTTTTTTTGTATGGGGGGCTCGAACATTTTGTTGTTGCATTGAGGGTTCTTTTACAAACAGGGGTCAAATAATTGTTCAATATTTTTTTTCTTTTATATTTTTTTATGTTGGGGGAGTGGGAGGTCGAACTTTTTATTGCATTGTTTATAATTGTTTTATTTTGTGAGAAGGGGTCAAATATTTGTTTTTTTTTTGTATGGGTGGGCGAAATTTTTGTTGTTGCATTGGGGAGTTGAATAATTTTTTATTTTTTTTTCAGTTGACCCATTTCGTGATGTTGAAGGAAATCAAGCATATATCGAAAATCGAGGAGTTGACGTGTACGGACAACGTCAAAATGAAAGCTAGGGAATTTATTAGGAAGTACATGAGTAAATTCGGCGAGGTATACGTAAAACGCAGCGATTCGCCGGACTTTAAAGACTAAAATTGTTGTTATCTGTGATAAAATTGAAATTTCTTATTTACTTCTTCTTCAATTATTGTGAATGTTTCTCGTTAATTTGACAGCTTGTGTAATTTCGCGCGTATTGTTGGTTATTCCAAACCGATTTTATTAGAATTTTTTTGAGCTTTAGCTTATAATCAATATAAGTTGAAAAATTCAATCTTATTTTTCTTCACTCCTCGTATAATAAGATATTTGTAAAAAATATAAAAAATCACTGACCGTGTTTAATATTTGAATTAAATTGTCATAATATACAGAGTGCCTCGCAATTTGAAGGCAAAAAGATTTTTTTTATTCGTTCAACTGACGCACCCTGTATATTCAACAATACTGGGTTTTTGAAGGGATCATTTCATCAAAACTGTATAATATTGGACAAAATTGTTTCTACTTATCTATCCAATTTGCGACTACCCTGTGTAGCCAAAATACTTGGATCGTGCAATTTTGTTGGTTATCAAACAATATCATTGCAAAAGTTACTGAAACTTGTCAAATAATTTTTTTTTAATTAAAATTAACGTGTCTCGGCATCTAGTGGCCACTGACACGATTTTTAACACCCTATACAAAGACTTAATTGATAGAAAAATTTTAGGACCCCTCGTATTTTAATTTGTTCGAATCGATTTATTAGAAAAATTAAAAGTTTCCTTATTGAAATCGGTTGAAAAAGAATTCGATGACCCCTCGTATTTTAGTTAACCATTAAAAATATACAGGGAGTCAGTTAAAATAAAAAATTTTCTCTTCTAATTGTAGAAAACACTGTTAACAACTTTTGTAAATATTTTTTACATTCTTCTTCCCTGCCGCACAGTTTTATCCTTAAATTTCACTACAGACACTCCTATGTGTGCCTGGAGTCATCCTGATATTTCATTTATATAAATTTCTGCGAGATGATTATCCTAATTATGTAATTTTAGTAACGAGATCATAATAAAAGTTCTATTTATTAACTGTTTTTTTATATCGAAAATGTAGTAAATTTATTCAGTTTTCACTAGTGAAGGATTTGTATATGGTCGTGAAACGTATGTAAATTAAATTGATATTCTTAGATTTTCTTTTATTTAACCCTTAATAATTAAAAATGTCAAGCAATCTTTCGATTTATAGCACTTTTGCTTTGTTTGATTTTGCGAAACATAAAATAAAACACTTCAATTATTGTACATTTTTAATTTTTATAAAAACCATGTCAAATTTTTAAAAGTAATAAATTAATATGAAAAAAAATACAAAACAATACCGTACATATACGATTATATTAATTTGGTAAAAATCAATTGTTCAAAAAGTATAATGAAACCCAAAATTAAAGTCACTGTAGTGGCTATAAAATCTATTGAAAATTCCAGTCTTGCCAAGCTTTTCTAGAAAAACTGCTCTAGATGACTGTTGGTAGTTCTTTGATCTTTCGAAAGGTTCGAGAGAAATCAGCACAAAAGTTCTGTTCTTAGCGGGCTTTTCTACAAAAACTGCACGTCTGGATTACTGATAAGGTACATTTGAACTACTAACGGTAAGTTCTTCCATCTTTCGGTAGGTTCATGAGAAATCAGCACAAAAGTTCGGTTCTTAGCGGGCTTTTCTACAAAAATTGCACGATGATAAGGTACGTTTGAACTACTACAGGTAACACAAGATAAGTTCTTTGATCTGTCGAAAGGTTCAAGAGAAATCTGCACTAAAGTTCTGTTCTTAGCGGGCTTTTCTACAAAAACTGCACGTCTGGATGACTGTTAAGGTACATTTGAACTACTAAAGGTAACAACATAGGTTTTTCGATCCTTCGAAAGCTTTAAGTGAAATCATTTAGAATTTTTCGACTTACCGAGCTTCCCTAGGTACAAGGTACATCAGAACCACTAAGTTAAGTTGAAGATGTATTAATTACAGATCGAAATCATTTTGTAATTTGCATTTTCACGAATAAACTCATTAGTGACTTCTAGAAATAAACTTTATATGCCACAAAATTTGAACAAATTATTAATTTTAATTACAAGTCACTGTCACGTTACAAAAAAAAACAATTTATTTTTTACCAAATTAAAATATTCCGTTTTATTTTAAATAAAAATCACTCTACACATCAGTATTAAATGTTACAACTTTTTGGCACCCGTTATTCTTAACATTATTCATTAGAGCCGCCTCGAAGCTCTGTAACGTCTTATTGACTTTGGCAAATAACAGGCATAAATTATTTTCGTTTTCTGGTGGTTGAAGACTCGCTAATGCTTGGTAAATTTGGTTCATTGAAGCTATTACGTCGTTTTTGTTGATATTTTTACAGTCTGTCCACTTTAAATGATTTACGAAATCATTGATGTTTTCATATCCTTTCATGCTAATGGAATTTGTTGATATACTTGACTGTTTGTTCCTTATTGGATCTTTTATTATTAAATTTTCCGAGGATAAAGTGCAAGTTAAACCATTTTTATGACACCAATTTTTTAAAACTTCAACTAAATCACTATCACATGAATTTGTTTCTTGTGTTAAAACACCTTCTAATTCTTCTAGAAAGTTTGTTCTGTAGGGAGACAAACTAACATTACTGTCTATCTTTTTCATAATTCGAACTTTGGATTCCAATTCAGCTTTGTACTTTTCAGCTTCAGCTAATTCCTTCAACTGACTCTCTTTGGTTTCTAAAAATCTCTTCTCCCAATTTTTTTGAGCTTCTTCTAAGTGCCTTTCTGAATCGCTAAGTTTTTTTCTTAACTCGTCTAATTCTTCATCATTACATGAAGTTAAAGAGGATGTCGATAGTGAACTTCTTTCAAAATCTTGCCGTAAAGCACGCAGTCTTTCCACTTCACATCTAAGTTCCCGGATTAATTTGTCATGAGGATTTTCATTAACTCTAGCTCTATTTACTATTGATCTAGCTTGGCAAGCATATCGAAGAGTTGCTAAAGTTTCATCTAGATGTGTACTGGATGGTGAAATTGTTGCCAACATTGTAGTGAGTGAGTTACCACCAAGACTTTCCTATAAAAAAGCATAAAGATATTAAGAGGTTCAACTGATAAATATTATAAACTTACCCTAAGTAACCATGTCAAAACAGATTCCCTGTAAGGCACAAAATGGTTCTTTTTTTGGTCTGCCAAAGCTGATATAACTTTTCCAAGGGTTAACAGGGATTTATTAATATGAACACCTTCTCTAATTTTATCTTCGGTGCTGTGAGAATTACCCAGCCTCTCACTCCCTGCTAAGTCTACCAAACTTATTCTACTTCTTCTGCTGGCACTTTCTCCATTCTTATCATCAGAAAGACAAAGTTCTATAGAAAAAATACTGTGGGATCTTGAGGATTTTTCGTTCATAGTTGTAGCTGCCGTAGCTCTATTTTTATTTCCTATAAGTAGCCATTTTCTTAGATCTTTATATGATTTAACTACTTGAATACTTAAATCGACAACGTATGGTCCTAATTCTGGATGTTCTCGGACTTTAAGTGGTGTTTTGTTTGTGTTAATGTTATCGGAAAGAAGATCATGGATTTTTTCATTGTAGATTTCGAAATAACTTACTTCTACTGTACATATACAGTTACTGTTTAATTGAGATATTCTATCAAAAATATCTCTACAAAATCTTGGTGTAATACCTGAGAATAGGTGACAGTCAATATCGATAGCTTCACACATATTTTTACCCATCATACTGAAACTTTTGCCTGAACCAGTCTGACCATAAGCAAAAAGACAGCCATTGTACCCTCTAAATGCACTATTTATTAAAGGTTTCCCTAGAGTTACAAATAAATCTTCCTGAGATGCATAAACATCACTAGATTCGTCACAAGACCAAAAAATGTGATCATACTGAAATATATGATCAGTATTCAAACTGTTGTTACTATTTTGTGCTCTTATAATTAAATCTTGATTTTGCACACTCACTACGTCTGTAGCACCTACTATCACCAACTCCTTTGTATTCATCGGTCTAATTCTCACAGCAACTGTCAAGTTACTTACTTCGTCAAATTTGTCCTTACTGCTTCTTCTTTTGATTACGGGGGTTTCGACCTGCACAATATTAAAGCAATCAGGCGTTGTTGGTACCGATTCAAGTCTTTTAACCTTAGGAGTGGCATAGTTACTTCTTGCATTTGAAAAATGCGACTTATTTGGAGTTTTCTCAAATGCACCAGAAGGAATAGGTTTGTTTCGAGATGAAGCTCCTGGCGTAGAAAGAGCCATATATGTCGAAGTTTTTAAAACACAAATTGTTTAAAAATTACTTTGCATACTTTTTATATGCAGAAGCATTGACAAAATAAATTTAAGTTTACTGACATTCAAATCTGACATATGTCACACTCTTTAACCGCAAAAACCGTTATAATTAATTGTATATTGATTTAACACCCATATTATAATGCCAACGAAAATCCCAATTAATCATAAAAATGTATCAGTGCAAAAGCATGTAGCTTACAGACTCTGAGAAAATATTTTTAGAAAACCATTCATGATAAAAAATATGAATTCCAGAATTCCTTATGAGCGATATTTCACGAACTGTTACTTTTTCACTGATACAAACTAGTCACAGTTCCTATTAGCAGATCTAAAGCGTGATCATAGCCAGAGAAAACGACAATACGACAATGAATTGAATGCATGAATCGAAATCGACCATAATATAATATCCTCGATGAAAATTCGGCAACAAAATCGAATTTCGTTAATTACAGTAAGATTATAAAGAGATTTCGTGCTCACTTTACTAGAAACGACTATCGGCAAACGGTATTCTAATATTTCGTATTCACCTATGTTGTTATGATATGGTGATGATTCACGATATTATACTGATAATGCTTTTCGTCGACATAAATATTGATACCGCCAAAATAAAAGATATCTCGACGCGAAATTGCTTGTTACTTTTTTTATCATATCTATACTTTTTTTGGATAGTAAGTGCTGCAGTTCCTATTAGTAATTTGTAGAGAGTAGAAAGTAGAGAAAATAAAAAATGGTACAGGAATTTGAGAACATTTTCCCTATCGAATACTCAAAACAGAGTATCAAATGTCGTGCTCACGTCACGTTTTAAAATAACTGATATTAAAAGATCACGATATCATTTCACAACGTGTTTAAGAAATTACGTATCGCTCATCACTAATCAGAATAACTCGTTGTTTGTGGTAGACTAGACAGCGCTGTCAGTGTCTTGTTACAATACTTCAGTTCGTCAGATAAAGAAAACTATACATTGAAAGTTCGACGAGTTTGACTACTGAGTAGTAGATGGCGTTACAAAGGCGCTTCGCTCATATATTTTCGTTCTGTAGACGTATACTGGAGGAAATGTTGATATCGTTAGCTTTGCGCAGTGGCGATATCGTAACCGATGAGGTTTATCCGAGGTGCGATTATTGCTAGTTGAAAACTTTAACCAATACCCCGCCATGTGCACGTGAAATACCGTGCGCAACGGCAATTTTTGAAAACCCCTGCGGGGGTTAATAATTTAATCAAAACATAATTTACAGCTACAATATTTTAAGAAATATTCATGTTGAACAAGAAACAAATTTAGAAAGTTTTTAAAATAAAATTTTGCTTATTTTCATTACGCTTTGCATTGATTGATTTTTGTGATATGATATGTAGTTAATTTTAACGCGTTGTGAAATGATATCGTGATTTTTTAATATCAGTTAATTTAAAACGTGTCGTGATCACGACATTTTTGATATTCGGTTTGGAAAATAAGATGGGAAAAATTGCATCTATTTTCATTTCGTGAGATTATTTTATTATTTTCAGGGTTTGTGACTATGAAAGCTACCTTCATCAAAATCGAACAATTTCTGACGAAACTTTTTTTCTAGGTCCTCAACTTTGGCCGGAAATCGCAATAATGTCTTTTTCCTACCCCGCAAAAAAGTGATTTTTACCTAAAAAACATAACTCGAAAAATTTTCGATATTTTTATAGGAAAATTTTTTCCAGGGTTTGTGACTATGAAAGCTACATTCTGCAAAATTTTCATCAAAATCGAACCATTTTTGACGAAACTAAAAATAAAAAACGAAAAATGCAGTTTTTTGTGTTTTTCGAGCTAATTTTGAGGTTTTGTGAAAAAGTCACTAATGATTTTTCCAAGATCTACAACTTTTATATTCAACTTTTTTTTTCTAGGACCTCAACTTTGGCCGGAAATCGCAATAATGTGTTTTTTCACCCCCCAAAAAAAGTGTTTTTTACCTAAAAAACATTATAAATCGAAAAATTTTCGATATTTTTATAGAAAAATTTTTTTCAGAGTTTGTGACTATGAAAGCTACATTCTGCAAAATTTTCATCAAAACCGAACAATTTTTGACGAAACTAAAAATAAAAAACGAAAAATGCAGTTTTTTGCGTTTTTCGAGCTAATTTTGAGGTTATGTGAAAAAGTCACTATAGAAAAAGTTGTAGATTTTTCCAAGATCTACAACTTTTATATTCAACTTTATTTCTAGGACCTCAACTTTGGCCGGAAATCGCAATAATGTCTTCTTTCTACCCTCCAAAAAAAGTGTTTTTTTACCTAAAAAACGTCATAACTCGAAAATTTTTCAATATTTTAATAGGAAAATATTTTTAAGGATTTGTGACTATTAAAGCTACCTTTTACCAAATTTTCATCAAAATCGAACAATTTTTGACGAAACTAAAAATAAAAAACGAAAAATGCAGTTTTCCAAGATCTACAACTTTTATATTCAACTTTTTTTTCTAGGACCTCAACTTTGGCCGGAAATCGCAATAATGTCTTTTTTTACCCCCCAAAAAAATTGTTTTTTTGCCGAAAAAACATCATAACTCGAAAAATTTCCAATATTTTAATAGGAAAATATTTTTCAGGGTTTGTGACTATTAAAGCTACCTTTTATCAAATTTTCATCAAAATCGAACAATTTTTGACGAAACTAAAAATAAAAAACGAAAAATGCAGTTTTTTGCGTTTTTCGAGCTAATTTTGAGGTTATGTGAAAAAGTCATTGAAGAAAAAGTTGCAGATTTTTCCAAGATCTACAACTTTTATATTCAACTTTTTTTCTAGGACCTCAACTTTGGCCGGAAATCGCAATAATGTCTTTTTCCTACCCCCCAAAAAAGTGTTTTTTACCTAAAAAACATCATAACTCGAAAAATTTTCGATATTTTTATAGGAAAATTTTTTTCAGGGTTTGTGACTATGAAAGCTACATTCTGCAAAATTTTCATCAAAATCGAACCATTTTTGACGAAACTAAAAATAAAAAAAGAAAAATGCAGTTTTTTGCGTTTTTCGAGCTAATTTTGAGGTTATGTGAATAAGTCACTAAAGAAAAAGTTGTAGATTTTTCCAAGATCTACAACTTTTATGTTCAACTTTTTTTCTAGGACCTCAACTTTGGCCGGAAATCGCAATAATGTCTTCTTTCTACCACCCAAAAAAAGTGTTTTTTTGCCTAAAAAACGTCATAACTCGAAAAATTTTCGATATTTTAATAGGAAAATATTTTCCAGGGTTTGTGACTATTAAAGCTATCTTTTACCAAATTTTCATCAAAATCGAACAATTTTTGACGAAACTAAAAATAACAAACGAAAAATGCAGTTTTTTGCGTTTTTCGAGCTAATTTTGAGGTTATGTGGAAAAGTCACTGATGAAAAAGTTGTAGATTTTTCCAAGATCTACAACTTTTATGTTCAACTTTTTTTTCTAAGACCTCAACTTTGGCCGGAAATCGCAATAATGTCTTTTTTACCCCCCAAAAAGTGTTTTTTTGCCGAAAAAACGTCATAACTCGAAAAATTTCCAATATTTTAATAGGAAAATATTTTTCAGGGTTTGTGACTATTAAAGCTACCTTTTACCAAATTTTCATCAAAATCGAACAATTTTTGACGAAACTAAAAATAACAAACGAAAAATGCAGTTTTTTGCGTTTTTCGAGCTAATTTTGAGGTTATGTGGAAAAGTCACCAACAAAAAAGTTGTAGATTTTTCCAAGATCTACAACTTTTATGTTCAACTTTTTTTTCTAAGACCTCAACTTTGGCCGGAAATCGCAATAATGTCTTTTTTTACCCCCCAAAAAGTGTTTTTTTTGCCGAAAAAACGTCATAACTCGAAAAATTTCCAATATTTTAATAGGAAAATATTTTTCAGGGTTTGTGACTATTAAAGCTACCTTTTACCAAATTTTCATCAAAATCGAACAATTTTTGACGAAACTAAAAATAAAAAACGAAAAATGCAGTTTTTTGCGTTTTTCGAGCTAATTTTGAGGTTATGTGAAAAAGTCACTGATGAAAAAGTTGTAGATTTTTCCAAGATCTACAACTTTTATATTCAACTTTTTCTAGGACCTCAACTTTGGCCGGAAATCGCAATAATGTCTTTTTCCTACCCCCCAAAAAAGTGTTTTTTACCTAAAAAACATCATAACTCGAAAAATTTTCGATATTTTAATAGGAAAATATTTTCCAGGGTTTGTGACTATTAAAGCTATCTTTTACCAAATTTTCATCAAAATCGAACAATTTTTGACGAAACTAAAAATAACAAACGAAAAATGCAGTTTTTTGCGTTTTTCGAGCTAATTTTGAGGTTATGTGAAAAAGTCACTAAAGAAAAAGTTGTAGATTTTTCCAAGATCTACAACTTTTATATTCAACTTTTTTTCTAGGACCTCAACTTTGGCCGGAAATCGCAATAATGTCTTCTTTCTACCACCCAAAAAAAGTGTTTTTTTGCCTAAAAAACGTCATAACTCGAAAAATTTTCGATATTTTAATAGGAAAATATTTTCCAGGGTTTGTGACTATTAAAGCTATCTTTTACCAAATTTTCATCAAAATCGAACAATTTTTGACGAAACTAAAAATAACAAACGAAAAATGCAGTTTTTTGCGTTTTTCGAGCTAATTTTGAGGTTATGTGGAAAAGTCACTGATGAAAAAGTTGTAGATTTTTCCAAGATCTACAACTTTTATGTTCAACTTTTTTTTCTAAGACCTCAACTTTGGCCGGAAATCGCAATAATGTCTTTTTTACCCCCCAAAAAGTGTTTTTTTGCCGAAAAAACGTCATAACTCGAAAAATTTCCAATATTTTAATAGGAAAATATTTTTCAGGGTTTGTGACTATTAAAGCTACCTTTTACCAAATTTTCATCAAAATCGAACAATTTTTGACGAAACTAAAAATAACAAACGAAAAATGCAGTTTTTTGCGTTTTTCGAGCTAATTTTGAGGTTATGTGGAAAAGTCACCAACAAAAAAGTTGTAGATTTTTCCAAGATCTACAACTTTTATGTTCAACTTTTTTTTCTAAGACCTCAACTTTGGCCGGAAATCGCAATAATGTCTTTTTTTACCCCCCAAAAAGTGTTTTTTTTGCCGAAAAAACGTCATAACTCGAAAAATTTCCAATATTTTAATAGGAAAATATTTTTCAGGGTTTGTGACTATTAAAGCTACCTTTTACCAAATTTTCATCAAAATCGAACAATTTTTGACGAAACTAAAAATAAAAAACGAAAAATGCAGTTTTTTGCGTTTTTCGAGCTAATTTTGAGGTTATGTGAAAAAGTCACTGATGAAAAAGTTGTAGATTTTTCCAAGATCTACAACTTTTATATTCAACTTTTTCTAGGACCTCAACTTTGGCCGGAAATCGCAATAATGTCTTTTTCCTACCCCCCAAAAAAGTGTTTTTTACCTAAAAAACATCATAACTCGAAAAATTTTCGATATTTTTATAGGAAAATTTTTTTCAGGGTTTGTGACTATGAAAGCTACATTCTACAAAATTTTCATCAAAATCGAACAATTTTTGACGAAACTAAAAATAAAAAACGAAAAATGCAGTTTTTTGCGTTTTTCGAGCTAATTCTGAGGTTATGTGAAAAAGTCAATGATGAAAAAGTTGTAGATTTTTCCAAGATCTACAACTTTTATATTCAACTTTTTTTTCTAAGACCTCAACTTTGGCCGGAAATCGCAATAATGTCTTTTTTTACCCCCCAAAAAGTGTTTTTTTACCGAAAAAACGTCATAACTCGAAAAATTTCCAATATTTTAATTTGAAAATTTTTCCATAGTTTGCGACGAATTCTCGTCGAATGAGAACGATGAAGAGGTCAATTTATGTTCGATTTCGAATATTTCGATTCACTCATTCGATTTATTGTCGTTTGCGCTGGCTGCGATCACGTCAGATTTGCTTATAGGAACTGACTGTGATTTGTTCGTATCAGTGAAAAAGTAACGGTTTGTAAAATATCGCTCATCACTAAACGTTATGCTACTTCAAATCAAGGATAGTTTGAGCCATTACTAGAGTATTTATTTCCATAGTAAAATATACTTATAGTGAGCGCAAAAAAAAATTACGGATTATACCGTGTGTCCCAGAAGTTTCTGACCTATTTTAACTAAGTCGTGCTTCTTTCAAAAACATTCGGTATAATTTTTTTAAACGTAGGTATTAGTTAGCAGGAAAATTTTGTAATTGTTCTTATTTAAAACGGACATCTTTATCTAATAAACAATCATCATTAAAAATCAAATAACTTACTCCTTCTTCATCTAAACTTCAAAAAATTATACATTTTCGGAACGGGGAAGGGTTCACCTTTCAGATAGAATAAAAATATATAGGGTGTTCCATTAAAGAAATAGAAGATATTTGCATTTAAAAAATACCATTTTTTTAACCCCATATAAGATTCCACTAATTAAGCATTTATACTGGAAAAAGCTTTCTGGGACACCCAGTATATAACCAATTCTGGCTGTAAGTAAAAATGCCACGTGTACTCTGAAAATATCTGTTTGCAATCAAAATAAACACAAAATTAAATGTAGAAAAAAAACTAAGGAAGTTGAAAGTAACGTAGGTGGAAAATTCGAACACAAAAGAAAATCCAGCTCGCTACATATCCGTTGGTAGGTACACTTATTTCATTTTGTAAACAAAAAATAGAAAATTAAGAGGAAAAAAAATGAATTTGACAACCGGACGCTCCCGAACTATTAATTTACTAAAATTAACTCAAGTCACTGAGACGCGTTCAGCATCGCGTCGAACACTTTCGGCATCCACACACTCTTAAAATACACATTAGTTCATAATTTTCCTCGCCAGTGAAACACCTCCATGAATTTTAACAAAAATGATCCGCTAAGGTACGTCAATAACAGAATCATTTTAAGTTTAATCACCTTTGATATATATTTAGCCTAAATATAGTTTCAAGAACGTTAAAAATAGTATAAAATAAAATAAAATAAAATAAAATAGACACGTGTTGAATTCGGTACCTAAATATTTTATATTTAATATAAATTTTTTAATTTCAGATCAAAATGGATTTTTCTATATTTCAAGGAACGTGAATATGATCATCCCAGACGATGAGCTTCAAACAAAGAATACCCCCCGATAATACTGAACAGAATCTTGGCTGTGATCCAACCACGAATACTTCAAAAAGGAATAGTGGTCTTTTTGCCTTCTTAAAATGGTTCAAGCCATCCACGTCTCGAGAATCTATAGACACGGATTTACACATATCTCACTCTAGTAGCTGTGATAGCATAAATTCCACCCAAAGTGTCGGTACGGTAGCTTCTTTTTCTTTCATAGCACCAGGTGATTATAAAAATTGTGTTTCGGAAAAGTGCATCGCTCTCGGACCTGAAACTGATACTTACAAAGCAAGACTGAAACAAAGAGATAAAATCAGAGAACGCGACAAAGACAAAAACCTCACTCTACGCAAAAAGTACAATTTATTCTTCAACAGAGATTCATTATTAAAAATAAAACCGAAAAAAGTCGAAATAGAAAATTCTAAAAGCTTACCTCTGATGACGAGGGCTGTTATGGAAGAAACTCCAGAAGGTGCTAACAAAGCGGTACATCGTAGAACCAACAGTGAATCATCGAAAATTAGAAAAGCAGGAGCCTACGTACACGTTAAAGGTAAGAGAAAAGCCCCACAACCACCTAACACAAAAAATACAACTGATGATTCCTCAACTTCTAGTTTAAGAAGAAAAAAACGTTTCGCACCTCAACCCCCGTTAACTACAACAGAAGAAAAACAAATGAAAACAATACGAGAAAAGACTGATGCACCAGTGTATGAAGACGTAGGAGTGATTTGTAACGATTCTTTAAAATTAGATCACGGAATATTAAGACCCGTCAAAAATTCTGACGCGATTCAAAATAGCTCAATACTTACCCCCTCTTCGGCAAGGTCGAGCGTCGTCGAAGCTCCTGTTTCACCTAGAGCTTGGTACAAAAGAAATTTAACCGAGAAAACAAAAAAAGAAAATAAATACGAACCCATCGAAATATTACCTGAAGTTCCTTTCTCTCGAAATTCAACTTTAGATTTAACTTTAGAAGATACGAAAATAGAAAGAAAAAAGGAGGACAAAAGAAAATCCGGAATGACCTTTCTAACGAATATAAGCGAATTAGACAGAGAAGCGTACGAGATTGTTAGAAATAAAGAACAAGAAAATGCTTTAGAGGAAATTCCAGAATTTATGCGTCCTAAAAATACTAAACCAGAACAAGAAGAATGGGTAGCTTCACCAAAAAGAAGATCCGCTAGAGATTTGATAGCAAAATTTAACGCGATAACCAACGTTAGAAAAGGAGTTTTTGGATCTCAAAAAGATAAATCGTTCGAAAAACAAACTAGTCTAGACGAAACTAGAAGAAGACAGGAATTTTTATTGGAAAACCATAAAAAACGTTTAGAAGAAATTGACAAAAAAAATACACCGTTAATGAAATCGGAAAGCGCGAGTGCGATTAAACCAAAAAAAGAAACTCCTAAAATGGAAAGAAAAAGTTGGCAGTGTCCAAAGTGCAACACAGAAAACGATTATTGGAGAATTATATGCCACGTGTGTTCAAATATTAAACCTTACTTTGACGATTTCGTTTCAACGCCAAAACTTGATGTAAAAGAAGAAAAAATTATCGTAAAAGAAACCACGCCTCCTAATTTTGAAAGATCAAAAACTCAAATCGGATTCTCGGCGCTTATAAATTATAACAATAAATTAAAAGCGGGAAATTCTTCAGGTACCAATACCAACGAAGAAAAAGTAGAAGATACCAAAAAAGAAGAAAAGGAGAAATTAAAGAAGATGTTAATAGAAATGAAGAATTCTTTACCGAAAAGAAAGTCTCATATATCGCAAAGAAAAAATAACGCGTCCAGTATCATACTCGAAAATGAAGAAGTTAAAAAAAAAGAAGAAGAAAAAACGAGTGATAATAAAACGCAAGAAGAAAAAGTGGCTTCGATTCTAATAGGTACTACGACAACTGTGTACGAAAATATAAAAGTGAGAAAAACGGACAATCCGAAACCGTTAAAAGTATCAAGTTCAGCTCAAACTACTGCCGCTGTTAAACAACAACTCCCAAATTCCACTATTAAAAATTTAATCGAAGACCAAAGAAACAAAAAGGATTTTAAGTTAATGCAATCTAAAGACTTTGAAAATATTTATTCTCAATCTAGTCAATCGGCCGCTAAAATGTACGCGAATCTAGTCAGAAACGATGAACTTTCCCTGTTTTTTAATATACCGAAAAGTGTTAAAAAAGACGAAAAGACTTCGAAGAATTTAAGTAGAACTGATAGTTTACAGATAAATAGGTTGCTTAAGAAATTGGAGGTGTCTATTTCGAAAGGAGAATTAACTGACGCATCGAATATTGCGCGAGAGTTGGCGGTACTCAAAGTGAATTGTTCTGTTGTGAGACACAAGACCTTGGCTTCCAGGGAGAGGACGAAAAAAATACAGTAAGTTGCTATTTTTTCAATATATACAATGTCTCTCAGGACGGTTAAATTTTGATTCATAGTACGAACTCCTCTGGGACATCCTGTATAATGGTTCTTTTTCTTTCATTGCACATTTAATTATTCTGACCTTCATAAAAATAGTAGTATTACCCTGCACAATTCAAATTAATCCAGACATACAGGTATCACATAACTGTAAAACTAATCTTACATTACAGCCTTTATCCTTTTTACCCACTTTTTGATTGTTTCTATTGCAATTCTACTAGTTTTTTTTTACAGAAACCTATCGCTCTATTCAGCAAAATTGAAAACCAATCTTCTTACATTTAAGCCTATTTGTTGCAAATTTCCAAGATTTTTTTGACATTTGACATTATCATTAACACATTAATTTATGGAGGGTAGAAGGAAGGAGCACCATCTGAATGTATTAAAAAGTGTCCATCGAAAGGAAGCAAATTAAGGTGGCGCCATAGTAGCAAGTGGAAAGATTTTAAAAACAGCGCCATGAATTATTAGAGTAAGATACAAACTTAAAAAAGGAAATAATTGAGATTTTAAATACTTCATATTTCTCAATTACACAAGTCACGAAAAATACTAAATTTTTCAACCCAGCACACTTCACTCGGTTTATAACCCTAAATTCACATCATTTCCATTAGCTACACGAGCGCCATTTCGGTGAATCTTCGAATTATAATTTGCTGTTTACAGGTGGACACTTTTTCAACTTGTCCCCCATACAAGATGGTGCTCCTTCCTTCTACACTCCATACATTAATTTTAAGGTCGGCAGATAATTTTAGAAGTTAGGGAGTTTACAACCAACGGTTATGAGTCTTCTTCTACTTTTTAAAGTCGGTCATCATACAGGTCGACCAACACAATAATTATGTTGTCAAAACCTAAAATCACTAAGAATATGTAAAGTTGCGCGTGAATAACCTTGAAAATTAGAAACGTTTCTATAATTTTCAAGCCTGAAAATTGCAGTGAAAATGGGCCAAAACGCATGCGCAATTATTATACAACAAAGGCCAGCAATTTCTTTAAAAAGGCTGTAATGTAAGATTAGTTTTAGTATTTCTTCAATAAATTTACCACCGTAGAGAAATAATATTATAAATGTGTTTATTATTTAAAATGTCATACAACATCCAGTCCAGACCCCAGGGGATAATTTACAATTTACCCAACGCCTTAGGAGATACAACCTAATCATTGTCTTTGATAATATTTTGAAATTTATAAGCAAAACATTTATTACGACTTGGCTCTGATAAGAATTTTGGCGAGTTGATACTTTGTTCTACATGGAAGGCAACCAAATTAACACTTTTTATGGTGAATACAATTATTGAAAATTGAAATTTAAAAAAAGGTATTCCGATGAATAAAACATTAAAAATGAAGGTACTGCCAAATTGTTGAAATTTAATATTACATTTTTTATTTCATTGGTAAACTACAATTTAGTTTTGAAATTGACCAGTGTGGCATATAAGACTGGGAGCTACATGGTAGGCAACCAAATTAACATTTTTGAAGTGAAAACTTCTTTAGGCGCGTTGAGCTCTTTTTTTGGGTGAAGAAAAAACATGGATTTTTCGTCATCGTCACGCTTTTATGCAATGAAGCGTATACATAGTGTTGCATAAATCATCGTTACGCTTTCGCATATTTACTTTTTTTTGGAAAAAATTCCATTTACGATGGGCTTACGATAAAATATTTAGAAGGCCGGGATTCATTTATTGGTGTTTTCACTTCTGACGGCAGTCCCCTGACTGGACATTTTTAAAGAGGTTTTCTAAAATTATATAGTTGTATGGAATTGCTAAGGTTTTTCCGTATTTTCTTCTAATTTGTTAATTATTTTTGTTTTCTCAATTTTGTCGCCATTTTTTCTCCAATTTCCTTAATTTTTTTCTTCGATTTTCTTAATTTTTCTTTTGTTGATTTTGTCGATTTTTTGTTTCGTTTTCTAAATTTATTTTCGTGTTTTTCCTCAATTTTGTTTTCTCCATCTTCTCGTAGTATTTTTTATTTTTGTCGTTTTATATCTTTTCTGTTAATTTTTTCTCCGATTTTCTAAATTTTTTCCATCTTCTATGGTTTTCTCCAATTTTGTCAATTTTTTTTTTACTTTTACTTCTATTCTCTCAATTTTTTTCGTGATCTCCTTCGATTTTTTAGTGGTTTTCTCCAATATTGTTGTTTTTCTCGCTTTTTTTTGTAAATTTTTCATGTTTTTCTACAATTTTGTTTTTTCTTTCGTTTTCTAAATTTATTTTCCTGTTTTTCCTCAATTTTGTTAATATTTTCTTGTTTTCTCAATTTTTTTTCAGTTTTGTTAATTTTTAGCTTTTTTTCTTCGATTTTGTAAACGTTTTCCAATTTTTCCATGGTTTTCTCAAATCTTGTTGATTAATTCTTTTGTTTTCTAAATTTTGTTCTCAATGTTTTCTCCAATTTTCTAAATTTATTCTGTTATCCTCTCAAATTTTCCGTGGTTTTCTCCATTTTTTTTTACTTTTACTTCTATTCTCTCAATTTTGTTCGAGATCTACGATTTTTTCAATTTTCCAGTGGTTTTCTCCAATATTGTTGTTTTTCTCGCTTTTTTTTGTAAATTTTTCATGTTTTTCTACAATTTTGTTGATTTTTTCTTTCGTTTTCTTAATTTATTTTGGTGTTTTTCTTAAATTTTGTGAATTTCTTTTTGTTTTCTCCATTTTCTCGTAGTATTTTTATTTTTTGTAGTTTTTTATTCTTTCTGTTAATATTTTCGTGGTTTTCTCCAATTTTGTCAATTTTTTTCTACTTTTCTATTCTCTCAATTTTTTTCGTGATCTCGTACAATTTTTTAGTGGTTTTCTCCAGTATTGTTGTTTTTCTCGCTTTTTTTTGTAAATTTTTCATGTTTTTCTCGAATTTTGTGATTTTCTCCATTTTTTCTTTTGTTTTCTAATTTTATTTTCGTGTTTTTCCTCAATTTTCTTTATATTTTCTTCCGTTTTTCCATTTTTTTTTCAGTTTTGTTAATTTTTCCTTTTTTTCTTTGATTTTGTAAGCACTCTCCAATTTTTCATGGTTTTCTCAAATCTTGTTGATTAATTCTTTTGTTTTCTAAATTTTGTTCTCAATTTTTTCGTAGTTTTCTCCAATTTTCTAAATTTATTCTGTTATCCTCTCAAATTTTCCGTGGTTTTCTCCAATTTTTTTTACTTTTACTTCTATTCTCTCAATTTTGTTCGAGATCTACGATTTTTTCAATTTTCCAGTGGTTTTCTCCAATATTGTTGTTTTTCTCGCTTTTTTTTGTAAAGTTTTCATGTTTTTCTACAATTTTGTTGATTTTTTCTTTCGTTTTCTAAATTTATTTTGGTGTTTTTCTTAAATTTTGTGAATTTCTTTTTGTTTTCTCCATTTTCTCGTAGTATTTTTATTTTTTGTCGTTTTTTATTCTTTCTGTTAATATTTTCGTGGTTTTCTCCAATTTTGTCAATTTTTTTCCTCTTTTCTATTCTCTCAATTTTTTTCGTGATCTCGTACAATTTTTTAGTGGTTTTCTCCAGTATTGTTGTTTTTCTCGCTTTTTTTTGTAAATTTTTCATGTTTTTCTCGAATTTTGTGATTTTCTCCATTTTTTCTTTTGTTTTCTAATTTTATTTTCGTGTTTTTCCTCAATTTTCTTTATATTTTCTTCCGTTTTTCCATTTTTTTTTCAGTTTTGTTAATTTTTCCTTTTTTTCTTTGATTTTGTAAGCACTCTCCAATTTTTCATGGTTTTCTCAAATCTTGTTGATTAATTCTTTTGTATTCTAAATTTTTTCGTAGTTTTCTCCAGTTTTGTAAATTTATTCTGTTATCTTCTCAAATTTTCCGTGGTTTTCTCCAATTTTTTTTCGACTTTTACTTCTATTCTCTCAATTTTTTTCGTGATCTCCTTCGATTTTTTAGTGGTTTTCTCCAATATTGTTGTTTTTCTCGAATTTTGTGATTTTCCCCATTTTTTCTTTTGTTTTCTAAATTTATTTTCGTGTTTTTCCTCAATTTTGTTACTATTTTCTTCTGTTTTCTCAATTTTTTTTCGAAGTTTTCTTCAGTTTTGTTAATTTTTCGTTTTTTTCTTCGATTTTGTAAACGTTTTCCAATTTTTCCATGGTTTTCTCAAATCTTGTTGATTAATTCTTTTGTTTTCTAAATTTTGTTCTCAATTTTTTCGTAGTTTTCTCCAATTTTCTAAATTTATTCTGTTATCCTCTCAAATTTTCCGTGGTTTTCTCCATTTTTTTTACTTTTACTTCTATTCTCTCAATTTTGTTCGAGATCTACGATTTTTTCAATTTTCCAGTGGTTTTCTCCAATATTGTTGTTTTTCTCGCTTTTTTTTGTAAATTTTTCATGTTTTTCTACAATTTTGTTGATTTTTTCTTTCGTTTTCTAAATTTATTTTGGTGTTTTTCTTAAATTTTGTGAATTTCTTTTTGTTTTCTCCATTTTCTCGTAGTATTTTTATTTTTTGTCGTTTTTTATTCTTTCTGTTAATATTTTCGTGGTTTTCTCCAATTTTGTCAATTTTTTTCGTGATCTCGTACAATTTTTTAGTGGTTTTCTCCAGTATTGTTGTTTTTCTCGCTTTTTTTTGTAAATTTTTCATGTTTTTCTCGAATTTTGTGATTTTCTCCATTTTTTCTTTTGTTTTCTAATTTTATTTTCGTGTTTTTCCTCAATTTTCTTTATATTTTCTTCCGTTTTTCCATTTTTTTTTCAGTTTTGTTAATTTTTCCTTTTTTTCTTTGATTTTGTAAGCACTCTCCAATTTTTCATGGTTTTCTCAAATCTTGTTGATTAATTCTTTTGTATTCTAAATTTTTTCGTAGTTTTCTCCAGTTTTGTAAATTTATTCTGTTATCTTCTCAAATTTTCCGTGGTTTTCTCCAATTTTTTTTCGACTTTTACTTCTATTCTCTCAATTTTTTTCGTGATCTCCTTCGATTTTTTAGTGGTTTTCTCCAATATTGTTGTTTTTCTCGAATTTTGTGATTTTCCCCATTTTTTCTTTTGTTTTCTAAATTTATTTTCGTGTTTTTCCTCAATTTTGTTACTATTTTCTTCTGTTTTCTCAATTTTTTTTCGAAGTTTTCTCCAGTTTTGTTAATTTTTCGTTTTTTTCTTCGATTTTATAAACGTTTTCCAATTTTTCCATGGTTTTCTCAAATCTTGTTGATTAATTCTTTTGTTTTCTAAATTTTGTTCTCAATGTTTTCTCCAATTTTCTAAATTTATTCTGTTATCCTCTCAAATTTTCCGTGGTTTTCTCCATTTTTTTTACTTTTACTTCTATTCTCTCAATTTTGTTCGAGATCTACGATTTTTTCAATTTTCCAGTGGTTTTCTCCAATATTGTTGTTTTTCTCGCTTTTTTTTGTAAATTTTTCATGTTTTTCTACAATTTTGTTGATTTTTTCTTTCGTTTTCTAAATTTATTTTGGTGTTTTTCTTAAATTTTGTGAATTTCTTTTTGTTTTCTCCATTTTCTCGTAGTATTTTTATTTTTTGTCGTTTTTTATTCTTTCTGTTAATATTTTCGTGGTTTTCTCCAATTTTGTCAATTTTTTTCGTGATCTCGTACAATTTTTTAGTGGTTTTCTCCAGTATTGTTGTTTTTCTCGCTTTTTTTTGTAAATTTTTCATGTTTTTCTCGAATTTTGTGATTTTCTCCATTTTTTCTTTTGTTTTCTAATTTTATTTTCGTGTTTTTCCTCAATTTTCTTCCGTTTTTCCATTTTTTTTTCAGTTTTGTTAATTTTCCCTTTTTTTCTTTGATTTTGTAAGCACTCTCCAATTTTTCATGGTTTTCTCAAATCTTGTTGATTAATTCTTTTGTATTCTAAATTTTTTCGTAGTTTTCTCCAGTTTTGTAAATTTATTCTGTTATCTTCTCAAATTTTCCGTGGTTTTCTCCAATTTTTTTTTCGACTTTTACTTCTATTCTCTCAATTTTTTTCGTGATCTCCTTCGATTTTTTAGTGGTTTTCTCCAATATTGTTGTTTTTCTCGAATTTTGTGATTTTCCCCATTTTTTCTTTTGTTTTCTAAATTTATTTTCGTGTTTTTCCTCAATTTTGTTACTATTTTCTTCTGTTTTCTCAATTTTTTTTCGAAGTTTTCTCCAGTTTTGTTAATTTTTCGTTTTTTTCTTCGATTTTATAAACGTTTTCCAATTTTTCCATGGTTTTCTCAAATCTTGTTGATTAATTCTTTTGTTTTCTAAATTTTGTTCTCAATGTTTTCTCCAATTTTCTAAATTTATTCTGTTATCCTCTCAAATTTTCCGTGGTTTTCTCCATTTTTTTTTACTTTTACTTCTATTCTCTCAATTTTGTTCGAGATCTACGATTTTTTCAATTTTCCAGTGGTTTTCTCCAATATTGTTGTTTTTCTCGCTTTTTTTTGTAAATTTTTCATGTTTTTCTACAATTTTGTTGATTTTTTCTTTCGTTTTCTAAATTTATTTTGGTGTTTTTCTTAAATTTTGTGAATTTCTTTTTGTTTTCTCCATTTTCTCGTAGTATTTTTATTTTTTGTCGTTTTTTATTCTTTCTGTTAATATTTTCGTGGTTTTCTTCAATTTTGTCAATTTTTTTCTACTTTTCTATTCTCTCAATTTTTTTCGTGATCTCGTACAATTTTTTAGTGGTTTTCTCCAGTATTGTTGTTTTTCTCGCTTTTTTTTGTAAATTTTTCATGTTTTTCTCGAATTTTGTGATTTTCTCCATTTTTTCTTTTGTTTTCTAATTTTATTTTCGTGTTTTTCCTCAATTTTCTTTATATTTTCTTCCGTTTTTCCATTTTTTTTTCAGTTTTGTTAATTTTTCCTTTTTTTCTTTGATTTTGTAAGCACTCTCCAAATTTTTCATGGTTTTCTCAAATCTTGTTGATTAATTCTTTTGTATTCTAAATTTTTTCGTAGTTTTCTCCAGTTTTGTAAATTTATTCTGTTATCTTCTCAAATTTTCCGTGGTTTTCTCCAATTTTTTTTCGACTTTTACTTCTATTCTCTCAATTTTTTTCGTGATCTCCTTCGATTTTTTAGTGGTTTTCTCCAATATTGTTGTTTTTCTCGAATTTTGTGATTTTCCCCATTTTTTCTTTTGTTTTCTAAATTTATTTTCGTGTTTTTCCTCAATTTTGTTACTATTTTCTTCTGTTTTCTCAATTTTTTTTCGAAGTTTTCTTCAGTTTTGTTAATTTTTCGTTTTTTTCTTCGATTTTGTAAACGTTTTCCAATTTTTCCATGGTTTTCTCAAATCTTGTTGATTAATTCTTTTGTTTTCTAAATTTTGTTCTCAATGTTTTCGTAGTTTTCTCCAATTTTCTAAATTTATTCTGTTATCCTCTCAAATTTTCCGTGGTTTTCTCCAATTTTTTTTACTTTTACTTCTATTCTCTCAATTTTGTTCGAGATCTACGATTTTTTCAATTTTCCAGTGGTTTTCTCCAATATTGTTGTTTTTCTCGCTTTTTTTTGTAAATTTTTCATGTTTTTCTACAATTTTGTTGATTTTTTCTTTCGTTTTCTAAATTTATTTCGGTGTTTTTCTTAAATTTTGTGAATTTCTTTTTGTTTTCTCCATTTTCTCGTAGTATTTTTATTTTTTGTCGTTTTTTATTCTTTCTGTTAATATTTTCGTGGTTTTCTCCAATTTTGTCAATTTTTTTCTACTTTTCTATTCTCTCAATTTTTTTCGTGATCTCGTACAATTTTTTCAATTTTTTAGTGGTTTTCTCCAATATTGTTGTTTTTCTCGCTTTTGTAAATTTTTCATGTTTTTCTCGAATTTTGTGATTTTCCCCATTTTTTCTTTTGTTTTCTAAATTTATTTTCGTGTTTTTCCTCAATTTTGTTACTATTTTCTTCTGTTTTCTCAATTTTTTTTCGAAGTTTTCTCCAGTTTTGTTAATTTTTCGTTTTTTTCTTCGATTTTATAAACGTTTTCCAATTTTTCCATGGTTTTATCAAATCTTGTTGTTTATTTCTTTTGTTTTCTAAATTTATTTCTCAATTTTTCTCCAATTTTATAAATTTTTTCTGTTATATATCTTCTCAAATTTTCCGTAGTTTTCTCCAATTTTGTTTACGTTTTTAGGCTTTTACTTCTAGTTTTTTATTTATTTAGAAACATAAAATTCTATCCTGTAGATTTCGAAAATCAGCATAAAAATTTAATCATACATACATACTAAGGTTTAAAAATTACAGAGTTAAACTTTGAAGAATTTCACTTTGTGACATACTTCCATACTTTTGTCCATAACTTCAGTACCAGTCCTCGTATCATACTCTAGTCTGCGCCATTCGACTAAGCATGAAATTTTCCATATTAAGTAGGGTAAGAAACATAATAAAAGACAAATTTATTCTTTGAAAGTTTTATTAAAACTTGAATAAAAAAAGAATTTAAACAAATAAAAGTAGACGTAGACTGGTAAGAAATAAACGGCACTTCAGTTCCTAAACTATAACCGTGTAAATCTATTTATATCTAATATATGAGACTATTTTTAAAAAGAATAAAGCTCAGTTTTTATAATGTTACAATAATTTCCGTGTCTATCACTGTTTCTCTTCGAATGTATCTGAAATATTATCGAGTCTGGGTAAAATCTAGTGTTTCTTAATAAAAAATCAATTGGGTAATATTAAAACAACCTCGTTTAATATTAGATTACGACTGTTTATGCACTCGTAAACAAAATTATTTCAGTTGTACAAGTGTTGATCTCAATATTGACGCTTACTACAAACATTTCATTTTTAAAAATATCGGAATCTACATACTCGTCGATTTATAAAAGGCGCCTGCTTAAAATTTGTCTATGATTTAGCGTGGAGGTCGAATTACACAAACAACGAATCCAAAATCTCAAAAAACTCGTTTCTGATTAGTTTTTCCGAAAAAAAAACGTAGAGTCCAGTCATTGGACTGCCAACAGAAGTGAAAACACACAGTATACATACAGCTCATGGAAAGCGTGACGATGATTTATGCAACACTATATAAGCTTCATTGTTAATTGTGTTGCATAAAATCGTGACGAATAAAGAAAAATCCATGTTTTTTCTTCACCCAGTTTTCACTTCAAAAACTAAGCTAAAAAATCATTTTAACAAAACATTTCCCTGGATAATTCGCCAGATTAATTCAAAAAGGACAAATACCTATCTCGAGTTCATATTGGAAATTTCGACAGTGTTCTATTTTGAATTTTTAAAATATTTTCGAAATAAAAGTGCGGTTAATACAAAAATCAAATTAATAGCTATGAATAAAACTATTTTTAGATTATTTGGAAAGTTTCTGTCAACAGAAAATGTAGAACTGAAACACACCGAATCTTTTCCGGTCTTACAAATGTACAGAACAATATTTATAGCAATTGGAAAGATTAATTATTTTTCTGTAGGTGTACTTAAGCTATACACATTGTTGCCAATTTAAGATTGTATATTAAGAAAAATGTGGGTTTAAAATTTTTCGGTGGATTTAATAGATTGATACATTTTAATATACATAGTAAAGTGCATCAATGGTCAAAACCTTTTAATTGTAAGAATTATTTTATTTCAGAATTGAAATGTACGTAGAAGATAAGGTTTCGCATAGAGGACCTTTTCCTGTCGAAATAATACCGGACCAAACTTTGGCACAGCTAAAAATTCAAATAGAAAGGGAATTTGAAATACCCATGGCATTCCAGAGATGGATACTGGGTAAAGAATTGGTGACCGATGATGCTGCACGTCTGAAAGACTTCGGATTGGTCAGAGAAGGCTGTCCCATATTCCTGTATTTAGTAGCTCCAGGTAAGATTGGTAGGACGAGCTTACACTACGATTTCTATAAAAATTGGCATAGATGGAAAACAAGTTATGGCGAATTTATGGAAAATATTTTTTTTTGTTTTTTCAAATTCCGTACAAAATATCATAGTTAGGATGCTGCTGATTTTTTTCCATATTCGTTGATTATTTGAGACTGTGTATTTAAAATTTCAGCACAAAATTCCCATTATTATGGGCTCTATGAATTTTTGAATTAACGCGTATATTTTCGACAATAACCTAACAAAACTCTCAATTATTTTTTTTAATATTGTTATGACCGTTAAATTTAAAAATATTCATAAGTTACGAAACACTTTTTCTCATTTTTTCTTCCAATACAGACCTGCCTCAATATCCTTTCAGCATCTTCTGTTATTAGTACAATGAATATACGAATATAAATAAGCACAGTGTCCCTGATGATGACTAACGACATAATACGTAGGAGAAGTGCCAATTTTTGGATTCATTAACATTAATAGATCGCGAGAAAGTATAATTACTAAATCTAGCGATGTAATTTGGTCAGTGAAATCAATTTACATTTAATACAAGGTGTTTAAAAAAAAAGTTACCTAATTTTTGGAAAATTGGCATATACTAATCCTAATAATAAATGTGTAGACATATTTTTTTCGACACCCTGTTTGTTTTCAAGTTTTATATATGGTTGTAATTTTTTTTTTCAGAAAAACCAGCAGATGATGTTAAGAAAGTTACAGATATAAGGGATATCCCTTCGACCTCGAAGGAAAAGAATGTAGTAAAAATTGCAGAGACAAAAATAAACGATGGACAGAAAATCAGTACCAATAAAGATGATCAGCTTACTGACAAAAATCACACGCCAAAAATTGTTAATGTTATCCCTAAAGTCACAGAATTGGTAACAAAAAACCACAATGAAAATGTAGATAAAGCAAAGTCGACCAAAAATGTGGAAACAAAAGTTATACAAAAACCTCCTATACATGTAGACGTTTTAAAAGTGGAAATAAAAACTACTGAAAAACCAGAAATTGTTTTGGAGAAGGTAAAAGTTGATCTTAAATCGAATCAGTCCATCAAAACTACCTTAAAAGAAACACAAATAATTCAAAAATTAAACGAAGCAACAACTACAGAAACAAACATTCAAAAATCACAAGTATCTACTCCACAAAATTTAACAACAAAGAACGAGATGCTAGGAGGTATAAGTAAACCCCAAAAACAACTAGATCCGACGTTAGAAGTAAAACCAATCGTCCAACAAGTTTTCCCAACAATTCAAACTACCAATCAACCAGAAGAAATTAAAAAACCGGAAGTTCCACAACAATCTACAACTGAAGAACCAAAAACTCCTTCTGTAACAAAACCCTTACCCCCAAGCACTTCTAACAACGCTCCAAAGGCAAAAGAAGAAGAAGATTTTTCAGATTACGAATCAAAAACATTAAAGCCACTTAAAGAATGGGAATGTCATTTATGTACATTACTAAATCCTCTTACCAGCAACATTTGCGCAGTTTGTTCAACAATTAGACTCAGAACAAAAGTAGAAGAAAAGAAGCAAGTCGAAAGAAAAAAATCAGAAGAACCGACAAATCAAAAAGAAGAAACTTATATGCAGCTGCTAAATTTGGATAATAGAGATTTGATAGAAAATGTCGATACTTTTACTTGCTTAGTGTGCTTTTTAGATGTGGGACCAAAAGAAGGAATCACTCTTCGAGAATGCTTGCATCAATTTTGTAAACCTTGTTTAGCTCAAACAGTAGAATTTTCAGATGAAGCTGAAGTTAAATGTCCTTTTAGAGATGAAAATTACGCTTGTAATATCAGTTTGCAGGATAGAGAAATTAAATCCTTAGTAAGTCCTACAGTTTACGAACAACATCTGGCAAAATCTGTTACTCAGGCCGAAAATAAAATTGATAATTCGTTTCATTGCAAAACTCCTGATTGCAAAGGTTGGTGCGTTTACGAAGATAACGTTAATGAATTCAAATGTCCTGTTTGTAGAAGGACGAACTGTTTGACTTGTCAGGTGAGATAGTTTTAACGAAAATTTAGGAATTATTCCATTATTTTGCTGTATTTATTATTTTTTAGGCGATTCATACAGGAATGAACTGTCGACAATTTCAAGAAAAGATAAAGGACGACGCTAATTTAGATGAAGGAGGTAAAAAAACGAAAGCGATGTTAGAAGAAATGGTGCAAAAAGGAGAAGCCATCGAATGTCCAACGTGTAGAGTTATTTTAATGAAAAAATGGGGTTGTGATTGGTTGAGATGTTCAATGTGTAAAACTGAAATTTGTTGGGTGACTAGAGGACCGCGATGGGGTCCTATGGGTAAAGGTGATACTTCGGGTGGTTGTCAGTGCGGTGTAAACGGTGTTAAATGTCATCCCAAGTGCAATTATTGCCATTAGATCAATTAGTTTTTATACTGTGTAGGCATAAATTGTTAAAACTACATTTTATTACAAATAAAGCATCTGAATTTTCATTTTCTGTTGTTTTGTATCAAATTAAACGAGTAAATTGGAAATAAACTGAACAAAAGTTATATTAAATATTATTTATTACAGGCAGTTCTTGTTTTAACCCTAGTTTTTCCGCCTATAAACTTAGAAAAAGATAATTTCGTACTTATTTAACCTAAAAACTACTTTAATACGGTCTTGGTGGTCCAGGTGGACCTCCTCTCATCATACCAGGTGGTGGACCTCTCATACCCATTGGTGGTGGTGGACCTCCACGTCCCATACTCATTTGTGGAGGCATTCCCATCATTCCAGGAGGAGGTCCCATCATACCTAATTATACAAATTTTTAGTTATATCGAATGTATTTAATGATATAGTAACAAAAATTATATTCCAATTTTAAAAATAATAATAACAAATTGTTAATATAGAAATTTTGTTACCTGGTGGTGGTCCACCCATCCTCGGTGGTTGATTCATTTGTGGTGGAGCTGACACTTGTCCCCTACCTCCTGGTGTCATAACTTGTTGAGATGGTCCTCCAACTCCTCTTACTGGTCCCTGTAGACCAACTGGTACGCCTGGCATACCTGGAGGCATGCCTCTTCCACCAGCTCTGCCAATACCTTAAAAACAATTGCCAGTCAAAAAAATAGGAATTTTATTGTAGTTAAGTTTTAGTTACCTGGTCCTGGAGCTGCTCCAGGAATTGGTACTCTGGGTAAGCCTTCTTCTGGTGCAGGAGGACCTTCTACAGTTAAACAAACTATACTTTCACCTCTTACTAAAACAAAACCTAAAACTCGCTTTTCCTCTCTTTCAACTTTGGAATTTTTAGGTTTAGTTTTTCGAAACTCTTCACAGTCACCTAGGATCATATTCATATGTTTGTCAAAAGCTTTGAAAGTCCCTATAAACGTCCTAGAATCCTGCAGTGTTACTCGGATTCTGAAGTTCAGATGCTGCATCATTTTATTATTTTTTCCGATTGTCTAAAAGATATTTGTTATAAATAATAAATATTGGAAAAATAAATGATAGTTCTTACCATTGTGAATGTTTTTTATTTACTTGTCCTACTAAACAAAACGATTATTTTACGTTTATTAGTGCATAACCTAACTTTTTTTTAATTACGAACGCTTCTTTTTCACCGCCGGTTTTCAGGTGTACCAACCAAATGTCTTTGTTCATAGGGAGTTTCTGGAACATAAAATTTTATGCCAATGATTAAAAGTTTCTATATAAACACCTTTAAATTAAAAAGATGCTTATGGCTAAAGTAATATAAAACAAATATATGAAATAAGAATTTTTCTTTTCAAAATAAATTACCAGAATGAAATTTTAAAACTATCCGGATATGACGACATAAGTGTCATTCTATTCTTAAAAATATTTTTCTCAGCTACTCACTCATGTAAATTATATATTTCTACAATACCATTGCTTAAATTCACCAAATAAATGTACAAAATAGATTTGCAATCCATTTAAGATAATTAGTAAATAATTCAATATAATATAATGTAGTGACCCCTTATGAGTAAGAGCCTTGATTGGAAATAATTTAGGGAATTTAATGATGTAATGTTGCCTAAGTGGCTCGAAATAGGTATTTCCGGTTGGCTGTCATAGCTGTCGTTCTTTTTCGGTTTCAGCGGATGATAGTAGAAGCATGACTGGTTTTAGTGAAAAAGTAAGCAATATTTAATGAATTTTATCTAATTTCTGTACACTAAAGTTATTTTCCATAATCGAAAATAATTCGTACGATAGTTTGTCAAACAATGTGCATATATTTAATTGTTGTGTTGTATGCATCAATTCAATAATAAACTTTTCTAACACGTGTTAATGTAATATTATTTTATTTTAGGCCATCCTCATCGATGGCAGAGGCCACTTATTGGGACGATTAGCTGCAATCGTTTCCAAAACTTTATTACAAGGAAACAAAGTAGTTATAGTAAGATGCGAGCAGTTAAATATATCCGGAAATTTTTACAGGTTAGTTTTTGTACCTAAAAAAAATGGAGTAGTCTAATTTTGTATATTTTTTTAGAAATAAGCTGAAATTTATGTCATTCCTTCGTAAAAGATGTAATGTCAACCCAGCTCGTGGTCCATTCCATTTTAGAGCCCCCTCTAGAATTTTTTGGAAAACAGTTAGAGGTATGTTGTACTTTACAGTTAATTACATATTAGAACTATATAATCTCAATTTTAGGAATGTTACCACACAAGACAGAAAGAGGAAAGCAAGCTCTTCGCAGGCTAAAGGCTTATGAAGGAATTCCTGCTCCATATGATCGTAGGAAACGTGTAGTAGTACCTGGAGCACTAAGAGTAATTTGTCTTAAACCTGGACGTAAAGTAAGTATTTTGCTTATTCAGATTATTATTTTCTTAGGGACAATTTTATCTATGATTATTTTTCTATTACCTACATTATTTGATAAATAATGATATATCAATATACAATGAGCCATTTATTATATTAAGTACTTTATTTTTTATTTGAGTAATATTTTTATTAATTTGTACTTGTTTATTTTCAGTTCTGTCATGTAGGTCGTCTGTCACATGAAGTTGGATGGAAATACCAGTCTGTTGTACGGACTTTGGAGAATAAACGTAAAGTTAAGGCTGTCTTGACTATTCGTAAACGTGACAAACTAAAGAAATTGACGAAACAAGCTTCAGAGAAGGTTGTTAAACAGACAAAACCTTTCACACAACTTATTAATTCATATGGTTATAATTAAACATTTTAATCATTAAATTACTCTTTAATAATATTCGGTTTTTGATTATAAGCTAATATAATGTTGTTTTTTTATTATGTCTGTTAATGGGGATTGGATAAAACTTTAGTGTGGATAAGTGAAGTGTTAATTAAAAAAAATTAAGTTTGGGTAAACTTTAAAGGTTCGTTGCATTGTAATAATTGAAGCAACATTTTTTTAACAGTTTATTTTTTAGGGATGATTGAAACTTTAGTTTTCCGGCTGTTGCAGAAACTTCTTGAATTAAGGTAAGATATTTATCGTATGTTGCTCGATTTAGTATTCCATGTATTTTTGATTCCATAAATTACAGTAGGTCAATTAAGCAAAATAAAATTTTGAAATTGTTGATGAGATATAGGGGATTTTTGAAATATTTGTTTATAAGTTGGAAACATCTCATTTTATGAGTGAGAAATGAAAATTTGATACCATTTTTGACTGGATAGGGCTTAAATTTGGTAAATCGGTCATTGTTGAGAACATAACCTTAAAATAAATCTAACATTGAATAATTTTCATTATACAAGACTCTTTAACAAAAAGACACTATAGGTGTAGTTTTATTGATATCATTTCCCATGAAAATGTACATGCAACTCATATAAAAAATGCAGATAGGGCAATTTTGGGGCTCTGAAAAGTAAACGTTTATATTGTACTAGCGTGTTTTGTCAAAAAATTCTGTTTTTTGAGATATTTGCATTTAAATTAATGTTGCATTGAAGGTTACCTGTGATTTTTATTAGGAAGTTAATTTGATGGACATTCTGAATAAATAAAAACGTTTATACAGGGTGTCAACGAAAAAAACTAAAATCTGGAGCTCATTTTATGATGATTTTACGTAAATCACCTTATTTAAAATTGCTTCCTAGGGAGCTGGAGCTCTTCCAAGATGGTGCTGTAACATCAATTTATTCAAGTAAATTTCCTTTAAATGAAATATTTTCTTGCTTGGTTTGTGTATAATCAAATTACCTATTTGAACACGATTTTTTTTAATTGTAGACATAAGCGGTTCATTTGGGTGGGATATTGGGTATTTTTATTGTCTTTCAAAATGTCTCCATGATTGAAAATAAATATACAAAAATCTGTTTCGATTTGTCAGCTCTAGATTTCGAAGTTGTTTTTCTTTAACAATTGATTTGCATAAAAAATGTCTAATTCATAAGATTCTTTATTTTTAACTATAAAATATGATTATAAACATCTTACCTACATTATTTGATAAAGATGAAATATTTTTATTTGTATGATTATTTCTTATTTTTTTTTAATTAAATTTTGTAATAATTCCCCACTCTAACCCAATATTATTTATTTTTAGACCAGTCGATGAGAGTTGAGAGAAAGTTTTCAGCTTTTTTCCAGGAGGTTTTATTTCTGTAAACTTTGTGGCACTATCCAAAATCTGCGAAGACAAAATTACAAATATACAGAATGGAACTTGATTGAATTGATTGATTTATATGAAAAATTGTACAATAAACATGTTTTTTAATATGTTTATTATTTTTATAAAAAAAAACAGACTAATAAAAAAATTTAACAAAGATGACAGTTTTTTATTTACCTACTATCACCCCAACAGGTCGATTTTCATTTTAATGTACTGTATGTTTTCGTAATTATTAAATATACAGGGTGCTTCATCCAAGCATTTATTTTCTACAGTGAAAACCTGATTCAAATTCGGAATTGTAAATTTTCAGTATTTGGTAATTAATTTAATATTACAAAAATATCGCTCATTCGAGACAATATAGTGATACAACTCAAAATATCCGTTTTGTGGTATTTATTCAATTAGGTTTAAAATATATCGAAGAATATTGTTGGAACAGCGACACATCTGCTAGACTCAAAACTTAGCCAAGAAACGAAAGCAGATCAACCTAAAGTTCCGAGACCTACACTGGCTACTTGGAAGAAGATCGCCAGTCTCACTACCAAATAAAGTCTTAATACCCATCTGGAATTATGGGGTTGCGCCTGCAAATCTAGTATCGCTTCCATAAAACGAGGACAATCTAAAATCCTTCGAACACCTCAGTATCCCAACGGTACAAGAAAGAAGCAGTAACCACTACCTAAAGCTAGCACCCATCCTAATAGACTACTACAGCCTCTAACCCAAGAAGCAAACAACAGAAGACTGAAACGTAGCTGGCCAATTGACCTCAAATAAAGCGTAAGAGATCTTCTCAATGGGGGACATTCTTAAGACCAACCTATTGGTCGAATAGCTCATAGAAACTCTGTATTTCTGATTGCTGTTAAGTGTACAATAAAAAAAATCCGTACTTTAGTAAATGAGCGGTGTCACGAGCAAGTGTCACTATATTTTTCCCGTGTCAAGGGGGAAGGTTAAGTTTTATTTAAAAATTAGTGTCGCAATACAAAAAGTATCTTGTCGGTAAGTATTTATCAAATAATTATTTAGAGGGAATAGTAACACATTTTGAGTTATAACAAAGATTACAAAACAAAATCTTTGATTATAACACCATAAAATAGTTATTTACGTGTCAAGCTCGGAAAGTGATACTTTACAGGGCGATGCCGATACCATTAGAAAATTATCTCTTGCTAGATGCTGGTATTTTGTCTTTAATGAAAATTTTGACATAAGAGCTCGCGAAAGAAAGTATAGTAAATTTTATACCCATTTAGAATAAGACCATCCTTATTTATTATTAATAAATCGGTTGAAACAAAAAATTACCAACAAAAATGAACGTCGTAACTAATTTATTAGATGTCACGTTTTTGAAGTTAAGTCAAATTTTGATTTCATGTTAATGTCATAACGCAAAATAAGATATAAAAATGCGATATTCTGATGAAATCAAAAAACTTATGCTTAATGTAGTAAACTATTTTCAAAACGATTTAGGATCTCGATTTAAGGCAATTCAAAAAGCGTCCGAAGCACTAAAAGTTCCAGAAAGCACATTATATAATCTTGAAAAACCAAACAGAGCTACAGATTTCGAATTTAGAAGAAATATGTCTGCAAGCGTTTCCCGGGGCAAAACCTGAATTACAAAAAATACCCTGCATTGTTTGAGGGAAGTAATTTATAAAATGTATGCGCGAAAGGATAAAATCACAGTAGAAACTATTTTACGGCAATTTATCGAAGAGTCTCCAGAAACTAAGATTTCCAAAGGTTCGTTATATTTGGGAATTAAAAAAATGGGTTTTCATTTCAAAAAACAGGATGGAAGAAAACATTTATTGGAAATGCCTGCAGTCAGATTAAAAAGAATATTATTTTTGAACAAATACCATACTGCTAAAAGCGAAAAGCTCTTTACACCTGTTTTTCTGGATGAGACATGGGTTTTTAGTAAAAGCGGGGACAGAAGAATGTGGCAAGATGGTACTAAACACAGTGATTTAAAAATAACTGGAAGTGGGACACGATATGTAATTGTTCATGCCGGTAATAAAAAAGGTTTTGTGGCAAATGCATCGCTTATTTTTAAATGCAATAAAAAAACAGGCGATTACCATGATAACATGAACACCGAAAATTTTGAAAATTGGTTTAAACAGCAACTAATTGTAAACTTGGAAGAACCATCGTTAATTATAATGGATAACGCAACGTATCACAGTCGCCTGGATGAAGAAATCCCAAGAAAAAGTTGGAGTAAAAGACGCATGTTAGAATGGCTCAAAAAAAAGAATATTCCTTTTCCAGATCACATTTTAAAGGATGCTGTTTGGAATATAATTGAAAAGCAAGTTTTGCCAGAAAAAAATTATCATTTAGACAAATACGCTGCCGAGCATGGTCATTGTGTTCTCAGGCTACCACCCTATCATTGCCATTTTAATGCCATCGAAATGGTATGGTCAGAAACTAAAAGGCATTATGACCAAGCTATTACGAAAACTGCAAGGTCACCTACTGAAGTCTTAAAAGTATGGAATGACGTTGTAAAAAATGTACCGGAGCAACACTGGCAGAATTACATAAATCATACAGAGAAAATTATTTCTGAAGCATGGGAAGTAGAAAACAAACTGGACCTACTAAACATCGAACCTATAGTGATCTCTGTATCCAATGAATCCGATGATGAACTATCACTTTCCGAAAGTTATTCTGATTTAGAAACTACCCTAATAGCACAAATATGTCCTTTGGACGTCCATCGGATTACATCCTCCCATCCATGATGATATCCAATGGACAACTGAAATATGTTCTGCGTTTGTACAATGGATATCC
This sequence comes from Lochmaea crataegi, assembly GCA_947563755.1. Taxonomy (NCBI): domain Eukaryota; kingdom Metazoa; phylum Arthropoda; class Insecta; order Coleoptera; family Chrysomelidae; genus Lochmaea; species Lochmaea crataegi. Next base: position 72,077,990 of record OX387424.1, read on the forward strand.
ATAAGACAATGAATTTCCGCAAAAATGGACATCCATACATTAGCCGTTTCAAGACATCCAATGGCTGTCTTGAGATATCCATTGGCTGTCCCGGGATATCCATACATTTCAGGATGGGCATATAGCTATGTCCATTGGATATCCATACGTTCCATAATGGACATATATCTTTGTCCATTGGATATCCGGACAGAAGTATCCAAAGGATGTCCATAAGGAGGTCTCCAATGTATGTCCATAAATAGGTGACCTAGAGGTATCCAATGGATGTTCAGTATAAAAAATATGAAATGCTTCAGATAAGTCGTTCTTTTATTAAAATTAACGTTGTTACACTATAAATATAAAAGGTATTCTATTAATTTGTAGGCAAACAAATTTTTCGTACTTCTCGTTCCTGAGCCCTTCGTAAATATTTTCTAATCGCTTCCTCTATTTCTTTTTCTGTTGTGTTGACGATGCTTCCCTGTTCTGCACCCTCTAAAATAAAAATTAAAATGACAATAGAGCATAACAGAGAGGAGAGTTCATAAAATGTTCTATGTCTTGGTAATTTCTATAAAATGGTATTTTGAGATACATTAAGTTTTGTCATGTGTACAAAAACAAATCTACGATTGCTACAATTATTTAAACACATCACTTTTTTGCATTACCACTGATCTGTATTGTTTGCGGTAAAATAATTTGTAAATTTTGTTAGTGCATGTCAGAGGTTGTATGCTTTTGTGTATCTTTAAGAAGATCTTATAAAAAACATGGTTGTTTTGTAAGTTATGAATGTGTTTATCTTATATGTGAGGCGAATTTATGTCCATTTTTACAAAAAGTCATTGAAAAATTGCTGTAAATTCGGCGGACAGACTATAAATACATATGGCACTACTCAATAATTAATTAAATTGTTTTCCATAAATATGTTGCAAAACATGTACATATACAAGGGCAAAGCTAAAATATTCTAGATTTTAAAAGTTTCTTTTTATTTTACTTTAAAACCTAACCGGTTTTACTGAAACCATACATACATTATACATATACATTCAATCAGTAGAATTTAAAAAAATAGCGCTCACAAATAACGAATCGGCTGATAGTGTTCTATTTTCATACATTTAAATTTCAAAATGTACCAGAATTATGGCAGCTAATTTAGTGTGTTGAAGAGCTTTTTTAGTTTTGGTTCCCAGCCAAGTGTATTTTGTACACATTATATTTGTCATGAAATGTTGGAAAGTCAATTTGACAAAATCGTAACATGAATTTCCTCCTATTTTTGAAACATTTAACCTGAAAATAAATTTAAATAAAATGTTTTTAAATAAGTCTACTTTATACCATTAAATGCTTGTAGATGATATCACATATATGCATCTGATGCTGTTCAATATCTGTAACCTGTTGTTTAAAAGGGATTACAAAATACTAAGGGGCGAGAGAGTAGTTAATTTTATGAACTGTTATATTAAAAATCCCACTAATGTGAAATTTTAAAATCTGAACAAATACTGAAGTTATTACTTTTCTGATTCGATAAACTTAACATCTGTACCAATTGGGAAGTCAAAAGCTTTCAATGGATCTGGATTCCTTGTAATATCTTCGTCTAATGGTAAACGCCTATTTGTCAGTTTCTCCACATTTAGTGCAAGATTGGTCAATATATCATTCATTCATTTTCTCCATTAGTTCATGTACATTTTGATGCAGCAGATCATAATCTATAATATATAATTAGTACATTAAAATTTCTACAGTGAGTAAAATATATTAGTTTTAATGAAAAATAAGTAATGAATAAAAGTTAAGTACACAAACCTATTTCAAAGTCATACAAAATATTGCACAAAGTATGTACTTACTGAATTTGCCGTGTTGAATACTCTAAACAGTCTTGAGTCTATACAGCTATCCAAAAACTTTTAGATACAACAAACCACCAACAAACGACAAGATGACAATTCTCGTTTCAGGGCGGCGGCCATCATTTAATGCCGCTATCAATTCGAAGTCATGCCAACCTACCATTTCATTTGTCCAACCGCATAGAGCAAAAACTCCCTATATTGCGTAATCAGCGTAATGCTTCTAAAGGACATTCGATGGACAGCGGCTTTTAGATGTCCAAGGGATAAAGAACTTTAGATGCCGCATGGATATCCGCAACATGCGTAATGATAACAGTGGACATCCGATGGACAGCGGTTTTTATATAGCCAGTGGATAGATAACTTTAGATGTCGTATGGATGTCCTGCTTGTGTCCAGGGACATTCTGGACATAAATCGGACATAATGTGTATGTCCAATGGACATTTTGTGCTATTAGGGTAATTAAACTTTGCCTTGAAGATCACGTTGTCATTTTTTTAAAATCTAGAATTTGTACTTAATCGAACTCTGAATTGCCATATTTTTTTAAGAAAACTATGTATCTAGTTAATAAAACAATGTTTTTAAAATTAGTGCGCTTCTTTTATATTCTTTTATTATGTCAACATCTTTAGAATTTTATGAATTTCATAAAATTAATTTGTATTATTACAAACCGCCACTGATAAATATGAAATTTCAAGTCACTACGCCAATGCAATAAGAAATATGTCAAGCATTTGACATGACAAAGGTCATAACCTAATTTTTTTCATGCGGGTTCAGATGGTTCAAGAAGCCGCATACGTTAAGTTACTAAAACGGCTGGTACCTCTAAATAGGTACTAATTTTACTATAGGTACTTTGCCCAGCAGTTCTATCTCAATTTTTCGATCTAGACCCGCAACACGACGCACTTTCCGAGTTAAAAAATGATCGGAAAAACGCATTTTCTAAAGTGGCAGCATAAAAATGATTATTTTTCAACAATTTTTGATGAGTTATTATAGTGACACAAAGTGGGTGATGGCTTGAAAAATCGTCGCATCGAAGTCAAAAGCTCGTATCACAAAATTCGCAACCTTTCAGGATACACAAAAAACGCAATATAATTTTCTGTTATAATAATTTTGATACAGGGTATTGTCATACTGAAAGGCCTGGTAAGAGTACAATCCTGAATGAAGTAAATTTAAATTTTTTCTTAAATAAAAAAATACTCAAAACGAGCAAAATTTGAGATTCGACGAGGCGACGAAATAGCCTCTGAAATTAAAATTTGATTTTGGTACGTACGGAACACAATATTTTACTTTCTGGTGGACTTATGAATGCAAGCAGGATTTTCCCTTCCCCCTTTCGAAAAATTTCACATGGCGTTTTTCAATAAGGGGAAAGGTACAACCAATCAGAAGTCTTCAATCCTGCTTACATTTACATTAAGTGCACTGAAAAGATCACGCGTCTCACGAAGGTTCGTTTAGACTCTAAAACCTGGTAAAACACCTGAAGCTAACATTAAAATCCAGAACCACCACATATATCTCATTTTGTATTATTTAAAAAGTACCTAAATACTACAGAGTCAAATAGTATATTGTATCACAAGGGCAGAAAATGAGCTTTAGCCGCCCGAGACTATTGCTATAGACGTAAGGGCTGCTAAAGAGTTACCTGCATGTGTGATACAAAAAATTTTGATTTATATAATGACGTTTAATGAAAATTGAAATCACGTGATAATGACGTAAGCTTTTAACCAGATTAAGGTTGATCCAAATTCGTGTTCAAAATGACGTTATTTTGACGTCACCTTTTGGGACCTTAATGACTTCGACGTGTTTGACCTGATTTCTACGTGACTTTGACGTTCTTTGACGTCACCTTGTTAGCTGGGATTTACTGAAACGTGACAGATATGGTGAGAAACCACAAAATCGTGGCGTCAAGAATTTTCCGCCCTTGGGCTGCTAAACAATACTTTTCGCCCTATTTTTGGTGTATGATTGGTTTTCCGGTAAGGTAGGCGAAAAAACAATGTACACAATCGATTATTTTTGTTATAAAAAAACCTAGAGTCCAGTCATGGAACTGCCGACAGAAAGTGAAAACACCAATAAATGAATCCCTTTTAAATATTTTATCGCAATAAGCCTATCGTAAATGGAATTTTTTACAAAAAAAAGTACACTTATATACACAAGTATACATTCAAGGAAAGTGTGACGATGATATGCCACACTATACGCTTCATTGTTGATTGTGTTGCATAAAAGTGTGACAATGACGAAAAATCTATGTTTTTTCTTCACCAAAAAAAGTGCTCAACGCGCCTAAAGAAGTTTTCACTTCAAAAATACAAAAACAGCACGACGCTATATAGAGGCTGCTGGAGGCGACAGCTTATAAGATTCTGGCTTCAAACAAGTGGTATGTCTAAGATTGTGTGTTGCTTATCTATAGGGAAATTGTTCCATTGTTTTTGTGTCACGCTGTATATAAAAAAACAAGAACTCGTAGTAAAGGTCCTACGCCGTTGAACTACTAAGAATTCTTCTCTATAATTTACAACGCATCATTTAGAATCAGAACAGTATATATTTTATATCTTCTGAACGCATTTTAAGATTTAAATTCTCGGCAGAGAGATGAGGGGTTCCTCATGAATAATTCATATTCTGGCAAATATAGTAATATAGAGATATCGATGATGAGAGTAGGTTATGCGGAGGTGTAGAAACGACAAGGGAGAGGGTTGATGGGATATTAATTAACTTAGGGTTTCTTTACACGCCTTGCGGTAACCACTATTAATCATTGGAGTGCTAGAGAGGCGGGTGTGGATTTAATCTGTGCACTTGTCGACTTAATGTTACACTCACTAGCCCTATTTCGGTAGAAACGTGAAATATATTTCATTATTTTTGAACTGAAAACGTCTTTAGAAACATTGAGCACTTTTTTGGGTGAAGAAAAAACATGGATATTTCGTCATTCATCACGCTTTTATGCAACACACAATACTCTTGGTTATGCAACACAATTAACAATGAAGCGTATATAGTGTTGCATAAATCATCGTCACGTTTTCCATGAGCTATACGTATACTATATATGTGTACTTTTTCTGTAAAAAATGCATGAGCCCATTTTTTACAGCTCAAGCACCTTAGCCAGACCTCTTTTGGCTTGGACCTAGACTAGAGGTCATTGCAATAAATACAAGAACAATCTTCATCATCATCTCCGGCTTCAGTGTAAGATTGTAAGGAAGATACATCCATTTTCACTGTCGGAACTAAAATCCAAAGCTTTTGTAACCTTTCTCGTATTGGAACAGGAGGAGGAGCTGATTTTGCTTTTGCTTCTTCTAGATTTGGCGTTGAAGTTATTGAAGTTAACAACAATACTGATGGTTTCTTGCATGGTTTTCTTTTACCTTGTCCAGCCACATACGTTCCTTTCGGCACGCTGACTGGAACATTGATATTCATGTCTTGGAGTATCAATTATTTAGATGATATGGGTATCGTAGGAATTGCAGTAGCTGTGTCTCTAGATTGGGCATGGGTTGTCTGCGGCTTATTTGCTTGCAATTATCAGTGATCTTGTTGCATGGGGATTTTTGTCGTCTCAGTAGGCTCAAACAAATAATCTGGAAATATGTTTGGATCAACCTGTTTTTTGAAACCCATTGACGGCAGCTTGAACCGTTGCTGCTTTGCCATAAGCTTTGTTGAGTATTGCACCTATTTGAAAGTGAGTAACAACTCTGCCTGGATGGTTCTTTAACCAAGTGCTCACTTCTTGGTTAAAATAAGTCTTCAGTGGACCATATAAAGATACGTCTAATGGTTGCATGCGGTGCGTGCAGTGAGGTGGCAAGCACATCATGATGATTCCATGCTCTCTTGCGAATATTAAGCTTTCAATACCTTTTTGACTGGTATGTCCATCAACTACCAAAAGCACTCGCTTTTACATGCAACTGAAAGTGCACCAGCCATTTATAGAATACAGCTGTTGTCATCCAACCTGATTCCTGCGCAGTACCCTTAGTACCAGTTGGAGCTTCGTCTATCAACTCCTGTTTCATGATTTTTATAGGATAAATTAAACATGGCGGGATTAAATGGCCATTTGCACTCATGCAACAAACAAACAGTCACATGAGATCCCTTTTCCTCACTAGTCAAAACCTGCTTACGCTCAGTAGTAGCAAAGACCTATTGGGGTCTCCGGACCGTTGATAAAGCTGACGTTATAAAGCCTATGTAGAGGAATGTTGTTGCTCTGAATAATGTCTTGGTAAGTGTTGAAAAACAGTGCTACATTAGGCTTGTTGAAGGCTTGGCTTCTTGCAACGGCTACTCAGTTTAGAGAGCACCTCAGGTGTAGATTCTGAGACCAAACTAGTACAAATTCAGAGAGTAGTCTTACCGGTTCTCGGGTAATCCTACTTGAAATTTATTTAAGGTACTGAAATTAGATAAAGGTAAATTATAAAAGTTAAGAAAGGTAAGTGGGCGCCACACTGAATACTACTAGCTTATTTGTTGTTCACATCAGCTTTATAACGACAAATCCTGTAAGATTGGAAGGGAAAATAAACTTTATGAACAACGTTATTAAATTTACAAGTTGTATATTGACTTTTGTTACAAACAATTAAACAAAGTAAAAAAAAATTGACTAGTTTTTATTGACGTCGTTGAAGAAGCGATGAAATATATATATAATAATAATAATAATAATATTACTTTCCTGGAGTGATGGTGAGGAGATGGTGTCCTTTTGAAGTTACATATCTTGTCCCAGATAATATTCCAAGGTAGAGTCCTGGCCCAGGTAAAGTTCCAGGTAGTGTCTCAGGTAAAATGTCCCAGGTAAAGTTTGGACTTCTTAAAGATAAGATACGATAAGATAGAAAGGCTTCAATGGCACATGTTCACAGGAAAGAAGAATGAACCCTCTCCGCCATTCTTTAAATACAGGAAATCATATGAAAGATAACAGTCTTTTACGTCTCATGTTCATGTCAAGCTCAGACGCCTTGACCAGGAAAGGAATTTACATTTCAATAGTGAATTCTTGATTCATATTTAATTAATAAGTGGTAGAAGAAGAGATACGAGGTCGAAGTGGGAATATCAAAATAGCAGCGGCTATTTTCACGACAGACGGAACTCGATCGCCCGTATAGAAACGTTGATTTCGACTCTCGTCCGCAGCAAATATATTCAGCCTTGAAACATTTCTCGGTGTTGGGTATGAGAAAGGACTGGCTATTCGCCGCCCATACGATAATTTATTATTGGATAACCATGAATCACATATTTCTGTAACAGCAGTCAATTATTGTCGTGATAATGGTATTGTTGTTTTGTCTTTTCCGCCACATAAGTACGTCCCATAAACTCCAAGCCTTAGATGTTGGAGATTTTAGAACATTTAAGACCTATTGTTCTGTTGCCTTTAGTGATTGGCTGATATCGCATCCTGGGAAAGTTATTACAATTAGAGAAATTGCTGAGTTATCAAAAATTGCTTTTCAATCAGCTTTTACTCAAAAAAACATTGTGAAAGCTTTCGAAAAACCTGGAATTTGGCCATTAAACAGACTGGCATTTACAGACAACGATTTTCTTGCTAGCTATGCTAACTGGCACCAATAGAATAGAAAAGCCTGTTTCTGACACGTCTCAAAAAGTTGGTCCAGCCCCTCCACCTAGCTGTCATTCCAACATTAGTATCTTTGGGTAAGTGAATAAATACCTATTGGTGGTTTAGTGGACGTTAAAGTTTCCTCTTTTTTAGATATACCCTCCACTTCGGCTTTACCAAAAGACCATGCCATGCCATCAACTTCAACGGTAGATGATATTCCATCTGATGTTATTACAGTTCCTACCACACCAGAAAGAACAGCTTTAGGTAGGTAACTAATTATTCATTCAGATATTCTTAAAACATGTTTTTGATTATGTTTCATGTTTTTCTAATTTTAGGGCCAGTAAAAAAATGTGGTGAGTTTGTTCCCACCCCAGATTTAGTACGACCTTTTCCTAGACCATGTATTAAGAAAAAGAAAAACGGTGAAAATAGAAAAGGAAAATCCCGGATTTACACCGATACTCCGGAGAAAGATCGGTTAGAACAGCTGGAGAATGAAAGAGGGATTCGTAAGAAAAAAAAAAGAAGAGAAGAAAATACAGAAAGTGATTAGGCAAGTTTTTCCAAACCATAACGAAAAGAATAAACCCCAGCGTAAACGAAAGATCAGCGAGAGTAGTTCTGATTCAAATCACACAGTGGTGTTGGAATCAGACGACGTTTCGGAAGAGAGCGAAGGAGAAACTTCTCCGATTTTATTGCGCGACGATGATATAATATATGAAAATGATTATTTATTGGTTAAATTCTGCACTAAGATAAGATAAGATAAATATGGGGCTTAAGTGCTTCTGAGAGCCTCTCCACTACGACCTTTGCAGATCTATTGTGTATGCCCTCCTGTTATTCTAGAGTTCCTTGTCTAAACCCGTCCTTATTACTAGACGGATGGCGTACCTTAGGTCCCCCATATATTGGGAGGGTTGTGGTTTTTCCTCCCCTATCGTTGAAAACCTCAGCCTAGTCAGGCCTTCGCAGTAGCACAGTATGTGTACTGGGCTTTCCTCATCTTCTTGGCAAAACCTGCATATGGTTGTTTCTGCCAATCCGATGTTGTTCATGTGTTTGTTAAGTCTACAATGCCCTGTAAGGAGCCCAACCAGGATCCTGATTGTTTTCCTCTCTGACTCCGTAAATTTTGGCGAGGGTTCCTTGATGAACTCTTTGGCCTGCCTCATTTTTGGCGCCTTGTTCCACCATTCTCGAGCCTGATTTTTGATCCAAGTGCTGCTATTTGTTTTTTGCAGCGCTTTCGCTATGCCACAGAAAGGTTCTGGGCCAATGGGAGAACAACCTGCCCCTTCTCGGGCTAGAGAGTCTGCCTCTTCATTTCCCTTGTGATCTGAGTGGCCTGGTACCCAAGCTACGGACAGTCTATTACGACCACCCAGCTCTTGTAGCGTCTCCAAGCAGTCCCAAACAAGTTTGGAATTTATCTGCATGGAGCTGATTGCTTTTATAGCCGCCTGGCTGTCGGAGTATATGGCAATTGTCTTTTCCTCAAACTCTTGCCTTAATAGCTCCCCTGCACAGTGCTGTATTGCTGCAACTTCTGCCTGGAATATCGTCATATGTTTTCCCAAGCTCTGTGAGACTCTTATCTTTGGCTTGGCTATATATACTCCTGCTCCTACACCTTCCTCGGTTTTTGAGCCATCTGTGTAGCAGGCTATTTCTGCATTAATTGGAGGTCTTTCCTTCCATGCCTCTCTGCCAGTTATGACTGTTTTGAAGTTTTTTCCGAAACTATACTTGGGAATCATCTCGTCCGATGGCATCCCCATTATGGGGTCGATATACAACTCATTGTATAGCTCGTTATACACCTTACCGTGTAGCCTACTAATGGGTGCTTGCCCTCTGGTCAATCTATTATTGATTGACCTGGCTTCACCTTGTATGTAGACATGGAGTGGCGGCAGGTTCAGCAAGACTTCTAGTGCGGCTGTTGGGGTTGTCCTCATGGCTCCCGTGGCAGCCAGGCAAGCTTGCCTTTGGATACCACTTAGCTTTTGGATCGCCCCAGCCTGCCGAGTCTTTGGCCACCATACCACCGAACCATATGCTATCATGGGTCTGATGACTCTTGTATATAGCCATATGATCATTTTTGGTTGTAACCCCCAGTTCTTTCCGCACATTCTTCTGCACAGATTGAGGGCTATCGTACCTTTTTGGATTTCGGACGAGAGCGAAGGAGAAACTTCTCCAATTTTATTGCGCGACGATGATATAATATATGAAAATGATTATTTATTGGTTAAATTCTGCACTAAAGTTAAAGTAATATATTATATAGCCAGAGTAATATCTGCAAAATGAACTGAATTTGAGGTAAAATTTTTACGTTGTATAAAGCAATTGAATACATTTTTTTATCCACCGGTTGATGACATATCAATTATTGTCGAACGTGATGATATCGTTATGAAGTTGCCGGAACCAAATTCAGCTAAAACATCTAGAACAGCCTCTTTGCTCACGTTTAATATTAATTTAAGAGCATTCGATGTTAACTAAAATAACTAATCAAATTTGTAAGTGAAAAATGTTATCAATATAAGATTTTCTAGCATATCAAAACATTTTATTTATTCACACTCTCTACTGTCGAATCTGCCCCAGCGCCTGGTTGTAACTGCCCCTCCGGGGGGGGGGGGGCAATTTCATCTTTTTGACACTTTTTTTTTAAATGAATGTATTTTCTGTTATAGTTGTTTTCTGCTCACATTTTTCACGATGTGTTATATAATAAGGTGCATATTTTATAACTATTTATAAATTAAAAATGACAAAAATATGCGAGTTTGAATTCAAACATGATGAATGTGCCCCCCTTTCCCCTATACTTTGTAGGTATAACCGAATTATTTATTATCTTTTATATCTTAAATAAATTGTAAATCATTTTAAAATAATCACCCTGTAAATGCATATAAATATCCAGTAAACATCATCCCCTATAAATCTTCTATTGAAAGTTCTAGTAGAACATAAACGCACTAAAGGGCTGACCCGATCGTCTCAAACCGGGACAGAAATGCTCACACAGCATATTTTATAAATCTATAAAGGCCGGAGCCGGTTGCCTCTTTTTTTTTCTCTCTTTGCCGTCCGCTTTCAACCAGAACTCTCCTCACTTTTCTTTTCACTTCGTCCAAATTTAATTTAAATGAGTTTTCTTTGACCCTTTTTGTAGCTTTCATAACTTGATGTAGGTACGATATATTGGAAGGTACGTTTTGATTAGTGAGTCGTATCAAAAAATAGTTTGAAAAGTTCATTCATTTTATTTATATAACTATGTAACAAATAAATTGTTAGTATAATCCTCGGTAGTATAGTGGTCAGTATCCCCGCCTGTCACGCGGGAGACCGGGGTTCGATTCCCCGCCGTGGAGAAACTTTTTATAAAATTTTAATTCTATTTATAAAAATTATTTGAAATAATAAAAAGTTATGAAAGGCCCCGGCGAGATTCGAACTCACGATCTCCTGTTTACTAGACAGGCGCTTTAACCAACTAAGCCACGGCGCCTTGGCACATTTTATGTCAAAGTAGGTCCTTAAGGAATGTATGTTTTGGGATAATTTTGGGTTATGAAACAAACACTCAATCAGGTATTACAGTTTTCTGTAATCTTTCTATCATCTACTTTTCATAAATTTGCTATTCTTTAGGAAGACGTTAAACTGTTTAGCAAATCCTTGTAATTTCCTTCCTCCCAAACTCTCCAATATAGAATCTCTACTTGATCCGCAGTTATAGTCTATTTACTGGATCCTGGATCGAATCCACGTTTGATTTTGATTGCGGTCGTGGAACTGTCTTAGAACTTTCAAGTTGATGATTAGACCAGTCAACAGCGCTCGCTTTTTTTTGAAGTGAAAACTTCTTTAGGCGCTTTGAGCACTTTTTTGGATGAAAAAAAAAACATGGATTTTTCGTCATCGTCACGCTTTTATGCAACACACAATACTTTTGGTCATTCGCCACGATTTTATGCAACACACAATACTTTTGGTCATTCGCCACGATTTTATGCAACACACAATACTTTTGGTTATGCAACACAATTAACAATGAAGCGTATATAGTGTTGCATAAATCATCGAGAACGGTGCAGTTATGTGTGTTGCCTATATTCGTACGTAAAAATTTAAACAAAATTAAGTAAAGCCATATTTTTGCGATCTAGCGTCTTTAAGCGGATTAACAGTGTAGCTTAAGCGTGACGTCATAACGGTGACGCTTAACCTCGCAAAAATGGAAATATCTAGCGATATTCTGACATATCACAACGACATTTCTTTGTTTATTTTTTTTCTTTCTGAGATTCTGAATCTGTAGTAAGCAAAATAATATTAATATACCTAAATAAAATAATATTGCTTTTGTTAAAATTTGTGATCTTAGAATTTAGAATGAAAAGGAGGAAAGACTTAATGGTGTTGCTCAGTGAGGATACAGCTTTTTCGGTGGTCCTACTATTAGCCGCTCCTCACCATTGGTCCACTCTCTATTAATTTATTCAGTCAATGCTGTCAATTGAATGACGCACAACAGCTGAACCGCTTCAAAGTTTTCTGGCGCACTCTCGACCACGCCAGTTTCCGCTTCAAGCGTTTTTAAGCGTGACGTCAGTACTTAAAGACGCTAGATCGCAAAAATATGGCTTTGATCGCAAAAATATGGCTTTGATCGCAAAAATATGGCTCTAATTTCATAACAAAAACGTCATATTTTATGTGGTAGAACCAGTGTTGCCTATTTTAACTGTAATTCTTAAATCTCAAGAATATATTTAAGTTTTTTATCAACGTATTTTCTTTGCATTTCTTTTCCTGGTTTATTATAATCTATCTATATATACGAAATCGAGTCCACATTTGATTGCGTCCGAAGATTCCGAAGCTTTTGAAGTAGATGATGTTGTCTGAAAATTGGATTCGACTAAACAAAGTATCAGTTAAGACATAATCCGGGCCGAAATATTCCATTAAGAATCTGTACAAAGTTCGTGGAAGATTTATTGGAAAGGCGAACGGCCCTTTTGCCGCACCATGTCCTCGCAGATTTATACGATTGGAATATTTATAATCCGCTGCTGCATAACGTGGTCGAACCAAAACTCCAGAACGAATTAAATATAGCGTTGTCCGTTTTGGAGATTCGACGGGATTTAGAGGGGACTGAATATCGACTTGGGGTGATAAATTTTCTTGTATTGAAAACAAGGGAAAACTGAATTTCCTTTTTTTTTATTTTAGAAGGAAGTGTTTAAAGTTAAAGTAATAAATAAAGTTATTTGATCTTTGTGTCGTTAAAAGGTTCAGTTTATATTATTGAGTGGATGATTATTTATTGTTTAAACAAATTCAATAGATGAGTTCAGTTTAAGGTCAGTGTGACCAACAAAAAGTGGTTTATATGACAAGAATGACAGTTAATATCTACCGGCAAATCACCAATTCTCTTCTGTCATTATGTCACTAGTTATGTCAGATGTCAGTTTTATTTGTTTTTGTTGATATTCGTTTATGTTTATTTCCGATACTTTCGTACAGTGATGGGTATTAACCGGTTAATAATTTTGTAAACCGGTCATTGGTTAATAACTAGTTATTAACTATCAATTTTTAACCAAAAAAAAATTGTTTATTAGATATTTGTGTTCTGCCCATTATTACAAAAATGTTGACCTAATTTAAGCTTATTTGAGATGTAAATAAAAGCTCCAGAATTCAGAAGTCATCGACAGTCGCGGACGTCAGGAGTCTGCGCAATGCTATTTAATAGACCTTTTCAAGTGGCCGCCTAAATTGTTAACCGTGGTTAATTTCAAACAATTTTTAACTTAGCGTTAATTGTTCCATAGTTTAAGTTATGTGTTTTTAGTTATTTAGTTTTGGCAGGAAAAAGATAAAAAAGAAGAAGAGAGGACAGTACAAAAAGAAGATGGTAGCTTGTAAACCGCAATAAAAGTTGTATCTAATAAAACAACTACTAAAATAACAATAGTTTTAATAAAACATAAATAGAGAAACAAACAACAAAACATTAATTAACACTAAATACTGGTTAATAACATAGGTGGTTATTAACATTACCCATCACTGCTTTTGTAGTAGTTCTAGTTAGTCGTATCACTTTATTCTTCTGATTGCTTTTTCCACTGACATCTGACATAACTAGTGACATAATGACAGAAGAGAATTGGTGATTTTCCGAAAGTTTCTAGAATTACTGGCCACCGACGAATTAAGTTAAAACGTCATTTTAAATCTTAAGATTTACGCTTCGGGGGTGTATTCATTGTTTTAATAAAGCAATATAGATGTTCGTAATGATAAAAAACCTGCAAAAATCTTATTTTTTGAATGGTAGACATTAACTGTCATTCTTGTCATAAAAACCACTTTTTGTTGGTCACACTGACCTTAGACTGAACTTTGGTTTAGGCAACCAGACATACATTCAAGTCAGCATTTAGTATAGGCAACCAAACATACAACGTCGTTTAACGAATATCTGTGGAGTTTTAGTAAAATTATAAATAAATAAAAATATTTGACGTGTTGAATGCAAAGCCAGTTTTGCGCATTCGTAAATATTCCTTTCAAACATATAAACCACGCGTAGTGGACACACACTTATCTAATAATTAAAAAACATAAAATTCATACTATCGCTCCCCAACACAAAGTATAGGTAAACGCTATAAATAGCCGTTTGTAATCTTGAAATGGAAATTCGGTCGACCAGAATTAACACGAGGGATAGGACCACATCACATGTTCAAACAAGTTAAAACATATTTAGGCCAGTCGTTGAGTAAAAATGATTTTTAGAGCTGTTAATTTTGTTAATTTAAGCAAAAATTCTATTTTTATGGATGTCAAATGTCAAAAAAATGATATAAACTGTAGTTTTCGCATCGGAAGACGTTTGTTTTAAGTTAAAACTTCTTTAGCACTTTTTTGGGTGAAGAAAAAACATGGATTCTTCGTCATCGTCACGCTTTTATGCAACACAGAATACTTTGGTCATTTGTCACGATTTTATGCAACACACAATACTTTTGGTTATGCAACACAATTAACAATGAAGCGTATATAGTGTTGCATAAATCATCGTCACGCTTTCCATGAGCTAAACGTATACCGTGTATATATATGTGTACTGTTTTTTGTAAAAAATTCCATTTACGATGGACTCTACTTTTTTTTGTATATTTGACGTTATATCGGTCTATTTTAAAGATGGCAGGGTGGTCTGTCGATATTACAATGTTCAAATATGATCTGGAACTCTCTATCTGCTGGCGGTTCATCATTCAAACAAATGTCAACACATTAACATTCAAGAGAAATTTTTGCATTATTATCAGAATGTAGTACAATGTCAATTTATGCATATTAATGAGGGTTGCTCGGTCGGTACACAACGTTAGTGGAAGGGTGCGAGGAGCACTTAACTTATCGACAGGGCTGGAGAAAATCCTTGCTTGCCCTTTAAATGCGGTATGCGAACCTCGGCGAGGTTATCAATACTTTCAACTTGATGAACTGTTTCCATTAAAATCGTTAAATTGAGTAAAAAAATGTATTTTATTGTAAATTTGAACAGTTAATTGAATTAAGGTCGTGAAAGAAGATATGCCAAAGAAAAAACGTAGAGTCCAGTCACGGGACTGCCGACAAAAGTGAAAACAACAATAAATGAATCCCTTTTAAAAATTTTATCGTAAATCAATCGTAAATGGAATTTCTTACAAAAAAAAAGTATAAATATGTAGCTCATGGAAAGCGTGACGATGATTTATGCAACACTATATACGCTTCATTGTTAATTGTGTTGCATAACCAAAAGTATTGTGTGTTGCATAAAAGCGTGACGATGACGAAAAATCCATGTTTTTTCTGCACCCAAAAACAGTGCACAACGCGTCTAAAGAAGTTTTCACTTCAAAAATGTCGATAGAGAAGAATTGGACAGTTTTAGTTCTACTTCTTTTTCTGTTATTTATTAACTAAGTCACAGACTTAAGGGAGAATAACAGAACTACACGAGTGTAGCCTGGAGTAGTTCAGAATAATGACCTTACAAGTTCTGATTTAGCGTTGGCTTTGTTTTGACCGTAACTTTATCTCACTGAGGAACTTTTTCCTTTCCAGAATTCCTGTTATTTATACCAGTAGGTGTTAATTCAATTCAAGGATAAAAATGAAGTTATTTAAAATGGTGAGTTGCATGATTACCTTCCAAATGAAGTTAACTCACCGTAGTAAACTTTATCCCAAAACTAAATTTCCTTCTCATTATTTGTTCCCCGATTCTGACCCCGTCCTGTGTTTAAAAAGAAAAATAACAAAAGAGCGAACAGGGCGAGAGGGAGCTATAGGAAAGAGTGCACACTTTTTATCGGGCAAAGCATCTAACGAGGGTGGTTGTTGGCAACGTTCAGGGGGGTCAGATCTTTGATACGTCACGTCCGTTCTCGTTTTCCACGGCATCCCTTGATCACCTCGATATTGACACGCCGGTAAACTACCGCCAGAGTAATCTCGACGTGAATACAAATCAACTGACCGTTATATAAAATATATAAAAATAAGGTGAGGGTTTTGTTGTAAATCGGTACAATGTTAAAGGATTCAAGGAAATACTGAATATTCCGTAATAAAACAAAGCCTGAATTGTAATTGTGCGTTTCATTGTTTTGACAGGAGCTTCTAGATATAATTAGTCGTTTTTTCGCGACGGTACACTTAAAAATGGTTAATTTCACATTTTTTACAAACTTTCTTTGAACAACTTTCTAAACGTTTTTTTGTTTCTAACTGAAGTTTATTTTCCTGGAATAACAATATTTAACGAATTAAATTATTTATTACCATCAGAGAATCATTTAATAACCTAGCAGCAAACACTTGGTTTGAAATATGTTCGAAAACAAGAATCTATGGATCATAAAACATTTTTCCAGGACAGTTACTATTCCTTCTAAATGAGCAGAAATTCCATAACGACTAATTTTCTCGGATAAATGTAGATCAAAAAAGTAATTTTATATAAGAGGTTTATATATTTCGGTTAGTCCAAGGGCTAGCTCATAGAACTACTTTTTCACTGGAAAACTTATTTAAGAGAAGATTCTGTAGTTTTATTTAGGCTTATTGGACCAAAATATAACTAGAGCAATTAATTTTGCTTAACTATAAATCCCTAACTTTAAGTTGGGAATCGCTATTAACATATGTCAAGTAAACTATCGTTTGTTTATGCTAGAACCATAGAACTAAAACTCAACCAAATTGATCTCTTTAATAATTAGTTTGGGAAATTAAACCACAAGGAACATACAGAAGATATTCAACTAAATTTAATCTGGGACTCGACATAAAGATAGCTGATGTTTAAAAAATTAATAGTGTATTCGAACACGAAACCAAGGAGATCGAAATCGTACGGAAAAATTGCCAACACCTATCCTGAAAATCTAAGCACCGCAAATCCAATAGATTTTTCCACAACACCAGGCTTTTACTAGTCGGCCATATTGTTCTGGAGGACAACCGATCAGTTGTGAGTTTTGACATGTGCTGTAAGTCAGTAGGTTGTCAGACAGACTTTGTAGAACAATGTCAATGTAATATATATGTCATTTAAATAATAAAAACTTTACAAATAACACATGGCGCAGTCAGCAAACTTTCTCGGAATTGAATTAAATGATAATTACAATGTCAGATGACGAAAAAAAGCAATCAACAGAGGAGTTATATGATTCCAACGAAAGTCAAGCGTAACAGATTCAGGTGCAAAACCCTTATTTTTAAATATAATACCTTCCTCTATTGCAACTTTTTTCCGTTTTCTTCTTTCAAATCTCTCATATGCAGACTCATATGGTTTCCCACTAGTGTAGCCCATATTTTGGGTAGCCAAGTTGACCTATGTAGATTAATTCAACTGTATGTAAAAGCCAAGCTGACCTTTATAGATCAATACAGCACAGATATATTGTAGAGCAAATGGGACAGTGGGGAGTCCTACAGGAGTCCTTGTTGAGGTATAAATGTTTGGCGTTAAATAATTCACTTTTATTTGTGGTTTTCTATCAACTATTACTGTTTCCCAACCTCACTCTACTCACATACTGTCAAATGAGCTGCAACCAGTAAAACACCGTGAACTGAAAGTGTAAGAAAGTTTTTCGATTGGTTGTTATTGTTCTGCTGTTAGATGTTTTTGGTATTGGATTTAAACTGGCGCCCTCTACCACGACCAGAAATTGGAATACATAGAGTCCGATCTCGTATAGTCTCTATGGTGCCATCGAACACGCGCGTGTTCAATAAAAAAATAGAGCGTGAATGTATTGACAGACGACAAAAAAAGCAAATAGAATATTGTGCCGCCCTGGGACCCTATTCTTGACTGAGGGAGTAGAGGTTCACGAGAGAACAAATATTTTGACTTTATTTTGCTTAGTTACTCTGTCACTGCAGTGACAAAGACAAAATATCCGTTCTCTCGGGAAGCTTCACTCCCTCAGTCAAAAATACGGCCCCTGGGCTGCGTTCATAAACTTACTCCAGTGAGCAGAGAAGAGTATCATCACGTGATTAGAAAAGTATGTTTGATGGTTACTCGGAGTAACCGCTCAGAGGCTTCACCGGCCGAAGGCAAATCAAATGTCATTGTGTTGTGTATGAATTTGGGGTTATATTGTTCATTTCGAAAATAGAAATTAATTAACCATGGATGAGTTGAATATTAATAATCAAATAATATCAATTTATCAATAAAAATAACCTGGCAGTAATCTGAACTGAACTACTGTATAAGCCAAACTGTCATAACTGTCAGAGTATATAATACTCCATTAAAAAGCGGAGTATGCAGAGTTTACTCCGGGTAGGTTTCTGAACGTTTATAAAAGCATACTCTATACTGGTAGAGTAAATTTATGAACGCTTCGGAGTAAACTATCCTTACTCTGAGTAAGTTTATGAACGTAGCCCTGGACTGCACTATTAACAGCGTCAGAAATTGTCAGTTTTCAGTTGTCAGATATAATGATGAATGATGTAAACAACAACAACTGCGTTTTTTTATGAGCCACTGGTGACTCTAACATGTCGGTGCAGCGGATACTGGTGTCAGTCAACCAATGGTAAACCGATGAAAAAAAAGTGTCGTTACCAACACATTTTGGCACTAACAAAAAGAAAATTTTTATAAGAATTCGCAAAGCTTCCTGGTATATACTTTTTAACGCTGTAGGCTATTGAATTTGATAAGCTAGCTCTTGGACTACAAATAAGAGGGCTCTCTCTCTATATTTTTGGTCTGTCGAGGGATATGGGACCAATAAGTTAATATTGACAGCGCCAGTTCAGTAAGTTAGTGCTACGCACCCTGTTATCTCTCTTATCTTGTTTGTTTGTTTTGTGAAAGTTTCTGATTTTATTGTGGGACTAGACGACGATTATTTCAAGTACTGTGAAAGATTAGACCGAATCCCCAATTAGTTTTAAGATAGAAAATGCAATAATAAAATTGGTTTTTATTGGTACAAAAATATTACCATAAATTAATTATTATTGATTGAGAATAGAACTGTAGTCCAAGTGCGAGCTAGAATTTTCTATACAGAGCATTTCAATGAAAACTATCCACCCCAAATAATTCCAAAGGCGTCACTTTTATGAAAAAATGAAAAAACACGTCAAAAATCATATAAAGGGGGACGTCTTTTTGCTCATATGTAGACGTTATTACTTTAACCCCCTCCTTCCTATGGCCACCACATACATTTTTGTAATTCTCTTGTAAAAGGGAATCCAACAATGTAATAATGTATTTAAAAAATTGGGGGGTTGAAGTTATAACATCTACATATAGCCCGTTCAGTATTAAAACCGTTGCACGTAACATCTGTCATAACTGTACTATGTTGCCAAGCCCTTGAAATAATATGAGAATCTAGTATATGTCAGATGAAGTTTATCAAATATTCTAGGTTAGGTTTAGTTATTGATGGTTATTGCGTGCAAAGAAACTTCGACTTATTTTAGTTACATACAGAGATGTTACATATAAAATTTTAATTTGTATGTTAACCGTACAGCACTAAGAAATTCTTATTTTAAAAACTATGGAATTATTTTTAGCACTAAAAAGGTATGTATGGAATAGTTAACACTTTTATTTGTATGTTTATACCACACACTTAATTAGTTAGAAGTTATGGAACTATTCTAGTATTTAAAATGCATGTATATATATATATAGTATCAAGGAAAAAATATTATCTAATATAATTTTTAGGTTACAATTACATAAGTACATGTTGGCTTCTAAAATGTTGTCACTACAATATGAAAGATTGATGTAAGGTTTACAGACAAATTATAAATAAAAAAGTTCTGATAATCTGGATCTACCTCCTTTTTAAAAGTAGGCAATTTTATTTTATATTTTGTTGAAATAAATCTTAAATTTTTTTTAGAAAAGCCGGGATGTGAAGCTTTAGTGTGTAGGTCATTCTCAACAAGGAAAATGATCCTGAGATATTTGATCATAGCAAAAGAAAATTGTGCAGCAAGCACCACCACAGCTCAGAAAAGGAGACCAAATCCATTCTATTCTCCGAGTGAAGGTATATGCAAATGATTGACTAAATCGTAGCACTGAAATCAATACATATTATAATTATCAGTATATTGCTGAATTATTTATCACTCCATCATCTTCTAATCAATCCAAATTTATATTTACCATTTTGTTTTAGCTCTCCAGCACCTACCGCAACTGAAAGTATTGCTAATAAATGATTGATCGAATGAGACCTTTCAATTCAATAAAAACTATTAAATTAATTCTTTGTAGTTTTTATAAAACTTTGTGATATACACATTTACCTTTAGAAAATGCTGCCTGAATTACTTATTTTGAATATCATGATTAAAATAAAATGATAAATAATGCCACCCCAATTTTTATGGAATTGTTTTATTAAAAAGAAACATTGCAAATTTATAAATTAGTTACTATACCGAAAAGTTTGTAATACTATTTTTTTAAATAAGGTAGAACAATAATTGCAAATAGAAATCTTTCAAATTTGAGAGGTTCACGGACAAACCAATTCCAACCCGCAACTTCTGGAATGCATCTATCGGCTTGCTTGGCAGTACCGTGTATTAACTCAATAGGATTTTTAAAAAGATGGTAGGTAATACTTTGTGACTATACTGTTCTATCAAATCCACAATCTATTTTGTTCGGGGGTTTGTTTCTGAAAAAAACATTTATTGAAAGGGCAGTATTCAAATAACCTATATTATTATTTTTGTAAAAATAAAAGTAAAACAGCATTTATTGTCTATTAGGTATAATTTGAAGTAAGAATTTTGAATGTATTAAACTAGTTGTGTAGTCTTCTGAATTCCAACATATAATTTGCTATATCACTGTTCAAATACAGTTTGTATCTACTTACTAGGCTGTAATATAAATAAGCTCAGCTTCAACATTTGTTGATTGAATTCTATATTGTGTCATTAACCTAATATTATCGAAAAGCATTGTCCATAATTTATTAAAGGTTCAGAAAGATTCAATAGTAAGTAATTGGTTTTCAAACCATTTAAAAACCTGTTCTTTGTTCATTTTCCCATGATAATAACTCAACTGAGATTCATATAAAAATATACTTTCTGCTCCATCAATATAACCATTTTCATTCTCAGCATGTAATACAAAATATCTAGAATAAAAACAATTTTGCATTCTAAAATTTTACATAATCATTGTAACATACCTTTTGACATGAACATTTTGGAAAATTCAGGATTCATTGATAAAAACAAACGTATACAGTGGTTTATTTTTGTTGAAAGTTCCATAAGTCCTCTTTGTGGATGTATCATATTTTAGTAAACTACTCAGGAACATTCTACATTTAATAATTATTGTTCTTCCTCCAATTACTGCAGTAACATTCCTAAAGTGACATGATTATCTATAAAAAAAATGTCCATGTATAATTGCCAAGTATTAAGAATAATGTAACAGAATATAATAAATACAGTTGATTGGGTATAATATTGAACTTATACATACTTGCTTCATAAACGCTGTAAATAGTATCAGGAGTAAATGCATCAACTATTGCAGTATTATTAAGTTTCATTTATACGTTTTTTTGGATGTGACTTTAACTTTGATAACTCATCACTACTTGTGAAAAATTACTCACAGTTCTTTGCAGTTTTTATCACAACATAACCCCAAAAATGTCAAGACGTCAACTGAACCTGAAATAAACCATTTTAATCGCGGCAACAGCGCGCATTTTTGCCAACATAAAAAGTTTTTATTAAGACTGACGTTAGTTTGAGTTCAATATTTAATTAACCTACGAGCTGTATTTGATATGAAATTAATTACGAAACCTTTCTTTAAACATATATTTATATTCTTTAATACAATGCGACCTACAAATTTCAATATTTATTGAGTTTAGAGAGGCTTAACAAAGTGATTGACAGAGGATTGACAGCAGCAATCGAATGACATGATATAAACGAACGTCTCTTTTTCGACACTTTGATGACGTGCAACGGTTTTTGTACTGAACGGGCTATATGAGCAAGAAGACGTCCCCCTTTATATAATTTTTGACTTGTTTTTTTTATAAAAGTGACGCCTCCAGAATTATGTGGGGTGGATATTTTTCATTGAAAATAGATGTAACTAATAATTTGTGTGAGATACGGCGCTATAAAGATATAAGAAAGTAAAAAGATGCAATTTCAGCAACACATTATTGAGTAATGCTAGTTAAACTAAGAAGGGGTATGTAGACATTGAATTTTTATAAGGATAGTATATGACGAAATAATCATTAAGAAGAAATTGTTATCAATTCCAACCACTGCCGTCGGTCGTAATCGCGGCACTGCAGACAATAATATAAGCTATTACTATTCTATTGCCCTCCTCGACTCGTCCTCGAACCTCGAATAAGCGGTAAGCTTTTTAAATACCTTCTGAGAGGACGATTTTCGCAATATAATAATTTTTGCGATTGCGTTTTAGAGACGACAGAACTAAATTAAAAAGTTATTAAGAACATCGCGGATTAGGGTTATTTGAATAAAATATTAGGGAAATGATACGTAGGTTTTAACAGAATCGTACTTGCACTAGAAAAAATATATTTTTATAAAAAGAAGACAAGGAAATGGGTTCAAGCCCTTACGAACATTGTGAGTTAAGGGAATATCAGTAGCGTCTCGTGATTACTCTAAACGAGGAGAAAAAAGATCCCCCCTTTGCAGGTCAAAGTTTTCAAGGTCATTATCCCAGAAGTACAAGAAACTGGGATAGAGGCGTACTTAAAGGAAAGTATCTACGTACACAGGAGGAAGGATGAGGTTGGCTTCAAGTATATGTGTGGTGGGAGGTTCCTTTGCCTCCTCTGACGAGCCATCCTTTTTACCTTCTATTTTCATCCATATTTTGAATATTTTTCTCCTCTATAACTGTCGTTATTCCCTTTTTCAGCTTTCAACCCCTCATTTGTTATCTACTCTTTGGTGCCACACACTCCTCCAGTCGCCACATTTTTATACTTTGACATTCCACTACGATTAAATTATATGACTGTTTTTGATGATGCTTCACTGTCAAACGTTGATTAAACTCCATCGATGCACTGTTTTAGAAATTATTACATTTAAAAGAATTTGTTTAATTCAATAGTCTTAAAAAACGAGTACAAAGCAATTCAGAGTCGAGGTTTATTTTCAAATAGACTCTATTTTTTAAAAGAAGTTACTGTGGTTTAGAACGGCATAAAATAGGCCAGTTCTTTTGTGTGAATCAGTTGCAAATATGTCGTTTTATTCGTAATTATACGAATATTAACACCATAAAACGAATGGCATAACTATACCATAGCACCGTACATTAACAAAGACTAGTAGTCCAACTCTAAGGCACGCCCCCAAATGTTTCCCAAAATATTTTGTTAACAATTCAATACTAGTTAACTAGTAGTTGATATTCGGTGGCTGCATGTAATTAAAAAAATTATTCTCTCCCTCGTAAATAGGAGGCACGTGCTAATCTACGATCCTCACACTTGCGACAGCGGCTTTACTTTATAATATCGACATCAAAGAGCCGAAGGGTGAGTTGGACTACTGTTCTTTGTTAATGTACGGTAAATTCATCGGATGTAAACCGCATCTGTTGACGGAAGAACAGAAAGCAATTATTAGATTTACTCTATTATGAACCCGATACTTTTTTTCACGAATGAGTATAGTAGTAATTTTCTAAAATACGACCCCATTTATAAACAGATAAATCTTTTTAATCCGTACATATACTGGCCTACGTACTGTTAAAGGTCCACATTAAAGTAACGATTTCCACTTTTTCCACTATAACAATGTCGTTAGGCGCCCGCATTGCAAATAAGCATCAGTGTGTGAACACGATTGGTGTGGGGCAGAAGACCGCGATTTTCCAAGAAATAATACCGAATGCAGGTCGAGTCCGCCGCAAATATCTTTTTTTCTTTCGTTTTCCACGAATTTTCTACGATTCTTCGAATGCATAGAGGCACACACACCACGCATCGAGGAAATCGAAATTACCCTTATAAATTGAAATAGGAAGTTGTTCAGAGAATGGGGAAGATAATAAGATTTGTTTCGTTTTGTAATCGAATCAGTTAAGAGGATACAAAAATGTTAATTTCATCCATTTTCTTTTTAAAGGATAATCTTTTTAAGTTACTTCTCTGTACTAACGAGCTGTTTTCAAATTAATTAACATTAGAGAAACTAATGTTTGCATTGAAAAATTTCTATTATATATAACATGATCGGCATCGATAATAATAAATCCACTCCAACTCCGTTTACTGTTCCAATTATCATAGAATTACTTTATTTGTCAATTATGATGGAATTACTGTTTGTTTTGTCAAAAAAATGATGTTGAACTATAGAGACACGTCACACGTGTGCAAACCAAATAACATCCTGAAAAAATTGTATCGTCAGCCCATGACGTTGAAATTTTTACCAATTAATTTACCCCCTTCAAAGTTTCTTTCGTACGCCGAAGATAAATGGAAATTTCTGCAAATTAATGAATCCCTTTCAAAAATTTTATGAAGCGCCCTGGATAAATGGACGTTTTCCTTCAAAAATTTCGTCGGACGCCCATGGTAAACGGAAATTTTTACAAATAATTTAGTCCCTTATAAAAATTTTCTCGTACGTCTATGGTAGGTGGAAATTTTTACGAATGAATAAATGTCTTTTCAAAAATTGTATGGTACGCCCATGCAAATGAAAATTCTTACAAATAAATTTACAATGAGGTGTTAAATGGATATCCGGTGGTACTACTTTGCAAAAATTTATTTAAACATTTTTTAAACCGAATATTTTAGGGGAAAACTGGAAATTAAGAATTCCTAAATATTTGAAACTTTCACTACAAATACGTCACATACTTAAAGATGAAGTTAGCCACTTTCTGATTTAGATGTTTTATGAACTAATAGCCAGTTACAAAAAGGCCATTCGTAGAATATATGAGTGTTTTATTTTTGTTTACAGTTTATACGAGCTTTACTACTCAATATTATAATAAAATAAAAGCATTGTGTTAATATTTTTTTAGTTAAGATTACTTAGTTTCAACCCTTAATCTGTGGAATTACGACAGACAGGCGTTGTGAAACTGCTAATTAATATTTACTAGTTGTATTTTATGTTACACGCCACAATTTTGCAGGTTATAATAATGACAATATCAAATAAATATTATTTTATATCATACTGCACCAACACATCGCCTCGTAAAAAGTTTGTAACTCCTAAGTCATTCAATATAAAAGCAATATAACATAAACATAACCTATACTTCATCACGATTTTAAAAAAAGAAGACGACAGAATTGTGGTTCTATGCCTATGTCAACCCTTATGTAGCTAACTTCTATTTTAGGTAATGTACGTCACAGCATAAATGGCGCACTATTAAACACATCATTTTCGTACGTCAATGATGTAAGGATATTTTTACAAA
Organism: Lochmaea crataegi; assembly: GCA_947563755.1. Taxonomy (NCBI): domain Eukaryota; kingdom Metazoa; phylum Arthropoda; class Insecta; order Coleoptera; family Chrysomelidae; genus Lochmaea; species Lochmaea crataegi. Next base: position 72,103,665 of record OX387424.1, read on the forward strand.
TAAATTAATACCCTATAAAACTTTTATCGTACGCTCACAGTGCATGTCGGTGACGCAGAATCGTAAGTTTTGACCATTTTTTTACAAAAGACTCAATACTGGTTTGAGCTGGAGGTATGTGAATATATTTTTGAACTCTTTCTTTCTGTTTTAAAAATATACTTTTATCGGATAAAGTTTTTCTTATAGTTCTCGGACTATAATATCACCTAATCAATCGTCTACAAAAACTACCCCCGGCTGACCCACCCTTACATACTTTCTATTCTTTCCACAACTGCGGCTAATTGAGCGCGGGCGACACGATGCGGCGCGCCGAGCCTTGCCGGTAATGAAGTTACCTTCCATACCGGTGGACCTAATGGGCGCACAGCGAGTCCAGGGGTTTTGATAAAGCTTCTGGCAGTGTTTGTGGCATACGGGTAGCAGGACAGGATTTTTGTTTGTCTACTTTTAAAAGAAGACAGTTTTTTTCGTGTTGGATTTTATTTTAAACGTCAAAAATTTGAATTATATTAAAAACACAAATAAATCGTTTGTTTCCCGTGGGAACTACGCAAACATTTTCCATAGTACGTTATCGTGACGAATTTCTGTCACCAGACAACCTTCACACTAAATTCTTTATATTTAAATCAGTAAAAAATGCTATTTACATCCATCTTTCTGAAGGCGTCACTTGGAAACGCTCTATAGCTCATGTTCTTCCTGATGATCTACTCTACGTGACTACCAAGTTTTATTAAAATCTTTTTAACCGTTTAACATCTTAACCTAAAAATTTGCAATGAACTTCTTTGATACATGATACAACAATCACTGTTATAAGTAAAACGAAGACGCGTTTCATTGTGTGTTTCAATTCGCTACGAACGCGTCTACGACCTTAATATGAAACGACGACCACGAACAAAATAACAAGTTTAACATGCAATATTAGTGTACTTCAACGAAACATCACCTATAATGATTTATGGTTGCTGTCATATGTCATTGCATTTGTTTTTATTAGAACCATAGAATTAAACTCTAGTTCTGTGATTAAAACCATCGAAATAGATAAACAAAATGAAGTAGACTCCGTTTCACATAAGAAGAAGCAACGTGAAGTTTGCGAACTGTCTTGCGCAGAAACCAAAATCGGTCTTGTTTATCTATGTCGCCTCGTAACGACCGTTTCATGCCATTGGCGTTACAAACGATGTTTCATGCCGACAGCCATTTTATTGTTGACATTTGAGAATGTGTTTGAAGCAATCATTTAATGTCGAATATTTTTGAATATTTTAAGACGTCTAGCTAGTTTATCTGAGAGTGTTGTGTGTTTTATTTGATCTAAAACCATGCCTCCCAAAAAACTTGTTGGTGTTAAAGGAAAAATTATCCACATTATTCTAATTTTGTGTTTACCTACAAAATGTGAAAACGTTACGCTACGGATTTGAAGTCAAATGTCAATTTTACAATAAGGCGCTGGTTTTGACAACAAGTTTGCGCATACGACTGCAACTTCAAGTGGGTTCTTCTTACGTGAAACGGAGTCTGCAAAAATCACTGCTAAGTAAAACGAAAACGCGTTTCATTGTCTGGTTCAATTCGTTACGAGCGCATCTAGAACCTTAACATGAAACGACGATCACAAACAAAATAACAAGTTTATACATGTAATTCTAGTGTCATAGCAGTGTACTTCAACGAAATGTCACCTATAATGATTTTATGGTTGCTGTCATATGTCACAGCATTTGTTTTTATTAGAACCATAGAACTAAACTCTAGTTCTGTGATTAAAACTATCGAAATAGATAAAAAAAATGGAGTATCGCATTTGATGGAATTAACGTTTTAAAAGCAGCTTAAATATAGGTCAAAGTGGTAGACGTTAAGGGATTTTACAAATGCCCATGTCCTTCCCGATGATCTACTCTACGTGCCTATCAAGTTTTATTAAAATCTGTTAAGCCGTTTAACATTTTAACCTAAAAATCTGCGACGAACTTCTTTGACACACGATACAACAATCACTGCTAACTAAAACGAAAATGCGTTTCATTGTCTGTCTCAATTCGCTACGAACGCATCTACGACCTTAACATAAAACGACGATCACAAACAAAATAACAAGTTTATACATGTATTTCTAGTGTCATAGCAGTGTACTTCAACGAAACGTCATGAATAATGATTTTATGGTTGCTGTCATATGTCACAGCATTTGTTTTTATTAGAACCATAGAACTAAATTCTAGTTCTGTGATTAAAACTATCGAAATAGATAAAAAAATGGAGTATCGCATTTGATGGAATTAACGTTTTAAAAGCAACTTAAATATAGGTCAAAGTGGTAGACGTTAAGGGATTTTACAAATAGCCCATGTCCTTCCCGATGATCTACTCTACGTGCCTACCAAGTTTTATTAAAATCTGTTAAGCCGTTTAACATTTTAACCTAAAAATCTGCGACGAACTTCTTTGACACACGATACAACAATCACTGCTAAGTAAAACGAAAATGCGTTTCATTGTCTGTCTCAATTCGCTACGAACGCATCTACGACCTTAACATGAAACGACGATCACCAACAAAATAACAAGTTCATATATGCAATTTTAGTGTCATAGCAGTGTACTTCACCGAAACGTCACCTACAATGATTTTATGGTTGCTGTCATATGTCATAGCATTTGTTTTTATTAGAACCATAAAACGTAACTCTAGTTCTGTGATTAAAACCATCGAAATAGATAAACAAAAAGAAGTACAGCATTTTACAGAACTGACGTTTCATATGCAGCTTAAATGTAGGTCAAAATGGTAGACGTTAAGGGATTTGTCATATTTCCTTCCTGATGATCTACTCTTCGTGATTACCAAGTTTTATTAAAATCATTTACATTTCAAGCTAAAAATCTGCAACGAACTTCTTTGACACATGATACAACAATCACAGCTAAGTAAAACTAAAACGCGTTTCATTGTCTGGTTCAATTCGCTACGAACACATCTACGACTCTAACATGAAACGACGATCACCAACAAAATAACAAGTTTATACATCATGTGTCAAAGAAGTTCGTTGCAGATTTTTAGGTTAAAGTGTTAAACGGCTAAACATATTTTAATAAAACTTGGAAGGCACATAGAATGGATCATCAGGAAGGACATGGGCTATTTGTAAAATCCCTGAACGCTTCTTCGACTTTAATATGAAACGACGACCACAAACAAAATAAGTTTTTACAAGTAATTTTAGTGAACTTCAACGAAACGTCACCTATAACGATTTTATGGTTGCTGTCATATGTCATAGCATTTGATTTTATTCGAACCATAGAACTTAACTCTAGTTATGTGATTAAAAACATCGAAATAGATAAACAAAATGTTTGACAGTACTGACGTTTCATATGCAGCTTAAATGTAGGTCAAAATTGTAGACGTGTTAACGGATTTTTATATCTGCTTGTTTTCTTAAAAGTATCTCTGGATGAAATTCGTTGAATACGTATCTGTATTCGAAAGAGAAATAATGGTGGTTGTGCCATGTATCACTTATCACGGTTAACGGTTGTAAATAACGCTGTGCTTTGTCGCACTGATTATGTGTCGTTAAGTGCTAGATCATCGGTCTTTATGGCGCGTAAATGTGGCCGTTTCCTGGTCCAATGCCTATATAGCTTTGACTCGGACACATCTAATACTCACACATCATTTCGTTAATAGAGATAGTAAAATGGTATTGATTTTATTATCTAACTATCACGTTCTTCTATAATAACCCCCTGTATAAACATAATATAAATTTAAACAACAAAATATTCGACCTATTTTCTGCGAAACGATTTCGACACTCGAATATACAATTGATAGACGCGCCGATTAAATCTCTTCCTGTGTTCACAGTTCATTGTTCACCTCTCTGGACCTGTTTAATGGCTGACATTCAAATGATAGTTAGCGGTGGTTTGCGGTGCAGTAGTACATTTCGACTGCGAACGAGATTCACCTGAATCAGCGAAATCAGACGGCGCGTCAACTACGACCTCATTAATCAGAAAACCGGAGCTCTAACACCCGACTAACATTGAGTTACTGTATTCGCGCTGGGGTCATTTTAAAATAAAAAGGTAACTAAATATGCTGGAAATATTCGCTTCTCCATAATTATTACGAATATTATGCTAAATCTAAAAAGGCAGATTGATTAGTTCGACATCACCAGTCAAAAGCTTCGAGTCCTCGGAACCTCAGTCTTCTTGTGCTCTTGTTTGTGCCGTTTATGTGAAGGGACCAGTAGTCCTTATCAGGCTCAACAATCTTACCACTAGGTCCTTCTTGGATAAATCCTCCTAGGAGTCTTTAGTATTTATACAATGAGACAGCTTGTCACATTCGAATACTGTTTCCTCCTCATCCATGCACAGCCGACAGATAGGTTCATCCTTATATACCCCAATTGTATGCATGCTTCCTTAGGGTGAATTGGCCGCTCAGTAATCCCTCAATTTTCGTATCTGGCTCCTGCTGAGGCATAATATTTCATTATTCAGTGACTCCGAGGGTTTTTTGACCAGGCACACCACCATGCTGCAGCTTTTATTTCAAATGCTGCTTCAGAACCAGTGGATGCAGTTTCTGACGTTTCATTGCCTACAATGACCGGGACCCACTTAAGTGTCACCTTATAGTGGTTTGCCAGCGTGAAGAGTTTGTAACATGTCTATCGACCTGTTTCGATTTTACAGAATAAATCCTTTTAATTAGCGCTCGTCGTCACTAGCCACATCCAATTATAGTTCTGTGATCCTAAACTCTTCAACGCCGACCGTTAGACAATTGACGTCTGCCAACGGACGCTTCCATTTTTTCCAACACCACGAGAGACACCCCTTTCCTTTCTGCTAACGACCGCCTAAGGGGAGAGATCATCTTTCGCTATCTTCCATATCTTAAGTACCTATCTTATGAATTTTGCTGTGGTAAGTTCAAAATCATAATTTATAATTAATAAGCTTCTTCTAAAGTACTGTCTTATATAATTTTCGTATGCATTATTTATTTTTTTACAGAGATAGACGAAATTAAATTCAACACGTGGTCACAAACTGTTCTTTTATACCAATATGGTAGTTTTAAACCAAATATTCTTTTATAATTCACTGTTTTACTTTTATACAAACATTTTCAAGCTTTTTCAGTTGCGAAATAACTCTTTTAATTATAAAATAACATTTTTATAAATTACTATTAACCTATAAAATATTCTTTCGTAACGCCAGTGCCGGTTCCATATATTTCCTAAGCACGATATTTTTTCATATAACTAAATAAATAACTTTTTGCTATTATTAGTTTCTTTCGGATCATTAGTATATATTTTTTTAAATTTAGTCGATAATTGCTATTTTTACTGTTTTAACATGGAACATATAATGTTGGAAAGCTTTCAGTAAATTAAATAAATTTTTTGACGTTCAAATAACTGCCTTCCTTTTCTTTAACCTGAAAAGCTGACCAACATAATGTGCCATTACATTCAAGTTCCTACATATCCCTGATCCACTTGTACTTCTAGGTAAGCACAGCCCCTAGGCTAGAATATAACGCCGAGGATATAAACCCAAGAATATAACCCTAGGCTAGGATATGACCCCAAGGATATAACCCTAGGCTAGGATATAACCCAAGAATTTAACCCGAGAATATAACCCTAGGCTAGGATATAACCCAAGAATATAGCCTAGGATACAACCCGAGGATATAAAGCCAAGGATAGAACCCCAAAATACCGCCCTAGAACAGAACACATCAGTTCAGATCAAGACCTGACTTCTTCTCCAGGAAACCACTTCATCTAAGCTAAGTACCTATAAAAGTACAAATTCCTCTATTAAATTCCGTTATTCATTTCCTGTGGCAGAATAAATTAAAAATTTGTTTTTAATTCTTTTTTTTTATTAAAATCCTCAACTATAAAAGTTGAGGGAGATCCGCCCGGGGTCACTTTAATTATTAACTTTCATTTAAATTCTACAAGGCGTTTCTACCTTTTCCGCCTTAGTTTTTAGTACTTTTTATCGTTAAAAAGGTAGTGGCGCCCTCAACTTTTACAACCCTTCTGTTATCCTTGTGTGACATAAACTTGGGGTCGAATCACCCTTGAGAGGAGTCTCTAGTCGGAGCCCTTCGAGCTGGTGCCCTGTGAGGTACAGACATTTACTGTTACAAGTTTTTGAACGCAGTTCCATACCCAAGAAGAACGTTTCTCTAGCCTCTATTGTCCTATATTTTGATTGAAGTGCTATGTGCGCAAAACCCTTTGGTAGGTTTTAGTACGGTCCACATCGTGAATATTTCTTTGGTTCTGGGCTCACACAGCTAAATCGAAGCAAAGCGATCCTATTTTTCCCCTTTTCTCCGTATATAATGCGAACACATGTTTTTACAGCCAAATTATCATGCATTGTATTGTTCAAGTCCAACAATCATTTTTTAACCTCAATCGCCCCGCACTAAAGGTTTTAGAGCTACTATTGATTTTAGAGGATCTATACAAGAAATTGGACAGTAGTGATGAGCAAAATATGTCTTGGTCTTGCAGTCTTGGTCTTACGATTCAGCAAGACCAAGACCAAGATCATACATACACTAGCAAGACCAAGACCAAAACCAAGACCGATAATGCAAGACCAAGACCAAAGTGCAATATTAAACTTCCGTTTTAAATATGATGTATGAGAATGAAGCTCAATTAATTATTATGGATTAATTGTTGTTCATTTATAATTTATACCTATCAAACTATTTAAGCAAGACCAAGACGAAGACTGAGTACGCAAGACCAAGACTACAAGTATTAGAGCAAGACCAAGAACGGACGAGCAAGACCAGGACTGTCTTGGTTCTTGCTTTGCTCATCACTATTCGACAGCCAAGAAAATACAATCACGATTCAATCCTCCAATTAAAGTTGATTATTACACAGCTGGGAAAAAATTGCACGAAAATGTCATATAACTCCATTTTTATCCAAAACGAAAACGCTTGAATATTATCATGAAATAATTAACAACTTTTTCGCGGTATCCTTGACATAAACGAGAGCGTGTGTAGGGGGATAGGAAAATCTGACATGACTTCGGCTTTTAATTATGACCAGACAATCTCCCAACTACCCCCCAAAATATACCTAACCACGGCGTAGCATCGAAAGCGACCGCCTATATAAGTTATTACTAATAAATCCAGCTAGTGTAATTGTGGTTGTTCCGGTTTGTTGGTCGTAATTTATAACGGGGACGATATCAGTACACGCTACTGTCGGTATATTAATTTCATCCGAATAGAAGTTTTTCCGGGAGATTCTACCAAGAGATGTTGAAAATTGTAATATCCGACATGAGCTTATTTTTCTTACCTTTCAGGAATTTTACATAAATGGCAACACTGTTGATGGACAGTTTTCAAGATATAAGTTATCCCAGTTTTGTAATTTTCGAAATGGATCAACAAGAATTGCATTTTGATGAGAAAAACAGTTGTTTGATAAGCTGGATGGAGACTCTGCACAAGGGAAATCTGAATTTAAACATACAAAATCGTAACTGAACGCTGCTTGTTTACAAATTTATACGGAAATTTGTAGATTCCGCAGCTAGCCGCTGTTTGGAGCTGTTCAAGTAAGAAAGAACATGAAGATTTTCTGCACCAGTAGCTAGCAATGGATGAAAAATGGACCCACTTGAATAAAAAATCGCAGCCAGTGAAAGATGTCCAAAAGCGACCAAAACATCAATAGTCAGCTAGCAAGGTTGAGGGGTTTGTATTTTGGAACGCGCCTGGTTCCATTGTGACTATCTATCAAGCTTTTTCAATGTACAGTTGTGTCTAAGCCAGAAGGTCAAGTATCTGGGTGGTACACTGACGGATCTAAAACTGATATAGGAACAAGATCTGGATACCACGGTTCTAGACCCAGGTGCATCGCTGGGGGTATAGAGGCCAAAATATCCTCATACTCTCAGATCTATACTGGTCTGGAACTGCCTACAAAAACTTTTAACCCTGGCAAACGACAACAGGGTTGGTGGATCCCGGGCACAAGGGTGTTGTAGGCAATGAAAAGGCAGGGTCTGAAACTGCATTCTCTGGTCCTAGAATATCGAAAACTGCAGCACTTGGTTGTACATTTCGGTGGATTAGACCTCAGCAGGGACCAGATAATGAACCCTAAGGAAACCGATGAACCTATTTGCCGGTTGTGCATGGAAGAGAAAAAAGCAGCATCACATATTATCTTCAAATGTGAAGCATTGTCTCATTGGAAGTATAGACTCCTAGGAAAAGAGCGCCCAAGGGAGGATATCTCCTAGAACAACCTAGTGAAAAGGCTGTTGTCATATAAACGGTACAACCAAGAGCACAAAAAGTCTAAAGGACTCGAAGCTTCTTTTAACGAATAATGGTATTGACAAGAGGGGTGATATATCTAAATAAAACGCCACGATAGATATTATATCATTACAAAGTTACTGTATTCTACAGATCTTCGAATACTGGCTTTTTGTAAACGTCAAAAGTTTTCTAATTTTAAATGAAAGTGAAAAAAAGTTTTTCCCTCGACTTAATCAACACACTGTATGTTTATAGAGATTGTATCAGTGGCGATGGCAATAACTACACATATAAAGTCCGTGTTTCCGTGATTGGATTACGTTTAGAGGGTAATCTCATTGACGAGCGCCTGGGGATCGGCCACTTCTACGCTCTTTACTATGAACTGATGCCTCCAACGCTACCGCCAACTTTAATGACCTCTCTCGACAAATCGAGCGCTTAACCTTGTCCCGCGGGAATTTCCACAAGAATTGACATATTTCACTCAATGATGATGATGATAATGCCGAACCATTCACTACTCTATTATGTTGAATGTTCGTGTTTTTTATTTGAATTGCGGAAATGCTGATTGTAGATAGATTAATTTTTTTGGTGGATTTAGGAAGGACCTAGAACATAGATACAAATTTAATGGTTACTTAAAAAACAATCCTCCAATAACCTGGAGCACCGACAGGTAGATACGAGTATGTAGAAAAAAAATAAAGGTTCGATTGAATGTTTGAAGTAAATCATTTGAAAAAGGTCTCTTTCCTAACTGTCTAAAAACAACTATAATTGTTCCCCTGAACGAAGATAATCGAAATACTAATAAAAAACCATCTATTGCCCTTTCTTTTTAAACATAATGTTTTGAAATTTCAACAATTTGGTTTCCTACCCAATAAATGTACAAATGACGCAATCTTCTTTCTCCTTAATGAAGCATATATTTAACTTTTTACGTCTTCGGTTTTTTGTGATTTTGCGAAGGCCTTCGACTGTGTTGATTATGAAATTTACTTCAAACTAAAGATAACCTACTGCTTCAAACATCATATAGGATATCTCTGTCTGCTAAAACAGTCTGTGTTCAACACACATGATTAAATTAATTCCTATCATTATATCAGTATCATTTTTCGTTTCAATTCGATTCTATAAGGGGTTGCGGGTCGTGAAAATTGCAGCAGAAGTCTAGCGAAACTTTTCATCAGAGTACCAAATTTCTATTTATGGGAGTTCCGCTACTGCAGTAGTTCAGATATACCATCTTTACATTCTACCATAGGCAAAGATCTCATTACTATCAAGTACAGGTCTGACTCGAACGGTTTGAGTTTTGCAACCTCTCAAACTTCAAAGATCTCAAACTTCATAAGATCTTCAAATTCGAATTAGTTTCTTGGTCTCCATATTGACGGTGCCCCTAAATGTCTGTACCTACATGTAGACATGTAGCGAAAAATTGATTCTCTGCTTGTATTAGTTGTTTTGCTAATAAATATGTTTCTAATTAGCTTGATCTTCTACAGCTTTAACAATTTACTTCTCTTCTTCGCTATGATTTGCCTCTATGGGGGTCTTATAGTTTGCACCTACCGAATCTATCTTTAAATAACAAAAAAAGTTATTCTCTCTGTCTTTCTGTCTTTCTGTCTTTCTGTCTTTCTGTCTTTCTGTCTTTCTGTCTTTCTGTCTTTCTGTCTTTCTGTCTTTCTGTCTTTCTGTCTTTCTGTCTTTCTGTCTTTCTGTCTTTCTGTCTTTCTGTCTTTCTGTCTTTCTGTCTTTCTGTCTTTCTGTCTTTCTGTCTTTCTGTCTTTCTGTCTTTCTGTCTTTCTGTCTTTCTGTCTTTCTGTCTTTCTGTCTTTCTGTCTTTCTGTCTTTCTGTCTTTCTGTCTTTCTGTCTTTCTGTCTTTCTGTCTTTCTGTCTTTCTGTCTTTCTGTCTTTCTGTCTTTCTGTCTTTCTGTCTTTCTGTCTTTCTGTCTTTCTGTCTTTCTGTCTTTCTGTCTTTCTGTCTTTCTGTCTTTCTGTCTTTCTGTCTTTCTGTCTTTCTGTCTTTCTGTCTTTCTGTCTTTCTGTCTTTCTGTCTTTCTGTCTTTCTGTCTTTCTGTCTTTCTGTCTTTCTGTCTTTCTGTCTTTCTGTCTTTCTGTCTTTCTGTCTTTCTGTCTTTCTGTCTTTCTGTCTTTCTGTCTTTCTGTCTTTCTGTCTTTCTGTCTTTCTGTCTTTCTGTCTTTCTGTCTTTCTGTCTTTCTGTCTTTCTGTCTTTCTGTCTTTCTGTCTTTCTGTCTTTCTGTCTTTCTGTCTTTCTGTCTTTCTGTCTTTCTGTCTCTCTTTCTTTCTTTCTCTCTTTTTCTCTTACTCTTTCTCTATCTCAAAACATATCGAGTATAGAATTTTATAAAAATAATTTTATCATCATTAGAAAATTAATGTTTGTTGAAAAACCCCACTTCAATCTATAACTTTAGGTAATGAAATCGAACAAATCAAAATAAAGGGAAGCGGGACGAGAAATTGAATGGACTATTTTCCCTTTAGTCTCATCAGGACCGGCGGTTAGCGGTTACTAATGACAGTATTGTCGACGACTCCCGTGGGACTAACGGGATTTGCACTCTCTTTTGCCTTTTCCCTGCCTCTGAAAACGTTCAGCTAAAGATTTTGTTAATTATCCAGTAAATGACATCAATGAATCGATCTAGACTGGGGATGATTTTCAATGCATGTGTGTGGTGAGACAACTGGAAGATTTCGAATAGATCGATAAATTAATTTTTCCTTCGCCCTATCTTCAAAGTACCTTGGATTTCACCAGTAAGTATCGCTCAAAACGGCTGTTTATGGTGAGAGTGAAAAAAAGTGAAAGAGCGTTTAAGAAAGTGCCATAACGTTAAAATGTATTACACGCTTTCCATCAGCCAATACAGTTGATTAGTGCAATTCGTCCACATCTTTACCGGAAAAAAATTCAGAAACACCCTGTAGACATTAAAAAGTTGTAGATTAGAAGAATTGGGCAGAAAATGAGATTATTTTGGAATAAAACAAAGAATTTGTGATATACAACTCGTAAATTTTCAAAAGAGAGCCATTTAGTCTACAAAATCCATGTAAATTTTTATCTTTTTAACATTGAACTCGATTATTTAATACCTAACTGACTTTGAGATATCCTATAGGAGATTATAAAGAAATTGAGTTTCAGCGATTTCTTCATGTGAATGGATACTTGAGAAAGTTTCGTTAAATTTCATTGATGATTTCTCAAAATGTATTAAAACAAACAATTAGATATTTAGACTAGACCCATAACAACCTGATAATTTATTGCAACTAAGTAATCAAAGACACGTGTAATAAGATAAGCTATTATTAATAGCTTTGTTTATGTTGAAATTACATTTTTCTTTTTGTTTGTATCAGTTATGTTTATAATATCGGTTTCCGTTGATGAAATTTATTGTGCTACGATTATAAAGAATCTTTTCTGTAATAGAATAATTGATGTACATTTCATATGGGTTAAAGCACATTCGGGAATTCTTCATAATGAAATCGTTTACACCCTAGGGAACAGTTATTAATAACAACACTACTATTTAGACGAGCTTCAGCCAAATAAAAGAGATGTCTAGAAAATCATGGAATAACATATGGACCAAATATAAAAGAAACCACCCTACACGCTACACCTTAACTCAACCCGTCATACCTAATGATATTTGGCAAAAAAATACCAGTTATAATCGGCACCAAATTGTCACCATCTCTCGTCTAAAATTTGGACATGCTTACTACCCCTTGCATCTTAACAACATAATCCTTAAAGATTCAAATACCTTTTCAAGAGTAGCAATCCTCAAGTAAGCTTTGCAGAATATCGGAGCAATGTCGTATGGAGTGATTTTTTGTTGAAAATTTGTTTTCTGATAATTGTTGTTCTTGCTCTGCAAAAAAAAAACGCATTTCCGACCTATTGTCGGCTTAGTAACATCGTTTACCTTTAGCCTATCCCTTAATGTTGTTCGGGGTATGCCATACTCTGTAGCTGCTTTTTTTCTGAGACTCCTTTTTGGCGAACTGCTTCAATAGCATTTTTGAGGTCTTCCTGGCCTCGCCTTGTATAAAAATGTGTAGTGGAGGCAGATTCAGCAAGACTGGCATCGCACTACTTGTGGAAGTGGTTTTTATGGCTCTCGTAATAGACAGGCAAGCAAGCCTTTGTGTGCTACTCAATAGCCTTATAGCTCCCACTTGCAGTGTCTTTGTCCACCACACTACCACTCCAAAGGCTATCATTGGTCTAACAACCCTTGTGTACAGTCATTGGGTCATTTTTGGGGCAAGTCCCCAGTTTTTTCGATACATTCTTCTGCATCTGCCAAAGGCAATGGTAGCTTTCTGTGTGGTCTTCTGAAGGTGAGTGATCAAAATATACTCCTAGGTGCTTTGTTTCTTTGGCAAATGGAACCACCTCTACTCCTAGCACTATTGGCTTTAGGCCTTGTAGTGCCGTCTTTTTCATGGAATTCATAATTTGTGTTTTCCGAGCATTGACTGCCAGTCTCTCTTGTACCATTGAAGTCCAAAGCGTCTTCGACTACTCTTGCACGATGCTGTCGAGCATTAAAGAGGAGAGTCAGATAATGATCTTGTGCGAGGGTGGTACACTTCTAGGTCTTTCTCTCACGTTTTCGGTTGCTCGATAACTACGTAGAAGCCGCGAAATGACGTTATCTTTCTGAAGACGACCCGCTACAGTCATACCAATAGCAGTCCTATAGATCGTTGTTAAATTTTATTCGAAGTACTATCACTATTTTTAGCTTCTCTATCATCTCCAAAGTACAAACTCTTAAGACCCCTGTAGATTGTCTGGAAAATTAAATTCCTTGTCTTGAAAATCTGTCACCTCTATTTAAATCTGTCAATTTGAAGATTTTTCCTGTCATACGTCTTTATATTTTTATTTCCATAAACTTTTTTTTCTAGCATAATAAATTTCCTTATAGGAAAACCTGTTTTTATATTTTCCGTGTACCTACTCCACAAACTTGTCGAGGATTCTCCAACTTTGGCCGTTATTCACACTCACTTTTCAATTTAAAGTTTTACTCATACCAGACAAATCCTAATTGATTAATCTTATTATCAGTGGCGTGGTGGTAAACATTCGGATTATTATTTAACATAAAAACTCCATACTGTGACTAAGAGAAGTAAAATCTACTTTTTATCGAGGGGAAGTTTTGTCTTCATTCCGAAAAAAATCCCTTTTTTTTGTTACTTGCGAGGGAAACAGTAGAATTGGCGACAAGGGGCAGTCGGAGCACGCATCTAATTGGGATATTCTTGGACCCATTTGATTATAGCTGTAGTCTATCTCTCGACTGAAACGACTTTGAGACAGTATTCGCATATTGTGTATTCCGCCTACATCGAGGGGCCAAAATCTAAATGGTCATTACGAATCTACAGGGGTTATAGCAAAAATACGTTTACAATTTTCCTAAATTAATAAATTTCAACATAAAGTGTATTGTAAATACCATGAAATTATGAATATGGAACTGAAATTCCAGGAGGGTACTCTCAAGTGACCTCATTTTATAAATTGTCAAAGTAAAACCATTGAAAATACACAAAAAAACAAATTCTGGTACAAAACACAAGGCGTTACTCCTACAATTTACGAGTTAGAACGTTCTAATGATCCCCAATCGATTGGGGGGAAAATTTTACATAAACTTGTGTATTTTGAATCTATATTTCTAAGTATTGTAATGTTTTTGTTATTTATTTAAATAGTTTTTACTGAGGGGATAAAATTATACACACTAGGGATAATTACTATCTTTTGATTTATTTATTAAACTTAATTTATATACACACTTTATTTAATGTATACTAATTTATTTACACTCGGTATAATCGTTCTAATTTATTTTTACCACTTGAATATTACACTATTTATCTTCACTGTCCGATTACTAAGAACTTCTGTAAACTGTCTGTGAATTAACTCTTTGTCTTCGTTTCACTAATTGTCTACTCACTCAAAAACCCGCGTATATATTGATATGGAAAGTGAAATCATACAACACATACACCAAACAAGGCTTATTTCAGTATAAAATCTAAATAAAATATAAACAAATCACCTGACAAATATTTACAACCCAAACTTTAAACGGGAATCTTTATAACTTTTCTCTAATTTATTGAAATCCTATCACATAGTTTCAGAATTTTCAAAAGCTTTGCAAACGTTTCTTGGCTCATCATAAATCTAAAAAGAAAGAACCTGAAAATTAAAAATTATTAGTTAGGTTATAAAATCTGACACTGGTAAAAATGGAAGAAGTACACTTATGAACATATCTAACAAAGTGTGAATCTAGATTTGTCAACTCGAACGGAAGAAAGGAGATGACAACTGAAATTAAAACAGATGTCAAATAATTTTAAAATTTTTTAACTAAAAGATAAAAAACAATAATAAATAATTTGGAGACATTGAAAATCAACTTTCATATCAGAAAAAGATCAAATTATAAAACAATCAAGTCAAATAACAGAAATCAAAAATTATTAAATGAATTTGATTGGTCAGGAAATATAGAAAAACTTAAAAATAAAGAGACATATGGATTTTTAAAAGATAAAAAATTTGATATTGGTTGCTATTGATTAGAAACAGTTAGTTACAAAAAATATACAGAATTGAGAAGTATAAGCTTCTTCATGTTTAAAAATTTATTTAAAATTAGACTACGTTGTGTTAAAAGTGAAACTATAAAGTGATTTGGTGTTGCTAACCTTTCCTTAACAAGTTCCTGTTAAAAACAGAGGTTGAATAATCTCTGTAAATATAAAATTCCTTAAACAAACCATAAGTGAAGGTTCCGAGAGGTAAACAAAACTGAAAATCTTCCCAAGCCGACCCCGAAGCCATATTGAAGCCACTTCTACGAGGGACTCCAAGGCCCAGAAAGGTCTAAAACATAGAAAATCTTCAAAAAATAATACAAGATAAAAAGGTATTTCATAAACTATAAGTTAAATTATTAAACTTACGTGCGTGTGATTAAATCCAGAACTTATTATTCTATTTTGTCTTTGGTTATTGGTGTTACATGTAAAAAGAGTTGTATAATTTTCATATATTTATTAGATATAAGAACTTCATTTAGTGTGAACGTTGAGTGAAAGATCATTTAGATAAGTGTTTTGAATTGTTTCTTATGTATTTACTTATCAATTCTATATAAATACGCCGTTGATTGAAAAATAAATTAAATAATATTTCATAAATTTCTAATATAAAGAGTTTTCTTCCTATTAAGTTGGCAAAACTGTTTCACAGTTGGATAGTTCCTATTATTCAAGGGCAAGGACACAGGACCGGCCTGAGGATATATTAAATAATAAAATAAAAAAAGAAACTAAATGAGCATTAGATCCATGAACCCAACCTGAGGTGAAGAGTCATCATAAAAGGTGAGTGATGTATGATATCACTAATATTTAAATTAAAATTCATATTAATTGGCGCCCAAATAAATATATTACAATAAATAAATTAAAACACATATCAACAATATAAATTAAAAATTCATTTCAATATAGTCTCTCTCAACTCTCGAAAATTCTAGTATTTTCCGCGCTCGTCCTATGCATAAACAAAGTGTCTTTTCGAGAACGTTCTCGAAAGGAGGGCCGGCTTTGAATTGGTGACCTCGCAACAGTATTAAGGGAAATATTGATATTGATATTTTCCTTTCTGGTATCCTTAGTAATTTTATCTTCTTCTTTTCCTCCCATGTATTTTTGATAAACTTTAGTTCCTTAAATTCTTTTGTTTTATTGATGCTGTTAGACTAAATTCGGAGATGCCCTCGTAGAAGTGATCGTAAGTATCGAAATAGGTGCCCCATCGGAACTATTTATTGACTGCTGCTGGACATCGGCCATAAAATATATCGGTTCCGGTACGTCCGGACCAGGAGCGCGGGATGGGCGGCCGGGCGGCTCCCATTACGCGTTGGGACGACGTCGTAAAAAGTTAGCGTCATCGACATGGCTAGTAGCAGTAAACCATGCGTCATTATGGCACACACCAGATACAAACAGCGTCTTATCTATGGAAAAAAGGCACAATAGACTACTAGTTTGACCTTTTTTTTATCGTAATGTGGGTGGGATTTTTTAAAATTCCGGATAAAAAATAAAAAAATATATATTATCACCAAATTTGGGACAATCTGTATATACGTTTATTAAATAATCTGCATAAAAGTGTATCGAAAATATAAAAAAGAAGACATTTTGTTTACTATCAATTTCACTAAATCCCAGCCTCCTATAATAATAAACTAACAGTGCCAATTTTTTAAACGACGTCCACCCCTTCAGGAAACAGGACATATTTTAGCACGTATGATTCTTTGGAATCGAGCCATGCGACTTCGGTAGCGCCAAGATTTATTACTGGTCTCTTTTTATAGCCCAGTTTGTTCCGGCCGTTATTATATTAGTCTTCTAGATGCAGTCTTTCATCCCCTACTCACCCTCCTTCGCCAGAAGTGACAGGTTATGTTGGGGAAAACTTTTATTGGTTATAGTTCAGGTATCGGCCAGAGACAGAACATTATTTCCTAAATTAATTTCGATATTATTTTAAAGGCAAATTATTGACATACTTCACTAGAGTCATATTAATATTGATGCCAGGATATAGGTCCTGGAAATGATCTAATTAGACCGTACGTAATGAGAAGTTTAGATCAGTCCTTGAAGCCCAGAAACACCATATTCTGGACCATAGTGAGTCCTTGAAGAAGTAAAGAAAATGGTCCAAGGAGAAATATTTCCTGAGACATATTAATATTGAAGACAGGATATAATGGTGGTCCTGGAATTGAACAAACTTAACTGTTCGTAAGGAGAAGTCCAGAACCAGTTCTTGAAGCTCAGCAGCACCATATGTAGGTCCTGGAAATGATCTAACTAGACCGTCTATAAGGAGAGGTTCAGTTCAGTCCTTGAAGCCCAGCAGCACCATATTCTGGACCTGGAGTTCTTGAAACAGCAAAGAAAATGGTTCAAGAAGAAATATTTTCTGACACATATTAATATGGAAGCCAGGATATAATGGTGGTCCTGGAATTGAATAAACTTAACTGTTCGTAAGAAGAAGTCCAGAGCCAGTTCTTAAAGCTCAGCATCACCATATGCTGCATCTGAATGAGTCTTCGAAAAATCAGATGAAATTGTCCAAGGAGAATTACAAAAATAGATGAGCAGCCAGCATATACTACAGTAGCAAAGGATCTAACAAGACACGTTCGATATAAAACGAAGCAGTTACAACTGCTTGTAGTCCAGGACCTTATTCTTAAATCAATTTTTAAATCGATCGAAGGCAAATTGCTTTAAGTGCTTCAGTAGAGTCAGTTTAATATTGATGCCAGGATATAGGTCCTGGAAATGATCTAACTGGACCGTTCGTAACGAGAGGTTCAGTCCAATCCTTGAAGCCCAGCAACACTATATGCTGGACCAGAGTGAGTCCTTGAAAAAGCAACAAAAATGGTCCAAGCAGAAATATTTCCTAAGATATGTTAATATGGAAGGCAGGATATAATGGTGGTCCTGGAATTGAACAAACTTAACTGTTCATAAGGAGAAGTCCAAAACCAGTCCTTGAAGCTAAGCAGCACCATATACTCAATCTGAATGAGTCTTTGAAAAATCAGAGAAAATTGTCCAAGGAGAATTAGAAAAATGGATGAGCAGCCAGCATGTACTACAGTAGCAAAGGATCTAACAGGACATATTCGGTTTAAAACGAAGCAGCTACAATTGCTTGTATAGTCCAGAACCTTATTCTTAAATCAATTTCGATATTATTTTAAAATTTCACTCGATCGAAGGCAAATATAGGCCCTGGAAATGATCTAACTAGATCGATCGAAAGGAGAGGTTCAGTTCAGTCCTTGAAGCCCAGCAACACCATATTCTGGACCATAGTGAGTCATTGAAACGGCAAAGAAAATGGTTCAAGGAGAAATATTTCCTGAGACATATTAATATGGAAGCCAGGATATAATGGTGGTCCTGGAATTGAACAAACTTAACTGTTCGTAAGGAGAGGTCCAAAACCAATGTTTGGAGCCCAGCAACACCATAAGTTGAGCCAGAAGGAGCAGTGGAAATTGTCCAAGGAGAAATGGCTTAGTCAATATAGATCTAGCAAGGAAAATAATAATGGATGGGAAGCATTTGCATCATTGTCTAGATGAATAACAAGTTTTTAATAATTTAATTACTAAAAATACGGGAATCCTCTACAAATCCTTTTGTTAACTCTATCTTATACTGGTTTTCTTTAAATTTTTCCAGACCTATTATTGTTAAAATTGAGTGAAGTACAGAGAGACGAACGACGGTGTTTTAAAGCGTGGTTAAGTGGTAGTATCTCGTCTTTGTCTGTGCACGAATTACTCGTTAGTATTCTGAATGGCTCTGCCGCGTCGCATCTCTGTAAAATTCAATCGTATCTGAGACACGAGCCGAATGCTTTCGCAGCGTAGTAGGTAGTGTATTTATTTAACAAACACATAGTCTAGTCTTAAAAAAAACTACCGGAAAACAAAGTTTTATATATCCGACACCAATTTGATACGCAAATGAACGTTTGGACCGTGTATATATTTAAATACATTTTTTTTCAACAATCAAAATATAAATCGTTTTCGTTGTAAATGTAGTAGAAGTAAAAAGAAGCTTCTTCCGAGCAATCAATACGCGAAAGGAATTACATTGAACCGTGCAATAAGAAACAAATAGAGCGAACTGGACCCAATAAAGCAAATCCCATCTGCGAATCACTCTCCTCTACAAGAACGTTACTACACTGATAAAAAATAAATTGAAATTGGCAACTGTAACAAGGATAACACCAGGATGGATAGTTGACTTTAAATTACTGACAAATATTATTATTTAAAAAGGGTTTTGAAGGTTCTTCACTAAGAAAGGTTTAAAAGTAAATCGATGTTCTAAAACAGTTTACCATGGGATGAAATTTAATTTTTATAGTGTACTTTACTGTCTCTAAAACGTGGACATCACATTCGGGAATTTCGTACGATAATAAATGTCCGAAAAGGCAAATGCCCGGTCGGAGTAACATTTGCCGGTAACGGTGGTATATAAGGCAGGCTTCGCCTTTTTATTATTATGCGGAAACACTAAAAAACCAGATGACGGTCCTTTCGGTCACTTTTATGGCCAGAAACACGCATCTAATTACGAAACACCCATGGTAGACGAGCTGATTATTGTCTTCGCCATGATCTAAATGGCGTCGTTTATCATCTATATTCGATGGGAAATATGGAAAAGTGCTTTCTACGAATCTTCGAGGGAACAACTTTGATTTGTAAAGAAAATGGTAATGATAAAATATATTTAGAAGGAAATTGCAATTTTATGCTCAGTATTTCGCATATGAAAAGAAATCGAGCTACGCACAATAATTATTTGGTGTAATTTCTTGTCGGTAGATGCCACTATTGTTTTTTTTGAAGAATAACACATATAAAAACGTCAAAGCACGGTTTTCCCCTAAACGTATTGACAGTAAGCCCATACAATTCCTTTTTATTAAGTATATCGTTATTTTTATACCTTAAATGAAATATATCTAGATTAAGGACGAAATGACCCTTTTTTTTATTGAAACATGTCCCGTAAGTACCCAAATTGGAAACATGATGGATATTATCCCCTTTTCTAAATAACTTTCTCAAGTGTCATAGAATAAAACCCACTTCATAAGTCTACACGCATCCACGCGAAAAACCAGAGTCGGCAGTAGGTCGAAATAAAGTAAGTACATATCGCATGTCGCATACTTTTTATAAAAAAAATCATAATTTTTTTGTATTGCTTTATTTTGAAAATATTTTGGAAAAAATCTAATCTTAATTAATTCGAGGTCGCTGAACACGAAAATGAAAAAAGAAATCGGCGCTCTCTTACCAAAAACGAGTTATGAATTTTTGAAGATGAGGTCAGATCAGCACTGCACTTTAATGTCATATTATAACTGCTTTAAAATGATGCATTATAACTTGTACACAATATTAAATACACTATAATTACTTTTTAAGATATTCCTCTCACACACACATTTAAAAAACACTAATATTGATATTCATTCCTTGTAAATTCTTTTTTTAATTCCACAATTATTATATATTTTGACATTTTCATGTAACATGACTGACATATAAGTTTTGGTCTGTTTCTTCTTAGTCGTACAACTTGTACCTAATAGCATATTCAGCCATTAGAGATATTTAGCCACTTGAATTAGTTGCTGAATATTTTCGATTTCATGATCGTGACCATATCGTGACATAGAAGATATAAACAAGATGAACATCATGAACATACACCTATTTTTCCGATAGCTAGCGCCGTATTACAGCTGAAACATTTTTTTTTCAAATTTTGAGAGATGTTGATTTTAGAAAGATGGTTAGTTTTGAGATAAGTTTGGTTGATATTTATCATTTATTTGAAGGATAATGAACCATTCAATTTGATCATTGAGGATGCTGAACAATTTTTTTTTCTCTGAATTGCACTCATCAATTAATTCTTAAAAAAAATTACCTCCTCAGTTGTTCGGCCTCTATAAACACTGCTGACAACGAAAATAGTTGCTGCAGGTGTAATTCCAAATCAAATTTTGAGCATACTGCTAATATTATAAGACTTTGGTTATCTAAAGCTGTTTCCCCTTTTTAGAAAGTTTGAAAATTCTACTAATATCGCTTCCCGACCAACTAACACAGATCAAAGTGGAATCGCAATCGCTTCTTATCATCTTGATACATTTATTAGATTGGATTTCCGTTTGAACTAATGAAGTAGATTGATTATCGCGAGCGAAGCGAGCGCGCCGGATCGACGTTTCGCAATTCGCGCGCGCGAATTGCGAAACGTCGATCCGGTGCGCCTTTTTCCCAGTATGTTGATGGCTGTTCATTCAATTTTTCCATAACTGATTTTAGTTAAACGAAAGTTGAGCCAAATACAGCGCCAGCTATCGGAAAAATAGGTGTATGTTCATGATGTTCATCTTGTTTATATCTTCTATGTCACGATCATGAAATCGAAAATATTCAGCAACTAATTCAAGTGGCTAAATATCTAATGGCTGAATATGCTATTAGGTACAAGTTGTGCGACTAAGAGGAAACAGACCAAAACTTATATGTCAGTCATGTTACATGAAAATGTCAAAAGATATAATAATTGTGGAATTAAAAAACGAATTTGCAAGAAATGAATATCAATATCAGTGTTTTTTAAATGTGTGTGTGAGAGGAATATCGTAAAAAGTAGTTATAGTGTAATTAACATTGTGTAGACGTTATAATGCATCATTTAAATCAGTTATTATATGACAATAAAACCAGTGCAGTGCTGATCTGAACTCATCTTCAAAAATTCATAACTCGTTTTTGGTAAGAGAGCGCCGATTTCTTTTTTCATTTTCGTGTTCAGCGACCTCGAATTGATTTTAAAAAAATATTTCATCAAAATCCGCGTTGGTTCACCAAACTAGACTTTTACCCTAAAATGTTATTAGTTGAACTATGTCATTTTAGACACTGGGGGTGTCCAAAACGACAGTATCAAAATATAAAGGCGGATTCATGCAACGTTCATTATAATTACATTTTAATTAAATTATAACCACATTTAAATTACATTTTCACTGCCTAATGAAACCAGTTCATGGAACGAGTTAATTATGGATCTGCAAATACCCATGAACTGACAAGAGTGACAATACTGGCAATTGGAATATTATCAGCTTCACTACTTTTTAAACGATTAGTGGTTGCTCGAAATAGAAGAAGACGGTTTCATCGTTATGGTGCCGGACCTTTTCTAAAAAACATGGTCAATATGAAATACTGGTAAAGTACATGCTGAATAACAACGAGGAAAAGTTTTTCAGCTATACTAGAATGTCCACAAGAGTTTTTAGATATCTGTTAGAGATGTTGGAAGGTGAAATCCAGAAACATCCCAGCCGCAAGAATGCTTTGTCTCCAGAATTCAGGCTTGCAGTGACTATACAGTAATAATTATTAAACATACAATTTAGGTTTGCATCTATATTTTGTTATTTGTAGCTATTTAGTAGAAGTGACATGAGGAAAATTGACAGAAATTTCGTCATTGACAGATCGACGATCCAGTACATCATTAAAGAATCCTGTGATGTGATATGGAGCAAGTTGATGCCAATATTTCTGCCGCCCACAACATTTTCAGAAATTTCAAATGAATTCTGGAAACGATGGAATATTCCAAATTGCATTGGTGCAGTTGATGGCAAACACCAGCTCACACAGAAACTGATTATTTTTCCTACATGTAAGGCAATATGTAATTTGTATCTCATTGAAATCTTACTGAGTTTCTATTTTCAGTTTAGTTTTGATGGCGGTAAGTAATTCCTATTATAGGTTCATATTGGTGCACAAGGATCACTTCATTTCAAGAATCAGCTTATTTAAATGGCAGACTGGCAGTACCCCTCGACAAAAAAACCTACTGATATTATTTTTCCTCAGACCATTGTGGCAGATCAGGATTTTCCACTGAATGAAAAAATTATGAAACTATATCCATCAGATCACCTGACTGATGAGCAGAAGATTTATAACTATAGGATATCTAGAGATCGTCGGACAATAGAGAACGAATTTTAGTCCAAAGATAGGGAAAGTTTGTATTGTTCTTCACAATTTCCTTCAATGCGATGAAAAAAGTCTTCCTGTAAATAGGAAGAGATATTGCCCTACTGATCGAGAAAATCCAGATGGTTCAGTGATAATTGGTGCTTGGAGTCAGGGAGCTAACTTACAGTCAGTAAGAAGATTAGGGTCCAACAATTCTTCTCGAAAAGCACAAAGGAATCGAGAGAAGCTGTGAGGTTATTTCAGCTCACCCGTTGGAAGTGGAAGATCTTATTGTAACGTTTATTCTAATTTATATTTACAATTATTTTATATTTACAGATTTATATGTAATTCAGTCCTTATTTAATAATTTATGTAATACACTAAACACACTAATTATAATTTATATGAGAGTCACTTAATACTTAACACTTTATCGAGGCGCGATTACTTTCCTTCGGTATCAACACTGACTGACTGACTAATTGCCTGCAGCGAAGCTGGTGGCCTATTTATACTCGCACGCCGTAATTTTCGAAATTTCTCGACGTTCTGGCGGATGCACCGGGTGCGGTGGGTATTCTCGATGTTTCTCGAAAATTGGGCGGAGGAACCATAGTCGTCTCATATGGGGATTTCACTGGGGGCACTAAGTGAGCATATTAATGCAGTAGCTCGCGTAACATTATAATGAGAGGGGCTCTTCCTATTTGAAGATGAAAAAACTACATGTTACCATTGTTATCTCATTGTTTCTCAGTTGTCATGTACCTTTTTGAATAAATAATATTGATTTTCAGTAAATTTCTGAACAATATTTTATATTTCTCAATATTCAGAGAAAATTGAAAGATAAAGTGATGGGTATATTATTTTAAATAGAATATACATATTAACGAAGATATAAAAATCAGATTGATTTAAAGTATCACAAAAATGAAAAAAAATTGTAATTCCAACAACAAATAACTAAAAAAAAATGGAATGAACATTTCTAATCTTTTTCATACCTTTCAAGTATTTGACAAATTTCTATTTTGGCTTTTGCTTTGATTTTCCGTCTCTTCAGCAGTTTTAGACTTCTTCCAATACTTTTCCCGAATAACAAGTCCTATTCTTCATCGTTGGGGTTTGAACCCTTCAACATATTTTCCATGGTTCCTAGAGTAGATACAGTACTGTTCTCAAAACTTGAAATGTCATTTTTTCTTTTTTCGAACGTTTCGTAGAATATTTTTTTTCGTGTTGAGATGCAGAGTTGCCAAAGAACAACTTGGTATTTGAGAAGAGATAACTGGTGATTCATAGTTGGGAGGAATCTGAAGGTTGAAACAGATGAGAAGTTGCTTGAGTGGAATGGGAATCAGTTTCTTCCACCCCTACAGTTTCCCCATCCTGCAACTCCTCAGTTTCGAAGATGTTAAATTCTGTTGATTGTTGCACATTAGAAATATTTGCAACCATTTCTACATTCCCAAGTGTCCTAAAAATATTATTGATAGGTAAGTGAAATAGATTTAAAATATTAATGATGAATTACTTCCTGACTGCCACATATTGTTTAAGAAAGGACATTTGATAGAAAAAGCGCCATTCAATGGTCGTATTTTCGGTCGTTCTGTAACATACCTATTTCTTAGAGAAGTCAACGCGGTTTCAACTTCTCCTATAAATGAAATTTATCAATAATGAGTAAAATTAGATCATTTTCATTACTTGATCAGTCCATTACGCTGGAAAATTGTTGCAATCCAAGTTTCCTTAGATCTTGATACCCTAAATAATCCATTGCAATAAATGCAAGACGCATCATCTTCACCATCATCATCATTTTCTTCATCTGTCTCCTCTTCAATTATTGCCTTGGGACTCTTTTTTGTAGTTTGATCACGCAAATTCATATGTAATTTAGAACAATGTTTTGTTCTTAAGAGTGGTCACAGGAAATCTTCTTTTTAATTTTCCGTGCGTCAATTTATGATTTTTTCTTTGCTTGCTCTTCGTTTTTATATTTCAATTCCTTAAGATTCGGACTGTGTACTTTTTTGTTACATTCCTTTTTCTCGATTGGTATATTGCTTTTGGAGGTGGGGATATTTCTAAAAATGGCACTTTTGCGACTACTGTCTTGTCTTCTTCATTACTATTGATTGGAAGTTCAGAAACGACATCTGGTTTATTTTATTTTTCTGTTCGATTGTTATCGTGAAGCTGCTTCCCCCATCGGATTTGGTGTTTCAGCCTGAGTATCTTCTAGTACAATACCAGTTGCGTCCGCTGGTACAAAAAGGTAATCGGAAAAAATGTTGGAATTAAATGGACTGATTCCTGTCTTAGGAAATCCGCTCAATGCATTTTGGATTGTGGCTGCTTCACCATACGCTTCACTTGGTAAGCAGAAATAACACGTCCTGGATGATTTTTCATCCATGTGGTACAAGATAGGCCTTTATGGGTCCGAAAAAACTCACATCAAGCTGCTGCATACGGTGGGTGCAGTGAGCTGGGAAGCACAAGAGAATGATGTTATTCTTTCTACAAAACGACACAGCTGCTAAGGAGGTATGGTTTACATGACCATCAAGCAGGATTACTTTATTCTCCGGCGAGAGATTACCTGGGCGGAGAGGAAAACCTTCACGTACTAGACAGACATACCGGGGCTCTCCCACTCGAAGGCGTTCATATACAACCCTCCGCCACAATAGACCCAACGGGGGTCGCAGTGGAGGTGGTGAGAAGGCCCCACTCACATAGAACCTTTCCTAACCTAATGTCATTTTAAACGCAATGTTACATTATCAATATTTAGATTATTATTGATAATGTTCACATATAACAATAAATGCCAACACAATATTTAATACCACGAAGAATGATATAAAATCCACGCATACAAAGCTTTCTTGCCACTGAAACATAACCTACACAATAAAACCGTTAAATAAACCTGGAGAGATCTGTAAACTTATAGTATATTTTAATAGTGTTTGTTACTTAGTACAGCTACCGAATAAGAGATGCCGCTTCCAGTTTCCTATATAGAGCAAGTGTGTCATTTTAGCAGCTATGTCATTTCCCCTAAACATAAAAATATTATGTCTTCGTAGCCGAGCGGTATAGAGTTTTGGATGCGGAAAATTATGAATTGTAGGCACGCAATTAGATGTCGAAATGTCGAATTCTTCAAATCTGGATGTTGTAATATCTTCAAAGATGAAGAATTAACTGTTTGGAACTGGTGAAGAAAATTTGAGAAGGAATCAAATTTATGAACAAGTGGGTGAAGTAGATATGTTTTGTAGATTTATACATTGCTGGTGTTTTGAGGAAAATTGCTGTTGTTTGTCGGTTATCCGGCCCTGTGACGTGATTTCTAGGCCTTATCTAGAAATTCCGAAATCATAAAAGAGATAAACCATCATTTCGACGTAAATCAAAATCCTTCAGAGTTTAAAATTGATAAAATCCATTTATAAAAGACGGTTGGCTTCACTTATAAAGTATTAGCGATCGTTTTAGAGTCTTCTCGTTACACGAAAATACGTCAAAAAATTTTCCTGCCAAAGGAAAAGCGATCTTAATAACGAACGGCGCTAAAGGTCGGTGTGGTGTGAAATGCTGACATTTTCGGTGTCATGATTTCAAGGGCTGAGGTTTTCTAGTTGATATACTCTTCCTGTGGCCCCTTGTAGCAGTCTATCATACAGTTCCGGGGTGTTGGTTCTTTTTAGGGAGGAGAACAGTGGCAGATCTATGGGATACGTTGATAAGGGAGACTTTTTTTTGTTTCCTATTGAAAAAAAAAATGTTATTTCCTCTTATGTACTACTCGAAAAAACATGTTTTTCTAAAACTACTTTACCTATAAATAGAAAGCTGAATTGTTTTATTCAAAATCCCAAACAAAAGTGGGATGAAAATGAATGAAAATGTAATTCTGGAACAATTCTTAATATTATATAAACAGGCTTTTTAAAAATATATTCACCCCCAAACTCATTATGTATGCTATAGTCTATTCATCAACAACATTGAAAATGTAGTAAGCTTTCTACAAGTAACTATATCTTTGCTCCTAGACGAAATTTTTCATTAATTAATGCAAATATTTATGATTTAACCAGTTTCGAGTCTGCCACTGTGTATCGATAACCAACAATCACGTTGGGCGAGAAAATAGACAGATCCGTTCTCTTATACGTCACTTGTTAAATTAAGATTTCGTTCCCTTCTTGATCTGGACTGTCATGGAAAACGCCCATCTTTCTAATTGCGGCGCGTTTGTAATTTTAATTTCATTTTTAATGGGGATTAGTTTCGAAAAGGAAAGGACCTAACGAAGTAGGTGCTGACAATAAACGACGTCGACGCCGACGCCTGACGTCCTTAGAGAAGCGGTTGTTTAAATTGTATCACGAAATGAGAGAAGTCTATTAAGAAATTTTCTTTCTTTCTGTTCAGGGTTGCCGAAAGCCCAAATTGATGCGATGAATTTGTCGAAAAAAGTTGCCAGATTCAGAAGCTTATAGTTCATTAATGAACTTACATTGTCTTTTGTGGAGGATCATTCGTCATTGGGGGTTGGTTTTTCGAAACTCAGCAGTAGAAGTTCTTTGATCTTGCAGAGGAATTGTTGCTACATGTCCCACTTTTGAGACCATCCACCACCTTTTTGGAAACACTTGGAAAACAAATAACTTTCGGTTTCGGTTCATCTTGGAATACCCAAACAGTCAACAGATGTGGTATCCAACAAGAAATTTTTTTATAAATAATCCTTCAAGTAAAATTTTTTGAATTGTGGTCTTTGGAATGCCCAATTTCATTATATATGACATGTCGATCTTCTTGGATCAGCTTACGTACGTTTTCCTGGATCTGGTGGATCTTTTCTTGGATCGTCGCTAAGATCAATCCGTCCACCTTTAAATTCCCCATTCCAACGAGAAACTGTCGACTGATGTGGTGCTTCATTGCAGAAAACAGAAACCAACTCGGCAAGGCATTAAGAATCAGGGAAAAACACAGAAAACCTGCATCTACATCCCGGAGTGGAATAGGGAATGGTGTTTGTTTGTTTCCATAAATGTAGATACTTCAGGTACTGAAAAGTACCTGAAGTGTGTGTTTTGCACTGACAAATGCGTTGCACTAAAAAGAGCGCACTTCTTCGGTGGAATTTCGCTGTTTTGGCGCGTGGTCGTGAGATGAGGGTGTATTATTATTGTTCGAGGTTAAGAGATTGGCGAGGAGTTGAAACATGCCTTGTCGCCCTGTTCTTGAACGGAGCAGTTGTGGTTATAATAGGACGGTATGAGATGACGAAGTGTCTTGATCACCGTCCTTCGAGAGGAAGAGTTTGCAATTTTTTGGACTTCCGAAGGAAAGTCAAATGGCAATGGGAGTGTGATGGGAGCTGTTTCCTCAGGTTTTGAGGTGGAAGTTTGCCTGTTTGAGCATTTTGGATCATATGTTGTTGGCAGTCAGATATATATAGAGAGAGAGAGGGAAGTTCGAAAGGACTGTTTTTTGGGGATGGAAGTTTTTTGGTGGTATTTTGTCCCTGATATAGGAAATTGTCTTCTACAGGGGGGGTTAGGGGGCTTTTTTGGGGGAGAGAAGAAGGTCGTGTTTGTTTCTGCCGCGACTTTCCAGGTCCACCGTTGTATCCTATATTTTTTGGTGTGTGGTGGTGGTTGCCTGTGTTTTTTGGGTGTTGAGGGTTACTCTCCATTGGCTGCACCATTTTGAATAGGTGTTGAGAGTTTGCTGGGTGCAAAGTTGGAGTGTATGGAGGTTTTTGGCTGAGGAGATGAGAGAGGTGTCGTCAGCGTATAGCTGGATGAGGTCGTAGGGGTTTGGAGGTGATGGAATGTCGTAGGTGTATATGAGATATAGTACTATGACTCCGGCTCGATGGGTAAACGGTCTAGATAGGGAGTTTTCGACTTTGACACTTATGGAACGGTTTGTGAGGTAAGAGAAGATGAGTTTTATTGTAGGGAGGGGGAGTCGGATGCTCATGATTTTCCTAACCAGGCTCGTATGCCAGACCTGGTCGGAAGCCTTTTGGACATCCATGAAGATGGCTGCGGAGTATTGTCGGAGATTGAACGACTTTGTTATTGTGTTATGAAGGCTGGAGAAGGGATGATGTTATTTTTGGTGCAGAAGTCCCAGATTCTGTCCTTAAGCAGGCGCTCAAGGACTTTCCCCTAGGACACTGATGAGAGATGTTGGCAGTCGCTAACTATGTTGTTATATACAACCCTCGTAAAACTAATAAGTACGAACCGTGTAACAGGCGCCCTCTATACGTGTCAAAACACATTCATGGGAAGTGCTAGCTTCCAAAACGTATTCATACAAAATTTAATTACAATGTTGCCAATAGTTTCGACATAAACGTAACCCCACTTATATTTCAATATCCTACTTATTCTTGCAAACTTTTTTTTGAAACATCCTGTATTTATTTATATTTTTGAATCACTGTGTAGAATATTATTTGTTTTTGTTTTTATTTAAACATCCTGTCTTTGCTTGTATATTGTTTATAAAAAAATTTTAAAGAGCGCACTTGTCCGATATAATGTAGGTTCTCACTCGTAGATGGATGACGAGTGTCAAGACGAGAGTTGTCAATACATTTCTCAGTAACTTAATATTGATCTACCCAAAATATGTCGTAAATTAATCGACTTAAAAGGCGGTCCATTCAATATTTATAAAAAAAAGTGATCGACGATTTGGTTTTTCTTTTTCAAACTTTATTTGTTTACAACTATCGGAATTTGTTATATAATATTGTATTTTTGCAGGTGGTGTATATTTTCGAAATTATTAACAGGACGATGATAAAAAGCGGCATTTTAACGAGCTTAAAAATCTAAAACAAATAAAATAAAATAAAAATATTGAATTGAGTTTTTGACAGATAAATAAATAATACGAATTTGGAAGAAAGCTTTTAGTTGAAAATGTATCACTGAAATGTTATTTGGTTTGTTGTTCGGAGAAATATAAAATAATTATACAGGGTACATCATAAGTTATGAGTAGGAAAATAATTTATTTCGATTATAAAAGAGTGATTTACAATTTTATATCAGAAAATATTGAAGTGTCATTTAATAATAACTTTACTTTTATTAATGGTGATACTTCTAGTTTTTTGGATCCTCCGTATTTAGCTTAATTTCTAATTCAGAGTTATTCACAACTGATTTCTGATTTTTCCCATTGAACCAGCAGGTTTCCTCAGGATGAAAACGTTTCCCTTTTTTCTCAGTGATACAAATTTGGCATGGTTTCTTTTCTTCATTTTTTTTTGTTTTTATGTCAGAGTATGAGTAGTTCTTTTTTTCGTATTTGCTCCTCCCCACAAGATGTTCTAATTTGCCTATCTCATTGTAGAGATCTTCTGTTTCTTGTAGTGTCTCTCGGTCAATTTTATCACTTAGGTAATTAAGGTTATAAGGTCTATAAGAGTACCAGTATCAATTCTCTTCCTAACCTCTAATAATAATTTTTCTTTTTTTAGTGACCAACCCTTGTTTCCAAATGTTTCACAGAAGTTTTTTTCCCATTTAATTCAACCAATTCACACTTGAATATTCTAAAAATCGTTTTAAAATTTCAATTTTTTTCCTGTCTTCATCAATATGGAAACGTTCACCTTCTTTGTTGTTTGTTTTACCAGTGAATTTTTCAATCACAAAATCTTTTGAAATCTTCCCCAAATTTTGAGTTTCAGATTTGTTTTGTTTGATTTTGTTTGATTTTCCATCTGGTGCTGTCTTCACACAAAAATCAGATCTCAACTTCTCCATACTTCTTGTAAGTTTTGGAGAGAATGTTGTTTTATAATAGTAATATCTTTTGGTGAAATAAAGACAAAATTGCGTTTTCTGAAATAACAAAATACTTTTATTTACAACACAATTAAATAAAAAGTTTTATACAATTTACTCATTCTGAACAGAGTATAACAAAAAAAGATGAGCGGTCGTCGGACCACCGACAGAAGCTTGCTTCTTATGCACAATAGAATGCGAGGTTGGGAAAATCATCAATTTGTGCAAGAAGAAGCTGATAGATTGTGTCGTGATGGTATTAGAATATTCGAGAAGAAGATAGAAGCTGAAATACAAAATATTGCTAATCCAAATAGTGCTCGAACGATTCATGAATGTGGGAGAGAGAGAGAAAGAAAGTGTATTGCGTGTGATTACAATAATTATTTTAAATTGTCAGAATCTAAGACGGATTTGGTAAGGTTCGCGACCCTCGGAATATTGTAAGACTTTTTTCTTATTAGACCATTTTTGACAATTTTTCGAAAATTTTGACCATTTTTCAAAAATTTTGGCAATTTTCAACAATTATTGACCATTTTTGACAGTTTTTCATTGATTAATCACCATTTTTTTTAAATTTTAACAATTATTGTCTATTTTTGACCATTTTTTAGAATATCTAACAATTATTGACCATTTCTGACAATTTTGGACCATTTTCCAAAAATTTTGAGAATTTTTGATCATTTTTCAAAATTTTTACAACTATTGACCATTTTTTCAAAATTTTTGACAATTATTGACCAATTTTGACAGTTTTGATTATTCGAATATTGATCATTTTTGACAATTTTTCAAAAATGTTTACCATTTTAGACCATTTTTCAAAATTTTAACAATTATTGCCCATTTTTGACAGGTTCTGACAATTATTGACCATTTTTGACAATTATTGACTATTTTTGACAGTTTTTTATAATTATTGACCATTTTTCAACATTTTGACAATTTTTGAGCATTTTTCAAAATTTTAACAATTATTGACTATTTTTGACAGTTTCTGACAATTATTGGTCATTTTTGACGATTTTTCAAAAATTTTGACCATTTTTGAAAGTTTCTTATAATTATTGACCATTTTTTCAAAATTTTGACAACTTTTGACCATTATTCAAAATTTTAACAATTATTGACCATTTTCGACAATTTTTCAAAAATTTTGACAGTCATTCACCAGTTTTTTGAATATTTAACAATTTTTGACCATTTTTGACGATTTTTGATTGGTTTTGACAATTATTGATCGACTTTGACAATTATTGACCATTTTTGTCAATTTTTCAAAAATTTCAACCATTTTTGCCAATTTTTGAAAATTATTGACCATTTTTCCAAATTTTTGAAAATTATTGACCATTTTTCCAAATTTTTGACAATTTTTGACCATATTTCAAAATTTTTGGCAATTTTTCAAAAATTTGCTAATTTTTGACCATTTTTGATAGTTTTTGAAAATTATTGACAATTTTACGGCTGAGGAAGAGAGGGGAGAGAGTTAGCTCAGTGGGCGGCCGAGAAAGAGACGAAGAATGAGTCATCGCGTGACGAACGCTTTTTCGTAACATCACGTTTCACGAGTTCACTAGCCTTCCCAAAAGTAACAAAAGAAGCAAGCTTCAAAAAACAACGTTTAAAGCATTTACTTCTAGTTTTCTAAAATTTACCCAGTAATACTGACAGTCGGTATCACTGACATGACACTGACATCTATTAGAGATCTGTAGACCATAGATCTTTAAAGAAAATGAACGACACTAGTGTAGTAATATTCTTTACATATATACTGTAAAATAATTGAAAATTGACACCAAAAGGTCAATTACATTATTTTGTAAGGTGATACTTATAGGGTTTTCATTGACACCTAATTGGTTTCCCGTATTAGAGCATATTTAACCCCATTTCAGAATTTAATCGATAAAACAGATTAATACACTTTGATATTAAAATAAAAACAATGGTAGGTACATAAATGAATAAAACTTCCTGAAGATATCCATGAAATTGCAAGAAATATTTTTAGTAAAAAAAAATTACTTTAAAAAAGAAACAAATACCGCCTTCAACTATGAAAAACAAAAAATAAATATACACATTTTAATACATAACAGTGTGGAATGACCAATACCCATGATAATAAAATGGGACCCCCTTGGAGCTATACTAAACCTAGGGAGATTGTTTCTAAGTCCAGCCACTTCCAGTAGTCAGCCATTCATGTATACTTGATCAGATAATAAGTGAACGGTTCATGTTCGAAATTTTATTTTATATTTCCTATGCTCAGCCACGTTTCTGGTGGTAACTACGAAATCTATTCAAATATAACCTCAAAATCTTAGTATTGGCGTGTATATAGTTCATATAATAGCCTTTTTGGAGTGCGTCATCGTTTGTGACGTATATCCGGGCTTTGGGTATGTCGATATTTAATTTGTTATTTTGACATATAGCTAACCTTTAATTTGATAAATAAAATCATCAGGATCGTATTTAGCCAAATTCGAAAAGGCTATGAAATTAATAATACTGTCGAGAAGGTTATTAGAGCAGAAGGCAGGAAAACTCCCTTTAAAAACAATAAACCAGGGTAGGTCTTTCCTAAAAATACACAAAAAAGTAGCTTTGCGAGGGGCGGAAGGACTTACAAAAGCAAGAGCCATGATCACTGAAGAATCCATAAGGAAATGGTTTCGGGAATTAAGATCCTATCTTGACAAATCTGGAATCTCCGATATTTTAACAGATCCTTCCCGTATTTTCTAACGGCGATGAGACGAGTCTTGCTATGTGCCCAAAATCAGGCAGACCATTTTTCAAAATTTTGACAATTTTTGAGCATTTTTCAAAATTTTAACAATTATTGACCATTTTTGACAGTTTCGGACAATTATTGATCATTTTTGACACTTTTTCAAAAATTTTGACAATTATTGTACATTTTTCAAAATATTTAACAATTTTTAACCATTTTTCAAAATTTTAACAATTATTGACTATTTTTGACCATTTTTTAAAATATTTAACAATTTTTGACAATTTTTGAGCATTTTTGACAGGTTCTGACAATTATTGACCATTTTTGACAATTTTTCAAAAATTTTGACCATTTTTAACAATTATTGACCATTTTTGAAAGTTTCAATTAATAACCAGTTTTCCAAAAGTTTGACAACTTTTGACCATTATTCAAAATTTTAACAATTATTGACCATTTTTGACAATTTTTCAAAAATTTTGACAATCATTGACCAGTTTTTTGAATATTTTTGACAGTCTTTTATAATTATTGACCATTTTTTCAAAATTTTGACAGTTTTTGACAATTATTGACTATTTTTGCAAATTAATTACAATTTTTGAAAATATTTGGCAATTATTAACCATTTTTTCAAAATTTTGACAGTTTTTGATAATTATTGACCATTTTTCCAAATTTTTGACCATATTTCAAAATTTTTGACAATTTTCTAAAAATTTTAACATATTTGGCAATTAGAGAGAGAGACGCGCGATACTCTCATTGAAAACAAACTGGAAAAAAACAGTACAGCTGTGGCAAGCAATTTTCCACAAATGATGACAATTTTTTCAAATTTTAACAATTATTGACCAATTTTGACTGTTTTGACAATTTTTCAAAAATTTTGACAATTTTTAACTATTGACCATTTTTGACAGTCTTTTATAATTATTGACCATATTTTCAAAATTTTGACAGTTTTTGACAATTATTGACTATTTTTCCAAATTATTGACAATTTTTGAAAATATTTGGCAATTATTGACCATTTTTTCAAAATTTTGACAGTTTTTGACAATTATTGACTATTTTTCCAAATTATTGACAAGAGGAATATTACCAAAAGAAAGAAATTGATGATTCACATAATAATTTTATTCTCTTACCCTTAGAAACCCCATCAGACGATGTCATGATTTTTGATTTTGATGAGTTTTTACACAATGAACTGGTAGACGAAAATGTTACCAATGAAATTATAATAAATGGAATTCAAGAAAATGGAAGTGAAGCGATCAGTGAAATAAAACTAATAGAAATTCAACATGGATCTGATCACCAGAATAATAAAGTTATCGAAGATAGTATGACATGTGATGAAGTTGTAACAGAAAAAAATACAAATCCTGACGACGTAACTATTCTACCTCATAAGAATGAAATAATTGTAAGAGCACTAGTTCATGCTTCAGCGGATTTTGATAAATCAATACGAGCTAATTCAAAGAACAATAAGACTGTGGTTGAAGTGGTTGAAGATATAGAAAATCTCGAATTCAACGAAATAGACTCAAATAAAACTGTATCCAGTGATATAACTGAAATACACGAGATTGGACAGAATGAAACGGTTATGATAACGGAAGATGAAGAAATATGCGGAGAAGAAATCACTGTTCTCCCTTCAAAACGAGAAATGAGGAATAAGACTGGCGTTGAAAGCATTTTGGCTAATAAAGACGAAACCGAAAACAAAACCAAAAATTTGAAGGATATCTATCCGAGCAGCGCACAATGGAATAAAACGAGAACACCAAAGGATAAATTACCAGCAGCTTTATTGTCAGAATAATTTCGGAATTACTTTCAAGAGAAAATAGAGAAACGTAATCAACTTGAAGAGGAGAAGAAAAAAAGAAAGGAAGCAAGAATGGTGAAGAATTCTGAGAAAAAACTGCAGATACTAAAAAAAGGAACCCTGGATAGGAGTTTGACCAGACCCCGAAAAATCAGACTGGTCCCAAAAATACATACGGCATTAGTGAAGGCCGAGGCGTCAGGTCAGAAGAAGAAGAAAGAAGTTTGTGCAGATTGTAAATTAGACTTAGACAGTGATACTGAAAATAGTGAAGATACAAATATTGGCTGTGATAAATGCCCCAAATGTTTGCTTTTGCCTGCTATTTTTGATCTTTTTTTCTAGTTTGTTTAGGTCTATTTGACCCAATTTGCATTGGACTTTACTTACGACTTTCAATTCGGCGATGTGTCTAGCTTTGTACCCTGCTAGAGCTTCCATCGGTGACACACCTGTCGCTTTATTGTATGTAGGTACAATTTATTACACTTTGTACTAGTTTGACGTACGTATCCCATTCGTCTTCAAAACTTCCTACAGCTGTCGTAGCCAAGGAGGCCAATATTGTTCTATTATAGCGCTCACACTGACCATTTGCTCTCGGAGTGGCTACGGCCTGGATTGACTCTTATGAACCCGAAAATAGACGTTAGACGGCTGTTTGGGTGTTCCAAGATGAACCAAAATTGAAGAAAAAGTTATCAGTTTTCGAAGTGTTTCCAAAAAGCTGGTGGCGACATCTGTCTCAAAAGCGGGTCATGTAGCAACAATTTAACTGCAAGATGAAAGAACTGTTACTGCTGATTGGTACATATCCATTTGTTTGCCGGAAGTAATTGCTGAGTTTCGAAAAACTAGCCCCCAAAGATGAATGATTCTCCACCAAGACAATGCAAGTTCTCATACAGCTCGTAAAATAATTGAGAAAACCTTGAATTGCAGGACCATCCTTCATACAGTCCCGACCTAAGTCCTTTTCCAAAAATTAAGAATGAACTGCGTAGTCAAAGGTTCCAGTTCCCAGAAGATGCACCAGCATGTACCAATAAGCGAGTGGAATAACTGCTTCCAGTGTTTGTTCCAAAAGATGAATACTTTGAATAAACAATAGTAAACTTGGTGTTTGACATTTTTGCAAACACTGTAGGTACATTGCTTTAAAGTGTAGATGTCAAAAAAATATTAAACAGAAATTGTTCTTATAAAAATGTTTGTATAAAATATTCCTCTTTTAGACGAAGAGTAATTTCCGGTGCCATACATTATATACCTACTTATATAATAAATACATGGTAATATTATACATGCATTATTATATAAATATTATATTTCGTTAGAACATATGGTCATTCACCTACCTCAAGAGCAATGGAATCGGAAAAAACACGTCCAAAACATACGTAAGCATTTTTTATTTGACACCATTTTGGCTAAAAAGGAATATTCGAACAACATACATATACTGAGTGTTAAAAAAAACTACAATTTTAATAACAATATTAAGTGGTGATTATTATAATGTCACTTTTATATGCTTTTCTTTGTCTTTTTTAGCGTAGGTTTTGAGGTAAGAGCTACAATTGTATTCTTTATGTCATAGCTCTGGGGAAGAGGGGGCATTTTCGGCCATTTAATATATTTTGATTTGAAAGTACTAACATCATTTTTTTTTAACTAATTAAATTAAAACGATTATCTTATCACTTTTAAAGTTATGGTGGCGGATATTTCTCTTAAATTGTAAGTAATAATTAATTTTTTAGTAGAAATAAAAATATTCACATATTGACCGAATCTACCCCAGCTTGGGTTCTCTACCCCAGCTTGGGGTAGATTCGGCCGGTACTTGGGGCACTTTCGGCATAATTATATTTAAAGCAGATTTTGAAAACATGATGCATCATAAACACGACAAATTCAGAAAAATTTAAAGTTAAGTTTAATAACTTTTAACAAATAAAATACAAAACTTAAAATTATTCCTTAAAATCTTGAAAACAGAAACTGTTTTTTATTTTTGTCTTCGTTACACCTTTTTCTCACTTGTTTTGCAGATTTTTGTGTTTTTTTCGCTTGTTTTCTCTTTTTCTCTTCCTCAAGTTCTTCTATTCTAGTTTTCTCCGGAGTCTCTGTGTAGATCCTAGATTTTCCTTGGTTGGCCCAAGGCCGTCTAATAATTCTAGGTTTCTGTGCTTTTGGGAAAGGCCTTACATCCTCAGGGGTAATGACGTTAATTCTTATCACATGTGCTTTTTCTGTTTTTGTATTTATTGTTTCTTCCTTATCTGGTGTAGTATCTCCCTCAACTAGTGTAATTTCCTTCTCAACTGGTGTAGTTTCTCTGGCAGCTTGCATAGACGGCTTATCTATTTGATCTCCCTGATTAGTTACTAAATGTGCAGGTTTATTATAGACGTAGGTGGCATCAAAATTTGATGCAAAATTTTTGCCCTTTGGAGCAATAACTTTGGGTTGATTGAGAACAGTTGAAACTCCAGTTTCATCTAAATTATAGGAGTAAATTTGTACTTGTCTAAAACCTTTCTATAATTTTGAAAAAATTCTTCCACTCTGGTCTTATTAAAGACAATTCCTCTAGCTAGGCTGGTGTTTTCTGGCTTACTTAAATATAGAAGAGATTTGTGCCTTTTCATAATTCCATACAACCAGTCAATTCCTGCTTTTTTATTGGAATCCCATTTATCTGGATACATGCAATCAGGTAAAACTTTTGCATATTCATAAACAAATCCCCTCAGTTGATCACGAGTCAAACCATAATTAATATTTGCGCATTGTGTGATATACTTGACAAGCATATCCTCCTGGGAAGTAGAAAAAATGATTCTGGTAGCGTATTTCCTTTTTTCTTCCGTGTCACTATTTGATATCCATCATCTTGTTTCTCCAAATTCTCCTCTGCAGTCATTTTTTTTAAGTCGACCTACTTATTCCAAAAATTCTGGATGCTTCTAGCTGTCCCAAATTTTTTGATAAAGTTTGTCGCAGAGCATTATTTATTACTTTTTCATCTAAACTTGGTCTTTGGTTTATAATTTCGCACCATCTATACTATCTGGGACACGTTCGGCCACTGGCCGATCCTGCCCCATCGAGATGGCCGAAGCTGCCCCAACTGTATTTTTCAGTTTATAAAATTTGGCTCGGCAATAAGACCTAACCTATACATGAGACAAAGACCCACAAAAAAACTATATACATTAACGTATTTAGAGCCAAATTTTTAAACAAATGTAAGTAATATAAATAAAGATTTCGATTGAACCAAAATTACAATAAAAAAATGTGTGACCCGTCACGGGACGCCTGGCAGATGTGAAACATCGAAACGGTAAGGACTTTTTTTCTTATTAGACCATTTTTGACAATTTTCAACAATTATTGACCATTTTGACAGTTTTTTATAATTATTGACCATTTTTTCAAAATTTGACAATTTTTGACCGTTTTTCAAAATTTTAACAATTATTGACCATTTTTGAGAGTTTCTGACAATTATTTACCATTTTTGACAACTTTTCAAAAATTTTGACAATTATTGTACCTTTTTCAAAATATTCAACAATTTTTGACCATTTTTCAAAATTTTAACAATTATTGACTATTTTTGACCATTTTTTAAAATATTTAACAATTTTTGACTATTTTTGAGAATTTTTGACAGGTTCCGACAATTATTGACCATTTTTGACAATTTTTCAAAAAATTTGACCAATTTTCAACAATTATTGACCATTTTTGACAGTTTTTTAAAATTGACCATTTTTTCGAAATTTTGACAATTTTTGACAATTTTTGACAATTTTTGACCATTTTTGAGAGTTTCTGACAATTATTTACCGTTTTTGACAACTTTTCAAAAATTTTGACAATTATTGTACATTTTTCAAAATATTCAACAATTTTTGACCATTTTTCAAAATTTTAACAATTATTGTCTATTTTTGACCATTTTTTAAAATATTTAACAATTTTTGAGGATTTTTGACAGTTTCTGACAATTATTGACCAGTTTTGACAATTTTTCAAAAATTTTGACAATTTTAAACAATTATTGACCATTTTTGGCAGTTTTTTATAATTATTGACCATTTTTTCAAAATTTTGACAATTTTATACCATTTTTCAAAATTTTAACAATTATTGACCATTTTTGAGAGTTTCTGTCACTTATTTACCATTTTTGACAACTTTTCAAAAATTTTGACAATTATTGACCATTTTTTAAAATATTTAACAATTTTTGACTATTTTTGAGGATTTTTGACAGGTTCTGACAATTATTGACCATTTTTGACAATTTTTCAAAAATTTTGACAATTTTTACAATTATTGACCATTTTTGACAGTTTTTTATAATTATTGACCATTTTTTCAAAAGTTTGACAATTTTTGACCATTTTTCAAAATTTTAACAATTACTGTCAATTTTTGAGAAATTTTGACAATCATTGACCTTTTTTTTAAATATTTAACAATTTTTGACAACTTTTGACAATTTTTGACAGTTTTTGACGATTTTTGATTGGTTTTGACAATTATTGACCGTCTTTGACAATTATTGATCATTTTTGACAATTTTTCAAAAATTTCAATCATTTTTCATTTTTTGACAATTATTGATATGGTCAAAAATTGTCAAAAATTTGAAAAAATGGTCAATAATTGTCAAAAACTGTCAAAAATGGTCAATATTTGTAAAAATTTCGAAAAAA
This sequence comes from Lochmaea crataegi, assembly GCA_947563755.1. Taxonomy (NCBI): domain Eukaryota; kingdom Metazoa; phylum Arthropoda; class Insecta; order Coleoptera; family Chrysomelidae; genus Lochmaea; species Lochmaea crataegi. Next base: position 72,144,023 of record OX387424.1, read on the forward strand.
TGGTCGATAATTGTCAAAATTTTTGAAAAATGATTGAAATTTATAAAAAATTGTCAAAAATGATCAATAATTGTCAAAGACGGCCAATAATTGTCAAAACCAATCAAAAATCGTCAAAAATTGTCAAAAGTTGTTAAATATTTTAAAAAAAGGTCAATGATTGTCAAAATTTTTCAAAAATTGACAATAATTGTTGAAATTTTGAAAAATGTTCAAAAATTGTCAAACTTTTGAAAAAATGGTCAATAATTGTCAAAAACTGTCAAAATGGTCAATAATTGTCAAAAACTGTCAAAAATGGTCAACAATTAATTATAAAAAACTGTCAAAAATGGTCTAGTAAGAAAAAAAAGTCTTAGAATATTCCGAGGGTCGCGAACCTTACCGAATCCGTCTTAGATTCAGACAATTTAAAATAATGATTGTAATCACACGCAATACACTTTCTTTCTCTCTCTCTCTCCCATTTCCCTCTCTCTTCCATATCTCACTTTTTTTCTCTCTCATCTTTCTCTCTTTTTCCCATCTCTCTCTATTTCCTATCTCCCTCTTTCTCTCTTTCCTTTATCTCTCTCTTTCCCATCTCTCTTCTCTCTCTATTCCAAATCTGTCTCTCCCATCTCTCTCCCTCTCTCTAATATTTCTTTCACTCTCTCCCATCTCTCTCTTTCTCTCTCTCTCTCCCATCTTTCTCTCCCATTTCCCTCTCTTTTCCATATCTCACTTTTTTTCTCTCTCATCTTTCTCTCTTTTTCCCTTCTCTCTCTATTTCCTATCTCCCTCTTTCTCTCTTTCCTTTATCTCTCTCTTTCCCATCTCTCTTCTCTCTCTATTCCAAATCTGTCTCTCCCATCTCTCTCCCTCTCTCTAATATTTCTTTCACTCTCTCCCATCTCTCTCTTTCTCTCTCTCTCCCATCTTTCTCTCTATCCCATCTCTCTCTTCCATCTTTCTTTCTTTCTTTCCTATCTCTTTCGCTTCATAAAAAATCTTGTACGGAAACTTTAGAATCGTACTGTATAAATATACGAAAGGTAATCAACCCGAAATCGATTGACAAATCCACCAGTTGTTTTTATTTAGAAGAAACATTGTGAAAATATTGTATACAAAATTATTCGTAAACACCAACAATAGTTGTTATCGAACACTATACCTATATCTATTTGGTAGGTTAGTATTATTTTATTTTTTTGTAGAAACTAGAACAAAAAAACTATACGCATGACCTCTTTTCAATGGCAAGAGACCTAACGGCGTAATTTAACTCAACCTGTCACTTTGAATTTCGTAATTACTATTTATTATTTTAAATACACAACAAGTTTATTTTTTATCTTATAACCTAGAAATTCTATTTAAATTTGCTTGCCAGAGAGTGCCTCTGGAAAATACAAAAGCCTTCACCAAACTGAGTTAGTCCGGCGGCAGTGCCATATTAAGAGGTGTCGATTTTTGTTTAATTTTTTTAATTTTAAGGTGTTTTCTCTGGTCTAACCAAATGAAAGGGGTACATTTTCAAATACCTATTTATGTATAACTTTTCATTTTGATAGGTTTGGAAAACTTTGGTATTAAAATAAAGACTAACCTGAAAAACTTTTTTTTAAAACATGAAATATACTCAACAAAATACTGAAAAAATTAGGTTAGAATTTACCATTCCCTTACTAGGTGACTGTTTAGGTGGAGAAAATTAGACCCCTAAGTATAGGGCTGCCTTAGACCGGTTTAGGTGAAGATTTGACTTGGTGGAAATAAAATCGACCCCTAACATAAAGATATTTTCTACCTAGAGTTAAGTAAGCCCTAAAAATGTTGGTGGAATTGGGCATAATTCTCTAAAGACCTAGAGGTCCTAACTATACCGAGAGAGAGAAACAGTTCCTTATATAATATGAAATAAAAATCTTCCATCAAACAACAGTTTCTTTGTAAAATCTAAATGTCTTAAAAAAGGATAAATTGTCCATTGTGTGAAAATAATTTGGCCGAAGAAGTAGCCGTTTCGTAAACCATGTTCTATGATTTCTAGTACATCTAAATCATCGTTGAAAATATCCATTTTCTTATACCAGGAAGAAAGCTACTTTTAGGTTAACAGAAGTTTTCTTGTAAGCCCCCGAAATTGACGGCTTAAATTAAGGGAGGTTTAAATTGAGTTTGACATACGGTGCATCAAAAATATTAACTTTAAGCGACCCTTAACCCTAAAATTGAGTTAAAATAGTCAGTGCAATTGGCTCTTAATAACTGGTAGAAGAAATATCTTATGGCTCGCACGATAACCATATTTATATCCTTTGGATTTATTAGCAAATTTGCGTGCTCGTATTTCACAATTTTCTACGACGTAAAACGTAAACGGGAAAATACCCATAGCTATTCACCAATCGATGACAATTAGTGACGTCACTAGAATAAAATGTGTCAACGGTGACAAGGTTGCTTTATGCGAGGGTTGAAAATGATTGGGTTCGTTATATCCGTTTCCCAACGAGGGTTGATTAGATTTATTATGGTATTGGAAACTATTTCGAATAAATAGAGGATTTTCCGTTGTTTTTCTTCAAGTTTTCGGTTTGTCTAACGGAAATATGAGGCAGAGAACTAATTAAATGAAAAACTAGTCTTTAGTAACAAAAATTAACGGTGGCAACCTCTATGTCATGTGTCATATGTTTTTCTTACAATCAAACACTAGTTCTATGGTCGGAACCAACGAAATCAACAAAATTATATATTTGACCAAAAATGGCAACTTTGTGGTTATTTAATAGGTTTTAACTTTGATTAAAAGCAATTTCGTTCCTTCCAAACCTCTCCTCTCCCCTCGATTAATACATACATTCAGTTTATCAAAAATAATGTATAAATAAAAGTTTTTGCGTCGCAATAAACGTGCCCTTTGTTAATAATAATTGCGGCAAGTTAGATTACAATTAACAATGTGCTGATGTATTTCCTTTTTTTTTTTTCATTCTTCATATTGCACGGTTTTGTGTTTCAGGAGTTCATCGTATGATTCTCTAGACGCGACGTGGATTTTTGCTGACTGACACGGTTTTGAAACAGTGTCACCTTGCTTAGTCGAACTAACCCGGAGGATAACCTTTCTCTGGATCGGTTATCTAGACGGATAAGGAACTGAGACACACATCTACAAGTAGTGATATGGAAAGTACAAAAGATAATATTCAGAGATTCGTTTACAGATCTTTTTTCTCATGGAAAAAAATTGTGGGTTTTCTACAACTCTATAGGTGCAGCGTTAATTTTTAGTCGATTAAAAAGTTTTTTTATTAGATTTTATCTGGAAATTTCATAAAAATGCTCGGAAAAGGCTATTTTTAGAAAAAATTTTGCTTCTAGACAAGAAATTTCATTAGTTACAACGTTGTTATGGTCACCAATCGAATCAGGAGAAATTTTGAATTGATATTTCCAAATATTAAGGGAATTAAAAGAGAGATATTTAAATCGTGAAATATTTACGAAAAAAAATTTTGTGGCACGAAAAATACTAAAAATTCGTAATAAATGGTTTTTTGGGACGAGAAATCGACTGGCATAGTCAGTTTTTTGATAAAATCATTATTTCGTCTTCAAATAGTGTCATGAAATTTTCGAAAATCCACTTTTCAAAACAAAAACATAACTCGACTAATTGGAGAGATAGAACGTTCTAATGTTCACCAATCGATTCAGGGGAAAATTTTACATGTTTAAGTGAATTTTGAGTCGATATTTCCAAGCAATAAGGAAGTTAGCAAAAAGGAATTTATATCACGAAATATTTCCATTGGTTCTAAATTTTCGACCAAAAAAAAATGAAAAATGCTAAAAATTCGTAATAAGGGGTTTTTTGGGACGAGAAATCAACTGGCATAGTCAGTATTTTGATAAAATCATTATTTCGTCTTCAAATAGAGTCATGAAATTTTCGAAAATCCACTTTTCCAAACAAAAAATACTCATAACTCGACTAATTGGAAAGATAGAACGTTCTAGTCTTCACCAATCGATTAAGGGGAAAATTTTATATATTTGAGTGCATTTTGAGTCAATATTTTCAAGCAATAAGGAAGTTAGCAAAAAGGAATTTATATCACGAAATATTTCCATACTTACCCCTTGGTTCTAAATTTTCGACCAAAAAAAAATGAAAAATGCTAAAAATTCGTAATAAGGGGATTTTTGGGACGAGAAATCAACTGGCACAGTGAGTTTTTTGATAAAATCATTATTTCGTCATCAAATAGAGTCATTAAATTTTCGAAAATCCACTTTTCAAAACAAAAAATACTCATAACCCGACTAATTTGAAAGATAGAACGTTCTAGTCTTCACCAATCGATTCAGGGGAAAATTTTACATGTTTATGTGAATTTTGAGTCGATATTTCCAAGCAGTAAGGAAGTTAGCAAAAAGGAATTTATATCACGAAATATTTTCATACTTACCCCTTGGTTCTAAATTTTCGACCAAAAAAAAATGAAAAATGCTAAAAATTCGTAATAAGGGGTTTTTTGGGACGAGAAATCAACTGACACAGTCAGTTTCTTGATAAAATCATTATTTCGTCTTCAAATAGAGTCGTGAAATTTTCGAAAATCCACTTTTCCAAACAAAAAATACTCATATCTCGACTAATTGGAAAGATAGAACGTTCTAGTCTTCACCAATCGATTCAGGGGAAAATTTTACATGTTTGAGTGAATTTTGAGTCGATATTTCCAAGCAATAAGGAAGTTGGCAAAAAACAATTTATATCACGAAATATTTCCATATGGTTGTAAATTTTCGACAAAAAAAATGAAAAATTCTGAAAATTCGTAATAAGAGGTTTTTTGGGACGAGAAATCGACTGGCATAGTAACTTTTTTGATAAAATCATTATTTCGCCTTCAAATAGAGTCATGAAATTTTCGAAAATCCACTTTTCCAAACAAAAAATATTCATATCTCGACTAATTGGAAAGATAGAACGTTCTAGTCTTCACCAATCGATTCAGGGGAAAATTTTACATATTTAAGTGAATTTTGAGTCGATATTTCCAAGCAATAAGGATGTTAGCAAAAAGCAATTTATATCACGAAATATTTCCATATGGTTGTAAATTTTCGTCAAAAAAAATGAAAAATTTTAAAAATTCGTAATAAGAGGTTTTTTTGGACGAGAAATCAACTGGCACAGTCAGTTTTTTTATAAAATCAGTATTTCGTCTTCAAATAGAGTCATGAAATTTTCGAAAATCCACTTTTCCAAAAAAAAATACTCATATCTCGACTAATTGGAAAGATAGAACGTTCTAGTCTCCACCAATCGATTCAGGGGAAAATTTTACATATTTAAGTGAATTTTGAGTCGATATTTCCAAGCAATAAGGAAGTTAGCAAAAAGCAATTTATATCACGAAATATTTCCATATGGTTGTAAATTTTCGTCAAAAAAAATGAAAATTTTTAAAAATTCGTAATAAGAGGTTTTTTTGGACGAGAAATCAACTGGCACAGTCAGTTTTTTTATAAAATCAGTATTTCGTCTTCAAATAGAGTCATGAAATTTTCGAAAATCCACTTTTCCAAAAAAAAATACTCATATCTCGACTAATTGGAAAGATAGAACGTTCTAGTCTCCACCAATCGATTCAGGGGAAAATTTTACATATTTAAGTGAATTTTGAGTCGATATTTCCAAGCAATAAGGAAGTTAGCAAAAAGCAATTTATATCACGAAATATTTCCATATGGTTGTAAATTTTCGACAAAAAAAATGAAAAATTTTAAAACTTCGTAATAAGAGGTTTTTTTGGACGAGAAATCAACTGGCACAGTCAGTTTTTTGATAAAATCATTATTTCGTCTTCAAATAGAGTCATGAAATTTTCGAAAATCCACTTTTCCAAACAAAAAATACTCATAACTCGACTAATTGGAAAGATAGAACGTTCTAGTCTTCACCAATCGATTCAGGGGAAAATTTTACGTATTTGAGTGAATTTTGAGTCGATATTTCCAAGCAATAAGGAAGTTAGCAAAAAGGAATTTATATCACGAATTATTTTCGTACACCCGTTGGTTCTAAATTTTCGACCAAAAAAAATGAAAAATGCTAAAAATTCGTAATAAGGGGTTTTTTGGGACGAGAAATCAACTGTCACAGTCAGTATTTTGATAAAATTATTATTTCGTCTTCAAATAGAGTCACGAAATTTTCGAAAATCCACTTTTCAAAACAAAAAATATTCATATCTCGACTAATTGGAAAGATAGAACGTTCTAGTCTTCACCAATCGATTCAGGGGAAAATTTTACGTATTTGAGTGAATTTTGAGTCGATATTTCCAAGCAATAAGGAAGTTAGCAAAAAGGAATTTATATCACGAATTATTTTCGTACACCCGTTGGTTCTAAATTTTCGACCAAAAAAAATGAAAAATGCTAAAAATTCGTAATAAGGGGTTTTTTGGGACGAGAAATCAACTGTCACAGTCAGTATTTTGATAAAATTATTATTTCGTCTTCAAATAGAGTCACGAAATTTTCGAAAATCCACTTTTCAAAACAAAAAATATTCATATCTCGACTAATTGGAAAGATAGAACGTTCTAGTCTTCACCAATCGATTCAGGGGAAAATTTTACATATTTAAGTGAATTTTGAGTCGATATTTCCAAGCAATAAGGAATTTAGCAAAAAGCAATTTATATCACGAAATATTTCCATATGGTTGTAAATTTTCGACAAAAAAAATGAAAAATTTTAAAACTTCGTAATAAGAGGTTTTTTTGGACGAGAAATCAACTGGCACAGTCAGTTTTTTTATAAAATCATTATTTCGTCTTCAAATAGAGTCATGAAATTTTCGAAAATCCACTTTTCCAAACAAAAAATACTCATAACTCGACTAATTGGAAAGATAGAACGTTCTAGTCTTCACCAATCGATTCAGGGGAAAATTTTACGTATTTGAGTGAATTTTGAGTCGATATTTCCAAGCAATAAGGAAGTTAGCAAAAAGGAATTTATATCACGAATTATTTTCGTACACCCGTTGGTTCTAAATTTTCGACCAAAAAAAATGAAAAATGCTAAAAATTCGTAATAAGGGGTTTTTTGGGACGAGAAATCAACTGTCACAGTCAGTATTTTGATAAAATTATTATTTCGTCTTCAAATAGAGTCACGAAATTTTCGAAAATCCACTTTTCAAAACAAAAAATATTCATATCTCGACTAATTGGAAAGATAGAACGTTCTAGTCTTCACCAATCGATTCAGGGGAAAATTTTACATATTTAAGTGAATTTTGAGTCGATATTTCCAAGCAATAAGGAATTTAGCAAAAAGCAATTTATATCACGAAATATTTCCATATGGTTGTAAATTTTCGACAAAAAAAATGAAAAATTTTAAAACTTCGTAATAAGAGGTTTTTTTGGACGAGAAATCAACTGGCACAGTCAGTTTTTTTATAAAATCATTATTTCGTCTTCAAATAGAGTCACGAAATTTTCGAAAATCCACTTTTCAAAACAAAAAATACTCATATCTCGAATAATTGGAAATATAGAACGTTCTAGTCTTCACCAATCGATAGAGGGGAAAATTTTACATGTTTATGTGAATTTTGAGTCGATATTTCCAAGCAATAAGGAAGTTAGCAAAAAGGAATTTATATCACGAATTATTTTCGTACACCCGTTGGTTCTAAATTTTCGACCAAAAAAAATGAAAAGTGCTAAAAATTCGTAATAAGGGGTTTTTTGGGACGAGAAATCAACTGACACAGTCAGTTTCTTGATAAAATCATTATTTCGTCTTCAAATAGAGTCATGAAATTTTCGAAAATCCACTTTTCCAAACAAAAAATATTCATAACTCGACTAATTGGAAATATAGAACGTTCTAGTCTTCACCAATCGATTCAGGGGAAAATTTTACGTATTTGAGTGAATTTTGAGTCGATTTTTCCAAAGCAATAAGGAAGTTAGCATAAAGCAATTTATATCACGAAATATTTCCATATGGTTGTGAATTTTCGACCAGAAAATATGAAAAATTTTAAAAATTCGTAATAAGAGGTTTTTTGAGAAATCGACTGGAACAGTCAGTTTTTTGATAAAATAATTGTTTAACCTACAAATAAAGTCATGAAATTTTTGGAAAAAAAACACATTTTTAACTAAATACCACAAAATACACGAATATTGAACTGCGTTTCCATCGTATAAAATAATTTTATAAGAAACAACAATAGTAAACATCAAAAATTACTTTGGTCCAAATATATTTTTGAATTTTCAGAAAATTGTGTTCTCAAAACTAATGCAAATACCAGGAATACACAAAATTTAAAAAGAAATTTCTTCGATAGATCTTTCCATTGAAAATATGGAAAAACTAACGAAAATTCAGTTTAAAAAAAAATCAAATTCTTCCAGTACCGTTCGTTATTCAAAAAAGAAGAATAAACTTTGATTAATCCCCCCAAACTCCATCTAGACTTATCTCCCTCTCGCTCAGTTTCCAACTTCCCCTTATAAAATAGTAAACAAAGATAAACAAAATCTATTTTTATCTAAACCCATTTAAAGGCTAATCTTAAACTTCAACTAACTCCCAGCCTTGACCTACATACACACCCCTCCGGATTGAATCGTTCCCCTTTCTACCAACTGAAAAATTACGTCGATACGCTCTATCAATCCGGGTCAATGATGTCATCATCAAGAATCAGAATTCCTCAAACTAAAGCCTTCTACTTTTTTTCTATTACTTTCACATCTACGACGAAGAGGGTGCAGGGCTGATACCGTTCGATATCAAGACCAAGGGTAACGCTGTTTTAAAAGTAATAAATGAAAATTTCATTGAAAATATACGGAGTGCAAAAATGTTAAATTTGAAACACCCTACTACAATACGAGGATTGTCTTGTTAAAATAAGCCCAAAATGTAATATCATCTGGTTTTGCTTAAAGCAGATCGGTATTTGTAGTTACGAAGGGTCTCTTTTACCATTTGAAACTGTTTTTGATTCGTTCTATTTGAGTTCTTAATAAAGTTAGTCTGCATTGAAAATTCAACAGAGTTTCGAAAAACCAGCCCCCAACGACGAATGATCCTCCACCAATACAATGCACTCCTCAACACATCTCGAATTTCTGGACCACCCTCTATACAATTTTAATTTTATTCAAAATTAATATATTAGCGTTTCCCTACTTTTTTTTAAAATTCTCAGTGGATCAAGAAACCGTTCGCTCTCTCCTAGATGCTTGTTTCGCTCGCAGGTGAACATAATTAGGTTGGGCGTCGAAATAAGATGCGCCGTCGCGACGTCGCGTGGACGCCGCTCTCCAATAGAATGCTGACGTTGCTTTATTGGTCACCCAGTCACTTTTGACCCGACCCTCTCTCTATACCGGGATACGTCTGTGACGTAATTTTTATTAATTTTGTTTTGTTGCTTATATTTCAGAAGTGGGATCAAATGATGCTGGAAAAAAATGGTACTTGATTGCAAAACGAGATTTATTATACTGAAGCTTCAACAAGTGTTTTTTAGTGATCTAGGTGAATCAAATTTGATATTTTCAGGGTTTTTAGAGACTCTGAATGAAAAAATGGAAGACTCTTAATTAAATTGCTCAGAATCTACGGGAATTTGGTACAGGTACCGTTAATGAAAAGAATTTTTAAAATGGGGGGCTTCTTTTGAGAGAAAATGTAAAAGTTGACCATTACCCCTTTCATTTCCGGAATTTCTGAACCTAAAATTTTGAAAAAAATAATTCTTTCTTCTTAGATTACTTGCCAGAATTTTTTTATAATTTAAAAAAATATTTCATTCATAAATAGATAAAAATTTGGATGAACTGAAACTAAAACAAAACAAATTTAATATCGCCGACTGAAACTCGATCATTTCCTTCGATTGATTATCTAATAAATATTTCCTTTCAAGATAATCGGTACTTAACGTCTGGTCCGATGGTCGTTCCGTCGTTCGGTACTCATTGCCGCACAAAATAGAACGTGCTTCTTTCAAATACTTTTGAATAAACAAAATAAACGACTTCCATTGATATTTAATATTAGAAATGGGTTGTGACGAACTTTTCGTCTCCCAATAAATCGCAGTGACAAATCACCGCGACTTTTAAATTTATAAAATGGAAACTAAGTTTTCTCAGACACATTTATCTAAGAAAATCCACTAATTCGACCCCGTAGATTACGAAAATGTTCATGAAAAATGTCTAAAGTACCTAGTAAATTTTTTTTTCGAATTTAAGTAGGTACCTACATCTCACTTTTGCATACCCTCGTATACAAAATATCGTAGATACGATGTTGCTGATTTTTTTTCATATTTGTTTATTATTTGAAAGTGTGTATCTAAAATTTCAGCTCAAAATTCTCATTATTATGGACTTTATGATTTTTAGAATGAATGCGTGTATTTTCGATTATAACATTACCTACTTACATCACTTTTACATTTACCAAATCGAAACTAAGTTTTCTCGTACACTTTTATACATGGAAATCCACTAATTTGACCCCGTAGATTACGAAAATGTTCATGAAAAATGTCTAAAGTCCCTAGTAGTTTTTATTTATTTCGAATTTAAGTAGGTACCTACATCTCACTTTTGCATACCCTCGTATACAAAATATCGTAGATACGATGTTGCTGATTTTTTTCCATATTTGTTTATTATTTGAAAGTGTGTATCTAAAATTTCAGCTCAAAATTACAATTATTATGAGCTGTATGATTTTTTGAATTAATGCGTGTATTTTCGATTATAACATTACCTACTTACATCACTTTTACATTTACCAAATCGAAACTAAGTTTTCTCGGACACTTTTATATATGGAAATCCACTAATTCGACTCCGTAGATTACGAAAATGTTCATAAAAAATGTCTATAGTCCCTAGTAATTTTTATTTATTTCGAATTTAAGTAGGTACCTACATCTCACTTTTGCATACCCCCGTATACAAAATATCGTAGATACGATATTTCTGATTTTTTTCCATATTTGTTTATTATTTGAAAGTGTGTATCTAAAATTTCAGCTCAAAATTACAATTATTATGAGCTGTATGATTTTTTGAATTAATGCGTGTATTTTCGGTTATAACATTACCTACTTACATCACTTTTAAATTCACCAAATCGAAACTAAGTTTTCTCGGACACTTTTATATATGGAAATCCACTAATTCGACCCTGTAGATTACGAAAATGTTGATAAAAAAAGTCTAAAGTCCCTAGTAATTTTTATTTATTTCGAATTTAAGTAGGTACCTACATCTCACTTTTGCATACCCCCGTATACAAAATATCGTAGATACGATATTTCTGATTTTTTTCCATATTTGTTTATTATTTGAAAGTGTGTATCTAAAATTTCAGCTCAAAATTACAATTATTATGAGCTGTATGATTTTTTGAATTAATGCGTGTATTTTCGGTTATAACATTACCTACTTACATCACTTTTAAATTCACCAAATCGAAACTAAGTTTTCTCGGACACTTTTATATATGGAAATCCACTAATTCGACCCTGTAGATTACGAAAATGTTGATAAAAAAAGTCTAAAGTCCCTAGTAATTTTTATTTATTTCGAATTTAAGTAGGTACCTACATCTCACTTTTGCATACCCTCGTATACAAAATATCGTAGATACGATATTGCCGATTTTTTTCCATACTTGTTTATTATTTAAAAGTGTGGATCTAAAATTTCAGCTCAAAATTCACATTATTATGTTCTCTATGTTTTTTTGAATTAATGCGTGTATTTTCGATTATAACATTACCTACTTACATCACTTTTAAATTTACCAAATCGAAACTAAGTTTTCTCGGACACTTTTATATATGGAAATCCACTAATTCGACTCCGTAGATTACGAAAATGTTCATAAAAGATGTCTAAAGTTCCTAGTAAATTTTTTTTTCGAATTTCAGTAGTTACCTACCTACCTCTCACTTTTGCATACCCTCGTATACAAAATATCGTAGATACGATGTTGCTGATTTTTTTCCATATTTGTTCATTATTTGAGAGTGTATATCTAAAATTTCAGTTCAAAATTCCCATTATTATGGGCTCTATGATTTTTTGATTTAAGGCGTGTATTTTTGACTAGAACAATCTCACTTTCAAAATCTCAAAATCGGAATAGTTTTCTCGTACACTTTTATATATGGAAATCCACTAATTCGACCCCGTATATTACGAAAATGTCCATGAAAAATGGCTAAAGTCCATATAGTAAAATAATTGGGCAAATTTTTTCATACATGTTGAAAATAATTGGAAATAATATACTTTAGACTTTACAAACAAATTTCATTGTTTTTGGTAACTTTTCAAATTATCCTTTCCAGGACAATCAGTTTTTTCCTTAGATCATGATTGTCATTTTGTAATTTTATGTAATCCTATTTTTCCTCTCTCTACCCTAGTTTTCTCCATAATATGACTATATATGGAAAAGTTTAACCATTTTCTATCCGAAACTCTGAATTCTGAATTCAAATTGTATATCTATAGCTCAAAGGTGACTCTATTTTAATTTTATAGATAAGGGATCTTGGATTTGGAAGAAAAAAATCAAAATTAAATGGGAAATGTAACTATACAACCCCCCTATACAACCCCCCGAAAATTTGGTATTTTAAGCAATTTTGCGTAGTGCGTTAGTTCAATGTCGAACAGGGCGTGATTGGGTAGCTTTATTGGGTTTTTTGCTTTTTCAGGTACATTCTGGATCCTACGCGTTCCATGGCCTTATTATGACGTACATCTTCCTCCAATTTTTTTGAGCATTCTTGGCATCAATAATGGTCTTTGCAATTCCAGCAGCACCACCTGTCAAAGCTCCAAGTGCCGAAAGTCCAGCAAACAAGGGTATGAGTGGAAGGAAACCTCCAGATTTAACTGGTATTACTCGAGGAACATCAACTCGCTTTGAACCTCCAAATTGTTTAATTAGCACTTTGGCTGCTCGCAAAGCAAACAGTGTCTTTCAAAGATGATCCATTTTTCATGGTTTTTCCCACCTTCAGCACAACATCTCGATGAAAGGAACGACGTTTCTGAGAACGACGACGACGACATCCCATTCCCATTTTTACAGTACTGATGCCCTCCAGGAAGATGAAGCTCAAATGGTATTGTTAGTTGGCAGCTAATAACACAAAAGTTCATGCCAAAGCTTCGGTTTAAAACTACCCTTCTAGTTCAAGGTCAAAGCTTGTCTATGATTTCTACAAAATACTCAAGAATTCCATATTTCAGGCCCAAATTTCCCTATGTCAGTACAGGTGTGATATAATAAGTAAAAGTAAAGTTTAAATATGTTATTTCGATCCTATCAGTGTTCCCAGCTCTCAAAATTTTTTCTTTCTAAAGTTCCAACCAAAATCCCCTAGCATATTTAGTAACACCTTCATTTTTTTAACTTAAAAAAAGAAATATTCGAAGTTAAAAAAATACCCCTAAAAAAATCCCATTTGACTTTTTCGCCCTAAATTTGGAGGGAAAACCTCTAAGTTGGTAAGCATGGATCCTATCGTAAATATTTTTGATGGAAAATTTTCTACTCATAACACTCTTCTGGTTTTAAAAAAAATAGCCACGCGCTAGACAAATTTATTTTGCATAGAAACAGCGTGAGAATAATAAAGGCTAATATTTATTTCATTTCCTCAAAATCGAAATGATAAATTATTGACCCCACAGTTACAATGTTTATAATTAATATTTTTAATTAAGATAATTGATATGTTGCATACATTTATCGATTTATTGAACTTTAATTTTAAAAATTGAAAATTTGATACATTGTAATCAATTTTTGGAGATAAAGGAAATTGTATGAAATTTCCTAAATAAAACAAGTATTTATTCTTCTTGTAAAATCGATTTTTTTTTTACTAATTATTACTTAATATCGTGTGGAATTTCAATTCTGATTTGTCAATGAAAAGGATCCATTCATGATTATTCTCTCTATCAAATAATAATTAATTATGTCAGCAAATCTTATCATTTACACTTCGGGTCTATCAGTGAGAATTAAATTTTTTCAGCGTTCCACACTGACAATGAGATTTATGTTGTTTTAATTTGTGATAATAATTAAAGCTTATATTGCAAATAATATTAAAAAGCTAGAGGTGGTAAAATGTTGAACAATTGAAATTTCAATAGTGGATGAGATCAATCAAAATTTGTTAATTTTTGGGGTTGAAGAATGTAAGCCAAAAGTAAACAGGGTAGACTAAGTAGTTGAGAAAGGGTGGCTTAATAAGTAGTAATTTTACTATTCATATCTGAACATGTCGGTTGATAAACATTGACAAAGACCAGAAGGTTTTCAGAAAAACAGACTAGGATCGTAATTTTTTCAAAAAATACAAAGGGGGTGCTGGGAAAAATGAAAATTTTATCAATTACGTATATAGATTTCGGTGGGGATTGGCTGGAGGTCCAATATGTGATTTGGCTTCCTGAAAGCATCGAAGCAGACCAAAATGTGTCAAGAAAAAAAGCGTGGGTACATTTTTTCAAAAAATTCGAAGATGATGTTGGGGAAAGTTTCATCAACAACTTCTGAAGATCTCGATTTGCATTTATAGAATGGCTTAAGAAGTGATTTGGCTTCCTGAAAACATCAACAAAGACCAGAAGATTTCTAAAAAAAGAACCTAGGGCTACTTTTTTCAAAAAATTATAAAGGTGGTGCAGGGAAAAAAGAACTTTCCCCAATCAGGACTAAATACCTCCCAGGAAGTTCCAAGAAGTGACTTGGATTCTTGTAAACATCGACACAGACCAAAATAGGTCCAGAAAAAGAGCCTGGAGTACATTTTTTCAAAAAATTCGAAGATGAGGTTGGGAAAATGGAAGTTTCATCAACAACATCTGTTGATCTCGATGGGCATTTATAGAATGGTTTAAGAAGTGATTTGGTTTTCTGAAAACATCAACAAAGACCAGAAGATTTCTAAGAAAAAGAACTTGGGGCTACTTTTTTCCAAAAAATTACAAAGGTGGTGCTGAGGAGAAAAAAGAAATTTCCCCAATCAGGACTAAATATCTCCCAGGAAGGTCAAAGAAGTGACTTGGCTTCCTGTAAACATCGTCACAGACCAAAATAGGTCCAGAAAAAGAGCCTGGAGTACATTTTTTCAAAAAATTCGAAGATAAGGTTGGGGAAATGGAAGTTTCATCAACAACTTCTGAAGATCTCGATTGGCATTTATAGAATGGCTTAAGAAGTGATTTGGCTTCCTGGAAACATCAACAAAGACCAAAAGATTTCTAAAAAAAGAACCTGGGGCTACCTTTTTCAAAAAATTATAAAGGTGGTACTGGGAAAGAAGAAATTGCCCCAATCAGGACTAAATATCTCCCAGGAAGGTCAAAGAAGTGACTTGGCTTCCTGTAAACATCGACAAAGACCAAAATGTGTCCAGAAAAAGAGCCTGTGGTCACGTTTTTTCAAAAAATTCGAAGATAAGGTTGGGGAAATGGAAGTTTCATCAACAACTTCTGAAGATCTCGATTGGCATTTATAGAATGGCTTAAGAAGTGATTTGGCTTCCTGAAAACATCAACAAAGACCAGAAGATTTCTAAAAAAGAACCTGGGGCTACCTTTTTCAAAAAATTATAAAGGTGGTACTGGGAAAAAAGAAATTTCCCCAATCAGGACTAAATATCTCCCAGGAAGGTCAAAGAAGTGACTTGGCTTCCTGTTAACATCGACGAAGACCAAAAGGTGTCCAGAAAAATAGCCTGTGGTCACGTTTTTTCGAAAAATTCGAAGATAAGGTTGGGGAAATGGAAATTTCATCAACAACTTCTGAAGATCTCGATTGGCATTTATAGAATGGCTTAAGAAGTGATTTGGCTTCCTGAAAACATCAACAAAGACCAGAAGGTTTCTAAAAAAAGAACCTGGGGCTACCTTTTTCAAAAAATTATAAAGGTGGTACTGGGAAAGAAGAAATTTCCCCAATCAGGACTAAATATCTCCCAGGAAGGTCAAAGAAGTGACTTGGCTTCCTGTTAACATCGACGAAGACCAAAAGGTGTCCAGAAAAATAGCCTGTGGTCACGTTTTTTCAAAAAATTCGAAGATAAGGTTGGGGAAATGGAAGTTTCATCAACAACTTCTGAAGATCTCGATTGGCATTTATAGAATGGCTTAAGAAGTGATTTGGCTTCCTGAAAACATCAACAAAGACCAGAAGATTTCTAAAAAAGAACCTGGGGCTACCTTTTTCAAAAAATTATAAAGGTGGTACTGGGAAAAAATAAATTTCCCCAATCAGGACTAAATATCTCCCAGGAAGGTCAAAGAAGTGACTTGGCTTCCTGTTAACATCGACGAAGACCAAAAGGTGTCCAGAAAAAGAGCCTGTGGTCACGTTTTTTCAAAAAATTCGAAGATAAGGTTGGGGAAATGGAAGTTTCATCAACAACTTCTGAAGATCTCGATTGGCATTTATAGTATGGCTTAAGAAGTGATTTGGCTTCCTGGAAACATCAACAAAGACCAAAAGATTTCTAAAAAAAGAACCTGGGGCTACCTTTTTCAAAAAATTATAAAGGTGGTACTGGGAAAGAAGAAATTGCCCCAATCAGGACTAAATATCTCCCAGGAAGGTCAAAGAAGTGACTTGGCTTCCTGTAAACATCGACAAAGACCAAAATGTGTCCAGAAAAAGAGCCTGTGGTCACGTTTTTTCAAAAAATTCGAAGATAAGGTTGGGGAAATGGAAGTTTCATCAACAACTTCTGAAGATCTCGATTGGCATTTATAGAATGGCTTAAGAAGTGATTTGGCTTCCTGAAAACATCAACAAAGACCAGAAGATTTCTAAAAAAGAACCTGGGGCTACCTTTTTCAAAAAATTATAAAGGTGGTACTGGGAAAAAAGAAATTTCCCCAATCAGGACTAAATATCTCCCAGGAAGGTCAAAGAAGTGACTTGGCTTCCTGTAAACATCGACGAAGACCAAAAGGAGTCCAGAAAAATAGCCTGTGGTCACGTTTTTTCAAAAAATTCGAAGATGAGGCTGGGGAAATGGAAGTTTCATCAATAACGACTGAAGATCTCGATTGGCATTTATAGAATGGCTTAAGAAGTGATTTGGCTTCCTGGAAACATCAACAAAGACCAAAAGATTTCTAAAAAAAGAACCTGGGGCTACCTTTTTCAAAAAATTATAAAGGTGGTACTGGGAAAGAAGAAATTGCCCCAATCAGGACTAAATATCTCCCAGGAAGGTCAAAGAAGTGACTTGGCTTCCTGTAAACATCGACAAAGACCAAAATGTGTCCAGAAAAAGAGCCTGTGGTCACGTTTTTTCAAAAAATTCGAAGATAAGGTTGGGGAAATGGAAGTTTCATCAACAACTTCTGAAGATCTCGATTGGCATTTATAGAATGGCTTAAGAAGTGATTTGGCTTCCTGAAAACATCAACAAAGACCAGAAGATTTCTAAAAAAGAACCTGGGGCTACCTTTTTCAAAAAATTATAAAGGTGGTACTGGGAAAAAAGAAATTTCCCCAATCAGGACTAAATATCTCCCAGGAAGGTCAAAGAAGTGACTTGGCTTCCTGTAAACATCGACGAAGACCAAAAGGAGTCCAGAAAAATAGCCTGTGGTCACGTTTTTTCAAAAAATTCGAAGATGAGGCTGGGGAAATGGAAGTTTCATCAATAACGACTGAAGATCTCGATTGGCATTTATAGAATGGCTTAAGAAGTGATTTGGCTTCCTGGAAACATCAACAAAGACCAAAAGATTTCTAAAAAAAGAACCTGGGGCTACCTTTTTCAAAAAATTATAAAGGTGGTACTGGGAAAGAAGAAATTGCCCCAATCAGGACTAAATATCTCCCAGGAAGGTCAAAGAAGTGACTTGGCTTCCTGTAAACATCGACAAAGACCAAAATGTGTCCAGAAAAAGAGCCTGTGGTCACGTTTTTTCAAAAAATTCGAAGATAAGGTTGGGGAAATGGAAGTTTCATCAACAACTTCTGAAGATCTCGATTGGCATTTATAGAATGGCTTAAGAAGTGATTTGGCTTCCTGAAAACATCAACAAAGACCAGAAGATTTCTAAAAAAGAACCTGGGGCTACCTTTTTCAAAAAATTATAAAGGTGGTACTGGGAAAAAAGAAATTTCCCCAATCAGGACTAAATATCTCCCAGGAAGGTCAAAGAAGTGACTTGGCTTCCTGTAAACATCGACGAAGACCAAAAGGAGTCCAGAAAAATAGCCTGTGGTCACGTTTTTTCAAAAAATTCGAAGATGAGGCTGGGGAAATGGAAGTTTCATTAACCACGTCTGAAGATCTCGATTGGCATTTATAGAATGGCTCAAGAAGTGATTTGGCTTCCTGAAAACATCAACAAAGACCAGAAGATTTCTAAAAAAAGAACCTGGGGCTACTTTAATCAAAAAACTACAAAGGTGGTGCTGGGAAAAAAGAAATTCTCCAATCACGACTAAATACCTCCCAGGAAGGTCCAAGAAGTGACTTGGATTCTTGTAAATATCGACACAGACCAAAATAGGTCCAGAAAAAGAGCCTGGGGTACATTTTTTCAAAAAATTCGAAGATGAGGTTGGGAAAATGGAAGTTTCATCAACAACATCTGATGATCTCGATGGACATTTATAGAATGGTTTAAGAAGTGAGTTGGTTTTCTGAAAACATCAACAAAGACCAGAAGATTTCTACGAAAAAGAACTTGGGGCTACTTTTTTCCAAAAAATTACAAAGGTGATGCTGAGAAAAAAAAATTTCCCCAATCACGACTAAATACCTCCCAGGAAGGTCCAAGAAGTAACTTGGCTTCCTGTAAACATCGACACAGACCAAAATGTGTCCAGAAAAAGAGCCTGGGGTAACATTATTTCAAAAAATTCAAAGATGTGGTTGGGGAAATGGAAGTTTCATGAAGACGTCTGAAGATCTCGATGGGAATTTATAGAATGGTTTAAGAAGTGATTTGGCTTCCTAAAAACATCAACAAAGACCAGAAGATTTCTAGAAAAAAGAACCTGCAGCTACTTTTTTTTTAAATTACAAAGGTGGTGCTGGGAAAAAATAAATGTTCTCAATCACGACTAAATATCTCCCAGGAAGGTCGAAGAAGTGACTTGGCTTCCTGAAAACATCGACACAGACCAAAAGGTGTCCAGAAAAATAGCCTGGGTCACATTTTTTCAAAAAATTCGAAGATGAGGCTGGGGAAATGGAAGTTTCATCAACCACGTCTGAAGATCTCGATTGGCATTTATAGAATGGCTTAAGAAGTGATTTGGCTTCCTGAAAACATCAACAGAGACCAGAAGATTTCTAAAAAAAGAACTTGGGGCTACTTTTTTCCAAAAAATTACAAAGGTGGTGCTGAGAAAAAAGAAATTTCCCCAATCAGGACTAAATACCTCCTAGGAAGTTCCAAGAAGTGACTTGGATTCTTGTAAACATCGACACAGACCAACTGAAGGGTTTTCATTTTATAAAACGTCAAAGTAAAACTATTTAAATTTTAAAAAAATTATTTGTTAAGAAGAATATTTGAAAACCCTCCAGTAACTTTTTAACGTACGTTAAAGAATAGTACATTGACATACGCCAAAAATTTTACTAAAATGATGCTTCTGGATCTATTAAGTAGCCTCCTCGTTCACCTGAAGTAAACTCTCTTGATTTTTCATTCCAGTGGTTAGGAAAAACACTTTAAGGACACTCTGTATATTTTTAGTTTTTTTTTTCAGATAGTAAAAATTGTGCGTGTTATATACTGTTAGAGTAGCTTTTGCTCTAAATCTCAATAATATTTTATAATTATTAAATAAAGTTTTATAAATCAGTCAATAATTAATAAAAATCATCTACATTTTGTAAAAATTCTTCTCTATCGTCAATAATAGTCCTGAAACTGTTGTTTTTTACCACCTGAATAAAAAATCGATAGAGTTTACTTCAGGTAAACGAGGAGGCTACTTAATAGATCCAGAAGCCTCTTATTTTTAGAACCCTGATTATTTTAGGAGAGATTTTTAAGATAGTAAATTTGTAGGAATGAATATAAAATGCGGGGTCTTTTAAGAGATATCCTGTACACTAAATAAATAATCAAAATTATTTACATTCTGTAAAAATTCTTCTCTAACGTCAATAATAGTCCAGAAACTGTTTTTCTCAATCACCTGAATAAAAAATCGAGAGAGTTTACTTCAGGTAAACGAGGAGACTACTTAATAGATCTAGAAGCCTCATATTTTAGAAACCTGATTATTTTAGAACAGATTTTAAAGATAGTTCATTTGTAAGAATGAATAAATGAATAGAAAATGCGGGGTCTTTTAAGAGACATCCTGTACACTAAATAAATAATCAAAATCATCTACATTTTCTAAAAATTCTTCACTATCGTCAATAATAGTCCAGAAACTGTATTTCTTTACCACCTGAATAAAAAATCGAGAGAGTTTACTTCAGGTAAACGAGGAGGCTACTTAATAGATCCAGAAGCCTCATATTTTTAGAACCCTGATTATTTTAGGACAGATTTTTAAGATAGAAAATTTGTAAGAATGAATATAAAGTGCGGAGTCTTTTAAGAGACATCCTGTACACTAAATAAATAATCAAAATCATCTACATTTTGTAAAAATTCTTCACTATCGTCAATAATAGTCCAGAAACTGTTTTTCTCAACCACCTGAATGAAAAATCGAGAGAGTTTACTTCAGGTAAACGAGGAGGCTACTTAATAGATCCAGAAGCCTCATATTTTTAGAACCCTGATTATTTTAGGACAGATTTTTAAGATAGAAAATTTGTAAGAATGAATATAAAGTGCGGAGTCTTTTAAGAGACATCCTGTACACTAAATAAATAATCAAAATCATCTACATTTTGTAAAAATTCTTCTCTATCGTCAATAATAATCCAGAAACTGTATTTCTTTACCATCTGAATGAAAAATCGAGAGAGTTTACTTCAGGTAAACGAGGAGACTACTTAATAGATCTAGAAGCCTCATATTTTAGAAACCTGATTATTTTAGAACAGATTTTAAAGATAGTTCATTTGTAAGAATGAATAAATGAATAGAAAATGCGGGGTCTTTTAAGAGACATCCTGTACACTAAATAAATAATCAAAATCATCTACATTTTCTAAAAATTCTTCACTATCGTCAATAATAGTCCAGAAACTGTATTTCTTTACCACCTGAATAAAAAATCGAGAGAGTTTACTTCAGGTAAACGAGGAGGCTACTTAATAGATCCAGAAGCCTCTTATTTTTAGAACCCTGACTATTTTAGGGGAGATTTTAAAGATAGTAGATTAGTAAGAATGAATATAAAGTGCGGAGTTTTTTAAGAGACATCCTGTACACTAAATAAATAATCAAAATCATCTACATTTTGTAAAAATTCTTCTCTATCGTCAATAATAGTCCAAAAACTGTATTTCTTTACCACCTGAATAAAAAATCGAGAGAGTTTACTTCAGGTAAACGAGAAGGCTACTTAATAGATCCAGAAGCCTCATATTTTTAGAACCCTGATTATTTTAGAACAGATTTTAAAGATAGTTCATTTGTAAGGATGAATAAATGAATAGAAAATGCGGGGTCTTTTAAGAGACATCCTGTACACTAAATAAATAATCAAAATCATCTACATTTTCTAAAAATTCTTCACTATCGTCAATAATAGTCCAGAAACTGTATTTCTTTACCACCTGAATAAAAAATCGAGAGAGTTTACTTCAGGTAAACGAGGAGGCTACTTAATAGATCCAGAAGCCTCTTATTTTTAGAACCCTGACTATTTTAGGGGAGATTTTAAAGATAGTAGATTAGTAAGAATGAATATAAAGTGCGGAGTTTTTTAAGAGACATCCTGTACACTAAATAAATAATCAAAATCATCTACATTTTGTAAAAATTCTTCTCTATCGTCAATAATAGTCCAAAAACTGTATTTCTTTACCACCTGAATAAAAAATCGAGAGAGTTTACTTCAGGTAAACGAGAAGGCTACTTAATAGATCCAGAAGCCTCATATTTTTAGAACCCTGATTATTTTAGAACAGATTTTAAAGATAGTTCATTTGTAAGGATGAATAAATGAATAGAAAATGCGGGGTCTTTTAAGAGACATCCTGTACACTAAATAAATAATCAGAATCATCTACAATTTGTAAAAATTCTTCTCTATTGTCAATAATAGTCCAGAAACTGTTTTTCTCAACCACCTGAATAAAAAATCGAGAGAGTTTACTTCAGGTAAACGAGGAGGCTACTTAATAGATCCAGAAGCCTCATATTTTTAGAACCCTGATTATTTTAGGACAGATTTTTAAGATAGAAAATTTGTAAGAATGAATATAAAGTGCGGAGTCTTTTAAGAGACATCCTGTACACTAAATAAATAATCAAAATCATCTACATTTTCTAAAAATTCTTCACTATCGTCAATAATAGTCCGGAAACTGTATTTCTTTACCACCTGAATAAAAAATCGAGAGAGTTTACTTCAGGTAAACGAGGAGGCTACTTAATAGATCCAGAAGCCTCATATTTTTAGAACCCTGATTATTTTAGGACAGATTTTTAAGATAGAAAATTTGTAAGAATGAATATAAAGTGCGGAGTCTTTTAAGAGACATCCTGTACACTAAATAAATAATCAAAATCATCTACATTTTGTAAAAATTCTTCTCTATCGTCAATAATAGTCCAGAAACTGTTTTTCTCAACCACCTGAATAAAAAATCGAGAGAGTTTACTTCAGGTAAACGAGGAGGCTACTTAATAGATCCAGAAGCCTCATATTTTTAGAACCCTGATTATTTTAGGACAGATTTTTAAGATAGAAAATTTGTAAGAATGAATATAAAGTGCGGAGTCTTTTAAGAGACATCCTGTACACTAAATAAATAATCAAAATCATCTACATTTTGTAAAAATTCTTCTCTATCGTCAATAATAATCCAGAAACTGTATTTCTTTACCATCTGAATGAAAAATCGAGAGAGTTTACTTCAGGTAAACGAGGAGACTACTTAATAGATCTAGAAGCCTCATATTTTAGAAACCTGATTATTTTAGAACAGATTTTAAAGATAGTTCATTTGTAAGAATGAATAAATGAATAGAAAATGCGGGGTCTTTTAAGAGACATCCTGTACACTAAATAAATAATCAAAATCATCTACATTTTCTAAAAATTCTTCACTATCGTCAATAATAGTCCAGAAACTGTATTTCTTTACCACCTGAATAAAAAATCGAGAGAGTTTACTTCAGGTAAACGAGGAGGCTACTTAATAGATCCAGAAGCCTCTTATTTTTAGAACCCTGACTATTTTAGGGGAGATTTTAAAGATAGTAGATTAGTAAGAATGAATATAAAGTGCGGAGTTTTTTAAGAGACATCCTGTACACTAAATAAATAATCAAAATCATCTACATTTTGTAAAAATTCTTCTCTATCGTCAATAATAGTCCAAAAACTGTATTTCTTTACCACCTGAATAAAAAATCGAGAGAGTTTACTTCAGGTAAACGAGAAGGCTACTTAATAGATCCAGAAGCCTCATATTTTTAGAACCCTGATTATTTTAGAACAGATTTTAAAGATAGTTCATTTGTAAGGATGAATAAATGAATAGAAAATGCGGGGTCTTTTAAGAGACATCCTGTACACTAAATAAATAATCAGAATCATCTACAATTTGTAAAAATTCTTCTCTATTGTCAATAATAGTCCAGAAACTGTTTTTCTCAACCACCTGAATAAAAAATCGAGAGAGTTTACTTCAGGTAAACGAGGAGGCTACTTAATAGATCCAGAAGCCTCATATTTTTAGAACCCTGATTATTTTAGGACAGATTTTTAAGATAGAAAATTTGTAAGAATGAATATAAAGTGCGGAGTCTTTTAAGAGACATCCTGTACACTAAATAAATAATCAAAATCATCTACATTTTGTAAAAATTCTTCACTATCGTCAATAATAGTCCAGAAACTGTTTTTCTCAACCACCTGAATGAAAAATCGAGAGAGTTTACTTCAGGTAAACGAGGAGGCTGCTTAATAGATCCAGAAGCTTCATATTTTCAGAACCCTGATTATTTTAGAACAGATTTTAAAGATAGTTCATTTGTAAGAATGAATAAATGAATAGAAAATGCGGGGTCTTTTAAGAGACATCCTGTACACTAAATAAATAATCAAAATCATCCATATTTTGTAAAAATTCTTCTCTATCGTCAATAATAGTCCAGAAACTGTTTTTTTCAACCACCTGAATAAAAAATCGATAGAGTTTACTTCAGGTAAACGAGGAGGCTACCTAATAGATCTAGAAGCCTCATATTTTTAGAACCCTGATTATTTTAGGACAGAT
Source organism: Lochmaea crataegi (assembly GCA_947563755.1). Classification (NCBI taxonomy): domain Eukaryota; kingdom Metazoa; phylum Arthropoda; class Insecta; order Coleoptera; family Chrysomelidae; genus Lochmaea; species Lochmaea crataegi. The sequence continues at coordinate 72,168,525 of OX387424.1, forward strand.
TTTTAAGATAAAAAATTTGTAAGAATGAATATAAAGTGCGGAGTCTTTTAAGAGATATCCTGTACACTAAATAAATAATCAAAATCATCTACAATTTGTAAAAATTCTTCTCTATCGTCAATAATAGTCCAGAAACTGTTTTTCTTTACCATCTGAATGAAAAATCGATAGAGTTTACTTCAGGTAAACGAGGAGGCTACTTAATAGATCCAGAAGCCTCTTATTTTTAGAACCCTGATTATTTTAGGAGAGATTTTTAAGATAGTAAATTTGTAAGAATTAATAAAAAGTGCGGAGTTTTTTAAGAGACATCCTATACTTGGAAAAAATAATTAAGAAAATCGCACAATTTTTTTTAAAGGATTTAAACAAAATGATAATTTAATTTTAAAAAATATATTTAACTTTCCAAAAAAAAACAATTATATATACAATGTTGAGCCTCCAATTAATTTGTAAATATTTCTTATATAATCACTTTTAATTTCGGCCTAATTTCTTTCGACTTACTACAACTTAATACACAAGGTAAGTAGAAAAATTTGGTCCTCCCTGATACAGAAAAAGGTTCTCCATATAGATATATATATATAATGAAAACAAAAACACTGAATCTAAAACAGAATTTACTTATTTAACTAAGTAAATTTATTTACAATAACATACTTTATATATTATCCATAACACAACCGTATTTTTTTTTAATATAAAAATAGATTATAAAAATGAAAAAACGACTAATGAAAAAAGATATGCCATACACTTGTCAAGTGTTTCATTCATCAACAAATTAAACATTAAAAAATTGTGCACTTTGTACAAATCGCGTCACTACCGAAAGCGTCAATTTTTACCCAAGCAATTGGTCGAAAATCACTGATGTCTTCGACCCGGAAAATGATGTCATAGATAAAATTCCGGGGAACTTTGTCCGTCTGAATTAAGACTACCGTTCAGATGAGGCGGCCTTCCGAGCTGAAGTTTCTGCTTATATAAATCCCTTTCTTGAGAAATCCTCGCTAGTTCCGACTTCAATCTGTGAATTTCATGCTGAAGACTTCTATTCGTCGTCTCGAGATCCTGTCGCTGCTGCAACCTTTTCGATCTGCAATTTTGTGCGTAACCTCTATTCTTAAGCGTTCTTCTTTTTTGTTTTAACCTCACTATTTCCTCTCTAGGACAACCGTGCAGTCTTTTATTTAACTCTCTAACTGATAGATTCATTAAAAGTTCATCGTTCAAGCTAATATCTTCGGAACAAGTAGAATAACCACTGTTATGGGGGTTCATCCTAGGGGATAACGCACTGGCGCCCGAACAAACAGATTGAGGTCGTTGATGGTGTAAACTATAATGATGATTAGGATTTTCGGAGATGTTACCGGAAGGAATGTATTCTCTTCTTTCCCAATCCGGTTCACCTCCCATGCAATGAAGAGGTCGGAGATCTAGAGGTTGAGGTTCGGATCGAATGTTTGTCGGAAACCACATCATTTCATCCATAATACCTTGAGGTCTACAAACTAGCGGTGAATGATTGGGTGGAGTGTCTGGAGGAGTACCGGGATCGTTCATTAAAGTCATATTAACTAATACCGGTTGTTGGATGTAAATGGAATCCTGCGAAGGTGATGGTTGTCTGCGATCTTCCCATTGACTTCTGCAAATCGTTCTGGAACTATCATCGTGGGGTATCCACCCGGCGTTTTCCTCGATAATATGCCGTTTGTCTTCGCGTTTAACTGTTATATCCTCTAAATGATCCAGGACGAATTCCTGAACGTATTCCTCGGCCAAGTGTTGAGTATCCTCCATATCACTCACTGATAACAGTCATATATGAACACTTCAGCATTCGAAACTGAAACTTTTCCGAATAGGTATGTTTTCACGTCGGCGGTTAAAGCGTGTTTGGGAGCAGAGCGGTCGGCTGCTTCGGTCTGGAAAGAAACGCTGGAAGGGGCGGTAACTGGAGGGACCGCCTCTCTTAAACAGGATAGGTGCTAGCGATTTTGATACGGAAATTTGTTTATACCTCAATAGCCAGTCAACACCGAGAATATTCGTACCATATTGTTATAAAATTGGGCTTTATTGCGGACATGTTCTGAAGAGTGAATGAGCTTTTGCTTTTTGTAAAAAGCTTATTTTTATTCGGGTTTGATTTTTAATATTAGCTTTAGGTAGGTAGGAGCTTTTCTCGTTAAATGTACTCTTATATGTACTTTTTACAACTTTTAATGGAAGTTTGTCTTTTTTGATTCAATTCAAAGGATTGGCGACTCGTAGTGATGAGCGATTTAGTGATTTCTTAATCACGTTGTGAAATTATATAACGATTTTTTAATATCAGTTATTTTAAAAAGTGACGTGATATTCTGAGTATACAATAGGAAAAATAGGAATTTTCGTCGAATGAAAGCGATGAAGGTCAAGGAGATTATATTTTATGTTTGATTTCGATTCATTCATTCAATTCATTGTCGTTTTCTTTGACTGTGATCACGTCACAATTTAGATTTGTTAATAGGAGCAGTGACTGACTCCGATTTGTTCGTATCAGTGAAAAAGTAACAGTTTGTGATATATCGCTCACCACTAGAGACGCGATTGGTAGGTAATGTTCAAAAAATGTTTTCGACGAGGTAAACACTATACTTTTTCCACAACCCTGTTCATATCATAATAATATGCTAAAGAATATGATTTATAACTGGATTTTTTTAAATTTTATTTAACAAAAAGGTCTTAAATAGTTATTTATGGGACATTGTGCAGAACACGTGTTTCTCGATTTTTTTGACAAGAATTTTTGTGACAATCTATAGGAATTATTTTTGTAATTAATGTACATAAAGTATAAAATTTGGCGAAAAGGCGTATTTTACGGAATATAGCGGGATATAGGGAGTGAATAGGGGTGCTGGGTGGGGTAAAAAAAAGTAGTATCAAAAAACCCAAAATCATAGATTTCCAAATAAAAATTCCGGCCAAAAATGTTATATTTACAGTGTTGCCAGATTTCTGAATAATCCAATGAAATTAAAAAAAAGTATGCAAAAGCTATTCTACGAAAAATGTAAATTGCAATATATTTGATTGGTGTATAGTCAAGAGTTCTAAAATTTATTATTAACATTAAATTGAGAATTTCATCCCCTGCTATTTTTATAGTATTCAATTGGAATTGGTATGATATACAGCGTGGGCCACAAGAAACAGTCCACCCCGTTATTTGGCAGAATTCCTTAGATTTTAAGGAAATTAGGAAACACGTCGATTTTTGTTCTAAGAGGGACACATTTTTACGATACAGGCATCTGTCAACCCCCTCCCTTCTACTTCACCAGCCCCTCATTTCTAAATAGGGAATATACCTACCATGTGCGACACATCATTATAAAGGCATTTAGATGGAGTATTCAGATATAATGATCGTCCACGATTTTTTTTCGATATTTATACCATCATTGCAAAAAAAAGTTTCTTACACCTTACACCTCTTAAAAATGAAACGCAACGCCTATGGTTTGCTAATGTGTCATTTTTTCTGTCACAACAAAAGTGAATTAAAACATTTATTGCAAATTATTAGTAATTTGATACTAGACAGTCTGTTTAACATTGTTATTAGTTAGTTTTTGAATACTTCCAAAATGGCATAATCTATTGCAGAACGAGTTGAGACTATTTCCATATTCTTTTAAAGCGGAAGTGTGCAAGAAGAACAGCGAATTTATTTAATCAGCTTAATGAAGACAAGCAGCTTCATCGCTCATACGTATTACAGCTAATGATAAAATTTCGTCAATCAGTATAGCTAATCAAAAAAAGAACTATGAAAATAGGGTTTGGACTGAAACGGCAGAAGTAGCAATTTTAGGTCATATTAATTTAGATCCTACAAGTACAGCAAAAATGGCCGAGGAATCTGGTTTTTGGCGCACTACCGTTCGTAGGGTTTTGAAACATCATAAATTGAAATAGATACAAGATACATTTGGGAAAAAATCTAGTTTAGTGAACCAACGCGGATTTGGATGAAATCTTTTTTTTTAATTAATTCGAGGTCGCTGAACACGAAAATGAAAAAAGAAATCGGCGCTCTCTTACCAAAAACGAGTTATGAATTTTTGAAGATGAGTTCAGATCAGCACTGCACTGGTTTTATTGTCATATAATAACTGATTTAAATGATGCATTATAAAGTCTACACAATGTTAATTACACTATAATTACTTTTTACGATATTCCTCTCACACACACATTTAAAAAACACTGATATTGATATTCATTTCTTGTAAATTCTTTTTTTAATTCCTCAATTATTATATATTTTGACATTTTCATGTAACATGACTGACATATAAGTTTTGGTCTGTTTCTTCTTAGTCGTACAACTTGTACCTAATAGCATATTCAGCCATAAAAGATATTTAGCCACTTGAATTAGTTGCTGAGTATATTCGTTTCCATGATCGTGACCATATCGTGACATAGAAGATATAAACAAGATGAACATCATGAACATACACCTATTTTTCCGATAGCTAGCGCCGTATTACAGCTGAAACATTTTTTTTCAAATTTTGAGAGATGTTGATTTTAGGAAGATGGTTAGTTTTGAGATAAGTTTGGTTGATATTTATCATTTATTTGAAGGATAATGAACCATTCAATTTGATCATTGAGGATGCTGAACAATTTTTTTTCTCTGAATTGCACTCATCAATTAATTCTTTAAAAAAATCACCTCCTCAGTTGTTCGGCCTCTATAAACACTGCTGACAACGAAAATAGTTGCTGCAGGTGTAATTCCAAATCAAATTTTTAACATACTGCTAATATTATAAGACTTTGGTTATCAGAAGCTGTTTCCCCTTTTTAGAAAATTTGAAAATTCTACTAATATCGCTTCCCGACCAACTAACACCGATCAAAGTGAAATCGCAATCGCTTCTTATCATCTTGATACATTTATTAGATTGGATTTCCGTTTGAAATAATGAAGTAGATTGATTATCGCGAGCGAAGCGAGCGCGCCGGATCGACGTTTCGCAATTCGCGCGCGCGAATTGCGAAACGTCGATCCGGCGCGCCTTTCTCACAGTATGTAGATGGCTGTTCATATAATTTTTCCATAACCGATTTCAGTTAAACGAAAGTTGAGCCAAATACAGCGCCAGCTATCGGAAAAATAGGTGTATGTTCATGATGTTCATCTTGTTTATATCTTCTATGTCACGATCATGAAATCGAAAATATTCAGCAACTAATTCAAGTGGCTCTAATGGCTGGATTTGCTATTAGGTACAAGTTGTGCGACTGAGCGGAAACAGACCAAAACTTATATGTCAGTCATGTTACATGAAAATGTCAAAAGATATAATAATTGTGGAATTAAAAAACGAATTTGCAAGAAATGAATATCAATATCAGTGTTTTTTAAATGTGTGTGTGAGAGGAATATCGTAAAAAGTAATTATAGTGTAATTAACATTGTGTAGACTTTATAATGCATCATTTAAATCAGTTGTTATATGACAATAAAACCAGTGCAGTGCTGATCTGAACTCATCTTCAAAAATTCATAACTCGTTTTTGGTAAGAGAGCGCCGATTTCTTTTTTCATTTTCGTGTTCAGCGACCTCGAATTAATTTTAAAAAAAATATTTCGTCAAAATCCGCGTTGGTTCACTAAACTAGACTTTTACCCAAAATTTTTATTCAATATTTGTTTTTCGGATGAAAGTTCCTTTTTTGTAAATGGTACCGTAAATCGACACAATTGCCGCTACTGGGCTGAAGAAAATCCTGGAGTATTCCACGAAACACATATCCAACATCCTCTTAAATTAAACGTGTGGTCAGGAATTTATGGGAATCGTATTGTTGAATGGAGAAACATATCTCGAATTATTAGAGAAGGCTATTGATCCTGCTATCACGGATATAATCGAAAATGATGATAATAGTACTTAGAAGATGATCTCTTTTTCCAACAAGACGGCTCACCTCCATATTACAGTATAGGTAAGACAATATCTTAATGAACGATTTCCTAAGCAATGGGTTGGAAGGAAAGGCTTTATTGAATGGCATGCAAGATCCCCCGATTTAACACCCCTCGATTTCTTTGTGGGGTTATTTAAAGAGCAAAATTTATAAGACGACGAATAGTACATGAATGCAGTCTAATAACTCCTGAAATAACTGAATAACTTTCGACGTAATTTCGAACAGCAACTCTACAATTATATAGAAGCCGATGAACACCATTTTCAACATCTAATTCAATATTATTATATCATAACTTCTAACTTAGTTATAGTATTACAATTAATTATTGTTTTTGCAATATTTGTTTTAATTTACTTTTGACGTGACAGAAAAAATGACACATTAGCAAACCATATCATTTTTTTTGAAAATCTAATAAAAAAACTCTCTCATAAATATTGGGAAATGTCCGTAACTTCTGTCTGAAGACGACCCGCCTCAATCATACCAATAGCCCTTCTTGCTTGATCATAACCAAGTTTACATCTAGGCATTATTCAAAAAAAAACTCTAAATTTTAAATCACAGTTAAAATTCTTGAAAATACAAAAGAAAACAACTTGCTCAATTTGGAAACAAAACAAAAATAGTCAGATCAGCAAGTTAATGAGATGGTTAATAATTTTCAACATAAATCCAATATTTGTGAACTTTTGTCGAGCAGTTTATTTGGTAAATTGTGGAAAGCAGATATTTTGGCGGGTGTTAGGTACGAGCCGCAGCCGCCAAATTTCTTAAAATTAATGAAGGAAAAAGATTTTTTCTTGAATATGTGGCTAATGCGTAATGCAGTACTAGGTAGACTCCGTTTCACGTAAGAAGAAGCCACTTGAAGTTGCAGTCGTATGCGCGAACTTGTTGTCAAAACCAGCGCCATATTGTAAAATTGACATTCGACTTCAAATCAGTAGCATAACGTTTTCACATTTTGTAGGTTAACGCAAAATTAGAATAGTGTGGATAATTTTTCCTTTAACACCAACAAGTTTTTTAGGAGGCATGGTTTTAGATCAAATGAAACACACAACACTCACAGATAAACTAGCTAAACGTCTTAAAATTTTCAAAAATAAAAAATATTCGACAGTAAACGACTGCTTCAAACACAACCTCAAATGTCAATCATAAAATGGCTGTCGGCATGAAAATCGTTTGTAACGCCAATGGCATGAAACGGTCGTTACGAGGCGACATAGATAAACAAGACCGATTTTGGTTTCTGCGCAAGTCAGTTGGCAAACTTCAAGTGGCTTCTTCTTATGTGAAACGGAGTCTATATACAATGCGTCCATAAACCAACGCATAAATTCATTATTAGCTAAATAAATAATACTATTAGAAATTCTCGAAACGGGTCGATTTTTTATTTTAATTTACTATTTTTTCAAATTATAATCCGATATACAGGGTGAACCATCTTCGTGTGATGTTATCACCATTTTTTTTTAATATCTAACAGCTTTTATTAGTGATCCAAGCCCCTGAACCATAATAGCTATTTATGATATTAGTTTTAAAAGTAGGTTACATTCTATTTTCTGAGTGAAAATTTTGAGAAACGAGCAAAGCGAGTGGAGCAATTTCACGAACAAAATAAAAGTTACGTTTAACACAAATATCATACAAAGTTTTTTGTACAACTCCTATTTTGATAATAAAATAAAAATATTTTAAGAAAATCACATTTTGACGTCTATTGTCAGTTAACTATTTTTTTGACGTTCTAGCAATAATTCTCATAATGATAATGTCTCTTTTAACACTAGTGTTAAAAGTATTTTACTTTTAACACGCTACTTTGTAAACGTCTTCTTTTAACACGTTTGACAGGCATTAAAAATGTCACTTTTAATGGCAGTTGTACAAAAAAATATGTTTATTGTTTGACAGTATTTTTTACCATTTTTTTTTTCATTTGACGTTAAAAACTGTCAAAAACATTAAAGTGGACTTCGGTCCAAGTTGCCAACCGAAAAATTTTGGAATTTTATACCACTGGGGAAGGGAAATTTCAGAACAAATTTGTCAAGTTTAGGCTTCTCGTTGTTTATAAATATAAGTAAACTGAGCCTCGGCACTTCAAAACAAGTAATTGCATCCAAATATCGAAATTTGTAAAGATCATGTCCGATTGGCTGAAATTTATGTTGGAGCTCCTGATTTTACGCCAAGAATATCTATCAATCAATATCGTCATTGGATTAGAGATATGTCGCGAATGACATTATTGACAAGAAGTCAGGTGCTCCAACACAACTTTCAGCCAATCAGACCTGACCTTTACAAATATCGATATTTACCCAAGTTACCCAATTTGATGAGCCCAGGCTCCGTTTACGGATATTTATAAATAATACGAACCTTCACATGACAAATTCGTTCTGAAACTACCCTTCCCCTGTCGTAGAAAAATACGAAAGTTTTTGGGCTGGCAACTTGGACCGAAGTCCCCCATTCTAGATTGTTAACGCTTTAGAGAAGGTACGTTTACGTAAAAACTATCCAAGCAATTTATCATTTGCAACTTTTTTTTACAAAATACCTTTAACCGAAAGTGATAGGATTGAAATATTAATGATGATTGGTATTGGCGATAAAATTCGGACTCAACAAGAGGTATGCCAATTATTCCATGAAATGCACCCAGATTCACGATCTAAGGTAAGCAGAATAGAGCGAAAATACAGAGAATTAGGACATGTGAGGGATGCAGCAAAACAAGGTAGACCTAAAATTAATCCTGATCTGATCCAGCTTTTTCCTGATATTCAAATACCCACTAATTTAGACAGCAGAATCTGGTTTCAACAGGATGGCGCACCGCCACATTTCGCAGTAACTGTGCGCGATTTTTTAAACAGAACTTTTCCACAACGGTGGATAGGAAGAAGGGGACCAGTGGTATGGCCCGCTAGATCACCTGATCTGAGCCCATTAGACTTATTTTTATGAGGTTATTTGAAATCTGAAGTCTACACAAACAGATCTGGAAATATCCGTCAACTACAGAATGTTAGAGACGAAAGTAATGAAAGTAATAACGATCAATATGGAGAACAATTTGAACATTTAATGTAAATTTTCGTTTGTTTGTTTTTGGTAGAGTATCACTATTACTACGTAATTCCATTTAATTTGTTTATTACATTCAGTAACGTATAACTTTCCATAAATAATTTTGTATTTTTGCACACCCTATACCGATTTGAAGCAACGTGTTATACATTTTTGGAATCAGCTCAGCAAGGGAAATCCGGAAATTGAAAAGAAAAATGGGGGGTTCCATTTAAAAGAAATGGTGATGACGTCCTCACTCGAAGGTGGTTCACCCTGTATATTAGATAATAATTAGAAAAAATAGTAAATTAAAATCAAATATCGACTTGTTTCTAATTTCTAATTTTTTAATAATTTCTAATATAATTGTTTATTTAGCTAATAGTGCGTTACTTTATGGACACACTGTATAGATACATATATATGGATACAAAAATGTGGAGATAACTCCGTTTTTTTTTTAAATTAAGTGCCAAATTATACAAAATTTGAAATTATGCTTGTTTTGATATTATCATATCAATGATGCCAGACTGATTTTTTGTACCAACAAGTCAGTAAAACGAGGAAAAAAGTCACGAAAAAGAAGCAGAAACTCTATTTAAACTTTTTTTTTCTGTCGGGACATATAGCCCGAGAAGTAGTTGTTGCTTCTTAGTGGACGGTCTGCACTTTGGAAATTAATTTTTCTAATTTTGTAAAGCGTTTAATAGTATTGAACTATTATTTTTTGACGTCTATTTAAACTGTTTATATTATAAAAACATTAACGAATCACGTACTTTTCCAAAAATTCTCGTGGAATGGCCGATAAAATTTATTCACAAAATTTATTTGCACTAAAATCGTTACATAACCAACGAATTACTTTGTATCGAACATCAAATTATTACTATACGTTCATAATATTATCCAGCGTATTTAAGAAAATATAAACAAATTTTTTAGAGATAAGGATAACGTTTAATTGAATGTTTACAACAATTTATATTAGCTACTTTGAACAGATTCAATTAAATGTTAACATTTGTGTACATGTACAACATTTTAAACAAAAAAAACATAAATATTATTTTTTACAGGGTGATTCGTGAACGAAAACGTTTACGATTGTGTTTATTTTTATGAACCAAGTTATTTTATCGTTAATTTAATCATGAACAATGTAAAATTTTACATGCCAATTTTTTAATGAAAATTGCATTTTTTAGGAAAATTTGCATTTATTTCCATGATTCAAATCTTCAAATTCTTTTATTTTAAAATTTGATACATAGGTTAGGTTAGGTTAGGTTTGTGGTGAGTGGGTCTATAAGGCACTCCACTGTTCCTCAAAAAGATCATTTTCACCCCTGTAACATCCAGTTGCCCACCAGTTTCAGTACTTTTAAGTATAGGTACTGCTAAGCCAGTTTCTTTTGGGCATTGGAGAAGAGCCTAAAATCTGGATTGATTGGAATGTTGTTACGAGCGTTACATTACACCTCACCATATAATAATATATTAAATGCATTTCAGCATATTTAATTTTATCATCGATGAACTAATAGAAATAAAAGAATAAATAAATAAAGGTCAATGGCATTATCGTTCGATGAATTGAGACGGATTTTAAAAATCGATATTTGTACGCCACTGTCGGTTACGTTTTCACTGACGCTGCAATAAACTTTTACACTGAAACGTCGCGGCGGGAAACGAAGCAAAATCGAAGTAGAAATATCTGACTTTGCATTTTATGCAACTAGTGTTTATAACCCTTGCTAGGTTCAAATGCGAATGATGGAAATGCATTTTTTGTACTGTTTTTTTTTTATTGAAAACGCACAATTATAGAAAAAAATTAGTTTTTCATAATAAAAAAGGATCATCATTATTATTATTGACAAATTTTTGTTTTTACATCAAATGTACTCAAAAATTGATATTTATTCAATTTTGCAGTTGATACAATGACCAAAAAACTGAAAAAATTCTTGGGAGCATCACTCTAAAAGTGCTAAGAAATATTTGAAGAAAACTTTTCACCATTTTTGACAATTATTGACCATATTTCAAAATTTTTGACAATTTTTCAAAAACTTCAACAATTTTTGACAATAATCAACTATTTTTCCAAATTTTGACAATTTTTAAAAATAATTGTTCATTTTCGACAGTTTTTGACCATCTTTGATAGTTTTTGACTATTATTGGCCATTTTTGACAATTTTTCAAAAAGTTTTAACAATTTTTGACAATTATTGACCAATTTTGACGATAATTGTCCATTTTTGACAGTTTTTGACAACTTTTGACCATTTTTGATAGTTTTTGACAATTATTAACCATTTTTGACAGTTATTGACCATTTTGATTGTTTTTCAAAATTAGTGACCATTTTTCCAAATTTTTGACCATTTTGATTGTTTTTCAAAATTAGTGACCATTTTTCCAAATTTTTGACCATTTTTCAAAATGATGACAATTTTTAACCATTTTTGACACTTTTTGACAATAATTTTCCATTTTTAACAGTTTTTAACAATAATTGACAATTTTTAACCATTTTTGATAGTTTTTGACCATGTTTGACAATTTTTTAAAATTTTAGACCATTTTTCAAAATTATTGACCATTTTTGATAATTATTGACAATTGCGTTGATAATTATGGACCATTTTTCCAAATTTTTGACCATTTTTGACAATTATTGACCATATTTCAAAATTTTGAACAATTTTTCAAAAACTTCAACAATTTTTGACAATTATCAACTATTTATCCAAATTTTGACAATTTTTAAAAATAATTGTTCATTTTCGACAGTTTTTGAACATCTTTGATAGTTTTTGACTATTATTGGCCATTTTTGACAATTTTTCAAAAAGTTTTAAAAATGTTTGACAATTATTGACCAATTTTGACAAATATTGACCAATTTTGACGATAATTGTCCATTTTTGATAGTTTTTGACAATTATTGACCATTTTTGAAAATTTTTTACCATTTTTAAAATTTTTGACAATTGACCATTTTTGACAATTTTTTAAAGTTTTTGACAATTATCGACCATTTTTGACAATTTTTGAAAAATTTTGGGCATTTTTTAATTTTTATTTAAATTTTTGACAATTATTGACCATTTTTGACAAAAATTGTCGATTTTTAACAGTTTTTGACAATGATTGGCCATTTTTGACCACATTTCAAAATTTTTGACAATTTTCATATAATTTTATCTGATTTTTAATCTGATAAATTGTTAATGAATGAATCTCTTAGATTTATTATCGGAATATGAAAAGCATGTACTTTTTAAAATAATACAAAATTTACAAAATTGACCATTTTTGACAATTATTGACCATTTTGACAGTTTTTCAAATTAGTGACCCTTTTCCAAATTTTTGATAATTTTTGACCATTTTTCAAAATGATGACAATTTTTAACCATTTTTGAAAGTTTTTGACAATAATTGTCCATTTTTAACAGTTTTTAACAATAATTGACAATTTTTAACCATTTTTGACAATTTTTCAAAATTTTAGACCATTTTTCAAAATTACTGACCTCTTTCGATAATTATTGACAATTGATGACAATTATGGACCATTTTTGACCATATTTCAAAACTTTAACAATTTTTGACAATAATTGTCCATTTTTGTCAGTTTTTGACAATATTTGACCATTTTTGATAGTTTTGGACAATTATCGACCAATTTTCAAAATATTAACAATTTTTGACAATTATTGTCCATTTTTGACAGTTTTTGACAATTTTTGATAGTTTTTGACAATTATTGACCATTTTTGACAATTTTTGACCATTTTTGACCAAATTTCAAAAATTTTTACAATTTTATTTAATTTTTAATCTGATAAATTGTTAATTATTCACCAATTGAGTTGATTCGGAGGGCGTGGTTTGATTAAATAAGCGAGCGAAAAAGATTCCTTTTTTTGCGCTAGAGCGTAAAGTAACAATCCTCGGCATTTGTCGACTTTACGATTTCATTTGAATATAGTAATTTGTCATTTTACGCGCGACTGTAGAAAAAACCTCTTTTCCATTTTTAGCGCCTTCGATCATTAAACATTAAACAGACATTCTTCGGAGGGTAGCGCTGATGACCGTAAAATTATCATATTTTGAGGAAAAGGGAGTAGATTTGTGGGGTGAAATTTTAATTAGCTGAAACCAGTTTCAAAATTTTTAATGACTTCCTCTTTTAGCACTTGTCAAACTGCCTACTTGTTCGCGACCTTTTGGAGCAAATATTTTTTCAGGTTAAGATTGGACCATCGAAAATCCCGTCTCGTCCATATTATACACATTTTCTGGAGATAAATTATACAGTGTGAAAACATCGTCGAGTTTTTGGAAATAGGCTGCTACATTATTTCGATTGAATGCCCGAGCCCGAGCAGCGGACGTATTTTCTGGCATTCACAAGCTTATTGTCCATATTTGTAATGTGAGAAATAATCTCATCTTCGATTTCTTTGGAGAACGTTGGACGGCATCCTCCAAGATCTCCTTTCTTAACTCTTCGACGCAAAGTGGTGCTGGGTACATTGAAAGTTCTGGAAGCTCTAGCTTCCAGTCAATTTTCTTTTTCTGTATACATTCTCTATGGCTTCCCGCATATTTTCTTCATCCCATGCACTCTAATACTAGCCCTGATGTAACACATTGTCTATCCCCAAAAAAAAATTCGAGTATTTCTGTTCGGAAAAGGTTCCATAAACGAATATTTCTTACATAACTGATTTCAGCTAAACGAAAGTTGATCCGATTTGTGTGTTTCCGGAAGCCTCTGAAACCTTTTCATACACCCTTTTTAGCTTCGTTATCATCTTCCCTCCTACCACTGCATTCCAAAAAAAAATAATACCTCCCGATTTATACAGTTATACCTCATTATCGAAAACACAAAACAAATAGTCAATTATTTGTTCACAATTAAAATTTCAGGCACATTAACCCTTTAACCTAACATTTGTTAATCCAGTATTTGAATAAAAGGGGTTGTAGGAGAGGGAGGAGTCGACGCCGTTGCTCCGTTCTACGTCGATCCCGGTTTCAGCCCTAATTAGGAAATAGTTTCCATTGTATTTGCCCGAGCACACGCAATAATTGCCAAAGTGGTGGGTACATACCCAACGGAATTCGTAATTATACAGATTTTCAACTTACCTACTAGTTTTTTGGGCATTCCAGCTTTATTTTTATAGTTGTTTAAATAAATTTCTCAATAATGGTGTACGTTTAATCGAAATAGAAAGAATTGAAATTTTAATAAAGTATGGGTATGGTGACCAGTATCAAATCCAAAGATTATGAATTGTGGAATGATAAAGTATCCAGATCGTTCTATTCGTCAATCCACTGTATCAAAAATGGAAAAAAAAAATTTAGAGTTTGGTAACGTGAATTATAAAGGACGTTCTGTAATTGGTGGTGAAGAGCAGCTGGATTTTCTCCTAACTGTTCAGGAAGTTCCATATATATCCAGTAGACAAATCGCTCCTTGAGTAATAATGATTCACAATTTGTAGAGCATGTATAGTATTTTCAGATGAAGCAACATTTTATTTAAATGGTACTGTCAATAGGCAAAACTGTAGATAGGTACTGGTTAGACACTAATATTGGAGGATGGAGGCCCACGCTCAGTGTCCTGAAAAAGTTTAATGTTTGGGCAGGAATTGTTAGCAACAACATTTTGGGACCATTTTTTATTGAAAGAACGTTGACTGCTGAAAAATATTTAGAAATGCTACAAAATGATATTATTGCCGCGTTATATCCAGATAATCAAAATCCTCACATGCCTATTTGATATGGTTTCAACAGGGGACGGCGCACCATCACATTATGCATGATTATTTAGATACTTGAATGAAGTGATACATTCATCAAGATCGAAGCCATCAACGTTTGTTGTAGAAGACGTAGAGGAAAACTACTTTCGTTCTTGGACTAAACATCTTCAACCACTCTATTTGAAGAAATATCATTTTCCCTCCTCTACTGAGCATCCCAGACTGGCATTTTATCGCAATACATACAATGGTGCATGCGGGCGTCAGGCGTCAGCAGATATTGTTGGGAAACCATCCAAGCCAAATATAACACCAGTGAATTCAAGCTTCCGGATAATCTATAAAAGGTAAGAAATTGGAAATAGCTTAATCATACTCATTTAAATTGAATTTCGAAACCGTCTTGGTTATTACCAGGTAGTCAACGGCATGCACTTTGAACATTTAATTTAAATTTGAACGTAAATAATAAAAACTTTTTCAGTCATTTCAATAAAATTGTATACCTAATTAAAAATCTCTGATACATTTGTCTCTTTTTTAATATTTTATTAAATACCTACCTATTAAAGGATTTCATATGAAAATGTCCCGAGGATTCCACAATTCTAAAGGAGGACAATATCATGATTATTACAATAGTTTGAATGACGCTGTGCGTATGTTGACTTGTTGGCTAAGACTAATCCTCCAAAATGACAACCATTATTTGCGTATTCGTATTTAATACCTCCTCGGGAATACTATACAGATATTAAAAATAGATGATTCTCTCCTTCTTGAATTGCGTTTTAAAAAAACAATAACTGATAATCTTCAATTATCGCATAATTTTTTTTTAATTCTCTATGAATCAACGATTACTTATTTAACCAGCAAATGTATTAATAAGGGTCATTGTTTGAGATTCTTAATCGTCTTTTTACTACACGTGAACAATATAACAACAACATTACTAAATATTAAAATAATGTAATCCTAATCCTATACTAAGATCTCATCTCTCATAGGAATTGCCTAAGAGGGTACCTAAATAATATTGAAGAAAACCAGATCCGACCTATTAGCGCTGGATAAAATTCTGCTTATTGCAGCAAACCTCCCATAATTATGTCTATCGAATGGAGCTACAAAAGTATTATTATTTCTTGTTGATCTATAAGGGACATGGAAACCAATAGGGAATAGCAATTGTGGACAGTTTATATTCAGACAGATTAACTTATAGAGAAATTTGATATCAGCTTGAGATCTATGAACTAAAAGTTTGTCTACTGAGACAATCTCTTATCTCGGATATGGATTGTACATGATGATCGATCATCGAAGGTATGTAGAGGTATGTGTGCGCGCTCCTGAAACTTCTACTAATCGAGCTCAATTGCAAGTAAAAATTATTAATAAATTGTGAGGGGCACGTCAGAATTAAATAAAAAGTGTGTATTTACTGTAAGTAAAATCAAGTTTAAAGTTACTTTTGATTAGAAACAAACAATATTGATAGGTAGATGTCAAAGTCAAAAGTTTAATACTATTATAACGCCTTAAAAAGTTTTTGAAAAACATGTTTCAAAGAACAGAGACCGTTCACTAAGAAGCAATACCTAACTATTTCTCGGGCTATATGCCCCGACAGACATTGAATTAAACTTCTAAGTAAAACGGGGTTGGTATATCTGCAATATGTAGGAACCAACCATTCTGGTTTGTAATTAGAAGGGACAACATCACGACTTGTAGACCGGCTTCGGCGTATTTGCGCCTCTTCCGTCCAGAAGCCCCGAGAGCATAATCCTACACTGGAGACAACGTTGAAACCACATCAATACACTAACCCCGGTAAATGAAATGCTAAGAATGCGATAGCAGCGACATTTTTAGATCAGTCACTATCAATTGAAAATTGTTGTAGTATAGACACATCAACTCTCACACCAGTCGCTCCTACTAACTCACATAGGTACAGTCTCACGATCACTCTCACTTATAGTCACTCACTAACTAACTCAGTAGTCACTCATTAACTAACTCGGTAGTCAATCACTCACTAATTCAGTAAACACTGGCTCAGTAGTCATGTCAGCAGTAAGTCGTTACTCAGAATAGTCTCTCAGCAGTGTCTCCATAGCCATTCGGTAGTTCTGATCAATCTCTCTGTATACCAATAGTCTTGTACTATGAGTAGTGGTTAGTAGGCACTCAGCAGTCCTTTGCACTCCTAGTAACTCGAGAGCCACAAAATACTTGAATAGGCAAGCAGTAGTAGCTAAGTATTGATTAACTAGTTTCCTATCAGTATCTCAATAGTCACTCAGCATTCACTTATCTGACACTCAGCAGACAGTAAGTACTTACTCTGTAATCATCCACACACTAACTCACATACAGTCACACAATATCACACTCACTCAGTAGTCACTTAACTTGCTAACTTATAAATCACTTACCCACTATATAACTCAGTAGTTGCTCATTCTCTAACTCAGTAGTCCTTACTCACCAACTCAGTAGTCGCTCACTCACCAGCTGAGTAGTCGCTCACTCACCAGCTGAGTAGTCGCTTACTCACCAGCTGAGTAGTCGCTCACTCACCAGCTGAGTAGTCGCTCACTCACCAGCTGAGTGGTCGCTCACTCACCAACTGAGTAGTCGCTCACTTACTAACTCACTAGTCAAATATCAGACACTCACTCACATGTAGGTACTGGATAAGTACATTTATTGAATTCTTTTTTCTGTTCATCAGTTTCGTATGAGTTTAGAAATACTAGTTTATAATTTTGTATTCTTTTATGTATTCATACACTAGTCACCCTGATTCTGTATACCATTTCTACTTTTATTACCTATGTTATTGTTTTGTATAAAGAATTTAGTTTAAACTTACCTATGTATATGTATAGACCTTTAAAGGAATTGTATAATCTGTTGGGCAATATATGTTATTATTTTTATTATCGTGGAATTGTTTCACTTTGTATGTTTGTTTTTTACCTTTTCTACTTACTTAATGTTGAGATTTGAATTTGATAGAATTGATCTGCGAGTTTTATATATACTTGTCAATGTATTATGTATATTTTTTGGAGCCTCGTAACGTTTGTCAGCAAATTTTGAAGTAGTGATATCGATATGATTAAATAGCATTACAGCAGCCAAATAAAGATAATGTTTTTCAATTAATTTGTTTTCCATATTTTCTTACCATGATAGTTTGGTCTGCCCATTGAAAAATTTTACTTATTTACATAATATCACAATTAATTTGCTTCAATTGCATTCCCCCCGAATCTGATAACTGAGTGGTGTTGCCATATCAATTTCTCTCAATAGGAGCTAGCTTCTCACTGATTAATTATTTATTCAAGTACACCAAACAAATCAATTTAATTTTTGAGAAAAATATAAAAAAGATTCCATTCATTCTTATTAAAAATAATAATTCATTCACACTTCTCGGTACAAAAAAAAGTATCGCTTAATTAAATTAACACTAATCCCTCATTTCACCCTCTTCATCTTCTTCTTCAGCGCTTCTTATAAATAAAATATTATTACACCTAATGAGTACTTCTCCTAAGGTTCCTAAAAAAAACGAAGACGTGCTATAATTCAAAGCATAAAAACATTATTATACTATATACCTGCAACGCTTCCATCAATGTATTCTTCAGCATTTGCTAATTGTAAATTCATATATCCATCTGCTGAGACAAGATAACCTTTATATTCATGGCCCCATTTTAACTTTACTAATACAGCTTTTCCTGTTAGACCATTGAGGAATGGTTTTGGATTTATTGGCATAGCAGCAGACATTGTGATGATTCTGTATTATCAATATGTATTAAAAAAGATTATAAATTCAATTCCGTTCACAGGAGAATGGAAAATGTAATTCAAACGTATTTATTAATCGTAAACGAAACGATTTAACCTCAAAAGGGATACTCAAAATGCCGAGTTTTTGACATTTGACAAAAGAGGCGCGTTCTGCTTTGCTAGCGCTAGCAGCGGCGCTCTGTGAAAGCGCTTGAAATTGTTGTTTTTGACGTAACGAACCGCTGACCAACTTAGCGGAAAATAAATTCGCTGGAAAAATAGCTAGCCATATACGTAAAAACAAAACATTTCTAATGTAGGTATATGGAGCTAGCGCTGTCACTTAGCGGTCAAGTCGTCCTCTGGGCCGAGTTCGAAAATTACACTGTACAGTTCTTTCGTCGCTCGAGCGTCGCTTTTTCCAACCAAGTATTTTCAAAGTTAGCATTCACCCGACATGCGCAGTGTTTTGTTGTTATGTCTTATACTTTATTGTTACTTATACATTTTGTGTGATTGCAAATTTGCCAAAGACGCAGCCACTTTACGCTGCCGATTCCTAATTATTATTTTTATAATACTTTAACTTGGATTAATTGTGTTTCGTTTACTTTTCGTATTTTAGGTTAGGTTATTTAACTGTCACATTAACAGTTCGAAAAGAAATCAAACGAATCGCACAAATGTCACACTATGGAATGATCTCTCGGAGCGTACTTTTCGAACTCAGTCCAGTGCTAGCGTGGCCGTCCATAGAAATAAATAATTATTTACTTCTTTGAGATAACCCATGACAATATACACTGTTCTTTATCTATGAGATAACCTCCTTAGGTAAACAATATGAACTAAAAAATTTACAATAATACGAAATAAATTTTATTTGGGACCAGTTTGTTGGTCGTAGAGAAAAATAAATCACAGATCTAATGCTACATTCAGGAACGTACCTTTCGACATTTTTTTTGACAGTTACATCCTTGACATTTGTTGCGTGTTTCGACTGTACTTTGAACATAATACAAAATTTCATAAATTTAAATTCAATATTATAAATTTAAGCTTGTTATTTATTATATGAAAATAGTTTTAAGAGTTCAAGTATAAAGTGGATAAGTTTTATTCGCCAATGTTATTACAAGAAACTGAAATTAAAAAAGGTAGGAAAGGTTCTATATATAATTACACACACATATCAAATTTTGCGCGACTGTATTAAATGAAAGAATTCGTGTATGTTATAAAACAATATGTTTCACTTAGATACAATTTTTTTATTTATATATAATACTGAAAAGAATATATTGGACATTTAGAATTGTTGTCATACCACTATTAATGTTAAGAATACTTTTTTGTCAACATAGCTTCAAAGTTAAACTATGAATAATAAATGCATAGTATCATAAGTATTTGTTGGAAAATTGGCTTAATAGTAATCTGGAACTGGAGCACAAGCAATTTTAACAAAATCTTCATATCGAACCATGCTGTTAGCATTCACATTAGCTTCCCTGAAGATTCTCTCAACTTCATTTGATGATAAACTTTCTCCCCAGTTTTGTAACAAATATCTCAACTGCTTGGCCGATATTTTCCCAGTATTACCAGGATCGGCTGCTTTAAAAGCATCTACAACTTCCTTTGGAATATTCTCCACTTTCGAATGTATGTACATCACTTCCAAAAAGTCCGGGAAAGACATTTTACCACCCTAAAACAATTATTTTTTATTTAATATTTCTAATAATCATTGTTAAGTACTTACTTTTTGTTTCATATATCCTGTCATTTCTGATTTTGTTGGAGATAATCCCAGGCTTCGCATGATTATTGTCAACTCATCTATGTTTTTTATGGTTCCGGATCGTGCAAATAAATAAAAGCATTCTCTGAATTCTATAAAATTGATAATTAAAGTGAACAATCATATTATGTTTTAGTTTAGCTTTAGTTTTTTTATTGAAGACAAACCACGAAATATATATTTTAACTCCAACGAGGGAGTGTTTTATTGAATCTTTTCATATTCTAGGTCTAACCACATTTGAGAAGGGAAATAGATAAGATTATCATTAGCACTTTGTTTCTAAAATTAGGTCATCATTAAAAATATAAAATTAAAAAAATGTATGTAGGTAATATCGAAGAAATAAGTAATAATAATGTTTTAATATTTATATTCCACATAATGCTAAATTGAAAAGTTTTGGATAGTTAAATAATTGTTTTGAAGGTCAACTAACTGTTCCATGATTCATGGTTAAAAATATGGAAATGTAGAACAACTTTTATTAAAAAATAAGTTGGGTGGTGCCAAAACAATAATTTTCTAACAGTACAATTACCAAATATAGGACATATTGAATACAGAAACTCACCATCTATATCTTTTTCCTTGAAGTACCTCGCCTAAAAAGAAACATTTTCATTAAAAGTACTATAAGGTACTTCTGTAATTTAAAAAAACTCACCATTATTCCTTTTCTTCAATAAACAATAAATTTTATAATGCAAAAGCTGTTTTTACCCAATGAAATAAATACACATCAAACAATGGATATGTAGATAAGGAAATATCCAAACTACAGGTAACCAAACAGGTTGAACAGCTGACTGGTTCCAGTACCGTCCTACAATAATTATTTCAACCATCATAAAAATAATTAATTTTATCGCCGAGCGAGCTATCTTCTGATTTGTTTACTTTATAGTAAGGTCACCAAAATTGAAGGATGTATTTCTACAAGTTCCAATTAGTTGTAATACAGATTTCTTAGATGCTGTATTTTTTTTGAAATTGTTGATGTGGTGAATTTTTTTTTCAGATTAAGTGAAAAAAAATCACCTTGGACTCTTTTTAAATATGGCCAAAACTGCTGCCGAAACAACTTTGAATTCTCATAGTAATTGTTATAATTTGAGTAATACACAGTTAGTTTTGACCAGTTTGGCGGCTGGTGCTATAGCCGGAGCACTCGCTAAAACTACTATAGCCCCTTTGGATCGGACGAAAATTAACTTTCAAGTTGGGTAAGTACCTATTTAAATAAAATTACGAGGTGCGGCCAGAAAATTAATAAAAATATATAGGAAGTTGAAGGTTGAGGTTTTTTTTATCGAATTGCTCGGACAAGGTTTATAATAACAAATTTTACGTAGGTAAATAATCTATCATTTTATTTAAATATTTGACGTTTCGTAATCACTTATATTTGGTATTTACATTATTTAAGTTATTTTAAAACATGCGTGTTATGTCTTTGATATAATAATTATTTATTTATTTATATCCAGACTAATAATAGTACCTATATATTTATATTACATAAAAAAATCCTCGATATTATATCTTCTCTATACATTCCTTGTTTTTGAAAATTTCTATTTCCTACATTTCGATAGCGTTTCAGCTGCAAGAATTATTCTTTTTTTATATTTTTAACTGATAGTTTGAAAAAAACGTGGAGTACAGAAGTGAAAACACCAATAAATGGAACCCTTTTGAAAATTCTCATGGAAAGCGTGACAATGATTTATGCAACACTATATTATACGCTTAACTGTTAATTGAGTTGCATAAGAAAGTGTGCCCAGTTCAATATTGATAAAGGATATAGAAGGCAAAGGATTATCATAATGTCGGATAGTCAAGCAGCCATTAGAGCACTGAGCTCTTGTGTTATCAGTTCCAAAATGGTGTGGGAATGCCTAGGCAAACTAAATGAACTAGGCGAGAACAATATAGTCACCTTACTGTGGATTCCAGGACACACAGGGATAGAAGGAAATGAAATAGCAGATGAACTAGCAAAGAGGGGGACTGGAACACCCTTTTGGGGGCCGGAACCCTTTTGCGGTATCAGCTCCAATGTAATATTGGGAGAAATAGGCAAAGCCGAAGAGAAGAGAAGATCTGACCAATGGAAAGATCTAGTAGGACTTAGGCAATCAAAGATTCTTCTGGGTGACTACAACCTGTTGAGATCAAATGAATGCATAAGTCAAAGTAAAACTGCACTAAGAGTTTTAACAGGCATCCTTACGGGACATTGTCGCCTGAATGGGCACCTGAAAAAGCTCAAAATAGCGGAGGAAGAAGAATGTAGATTCTGTGGTATGGAAGAAGAAACCTCCATCCACATACTTGCGAACTGCACAGCAATTCAGAATCCTAGGGCACAACACTTCGGAGATTACTGGATAGAAGAGGGACATTTACCTAAGTTAAAGCCTGCAGATATCCTAAAATTCCTCCGGGAAATAGGACTGAAGGAGCTACTAGTCTCTGAGACTTTCCTAAGTAGAAGTAAGGGGGCACAATAGATCTTTTAGGTCTCAGTGAATGTCACCCCAATCTACATACATACATAATTGAGTTGCATAACCAAGAGTATTGTGTGCTGCATAAAAGCGTGACGTATTTACAAATGATGACCAATTAATAATATCTCTCGAAGTATGTTCTCCGGTAGGAAAATCCGATCATGCTGTCTTAACTGAAAAAATTCAACTCATGAACATACCCCTTCCCGGAAAAGAACTTAACTATTCGATATTTAAGTCAACAGAGTATGCCAAAGTCAATCATTCTGTCTCAAATCGAATGGGAAGAAGTATTATGCGACTCAAACAATTGTACATCAGTATGGAACAAATTTCATTCTATCACAACTCAATGACAATACTACCGAACGAAGAGCGTACCGTAACAAACTAAAACCATGGATTAACTGGGAACTTCTACAGATGTTGAATGACAAGCGGAACTTGTGGAAGAAATATAAACAATCTTCTAATCTCTCTGACTTCCTAACACATAGAAGATTCTCTAACCGACTGAAACAGCATCTATCTAGCTCCAGATATAAAGCTATGAAAAAAACATTGTCAACAGTGGTAGCAGCAAAAAGTTTTATATATATATTCGCACATCGCTTTCCTTAAAAGTTGCCACCCCATCTTTACAACAAGAAGCCTTTGCTCTGATTACGAAACAGCAGAAATTCTTGCTTTATCTTTCGCTAACGTTTTTACAAACGAACCACCTGATGATGCACTACCAGCCTTGCTAGGACCTCGTATCGAAGCATCACTTCACAATATCACCTTTCCTCAAAACCAAATTCTAGATCGCCTGTTACATTTGAAAACCGATTCATCCCCAGGTCTAGATGGATAACCTGCATTATTCCTTAAAAACACACTATCATATCCGCTGTCCAAAATCATGAACTCCTCTTTCTCGGAAGGCTGTATTCCGCCAACATGGAAAATAGCATCAGTCACCCCAATATTTAAAAAAGGCAAAAAAGCTATCAGATCGATATCAGACTGTAGAAGTGGCTGATGGAACAAGTGGTAGAGACCGGATTAGATGTGGGATCCCGCAGGGAACTGTATTGGGTCCAATACTATTCAATATATATATATCAATGACCTTTTCTCGGTTCAAACTAAGGGAGTTGTCATAGGTTTTGCTGATGATACTGCCATTTTTTATGAAGGAGCTGATTTGGACAAACTGAAAACTTTAACCGAAAAGGACTTTTCAAATATAAAAAGATGGTTAGATTCTAAGCTATTAACATTAAACTTTGACAAAACTTATTATCTGCCTTTAAGTTGTAATGTGATTGGACTACCGAAATATAATTCAATTATTCTGCCCGAATCAAACCACGTTATACACTCTATGAAAAAGATTAAATACCTTGGTATTTATATCGATTCCCATTTGAGATGGGACTACCATATACACTATGTCGTTAAAAAACTTCAAAGTATCTTATATACATTTAGGTATTTAAAAAAATGTTTACCATCCCAAACTCTCAAACAATTATATAATTCATTAGTTGGAAGCCATTTAAGATATGGAATAGTGGCATGGGGTAGTGCTACTGATTCACGAATTAACCAGGTAGAAGTCCTTCAACGGCGATTCCTAAAACTTATATATTCAAGAAGCAGATTATACAACTCAAATCTATTATACCGGGAATGTAATGTTTTGGATGTGAGACAACTTTACTTCTTATGCTCGACTGTAAAGTACTTTAATAAAACCCATACATTAATCAGCCACACGTACCACACAAGAAATAGAACATTACACATTATCCCGATAGTAACAAAAGCTTTAAGCCAACGATCGTTTTTTTACCTTTCCCCAAAAATATTTAATATTCTTCCTGAGACAATTCGATCCACTAAAGTACTTGCCAAATTCAAAAGACTGGTTAAAAAGTTTCTGTTAGAAGTACCAAGAAACCTCATATCCAATATTTTCTGATATCAATACTTTCTTAATTTCCTGAGTGTTATTATTATGTTGAATTTGTGAATTTTCACCCATTTTCATTTTTATTGTATTTATTTATCTGTTTTTATCCATTTTATCAATTTTATCTATTGTATTCGAATAATTCTCAAAACAAGTGCTTGGGACTTATTGAGTATCAATTTATTCTTATTATATTGTAATGTAATTTTATCTGTGTACTTTTTAAGAATAAATTATTATTATTATTATTATTAATTGGATCCTAACAATTACCGTCCGATAAGCCTCTTACCCATTATCTCCAAAGTAATGGAATCCATTGTTGCCGACCAAATGGTCGATTTTTTGTTGCAGGAAAATATAATCCCAAACTTCCAACATGGTTTCATGAAGGGTCGATCAACTTTAACTAATTTACTACATTGTACCAACGGTTGGTCCAAAGAACTCGATGACAGACATTCTTTAGACATAATTTACCTTGACTTTTCTAAAGCCTTTGACAGAGGGCCAAAACGTAGACTTCTTCTAAAGCTCGACCATCTTGGCATAAGAGGTACTCTTAACAAATGGTTTTCAGCCTTTCTAACAAACCGGTTATTCAAAGTCAGAGTTGGACAAAAGGTTCCGTTCTTGGACCCTTGCTTTTCATCGCATATTCCAATGATCTTCGATACAGTCTGTCAAGCTAAATTTTGGCTTATGCTGACGACATGAAACCCAACATCAGTTATCTAAGTTTGCACAATGATCTCGATAAACTACAAGAATGGTGTTCCAATTGGTTGATGCCTCTGAACATTGATAAGTGTGTCGTTTTACACGTCGGAAACAATAACCCGAAAAATCCGTATTCAACCAGTGGACAGACATTAAGCACTGTCTCATCACATACCGACCTTGGTTTATTAGTAAACTCGAAACTCGTGGAGCCTAAAGAAGTTCTCACTTCAAAAATTCAAAAACAGAAACGAAGGAGCGTTTAGAAGTTACTCTATAGCCCGTTCAGTATTAAAACCGTTGCACGTCACATCTGTCATAACTGTACTATGTTGCCAAGCCCTTTTGAAATAATATGAGAATCTAGTATATGTCAAATGAAGTTTATCAAATATTCTAGGTTAGGTTTAGTTATTGATGGTTATTGCGTGCAAAGAAACTTCGACTTATTTCAGTTACATACAGAGATGTTACATATAAAATTTTAATTTGTATGTTAACCGTACAGCACTAAGAAATTCTTATTTTAAAAACTATGGAATTATTTTTAGCACTAAAAAGGTATGTATGGAATAGTTAACACTTTTATTTGTATGTTTATACCACACACTTAATTAGTTAGAAGTTATGGAACTATTCTAGTATTTAAAATGCATGTATATATATATATAGTATCAAGGAAAAAATATTATCTAATATAATTTTTAGGTTACAATTACCCAAGTACATGTTGGCTTCTAGAATGTTGTCACTACAATATGAAAGATTGATGTAAGGCGCTCAGACATCCTATAAATAAAAAAGTTCTGATAACCTGGATCTACCTCCTTTTTAAAGGTAGGCCATTTTATTTTATATTTTGGTGAAATAAATCTTAAAATTTTTTTAGAAAAGCCGGGATGTGAAGCTTTAATGTGTAGGTCATTTTCAACAAGGAAAATCATCCTGAGATCATTGATCATAGCAAAAGAAAATTGTGCAGCAAGCACCACCACAGCTCAGAAAAGGAGAGCAAATCCATTCTATTCTTCGAATGAAGGTATATCCGAATGATTGACTAAATCGTAGCACTGAAATCAATACATATTATAATTATCAGTATATTGCTGAGCTATTTATCACTCCATCATCTTCTAATCAATCCAAATGTATATTTACCATTTTGTTATAGCTCTCCATCATCTACCGCAACTGAAAGTATTGCTAATAAAACGATTGATCAAATGAGCCGTTTCAATTCAATAAAAACTATTAAATTAATTCTTTGTAGTTTTTATAAAACTTTGTGATATATACATGTACCTTTAGAAAATGCTGCCTGAATTACTTATTTTGAATATCATGATTAAAATAAAATAATAAATAATGCCACCCCAATTTTTATGGAATTGTTTTATTAAAAAGAAACATTGCAAATTTATAAATTAGCAACTACACCGAAAAGATTGTAATACTATTTTTTTAAATAAGGTAGAACAATAATTGCAAATAGAAATCTTTCAAATTTGAGAGGTTCACGGACAAACCAATTCCAACCCGCAACTTCTTGAATGCATCTATCGGCTTGCTTGGCAGTACCCTGTATTAACTCAATAGGATTTTTAAAAAGATGGTAGGTAATACTTTGTGTCTATACTGTTCTATCATATCCACAATGTATTTTGTTGGGGGTTTGTTTCTGAAAAAAACATTTATTGAAAGGGCAGTATTCAAATAACCAATTCATTTCTTTTCAAATATACCTATATTATTATTTTTGTAAAAATAAAAGTAAAACAGCATTTATTGTCTATTAGGTATAATTTGAAGTAAGAATTTTAAATGTATTAAACTAGTTGTGTAGTCTTCTGAATTCTAACATATAATTTACTATATCACTGTTAAAATACAGTTAGTATCTACTTACTAGGCTA
Source organism: Lochmaea crataegi (assembly GCA_947563755.1). NCBI lineage: Eukaryota > Metazoa > Arthropoda > Insecta > Coleoptera > Chrysomelidae > Lochmaea > Lochmaea crataegi. The sequence continues at coordinate 72,196,196 of OX387424.1, forward strand.
CAATATAAATAATTTCAGCTTCAACATTTGTTAATCGAATTCTATATTGTGTCGCATTAACCTAATATTATTTATCGAAAAGCATTGTCCATAATTTATCAAAGGTTCAGAAAGATTCAATAGTAATTGGTTTTCAAACCATTTAAAAACATGTTCTTCATTCCTTTCCCCATAATAATAACTCAACTGAGATTCATATAAAAATATACTTTCTGCTCCATCAATACAACCATCTTCATTCTCAGCATGTAATACAAAATATCTAGAATAAAAACAATTTTGCATTCTAAAATTTTACATAATCATTGTAACATACCTTTTGACATGAACATTTTGGAAAATTCAGGATTCATTAATAAAAACAAATTTATACAGTGGTTTATTTTTGTTGAAAGTTCCATAAGTCCTCTTTGTAGATGTGTATCATATTTTAGTAAACTACTCAGGAACATTCTACATTGAATAATTATTGTTCTTCCTTCAATTACTGCAGTAACATTCCTAAAGTGACATGATTATCTGTAAAAAAATGTCCAAGTATAATTGCCAAGTATTGAGAATAATGTAACAGAATATAATAAATACAGTTGATTGGGTATAATATTAAACTTATACTTACTTGCTTCATAAACGCTGTAAATAGTATCAGGAGTAAATGCATCAACTATTGCAGTATTATTAAGTTTCATTTATACGTTTTTTTGGATGTGACTTTAACTTTGATAACTCATTACTGCTTGTGAAAAATTACTCACAGTTCTTTGCAGTTTTCGTCACAACATAACCCCAAAAATGGCAAGACGTCAACTGAACCAGAAATAAACCATTTTAATCGCGGCAACAGCGCGCATTTTCGCCAACATAAAAAGTTTTTAGTACGACTGACGTTAGTTTGAGTTCAATATTTAATTAACCTACGAGCTGTATTTGATATGAAATTAATTACGAAACCTTTCTTTAAACATATATTTATATTTTTTAATACAATGCGACCTACAAATTTCAATATTTATTGAGTTTAGAGAGGCTAAACATAGTGATTGACAGCAGCAATCGAATGACATGATATAAACGAACGTCTCTTTTTCGACACTTTGATGACATGCAACGGTTTTTGTACTGAACGGGCTATATATAATTTTTGTTCAATTTCAGACATAAACCGTATTCAACTAAGAAAGCTTTCAAATTTATTTTAAAAACTCTACGAACCGAAGGATTTTTAACGTTATGGAGAGGAAACAGTGCCACAATGGCTCGAATAGTACCGCATGCCGCCATACAGTTTACGGCACACGAACAATGGAAACGTATACTAAGGGTTGATCAAGGCGGGTGAGTCTTGTTGGCTCAATAATACCGAGACTGATCAGTGTGTTTTTTTTTTAGGGGAACGCCTGTGAGACTGTTTTTAGCGGGTTCTCTAGCAGGGGCGACATCACAATCACTTACTTATCCACTTGATCTAGCCAGAGCTAGAATGGCGGTCACATCTAGGGAAGAATACTCGACTTTAAGACAGGTTTACTAAAAAATATAATTCAAGTTTTTCTTTTGATTCGATAAATTTAAATTTCAGGTGTTTTTAAAAATATATTATTTAGAAGGAATAAAAAATTTTTATCGAGGATATATACCGACGATTCTAGGAGTAATACCATATGCGGGGATATCATTTTTCACTTATGATACATTAAAAAGGCTGTATAGAGGTTGGTTTCAAAATTATTTGATAAGTACACTGGTAAATTGTGTTAATTTATCGGATTTTTAAATTCCACTCTATATATACCATGTAAAATATCGATATTCCCTGGTGTATTTCGGGAAAGTTTGAGGTTATGTATCTTAAATTTGATGAAAAATCGACGTGGTTTAATGTCAATATTAGTTTTGTTATTTCAGAACACATAAATAACGTCCAAATGCCGCCTCCATTGGCGTCACTAGCCTTCGGTGCGGTGGCGGGAATGTTAGGACAAAGCTGTACATATCCATTGGATATAGTTAGAAGAAGAATGCAAACTGATGTCAATGGGAAATTCAGCACTTTAGGAATAACGCTAAAATATGTTTATAAGTACGTATTTTAAACAGGATTCATTCAATGTCGCTTATAAAAAATTTATTTAATGGAACTATTTTTATCCGACGTACAATTTTTATTTTATGTTGAAATTAAATTAATATTGCCTACTTATGATAATTGCTAGGTACCTAAATGGTAATTTCCAGAAAATCCACATTTATTTAAGCGATGTGATAGAAGAGTTCTAAATAAGGTCAATATAGCCAATACAATAAAATAAAATGATCAAAATGACATATGAAATGGGGATCACTGAAAGGGGTCACCTTTTATCTTAATTTTTCAGTTTTTCAGATATAAACCATGTTTTATGTAATATATTGATAGATCTTGTTTAAAATATTCAAATTTGGCGCTCTTACAATCATTCAACCGCTCACGCATGCGCGCCAATGGAGGCGGGGCGAAGGAGGGAAACGACCTTCCCGCGCTTAAGCCAGGCAGTCGCTACTTGACATGGGTTGCGAATACATAAAAAAGCATAAATCTAACAATATCTTGTGTTTGCTTTCTAATGTTTACCACAAATGTCACAGGTAACTGTCAACATTGTCAGTGCAAGCAACATAGGCATAGCTTTAAGTTGGTATTTGTTTTGTATGTTTTAAATTATAATACACTGGATAAAGTTTATAAAAATAAAACCACGGTATGACGCCAATGTTATGTCGTTGACATTGACAGTTAACAGACATTTGACGTAAGCCTTAAGAAGCAAAATTCCCTAACTTAAAACGAGCTTTTTATCTTTTGGGTACAATATATTATAAAATATAAAACATTAAGTATATCTGAAAGAAACAAAAAGTAAGTTAAATGGTGACCCCTTTTAGTGACCCCCCATTTCTTATGTCATTTCGATAATTTTGTGGCTATATTGACCTAATATAGAACTCTTCTATATAGTGGTATAATTTGAGCGGTAAGCAGGAGCGACGTTGCCGAATTGTAACATTTGGAAACTGTTGATGGTATTTGTGTATAAACCAACTCTTTTCGGCAATATTATAGCACACGACAACAACCTAAATACAAATTGTTGTTTTTCTCATTTTGCTTTATTTTCTATTGCAGGACTGAAGGTCTAATAGGCGGTCTGTATAAAGGACTTTCCATGAACTGGATCAAAGGTCCCATAGCCGTTGGAATTAGCTTCGCAACTTATGATAATACGAAAGATTTTTTACGTAAGCTAGTTTCGAAATATAGGACGAAAATTTTACAAATCGAATAAATTTTATTATATTTGAAATTTAGTCGACGGTTTTTGTAACATTTTTAGTTCGTTAAAAGTGCCTGTTTTTTAATAGTCGAAAGATTTGATGAAAAAAAAAATGGTATTAGCCGGTTAAAAAACGATTTATTATCGATTATATTACAAGTAGTTCCTTAGATACGAGGCAAAGTCAATGTTGTGGCTTGAAAAAAGAATTATATAAGCTCAAAAAAATTGGACAAAGATGTGATACTAAAAAAATAAAAAATTATAATATAGGAGGTAGAATATTATTGAAAAATGGTAGTTTGAAATTTATTAACAAATTATAACGATTGACAATATATTAGTGATTGATAAGTGTTGTAATGTCTTCTAAAAAGTTTATATAATTGTTGAAAATATCGTTTTTAAAGTCAGATACGTCGTATCTGTCGATCTTATTCTAGCCGAAATTTTTCATTTTTAACCCTTCATAAAAATTTTATCATACGCCCATGATTTTTTTATCGTACGTCTATGATGGTAGAAAATTTTTACAAATAAATTAACCATATATAAACATTTTATTGTACGCCTATGATAGAAATATGTGAAAAAACATTGATTGATCTAAAGGCTACAAAGTTTGATTTTTTCCCATACAAATCGACAAAATTTCGAAAAGTTTTACTCTTTTTTTAAACTTAAATAAAGATTTGCTACACAAAATCTAGTTTATCACCCTGTATACAAGCAAAAGACATTTTTATAACAAAAAGTATCATACAGGAGATCGACTTTTACGACATTCGAATTTCAGATTTAAAACAATCTCACGAAAAGCGATTTCTCATAATTGTCAGTTTTATAATGTCTCTCGTGTTTAGAGGTATTTTAAGCCCGGTTCCGACGATGCAATTCATCAAGGCAATTTAGTTGTACAGTTCTTCTAGGCTTAATGTAATTTATGTCCCAGTTGGCCGAGTTAAAACTGGTTACGGTTACTTCGTTATATTATGCTAAATAACTGGACTGGATGTATTAGCTTTTCATCGCAAGGTTGCTACGTTGCCCTTTCAAAATTTTCTTAAATATAGTAACATACATAAAGTTGTTTTTAATTAATTATTCTTTTTCCAGCAATTTTAAGCGACTTATTTTATTGTTTACTAATAGATTTATATTATGTATATTTTTTCAAATATTTCCAAACTATCTTCATAAGAACATCACGAACTAACATTTTACTGAAGTAAGGAGAACATTTGTATAGTGAGCGCCTAACAATTTTAGAAAATATATCTGACAACATTGCTTTATTTTATTGTCGTTACACTGACTTTGGATCCACTATAGCAACTTCTCGCAGCATCACGTCTCCTTTCAAAGTTGCATGAGCCTTCACACTATTGTAGCAATTTCTTAGGGAAATATCATATTGTTGCCAATATTAAAAATAGTCACCATATTTTCAACATTGTAAGATAACCATAACCCAACTTCATAAATGATAAATTTAAATTTTCAAAACGGCGATCTATTGCTCAATTTTTCAATAATCCAAAAGAGCAACAGTTTTTTTAGGAAAACAAAGAACCCAATAACATAATAAGAGATAACCTCGTACTTAACTGTCATTTCAGTTAGTCACACAGTTTAAGGTTTGCGTAAAAAAAGTCGCTAAAAAAAGTTACCAAGTTCATTCATTCATATATTTGGGTTGTGCTCATCAGCCCAGGCTCTTGAAATGAATCTTTTTACCATTTCCCATGTTATCTACTTCCATTCTAGAAGCTTCGTGTCTTCTATAAAGGCCACTAGTTTGACTGGAGGGATTTTCAGTAGTTGTGTTGGTTGTATTTATTCCTCTCCAAAGTACTTCCGTCTGCTCTTGCAGAAGCAGAGTATCTGAGTTGGTGTTTCATCATCAAGTTCACATTTTCTGCTCATAGGTTCCCTAACCTTGCCCATTTTGTACAGATGTTTCATCAAGGTGCAGTGTCCAGTCACCAGGTAACTGTCTCTTACCCAGTTTCAGTAGCCTAGTTGAGAGTTCCTTGATTATCTTGTTCAGTAAACTCTTTGTATGAAGTTGCCCCTGTTTCACCCTCCATTTGAATTGGTGTTCCCTATCTAGCCAGTTCCCGATTTCCCCTCTTATGCAATCTTTTGTGATTCCACAAAACGGTTCCGGACCTATGAAGTCTCCTTTAGCTAACTGGTCCGCCATTTCATTACCTTTTTTTGGTGAGGTGGTTGAAATGCATTTACGCACGTGCAGAGGAACCAAATGCCCAAAGCCATTTGCGACCACTATACAGTGTGGGACTCGCCTCACAGCCCTACCCACTAAACATTCCACCTCCTTGCCAACAGTGCCCCTGGTACCACTATTGCTAGTTTTCGTCAGGTACTCTGTTGGTAGCCTAGTTTCCCCTGCCCTCTTCTTTGGTTCTTACAATGTCATTAATGTACTTTAAAATCTTATGATAGTTTTCCTTGCTCTCCACCATTTTCCCTATTACATTCTGTGAGAGTGTCCCCGATTTCTACTTCCAAGTATACTTTCTTCTGGTAAAATCTACCACATTCAAAAATAGTATCTTGCATTATCCTCCCTGTTACATTCGCTGCAATCATTACTGTCTCTTTTCCCTATTCTTTGTAAATATGAGTTGAAGAACCCGTGCCCTGTTAAAAATTGGGAAAACCAATAATTTATCTGCCTGTGCTTGCAGTTCACCCATTCTTTGACTGACGGGATCAGCACTTTTGTCCATTGTGCTTTTGTTGTGTTACTTTCCCATTCCCTCTGCCACTCTTCTATGGTCCTCTCTCTCTGCTCTTTTTTTCTGTTGGTCCGTGGTGGTTCCCATTTCATGCAGGACTTTGCGTTCCCTTGCTAACAGGTAGATTGGTGGCACACCAGTGATCACTTGGACCGCTTCAGCCGAGACAGTGCGATACGCACTATAGCTACTCTCAATAGAGCTCTTCTTTGAGATCTGATAATCATGTCTCTATATCTTGCAACCTGCATTCCCCCTTACCACACTGGGGCTCCATAAAGCAGGATGGATTGAACTACTCCATAGAGCATTGCCCTTTTCGAGCTACTAGGGCCTCCTATATTTGGAATTAGCCTGCCTAGTCTCCCGCATCTCTCATCTGCTTTGTTGCAGGCATTTTTTATATGTGGCCCGAAGAGACCTTGATGGTCCAGGTGAATGCCCAGATATTTTAGGGTGGTTGCTGGTTTTTTTCCCTGCCCTTCGATATGAAATACTCTTGTCTGCTTCGTTCCTTTTAAAAGTATAGCCTCTGTCTTATGGTATTCCAGCTCTAATCTGTTTTGGTAATCCCCTCATGTGCCGGCACCCATATTAGAGTCACTTTGTTGTCTCTTGCCAGCCTGTTGAGGGATTCTTTGCAGTTTTTTACCAAGTTGCTGCAGCTTGTGCCATAAAAGTAGAACCAGTTCTATTTTGGTGCAACTCGATTGCATTGATCAGTTGCATGGTAAGAACACTTAAACTGCATGCAATTTTGTCGCCGAGACGAAATTGCATCGTCAGAACCGGGCTTTAGTCAAAGATAATCACAAATATTGTGGTAGTATTGTAGTATTACTTATGAATGACACCATGAGTGGTAGTATGGAACTGTCAAATTTGCCGTAATTACAAGGTTTATATTATTATGATCTATTTGGCTTTATAAAATTTTATTTATTGTTGTCGGATTGTTGAAGTATTTTTTTGTTAATAAATATTTTTTTTAATGTGGAAATATTAATGTTGCCCAAGATCCAAGTTTCCAATTCCACCAATAAAATAAATTGAGTTAACCAATAATTATCAAAAATTGAATATTTCCATTAATTTTAACACCAAACAAGTATATAAAAAAAAGTCCAGTCATGGCACTGTCGACAGAAGTGAAAACACCAATAAATGAATCCCTTTTAAAAATGTTATCGTAAATCGAATTTTTTACAAAAAAAGTACAAAAATATGATTTATGCAACATTATATACGCTTCATTGTTAATTGTGTTGCATAACCAAAAGTACAAAACGTTTTCAACTTTATTCAAGGTCATATACGTCAACCAGCGTTAGTTCAAGTATTGGCCATCGATAATTATCGATAGTTCATTTTTCTTAGGCATATTTTGAAAAAATCGTGGATTTTAAAAAATTTAAAACAAATACATTTTGTTAAAAAAAACCTTGTTGTTTATAATAACCATGAATTTTTATTAAAAAATATCAACATATTCACTTATTTGGCCCGCAGAACTAAATTTCTCTGGTTCCAGTAAAAAATTTAATAGATTTCGATAGTGATGAAAATATCGATAGTTTTCGGTAGCCCGATAATCATCGATAGTTTCGCATCTCTACTTAGAACATTTATGTAAGTTGTTGGCTGGGCTGGCTTACATCTTACATTGAACTTTCTTTAATTTGTGTTCAATTTGTTTAAATGTTTAAAATTTGTTAATTTGGTCAAAGAATACACAACAACAAGAAGTGAAGCCCGGCGAAAATCCTTTGATGTTTGAGGGGCAACAATAAATAACCTTGAAGGTGACAGCTAACTTTGGCATACACTGAGAACCATAATAAATGCTTACAGCTTACTCGAATCACACTGAGAAAAAGTATTTCAGCATAAAGTGTGTTTTATCAAATGTATTAATATAGGTATATTTTTCCATCAGTAACTATTTCTGCACTTTTCGTGACATTGTAGACGTGAAATAGATCATTTAAGACAATAATTTCAACCTACATGCAAACTCCATTCTAATTTGGGTCTGTAAAGACCATAAGCAAGAGGCCTAAATGTGATCGCATGACACATGATGACTAATTTAAAACATGGCGTCTGTGAACTCGTTTTTATCCGAAGTTTCGCTTCTTGTTAGTTGGGTATTCTTTGATTTGGTGATAAAATCAGAACAAAACTGCGATCTTGACACTCGACTAAAATGACATGACATTTGACAACGACAGATAACAAGAAAAGGATGTGAATTCGGTTGCCATGTTGTTGATATGCTGAGATAGGTAAATTTTTGCACTTTTGTTAATTTCGTGTGTTAAATTTTCGTTAAAACAATCCTAGAAGGCTCACTTAAATTATTCGCGCTATGCCTAATAATTTATTAGCGAATAAATTTGATTATTTTCTCTTGTCACGAATTTTCTATGTAAACAATTTATGAATAGATGGATGGTCCCGCTCAACGATGACCTTGAACGGTTTCGTGCTTAGAAAGCTGATAATGGATTTTTAAAATATTTATTCAAGCTACTTTATAAATGCATGAATTTTATTAAATTGCATATTTTTATTTTAGGACGAAATTATGGCACTTTGGGCTAAAGTACAGCAACTTCCACCTGGAAGTTTGCAACAAATTTATGGCGATATATTCCCAATCGAAGTAAGACATTATCTCGCTCAATATATCGAAGAAAAATTCTGGTGAGTGTTATAGTTTATTTATAGATATTCTGTTGATAGGTAGTATATCCAAACGTGAGATTTTTCATTTATTTTTTGGTTTCTATGAATACTTTGTAACAAACATTACTTATGCTTAGATATCCATGTATTAATAACGCAAATTATCTGATATAGATAAGCTGATTTTTGATGACAATAATTTCTTATTCATAAACAGTAAATTTTATTTGCTATTATCTCTAAAATTTCAAGTTCTTTTTTCTTAAAGATAGTGAGGATAGATATTTGGCTATAAAACATTTTACTTTAGAAGTAGGTATAATTAGATCATTTGCATTCAATTAATTATATTGAAACTGCATATATAATTGACAATTACTACCAATTAAATTTGATAATGTTGTAAACAGTTTGATTTGTCTGAATTTCATAAAATAATAAAATTTATATTTGATTGACTATAATAAAGTGTACTTAATAAGACAAAATTGATGTTAAATATTTAAAAACATATTTCAACAAAACTTACATAAGATCGTAAAATATCTTTTCTTGTCTAACGATAACGCTACAAACTTATCTAATTTGATTTTAAAGAAACAATTTATCCCATTTTGTAGGTCAGACATTGAACCACAACCTGATAATCCTCAACATGAACAGTACATTGCGGGATTGATTAATTCTCTTATAACGGAAATTGAAAACAAAGCATCAGTCGTTGGCGATTCAGAATATTTTTTAACGAAACTTAAACTTGCCGAAGCTGCAAAGCTATTTAGAGAGAGGTACAGGTGAGTGGTTTTTTTTACTAATTTCGTATTATATTATTTTACAGGATATAAAGTAACTTTTGTTTTAGCTCTTGTCCCATTCAACTCTTCACCCTAATCCGTAGTTGTTTAGCTGCCGAAATGAGGTTAGTTCAAGCTGCTGGCGTTGACAGTCTGACAGGTTTACCAAATTTGATGATATCAAATACAGGTGCGGAAGTTTTACAAAAAGTAAATGTATTACGCAGCAGAACACAGAGTACAGCTGAAGATCTAAGAAAAATGGAACAAGAATTGGAATCTTTTGCTTTACAGTATCACGAATGTCAAAAAATTAGTGGTAAATGATTCGATACACTTTTTTTGATGAGATTTTGAATATTTTTTTTTGTTTATTTCAGCACACTTACAACAACTTACAACACAACCAAGTGCTCAACTTCCACCTAATGTACCGAAGCTTCAAAAACAGAAAGAAATGTTGGAACAAAACTTAAACCAGAAATTGGCCGCTTTACTACAATTACGATTAGCTTTGGGGGAAAAGTTGAAAGAAACTTTTCAATTATTAGCTCAATTACAAACGCACGTTTTAGACGAAGAACTTATAAAATGGAAACGCGACCAACAACTAGCTGGAAATGGAGCTAATTTCAATAGTAATTTGGACTCGATACAAGAATGGTATTAAATTTCATTCTATTTAAAAAAAAATCTTTTACATTATCGATTTATTAGGTGCGAGAGTCTAGCGGAATTGATATGGTTAAACAGACAACAAACCAAAGAAGTGGAAAGGTTAAAACAGAGAGTACCCATGGTAGATCCACCAGTAGTTGCTGACATACTGCCACATTTAGTACAAGAATTCACACAGCTACTTTCCACGTTAGTTACATCGACTTTTATTATTGAAAAACAGCCTCCTCAAGTCATGAAAACAAACACAAGGTAAGTACTACTAGTGGAAATTTTATTTATATCGATGAAAAATTGTTCGGGATTGTAAAATTTTCGATATATCTAGTTGAAACTAGACTAGTTTTTGAGGATATTTGTTAATTTAATGTGGATGGATGTTTCTGCGTTTAATATTTCCAGTCGCTATGAAGATTTTTCTTTGTTTTGATGGTTCTACTTATAAAACTGTTCTATATTTAAGTATTTTTTTTTAAAGATATTTATTAATTTAATTTTGAGGCACCCTGTATACAATCTACTACGTTTTTTATTGAAATATTTCTAGTTACTGATAAGATTTTCCTGCATTTTGATAGTTCTACATGGTGTTTCTTTTTAAAGCTGTTTTTAATTGATATTTTAAGGATATTTGTTAATTTATTTTTGAAACACTTAATTTTTTTTTTAAACTTTTAGATTTACAGCGACAGTTCGTCTTTTGGTCGGCGGTAAATTGAACGTCCATATGACGCCTCCGCAAGTAAAAGTGACGATAATATCGGAATCGCAGGCGAATATGCTTCTAAAAAACGACAAATTAGGCAAAAGCGGCGAATGTTCTGGGGAAATTTTAAATAATACAGGCACAATGGAATACCAACAAAATTCCAGACAACTTTCGGTCAGTTTTAGGAATATGCAATTGAAGAAAATCAAAAGAGCCGAAAAAAAAGGTGAATAAAAATATATTTTTTTTAATTTATAGTTGATAAATGATAATTTTTTTTTCAATAGGAACCGAAAGCGTAATGGATGAAAAGTTTTCCCTGCTTTTCCAATCACAATTTAGCGTCGGTGGAGGAGAATTGATGTTTCAAGTGTGGACGTTGAGTCTACCGGTAGTTGTAATTGTCCATGGTAACCAAGAACCGCACGCTTGGGCTACGGTCACTTGGGATAACGCCTTCAGCGAACCTGGACGAGTGCCGTTTGCTGTACCTGAAAAAGTGAGTCGATTTTTTATTAAAAAAATAATTGAAAATCCTTTTCGTTATATACCTATGAGTTTAATTGTTTTTCTATAACCGTTCAGGTACCTTGGAAGAATGTAGCGGAGACATTGTCTATTAAATTCAGAGCAGCTACAGGACGTGGTCTTACAGAAGACAATTTACGATTTTTATCCGAAAAGGCTTTCAGAGGTAACTTCAACGAAACCAGCAATTCGCTATTAACTTGGGCGCAATTTTGCAAAGAACCTTTAAGCGAAAGAAATTTTACGTTTTGGGAATGGTTCTATGCCATTATGAAACTTACCAGGGAACACTTGAGGGGACCTTGGGTGGACGGGTGAGTCGATTTTTTTTATTGTTAAATTTTTCTGGATTTAATTAAATTGCGGTGTAACTTTTAGTGCCATAATGGGATTCGTAAGAAAACGTCAAGCCGAAGAAATGCTTTCATCGTGTGTATGTGGAACGTTTTTGTTAAGATTTTCCGATAGTGAATTAGGAGGGATAACGATTGCTTGGATTTCAGGTACAGTACTTTGTATTTTTTTTTAAAGTAATCACGTACTATACAGGGTTGAGCATTAATTTTTTTTGTTTAAAATACTGTTCTTGACTATTTCATGTACTTCCAGGACCGTCAGATCCTTCGTTGTCTTATTAAAAGTGTTCATCCCTGTATATAGTATCGAATCATTTTTTGTAATGGTGAAAAAATAAATCTAATATTGTTTTAGATACAGGTGAAGTTTTTAGTTTGCAACCTTTTACGTCCAAAGATTTCGCCATACGATCTCTGGCCGATCGCATCGCGGATTTGAATCATCTCGTTTTTTTGTATCCAGACATATCGAAGGATATCCCGTTCGGAAAATACTATACACCTTATCAAGGTAAATATCATTCGATTTCGTAAAATTTGCGTTTGAAGAGTTGAATTTTCAACTATTTTTATTTAAAATAATTTTCGTTTATGAGATTTTAGCGAAATGCTGAATTATTTTTATAATTAATGTAAATTGCCTTTGGATTTTCGTGAAATGTTGAATTATTTCTATTTTCAATTAAAATTGCAGAATTTCTATAAAATATTAAATTATTTGTAAAAATGTTTATAAGGTTTTTATAGTGGGTCAATTTATTTGAAGATATTTCCAAAATTACTTTATATCATAGGAGTACGATGAGATTTTTGTAAGGGATTGATTTATTAGTGAGAATTTCGATTTTCGATAAAATTTTTAAAAGAGTTCAAATTACTTGTAAAAATTTCTTTTTATCATAGGCGCACGATCAAAATTTTATAAGGGGTCGATTTATTTGAAAAATTTCCAAAATTTTTATTTACCAGAGGTGTACGATAAACTTTTTTAAAGGGATCATTTTCTTGCAGAAATCTGCATTTAGTGAAATGTTGAATTATTTTGAATGGAAATAGTGTCCATAAATAATTTTATTTTCAACATCAAGAATTTCAACAATGACGGGATCTTTTCAGAACCGCTAAATTTCATTTTTCAATAATATCTAATATCAGTTTTTAAATTTGAATGATATAAAAATGGCATTTTTCTCCAAAACTATAAAAATGACCCATCCGAGCAGCGACTTGGAAGCCGGTAATCGTAACTTTAAGTTAACCATTTTGAATTTCAGACAATCCCCCTTCGGCGAATAACGGTTACGTAAGACCGCAACTTGTGACGCAAATACCCGGATTTACTGGAACTCATACTTATCCAAACACTCCTCAACATATGTTGCAGTCACCCGATCCCACACGTGATACACCGTCTGTAGGAAGTACTACGTAAGTTTTTCTTTATTTTTTTTTATATTTTTAAACAAATCCGTACGCACATATCTAATTATTTCCAACAAAGTACAAAGATTCCGAAGATTGTGAAATATCCGGTGAAAAATGTCTTATTCGTCATTAACATATTCAGGATGGGTGCAATTGGTGAAAAACTGTTTTATTTGTTATTAAAATATCTAGGATAAGTGCAATGTGCGAAAAGAACAATTTTGTTTTAAAATAATATATCCAGAGTGTGTGCAGTTAGTAAAACAGTAATTTTCCCTTCATTAAAATATTCAGGATGGGTGCAATTGATGAAAAAATGTTTTATTTTTTATTACAATATCCAGGATTTGTGAAGTTGGTGAAAAATGAATCTTTCTTTTTCATTAAAATATTCAGGACATTTGGTGAGTCATTTTCTTTGTATTTTGTTGGAAAATGCAACAAATAACTGAGGAAAACTCAAAAAAATAACCTATTCCTTTTTCTGTCAGTTTCCCAAATATGCTTGACTTATAACACCAGAAGAAAAGGATCAAAATTTTTTAAATGAAAAATATCTGTGAAGTCACTGTGCTTTATTCTTAGTTTAGTTTTCGAAAAAAAAAACATTTTTTTTATAATGTATTTTATATATACGCTATACTTTTTTACTTATACATATTTTTATTATTGTTTTACGCTTATATTAAAAAAAGAAAAAACGAATTTTATAAATAAATATATTATATTATTTTTTACTTGTTAATCAAAAATATATACACTTGAATTTTCGGAGGATTTTAAGGATAAAAAGAGACAGGGTAAATTTTTGAAATCAAAATTTATAATAATATAAAAAAATTTGTGATACATAACGTTGACTGAATGTAAGATTAATTAATGTATTATTTTAAAATATACATATTTGGGCAACAAAAATATCTTTTTTTATTTCATTTTTTGGAAAGTTGAGAATAAATAACACAGTGCTTTTTTCGTATCAATGTTGCAAATTGTAGATCATATTTTACTCTAAAAAGTTCAATTATAAACTAATTTCTTTAACTTTATACGAGTTGAAAATGTGGTTTATAATTGGGTCCAAACATTTCATGACTAGCATGCTGCAAACAGACTTAACCAGACACATTGCAACATTTTTTATTGCTTTTATGTGGAATTTAACCATTTTCAAGAGGTATTTATTTCTAGACCAAAAAAATTTGATTATTTATGACGATATTTTATACAAAATACCAGTTTAATCACAGTTGAGTTGAATTTTTAAATTTATGGGATTAAGTCGGAATTTGTAAAATGTTTATGATTTTTCTTTTTAGTGAGATAAAATTTTTGAGAAGGATTAATTAATTTGCAAATATATATATATATATATATATAAATAACATGGGCGTAATTTATATAGTCTCTCCGAGATAACTGTTTTTGCAGGGGGGTATTTACCTTGTATAATTCGAATCTACTGTTATTATACCGGTAATAGCTATTTGTGTATCAAGAGCAGAAAGTAGTACTTTGGCAGTCGAGACAATCTGTCGAGACTACCAAAGGACTTTCTGCTCGAAATACACATATTAAAATAACTACTAGCTCTCTTTTATCTATAAATAAAATCAGGCGTGCGCCAAAGTTACTTTCTGCTTAAGAGCGCCAATAATGTCAAATTATGACAGCTCACGGAAAACATCAACTTTGCGGTTAGATTTGAGTGTGCAAAAGCCTACTTTGGGTAGTGATCGTAGGAAAAAATTTCTGTTTCTGCTCAACAAATGTCTTGGTTTGATGCCAATAAAATTTTGTTTTCGTAACCTCTTGAAAATGGTTGAAACCACTTTGCCCTTTCAATATTATTGGTTGTCTGTGTTGCAGTATGTGATGTCTGGTTATGTCTGTGCAGTTATGCTGGTTCGGTGGCGACGACGGTCAACACACACATTGGCAGCAGTGCCAGCGGCATGGATTACCTCAACGAATTGGACGATTTGAATGGTCTGGTCAATTTCGAGCTGATGAACTATAAGCAGTAAAGTAAAAACGAAAAAAAACACAAAACTTTGTGTTTTATTTTTTAAAATTTTATTAACAACCATCCACTTTTTATTGATTTTAAGGTAGGATGTTTTTGTTTTTTTTTATTTATTAGGCCGGTCCTTAGAAATAAAGATGTTTTTCTCCATATTGACAGTTGAAATTAAAGAGGGCAGCACGTGCGAATAAATTTTTTATTGAAACGTCAAAATACTAAAAAATGTATTCGAATGTCATCAAAATATAACTAGATAGTAAATACGGTGCAAAAATAATTTTAACCTGATGATGGTGTACCGAAAATTATTGATGACTTTCAAAGAATTTTTGTTGAGTGCTTAAATGCAAATAATGTCGATTTTTCAACGCATCACCCTGTATATTTTCATCTCGCATGATAGCCAAACGATTTTTCTTTCAGAAAATGTTTTTTATTGAAATTTAATTGAAAAATGAATGAGTTATTCGGTTTTTAAAAATATTTTTGAGTTTACGGGTGGCATGCCATAAGTACGTTTGGAATCTTTAATATCTTCAGTGAATTTGGGCAGAGAAATGTCGAAGTAACTACGGACGATTCTCTGTCGTTATAAAAAAATTCAAACTTACTTTTGGTATAACTCCCGTAAACTGGAAAATAAAAAGCTTACCATTAACAACTAAATGTTTCTGTCATTTTTTAATCAAACAGCAACAAATTATACATTCCAGAAATGATAAAAATTCAGCTTTCAGATAAAATCAAAATATGCAGTGTTTCTTAAAAAAAAATCGACTATATTTGTAATTTTTGCTGATTTTACTTGTATTTTATAAATTTTATATCATTGAGATACGATCGACATTTTTTTTCATTTTTATCGAAATTTATCGTTCGTATACTTTTGTAAATTTCTAAGGACCGTAATATTTTGTACAGTAACAATATGTTGTACATTTTTTATTTTAGAGCGCGAGGTTGAGTCTAACCAGTGTTTATATTAAATTTGGTTGATAATAATTTTTTTTATATACATATATACATAGATATATAAATATTACCATCGCCTATTTTTTGTGGTGATTAATTTGGTAGATTGTATTGTATACTGAAAGTTTTATTTCACGCAATGAAATAATCTCTCACGAACAAAATTTTCAAAAGTTCTTATAAATTTTAAGAACAAAATTTAATGAAAAAAAGTTTCAATCTAAGAAAAATTTTTTCCTTACAAACCACTAATTTCTTCTCATTTAATCCACTTTTTCAACATCTCTCGGTTGATATATACTGAATAGTAGTCATACCTGTCATTTTCGTCTTCCATTATTGTTCCTTTAAAAAAATACCAGATCGACCATACTTTATAACAACTTCCGCTTTTCTACCACAAAATAAATGATCTGGCAACAGCGCTTAATCTCTAATAATTCGACAAAATATCCGTCATCATTAAACTTTTTTTTTCAGCAATTTTTCATTATTCTCGGCTGCTATTTATTATTATGTTTCTCCTCAGTCGTTTTCGATCTATCTTTTGACTATACCGGTATATAATTTGTGTGTCTCGTAAATTTTCTTTTCGTTGTCGATTCAAGTAGATTTCTGGAACTATTTCCATTTTCCAGCTACGTCTAGTAGGTACGGTTCACTTTATAATAGAAGTAGTTCAAATGTACCATTTTTAACATACCCTACTTTTATCGTTTTCTTTAAAAAAACGTGTTGTGCTTTAGGAAAGAATTACTAGCAATAAAGTAAGCATTACATATCGATAGAATTGTTTAAAAATAATTTTGTGTTGAAATAATTTTCAAAAACAATTTTTTTCGTAACTGGTAGATTGTAAAAAATCATTATTTACCGTAGTTTTGTAAATATTTACCAGGAATTTGTAAAATAATTTCAAAAAAATTTTTTAAAGGGGTACATGAAATGCGGTACAATCGCCAAAAATGTCGCTAAAGGCATGCCATATAATATGTGTTTAACATTTTTTTTTCGGTTTTCAAAATATGAATAGAAACAATAATAGTTATTAGTTGAAATAAAATTACAACAAAAACTGATTTTTTTACAAATCAAACATTTGGTCGCACCTCGTATTTATTAAGCTGTTCATTTATTTTGTCAACTTGCGTCCTCTCCACGTATTTCTGTACTTTTTTCTACAAACTCTTGCCCCTTTCTACCTTCTTACTTTTGGGCGTCCATAATTTTTCTAAAACTATCATTTTTTGATAATTTTTGTCTTCTGTCCACTCCTCGTGCTTCGGAATTTTTTTTTATAACCTTAGGTACACCTCGTATTTCTGATATTTTTTTTTGCTCGCCCACTCCCCATACTTTTGGTCGTACCTCGTATTTATAAAATTATTATTTCTAGCCAATTTTAAATCGCTCATATTTCTGAAATAATTATCTCCATTTTTGCCAACTTTTGGTCGCACCTCTTATTAATTTATGAAGTTGTTCATGTTTTTGTCAATTTTCGCCCACTCGTATTTCTGAAATCGTTTTTGCTAACTTTGGCACCCTCTACCTCGTCCTTTTGGGAGAACCTAATTTTTCTAAAACTATAATTTAACGCGACAATTTTAACTAAAAAAAAATCAATGCTTATTGTAATTTTACTTTCATATTGTTATATATTATACGTATGATTTGAGTAAGTACAAAACGTAGTGTCATCCATCATTTTTTCTTTTTAAAAATATGTGCAATATACCCAATATATCGATAATGCTGTATAATAATTTCATCGATCGATATTCATGGTGCTTTTTTTTCTCTAGTATTGTAGATTTTTTTGTTAAGTAATTTTTAACGCAAATTTTTGTTTTATTTTAATTTTTACGAAGTACCTTTTTGGTAGTAGTGTGTGTACGTATGTAATTCTATATTTTTAGAGACAGATGCTTTTACTGCACTTTTTATAAAAGTTTTAGACAATCCAAAATGTTGATAAATTTTATCTATAAATAAACTATCACAACTGTTAGAAAAATCCACCTAATATTGTAGGTGAATCTTTGAATCTGAACCACCCTGTAATATTTCGTCCATTTACCTTCTCCTGAAACCAAAATTTTCCTAAAACAGGGTGTGTCAGTTTTTCTTTTCTACACTGAAAAAAGTGCCTATAATATAAAGCAATCGATTCTGACAATTAGATAGTTTATAAAAAAAATTCTATAGTTGTTCACGTTTGTAGTATATGTATCTTCAATTATATTAGTGCCTCTCCTTTTCAGATTTATTTCATATTTTCATAATTGTGATACTTAAAACCCCGTGTATATACGAAAGGGGATCGAAATTACGGTTAGGGAAGAAAAATAAAATAACGTGGGTCACTGAAAAAGTCTTAACTTGGAAAATTAAATAAAAAATTTCTTCAATTCCCTGAGAGCCCTGTTTCACACTTACGGCTTACTTAACGCGACCGTGTACGCAACGGTGCCGTGTGTATTTTGGTTTGTGTTCAAACGGCACAGGGTAGTAGACGACACTTAGTTTTTGTGTTAAGTACACCAGGATGGATGAAAGAAAAAGTCGCTTGTTAATAATGATATATCATCATCGCAAAAAGTCACGAAAACCAACAATTTTGGATTCAACCTCTACTTAAAAACAGACAGTAGATGGGCGAATTTGTAACATTGTTTCATGAGATACGAGAAAATTCTACAAATTTCCTTCCAACCCTCCAATGTCTTGTATCTGTTTTTATAGTCGTCGATCGCTTTATCCTATATTACTGGCCACTGTTCAACAAGAATAATTAGTAGTTTATTATCAATCTGTATAACCATTATTTCGTTATATTTTTCCACTATTTAATAAAGTTTACATCTGTACAATACAGAGACCAAAAACCTTCTGAATAAAATAGGTCAACAGACGGCATTCACTGAGACCTAAAAGATCTATTCTCTTCTACTAGTAGTTCCTTTAGACATAGTTCTAGAAGGAATCATGTTGTGCCCTTTGATTCTAAATTGCTGTGCAATTCGCAAGTATGTGAATGAAAAGGTTTCTTCTTCCATGCCACAGAATCTACATTCTTCTTCCTCCACTATTTTGAGCTCTTTAAGGTTCCCATTCAGGTGACAATGTCCCGTTAGGATCCCTGTTAAAACTCTTAGTGCAGTTTTATTTTGACTTATGCATTCATTTGACAGGTTGTAGTCACCCAGAAGAATCTTTGATTGTCCAAGTCCTACTAGGTCTTTCCAATGGTCAGACCTTCTCTTTTTGTCGGCACTGCCATTCTTATTGTTTTTGCTGCAGCTGCGTAGTTTCCAGCTGAAGAAGGAATGGCTATTTTGCCTTCCCTTTTCTTCTTCACCTGTACTTGCGGTGACTGGGCTGTCGCCACTTCCCGCTTTCGTTTTCCTCCTTTAGGATGGGTGTTCTCCTCTCCTTGTTTTTTGCGATCTGCGGATTTCTTCCTTGCTTCTTCAGGCTTAAGAAAGCGAAGATACCATTTTTCTTCAGCTCCACTAAATCCTCGCCTCAGTGGATCGTCCCTTCCTCTGAGTTTACCCGGTTCAGGAAGGATGGGGGTTTTTCTACTTTTTTCCCGAAAACTCTGTTGAGGAGGTGAGGGTATGGGTGTCCTTGCCGTTCTCCTCCTGTTTTTCTATAGCTTCCTCAACACGGGGGTTGCCGGCGCGTGGGGAAGGTACTATGGTTTTTTTTTGGGCACTGCGGATACATTGCTCCGACTTGTGCCCGGTTGCGGTGTTTTTTATTTTTGGTTTTATCCATGGATGATCCCACGAGTAGCTAGGGAAGTATAAGGTCCACTCCTGCAGATATCCAGAGTCCTCATATTAGCGATCAAGCTTTCCCTTGACCACGCAGTCCTCGACTTATGCTGTTCCACCTTGACTTGAGGGGTATTTTATTGTAGTCTTCTTCCACTTGGTCAGCTGTTTAAGGCAAGCCCCCACATCTAGTGAATATACCTCATCAACCACCTTCCACTAGATACGGTCGATATCAGGGAGGTTTCCAGAAGCAAACTATTGCCCCAACGGCAACCGACCGGCTATCAACGAATTCGTCGGAACAGTCCACTCTCCATGCTGAAGATCCTGATATCGGATTTCTGCTTTCCACAGGAATCCGTTGAGCTGTTCTTGGTTTCACCTCCCCGACCCGTAAGGCAGGAGAAGAAACAGCTATTCGGCTCCCTCACCAACGATCAGGTCTCACAGCTCCTTGGGGGACGTGTGCATTCTTGTATACTCTTGTCTATTTTTCTGTTGCCGCACCAAATCGTCTTCTTGCATTTAAGACCATTACACACGGCACCGTCGCCGTACACGGTAACGTTAAGAAAGCCGTAAGTGTGAAAGAGGGCTAAGGTATCTTTGGTAATTAATCTACACTGGGAAATTGTTTTAAAAAAAATGAACTATCGGGATTTAAAAAAAATGATTTTTAGTGTAACTAAAAGAGTTTTCCAAATGTGAAATCTTTGGAAGATGTTGGTAAGAGATGGGAAATTTTCCAATTCGACATATCACATTTACCAAATCATATCTCTCATCTCTTATTTTTCATCTTAAATCGAAGACGGAGTTTTAATTTTTGATTTTACAAGTTTTCGGAAAAAAATTTAATCATTTATATCTCAGTTCCTTCTGATTTCCTCTCAATTTTACAAATATGACATGGGAGGAATTTTCCTTGTATAAAATATGAATAATATCCATTTTTTGGGATTTAGCGATAAAAAATTGAAAACGTGGAAAAAAACGAAATTATGAATTGATTAAGGGTGGTTCTATTGAAATTAAACATATTTAATGTTCCCTCTATATATTTACGGTATAATTTGGTCGAATTAGTCAAATTTTTTAATGAAATAGGATACTCTTGACTGCGCCATTTTAATAATTCGCCAACCCAGGATGGTAATTTATAACAATTACAACTTTTTTTTATGACTTTGAATTTTATTTTCGATGTTTTCAAGAAACTTTCTTCATTCTCTCAATTATATAAAAATGTTGGAGGAGCTCAAAAAATTAGAACTACCCCCGTAGATAATTGAAAAAATTAGATCTCCAATCATTTTTAACGGTAGAATCCAAGTAGGTATTAGGTAGAAGATACGGAGGTTTTAAAATTCGGGGTGAATCAATATTAAATTAATACAGCGTCTGAAATATACAGTGCGTTTCAAAAAAGGGTGGCTAGGTTGCTGGGATAAGTAGATAAATTGAAAAATAAGTAACAGTAATCAAGATACAGGGTGTTGATATATTTTTTACGATTATGTCGAAACTATTGGCAACATTGTATAAATATTTTTGGATGCTGACACTTCCCATGAGTTTGTTTTCACTCTCATAGAGGGCGCTAGTTGAGTAGTGTTGATAACAAATCCATGGGATGTGTCGGCTTCCAAAACATATTCATACGAAATTGTATTACGATGATGCCAATCGTGAAAAATGTTTATAAAATTTTTTTTCAACACCCTGTAACTTGAATACGGTCGATGTTATGAGAATTTTTTAATGAGTGAACTCCACTTATTTTTCAGTCTTCTACTATCCTTTTCCACCTTTTTTTGAAACACCCTGTATACAAGGTGTTTCGAAAAAAAATCGCTCGATATACCCGATATAAAGAAATGGAAATAGGAAAAAGAAGAAACGTCAGATATAAAGATGGAAAAAGCAAAAAATTGGTACAAGAAGATAAAACCCAATACCACTATTTTCCTTCTAAAAATTATCTTGATAGATCACCCTGTATACAGGAAATTTTATAAACACAATTTGGTCACCTTGTAGTTTGTCATATTGAGATTGGATATGTTTTGATAGTGTCCAGTCTCCCGGTAGTCTGACTACGTTAGGTGATGCGAAAAAAATTATATCTAGTGTAGATATGGAATTTTTGAATAACTCTGTATTAAAAAGATATTAAAGAAAATATTGTTTGTTGGCTTCTTCCATGTTTGTCCTTAGTATAGTATGTTACTATATACGAACGTTATAATATTGTTAGCAAATACAATCGATTATATTTTAATTGGCAATAAATTGATCACACAAAAAATTGATTTTTTCATATCCCTTTTTCTTGAAATTGGCATTTTTTGGAGTTACTTAACAGTCAAGTTATTCTGGTCTGTTGAAAAAAATCAACCACCAAAAATTAATTAAAATTTTGAGTGTAAATTTCCTTCACATCCAATTTCTTCGTAGAGATGTTTTTCTCCATTGTTTTGTAGCACCCTTTGGAAAGCAGTTTGAAGATAAATTATGTATTAGATTTTTGGAAAGGAAGGTAAGTTTTGGTCCGGAAGAATTAATATTAAAAGTTAGTTTTGTAAATGAGAATAAATAGAGAACAAGTAAAACTACAAGCGTTAATATAATATAGTACTTTATTACTATAAATAACAATTCTAACATTTCATAGATCAATAAATATTTCAATATGTACAATATTCGGCAATAAATAAACTATAATTGGTAACAATTAAATTAAATCAAATCACAACTTTGGGAAATATGTAGAACCAGAACTGAAGCTGAAAATGCATGGAATTTTTTTCTAACATTTTTTATTATTCAATAATTTTATTAAATGCAATATTATGATGGGGGAAGCCATAAAACCTCATAAAAATACTTACCATAACAAACATGAAGCTTTTTTATTATTTTATGGAGTCCGCCACCATAATATTACAGGGGATATCATTTGTTAATGATGTAAAGGGCTATGAAAAAATTTGGACCAGTTTCGAGCTGCACCTCTGGTTCTACTTACCACTACTTTAAATGAAGTAAATTCGGCACAGTGTTTTTGTGAATCTCCACAACAACCTGGTAACTTCTTCAAGGTCAAATTGTAAAATTAATTGTACTAAGTTGACAGAAGATTTTCAAAAAATCGTTTGGTCAGGTCGCATTCCACTAGATAAATAGTCTAAGGAAATTGGAGAGTTAATCATAATTTTGGGATAAAACTTTTATTAAATGTAGATGAAATTCATATTTTTGTATAAAAGTTCCACGAAAGTTGGTCGATAAAGTCTATGAGTAAGTATCTGTAAAAGACAAAAAAACGGAAGGAGTTAAAATTCAAAATATAAGACAATAGTCTGATTTCACTGGACTATGAATCATATTTTTAGACCGAAAAATCGTTTAAGCTTCATTTGAACTACCCATTATAATATATATGTAACTTTGGAAATGTTCCAAAAAATATTGAAAAAAAAACAAAATAATTATTATAAAAGATGATTTCTATACTGTAGACTCTGCACTCCAAAATATTATGCTTCATCCCAATATGCTATATGTGCACGTTTCCCAAATAAAGATTGTTTAAAGTTTTTGAATTTTGAAATAGGGGCCATTCATAAATTACGTCACACGTTAAAGGGGTGGGGGGGGGTATAATCGGAAAGTGATATTGTGTGTCAAGAGACAAAGGAGTCAAAAGCTTTGTGACACAACATGTTAAAATTTAAAATACTAAAAATTTTGTATCCTTAATTAACATAATTTTTCTCGGTTATCAAAAATATTCGACTAGGTGTTGATTTTATAGATTATTTAATAAAAATGAAAATAACTTTTTCTTTTGGTTATTTTTAAACACATGCATAAAACTGACGTCACATCAGGGGGTAGGGGTTTTTAAAAATGTGACAACCTGTGACAATGACGGGGGCAGGGGTTAAAAAGTCCTACTAAAATTCTTATTTGAAAATTGGTACGAGGATTTAAAATTAAGAAATTGGATATTTTTAATGAATCATCCTGTATATTTCGGATAATTTGATTAAATGCAAATTGACCAGCTTTTAAAAAAGTCAAAACAAGTAAAATAATTTTCAAAAGTTCTCGTAACTGAGATTATTTCTCACTACAGGAATCTTCCAAACCATAAAATAATCAATTGGTTAAATGGGACAAAAGTTGCGTAATTTAGGGAGCAACAGAATATGATGCCAGGAAGTCGAAGTTGTTTATGGCTGTTGTGAGAATTAAAATCTGAGCCTTCATGTATTAAATAATTGCATTTTTCAGACCACCTTGATCCACATGTATAATTAACAAAAAAAAGTATCTATTAGAAATCTGGCACTTACCTGTGCTATATTAATTCTTTTTCAATTAAACGAGTCACTTTCTATTACATCCTCTTTAACAATTTGGTAGAATAAAAAACAAATACCTAAAGAATTGAAAATATAGTTATATCACCATTTAACAAATTGTTTATATTCCTCATTTACGGATATTCTTTTAATTGTTTCATAACCGACGATTATACTAAAACTGAACGTGGCTGATTGAATGAGTCTTGCACTTAGACCTTTCGTAAACATATTGAGTCCTTCTTCTACCCACAAATCCCTAAATGCTGTGCGCATCGATCCTATTCTTTGTACTTGCAACCTGGCCCTAACTACATCTAATGGATTCGTTAAAACTGTGGTAGTGAATCCTCCTAATGTCCCTGAGATACTCTGCAAGAGCAGATGGGAGAACCAACTAGGCAGTATGTAAAATAATTGGTCTAAAAAAGAAAAAAAAAACAATTGAAAGGTCTAAATAGAAAATTTTAATAATCTTACCTTGGTAAAAGTGGTAAAATCCCCACCATAAAGCTGAGTTTGGAACATATGCGGATAGACTAGCCCAATATCCTCTATAAAAACCACCAATTCCATCCATTTTGAATATATGCTTTGTTACATCCAACGTTAACGCAAATTTACTTTTATCATTTTGGATTTTTATTCCTAAATGATTAAAAGCCTGAAAGTAAAACATTTAATTTAACTTGAATATCTGATTTCAATTAACTTACTTTTTCCTCTCTTCCGTTGGCTCCCATCATCATTAGATGTTGGCTAAGAACATCAAAAGGTACTATAATTGTTTGACCTACTAATGAAGCACATGCTCCGGCCATAAGAGCTCTTAAACTGGAATGCACCTTTTTCTGGTGTAAAACATGTCGCACTCCTTCATATGTTGAGATATAAAATACGCCTAAAATGTAACAATGTATCTTTAACAGCAACTAATAAATATATGCAATAAAAGTACTTACCGCTAATTATTTGTACAGAAGATACCCAAAATCCTCTATATAGACCAGAAAATCCTTCATATCTGTATATTTTACCATAGGCATCAAACATACCTAAAATATAACGACTGATATCAAAATTTTGATGTTTTTGAAGCATAAGTTGAACCTAACAACCAAATTTTAGCTCGGCACATAAGAAATTTGCATTAGTTCATTCTTCAGCCATAAAATATTATTTGCTTTTATTAGATAAATTAAATGTTGCTAGTTATAATTGATATGGTACTATTTTTATGAACATATATTTGTTTAATCAATTATGTAATGTAAATAATGAAATATATCATACCTGTATATAAATCATTGTGCTTTTGAATTTGTAACCTAGTTTTTATTAACGTTAAGGGATAAAGAGCACATCGAACACTGAATGAACTAAGCATGGACAAAGGAAAGAATTTCGTTTTATCCATCATATTCCATTCTATGTTCCTTATAATTTTATTGTCTTCACCACCTTCGGGGACTAGTGAATAAAAATCCATTTTACTTGTTAACAACGTTAATTGATATTACCGAGAAATTAAAAAAATTTTTACATGTGACATGATTACTAGCATTTTTGTGGTTTCTCTAGCATTATATATTTACTCGGTCATTTCTTCAAAACCACCTGCAATTTTTTTGACTTTGGCATTCAAATATTACATCGAACATCGAATGTCATATGACAATTGGCAACTTTGACTTAGTTGACAATGACATTTATGTATGCATGATTTGACTTTGCACCCAGAGTTGTGAATGCAAGCAGGATTCAATACTTCTGATTGGTTGCATTTAAACGGCTCAACCGCTTGCGTTGTAAGAATCGATGTATTTTTCTTTCCTTTATCAAAAAATACTCAATACTTTGTATTCTACATGAAGTTTTTCAATAAGAGGAAAGAAATAGGTTATGCAATTTGAATGTAGCGGCTACTGGGCTACGTTCATAAACTTACTCCAGTGAGTAGAGAAGAGTATGATCACGTGATTAGAAAAGTATGTTTGATGGTTACTCGGAGTAACCGTTCAGAGGTTACACCGGCCGGAGGCAAATCAAATGTCATTGTGTTGTGTATGAATTTGGTGTTATATTTTTCATTTCGAAAATAGAAATTAATTAACCATGGATAAGTTGAATATTAATAATCAAATAATATCAATTTATCACTAAAAATAACCTGGCAGTAATCTGAACTGAACTACTGTATAAGCCAAACTGTCATAACTGTCAGAGTATATAATACTCCATTAAAAAGCGGAGTATGCAGAGTTTACTCCGGGTAGGTTTCTGAACGTTTATAAAAGCATACTCTATACTGGTAGAGTAAATTTATGAACGCTTCGGAGTAAACTATCCTTACTCTGAGTAAGCTTATGAACGTAGCCCTGGTGCAACCAATCGGAAGACTTCAATTCTGCTTGCAAAATCAAATCACGCGTTACATCTGACAGCGAAATGATTTTTGACATACGGAAAAAATGTTATGAAAATGCTCCGCGTTTTTTTAAAAGTTCGATCGTTTTTTCCTTTTGCGTAATTTAATACGTGAGTTAATGAACGAATTAACATTATTTATTTCTTCTTCTTCTTATTAAAGTTTAATACTTAGAAACACATCGGCAACAATGAATTTTTTTGTTACAGTAAAACCAAAAAAAACAAATACTCCTTGACCGGTAACCGAGTTTTTTGTAGAAATTCGTCGCCAGTACCGAAGTCGAGTGATCGTTTGATATACGCATTTTCTTTGTTATTTGCAGTTACCGGTCGCAGTTTTTAAAGCTATGGTGAATATTTGTCATTCTCTCAAGCAAAATCAATCGGATTTTGCTTTGAACAAAGTGCGAGTATCGTGAAAAGTAAAAATATTGAACACTGAACATTAAAAACTATTGTGCAATCATCCAACTGATTTGAGTCCAGCAGCCTGCACCTAACAAAGAGAAGATACGAATTGAAACTAGGTATATTGCTTTACTAGCATACCCAGCCCGCTTCGCCGGACTTTATCAGTTGTAAATGACAGATTGAACTCTTTTGTTTCAATTTATAAATAAAAAAGACAAAAATAGGTTACATCAATAAAACAAAGAAGTTATTAACTAAAAATATACATTAAGGTACTAAACAATAGTATACTGCATACCTAGGACAGTAAAGTAAGGAAGGTCCAAGATTACATGTAATTGTGGTCCGAGGCGAAACCGAAGTCGACAAACATGTGATCTAAGGTTTCCTTATTTACAGCCCAAGGAGTGTATTCGATTTTTCTCTTCGACGGAGCCAAAAAGCTGGAATCATTTTGCGCATCGGGCACATTTATTCGTTAAAACGCATCTTAAGGCCAGCGGGTAGACTATATTTTTTGTTTTTTCATTTGGAGTATAAACATATAAGTTTTTAGATGTGCCAACTCGAATTTTCTAAATTTAAGCCAGCGATAGTTAACGATTGCATAACTTAGGTGCGTTTAAATTACGAATGAGCATTATCGGTGATCACATTTTCAATGTTAGTATGTGCGGCGGCATTCCGGGTGGTTCCAATGAATTTAAAAATTCAACTGGATAATTGACAGATTGCTCTTCGTCCATTACCGTGTCGATCGATTTGTGATTGATTGTTTCGCCGGGCAGTTTTAATTGAATTTGCTCATTGAGTTTGTTAACATCATCATTTTTTGTTGCCAAAATTGCACGTTCGTATAGCCAATCCGGATTTTTGTAATTAATTGTTAAACTTGGAAATACCTTGTCGACAACAGCTTGAATATTTGGTTGCATTTGACAAAAATCCTGTGGTGAAGAAATCTCATTTGTGGCACGATCAATCGGAATTATGCCATTTCCTATGTCTAGAAGTTGTTGCGGAAATGTTTGAGCAGATGGGTCTTGCAGTAAATCAACACGCATGTTCGTTGATAGCGTGATTTTCTCGACTCTGTTCCAAAGCTATGAGGATTTCAAGCAAGCGTTCATCTCATCTGCGGGCATTGATCGTGGAATAACTGGCAAAATTTGACGGAAGTCACCAGCAAGAAGAGTAAAAGCTGCTCCCATTGGTTGGTTATTTCCTCGAAAACACGCAGGGTCCTGTCAAGCGCTTCGAGTGATTTCTTATGGGCCATTGTGCATTCATCCCAAATAATAATTTTGTACGTTTTGAGGACTTTACCCATGCCAGAATTTATGCTAATATTGCAAGTTGGTGTTTCTGTTAGGTTTAAATTTAAGGGAAGTTTGAGTGCTGAATGTGCAGTACGTCCACCGCCCAAGAGCGTTGATGCAATTCCCGATGATGCCACTGCGAAGGCAATCCATTTCTGCATTTGAGCAGACGGCAATATCAAATTAATGAGGAATGTTTTGCCTGTTCCCCCTGGCGCATCGAGGGAAAAAAGTACGCCTTTCTGGTTTGTTACACGCTGCATGATTTTGTTGTAAGCATAGTTTTACATGAGTATCCACATAATGTTGTTGCTGCTCCATATCGAAGTGCTGTTCTCTCATGGGAATACTGTCTTGAATATTGCTTCTGTTCCTTATCAAAGCTGGCATTCCAAGTTGACTAAGGATTTTGTTATTAATGGATAAGCATGTATCCTCAATCAGCAGCAGAGCTTGGTTGAAAATATCGTCAGAGTACTCTTGGTTAGGATCAGTTGCACGTGATTGCCTAAGAATATCTTCACTGAGACTTTCACTATGCGTTTTCCACAGTTCTAGACCAGATGCCGACATATGATTATAAGGTTGTGATAAGAGCAGACAAAGCACCACCTGGGGAGCATAAGCGGCGATACAATGCACCGGTGAAAGACGACGTTGCAGTTATTATGGTCGGAACAGAATGTTCATGAAACATAGCTTGAAGACTTAAAACGATTCCTCGTCTAACTTCAGTACTGATTACGCAACGCTGATCAGCTACTGCACCTTCATTTCCAGTGAAATAAATTTGTAGGAACTTGGCATCTTCATCTTGAACTGGGAGCAATGATCCAATTCTGTGGTAAATTTGACCTTGCACTTTAAAGGTGGGCATGTAACCAGCATTATTAACTATGTTAGTTGCTCCAAAGGGCGTCATTTGCAAGCATGAATTATACTTTCGAATGTTTTGAAAAAAATGTTTAGAAATATAACTAAGAAGTGGCTCAGGTGGCTAAATTACTAGGGGCAAAACAACTTTACCGTTCAAACAGCACATTCCAGGGGATTCTTTAGCGAACTTCAAAGCACCACATTGCAAACAAACTTTGTCCATTGCGCCGATCACTACGTCCTTGTAATTTCTATAGTCGTCATCTTTATTATAATTAAATGCCGCTAAATTTATTCACATTCTCTTTGGTGACTTATCCTTTTGGTCGAGGATACGCTGTTGGGATGCTCTTTCACGCATTTGTTGAAGCCGTGATTCGCGCTCTTCCTCAGTTTCAGTAGCTCTGTTCTTAGATATCCTGTCACTATTTTTTAAATTGAGTTATGAAAATAATAGAATATCAGTATTAAAAAAATGCCAATTGTCAGACTGACAATTCCAAAAAAAAGCTCCGATCACCACTGAACTTTGCAGGGCTAATCTGAAGATTGTCTGAAAGTTTCATTGAAATCGGTCCAGCCGTTTCGGAGTCTATAAGGAACATATACAACCTTTCTCATATATATATATATATATATATATATATATATATATATATATATATATATAGATTAATTAATTATTTCCTAAACTTAAATTCTTGGCGTTGTCGTTATATCTGGGGAGGGTGGAGATAGGGTTGCCAACTCTTGAAAGGACCAACCCGGGAGACTTTTATGGATGTTTAATCGAGAGACGGTGAGACGAACATATTTATACAGGCAGCACGCAAAGAGAGCGAGTAGCGACGTACGAGCGAAGGATGTATATAATTTTGAGAAACACCGGAGAAATTATTGTTCCCCGGAAGTTATTGTTTCCCGTGAGGTCGGGAGATTAACGATTATTACCGGAGTCTTCCTGGCAATCCGGGAGGGTTGGGAACTCTAGGTGGAGACAAGGCAAACTTTATGCTCTACAAAATTTAAGTTTATACAATAACTAGA
The DNA here is from genome assembly GCA_947563755.1 of Lochmaea crataegi. NCBI lineage: Eukaryota > Metazoa > Arthropoda > Insecta > Coleoptera > Chrysomelidae > Lochmaea > Lochmaea crataegi. The sequence goes on from OX387424.1 coordinate 72,226,686, forward strand.
GGTGATAATTATCAAACTAAAATCCTGATATTTTTTTCACATAATATGCTTTGAAAGTTTTAGAAAATATTCTGGAAACTCGATTTTTTCCACCTTTTTACCATTTACATTGTAATTTATCTTCAAGATCGCTCCCACAGCAACAGAAAGTAGAACACATAGGTATACCAACTTCATTTCTTTTTTGTGAGGTTTAAATAATTAAAAACATATTTTACTATAGAATTTTATTTCAATAAAATTTTAAATAAAAATTTTCATGTACAAAAAAGAGACAAAATATTTCTACAAAGTTATGGACACAAACAACTAATAAATATTTAAAATTAATTAAAAAAAATCACCCAAGTCAAAACTAAATTCTATATAATATGGTTATTGTATAGCAGAAAAATATCAATGTGAACACATACAGGGAGATCCAAAAATAAATCGCATTCCAGATGATTACTTTTACATTATTTTCATTTTATGTTCTTAAATCTGTATACAGTGTGTTTGAAAACTTTCCATAACAGCGAATAAGTTAATATTACACATTAATTAATGTCACATTGATATTTTACCAGCATAAAAACGATGAATGACTTTATGGACAAATGATCACCTCATTTTTTTTAGATAATATAGTGCGATGTCATAATAATATTAAGTATACATTTTCAAAATAATACACAAGTGCAAACACATATTATAATAATTGTTACACAGCATTCAGAATTTTATTACATATATATTGGGTTACAATTGGCACTGACTCTCTTATTCGCATTCATCCAATATCGCTCTTTCTCCGTGAACTATATATACATAACTACAACATAAAATTTTTTTTCTTCTAGTGAGCATTTTAATAAATCATTACAAAATGTCCGATAATAAAACTTATGGCAACATTGTATATATTACGAGTGCTATATAAAAACGATGTGAAGTCGATGCTCTATATATACAATTAAAATGCACGCTTTCTCACTTTCATCAAGAGCTACATGAAACATAGAAAAAAATAGGGTTAGAAAATCTACAATGTGGCCTAAAATGTAGTACTTTTTTGTTATTATCCGTATCCATATCCTAAAATTAGAACAGGTGTAGATTTACAGGACCGGACGTAATGTTGCATTTCTTTAATGGTGACGTCACCGGCTCTCTTTATCGTACTAGCTGTGTCTATTTAGGGTTACTTCGTTTTTGTCATAAAAATTATGTCATGTGAACCTATAAGTTGAGGCGTATGGCACTGCAACGTCGCTAAAATGACATTTCAGCGACGACTTGCGTTGTTGCAGTGCCGCATACGACTTGATTCGTCGTAGACTCCGTTTCCACATAAGAAGAAGCCACTTGAAGTTTGCCAACTGACTTGCGCAGAAAACAAAATCGGTCTTATTTACCTATGTCGACAGCCATTTTATTATTGAAATTTGAGGTTGTGTTTGAAGCTATCATTTACTGTCGAATATTTTTGATTTTTGAATATTTCAAGACCTTTAGTTAGTTTAAAGGCCCGGTTCAGACGCATCTAGTAGTTTAGTCGAGTGGTCAAGTAATTTAGTACTTGACCAGACTGAACACCTTCATTTAAGTCGAGTTTACTGGCCTTGTCGAGTTTAGTAAATAGTAGTCTATTCTACTTTTCGGGGCGAGAAGCAGCCCATAAAAGACAACCGACTATCTAGAAAATATAATACTGCCTGCAACTTTGTGGCGGTTGGAATAGCATCTCTTATTACAGTATCATTCTTTTGAATAGATTATTTGATTTTGTCCAGCAAAATATTAAATGACTCCTCACATCCTGAGGGCAAGAAAATATTCTATTGGATCGTCTAAAGCCAGTTCTTTTAAAAGACAACTGGAGGCTCCAAGCTCATCTCTTCTACTAATCCATTTTCTTACCCATAGACGTTTAGGCTTTTGTATTTCTTCCAACCATATATTGCTAGTTTCCTTCCGACCGAAGAAGATTTTGTTTTGTAACTATCCGTTTTCGGTACATTTTAATAATAGGTACCTACATATTTTTGAAAATTCACTACTGGTACTCGACTTGCTGCTAATCGATTTCAACTAAATACTGGCCCCGTGTAAACGATTGTTTTGACACGACTTGATTAAGCAAACTCTACTAATTAACTTAACTTGTGTGAACAGTAGACACATTAGACTAAATTACTTTACTTTACTAAATCAGTGGCTACGTCTGAATCGGGCATAAAACCATGCCTCCTAAAAAACTTGTTGGTGTTGAAGGAAAAAATATCCACAATCAAGGCCGACAGATTCTTAAAAACGTTGCAACTTTTTATCGAGTCCGAAAATGTGAAAACGTTACGCTACTGATTTGAATGTCAATTTTACAATATGGCGCTGGTTTTGACAACAAGTTCGCGCATAAGACTGCAACTTCAGTCTACAAAACTCTTCAGCCATATATATACAGATATATTTAAACACAAACGGAACATAGGGATTTAATGCATTGTCCGTTCTAAATAGTCCACCAACAAAACATTTCTATAAGTTCACTTCAATGAATATCAAGTATTGGTCTGGACAGCTGGATTCCGAACCAATGTAACAAACCCCGCCCCTTCTCCTTCTAAAATTTGTTAGTTATGTGCGAACTGCGATTTAGTATTGAATAATTATTTGATGGGGGTAGTAAACGTCGCTACATATTGAAACAATATGCTTACGTTTTATGTTGTTAAAATCGAAAATTAATTGTTAAATTCTCTTTAACAATTAATGTTTCGAGTTAAGATAATATGTTTTGATTTCTTTTGGCAATAACGGCTTTCAAAATAAAAATAAATTCGTAAATAAAACTAAATAGGATTCTTTAAATTGAAACACGACTGTTGTTTACTGACTGTCTGACGATAATTAAGGACTGCCCACAGTGGAGATTACGGAGTGGTGGGAATTGTACGATATGTTATAGGTGTCCAAATAAACGATTGTAATAATCGTGTTTTTAAACTGTTGAAGCTGGATGTTGGTCGACTAGTTCAAAAGCTGTTCTGATACAATGCTTAAAATCCCTATGTTCCGTTTGTGTTTGAATGTATCTATATATATCTTGTAACTGTTGTTAACGTGTCCACTATGCTTATCTATCGGAGCCGGTGACGTCACACAAAGACTGAATCTTGCAATTTTCTAACTTCATTTTTAGGTGTGGTCCTGTAAATCTATATCTTATTCAATTTTCAATTTAAAAAATGTACCTACTTATTCCTTATTTCGGTTATACCGGAAGTGAACAACAGCTTTTTTATTTTAAATAGAACACCCTGTACATTAATATTTTAAAACGTTCGTTTTATTATGGAACTCGAATGTTTGACTAGAATTAATTTCATAAACTGTTTGTTGTAAATGAATACATATTTTGTACATAAAATCTTTGGTATTAAAAGCACTTCTTTGTTACTAATATTTGAAATGACACATTCCAAGCAATTTTTTAATTCTTTTCCTACATAATTTTTTTTAGTTCATACCCAAAAAATATTGCCCTCCTTTGTTGTATTCCGTATTCTTAATATTACATTTTCATCACAATATTTTGTATCCCTTGTTTATGTTCACGTTGACAAATTTCATTATACATGGATATACCACACCCTGTATTTCGGGTAAGATTTTTTTTAGTGTGAAGGTTAGAAATGCTTTTTTACTTTACTATATAAATAATACGAGGTGAATAAAGAAAATACTGATTGTAAATATTGAATTTTACCATTTTTTTTTTGGTAAAATAACTTGATTCGAGTTACATAATCGATTTTTTTCTTCTAAATTTCTTGTAGTGTATCTCATTCACAACATTCCGCAAATAAATCTATTCTAAACCTGTAATTTGACCTAAAGTGACTGATCCTACGGATTGGTAGGAATACTGGCTCTCAAGACAAGATTTATATCTCAGGTATTTTCAATACAGTCCCACAATTATTCATACTTCTATAAAAACAAGGATATTTTAATCGCTAGAGAATAACATACCTTTTTAGAATTTTTTTGACATTTATTTGACAGTTTTTATTTGTGTGGCTCAATATCCCATTATCGATGAAGATAGCGAGAAAAGATTTTAACACAAGGACTGTTGTTGCCAAGTTTGCTCTTTTTCCCTTAAGCATTTTCAAAAAATAATAATTTGAAAACCATTTTTGGTAGAGTAAAACCCGCTTTTCAATATCTTGACTAAATATAGGTTGAGAATTGGAACTGTCAAAATATAATGTCAAAAAATATTTCTAAAAGCTCTCTGATTAATCGGATTTAAAACAATACATGCTATTGTACGATAAATATCGGAAAATGTCTCAAAAACTTTACTATATTAATTGACATGTAGCTGGCCAACAAATTTATATATATTTTTTGGAATGTTTTTGAAATAAGCCCATTTTGTATGAATATTTTCAATTTTCGGGAGCCGTAAAGATTGTTAACATCAAAATACAACTTTTCAACTATATGAAAATATTGTAAAATTGTTCCTCTACTCAAAGGTATTTTTTTGCAAGCCAAGTGTAAGTACGATTCGTTTTTGAGAATTTAAAAAAATTCAAGACTAAAATATTTCTCCATGTATTGTTTTAAATGTTTATTAAATAAATACCTACATACTTCAACTAATGGTAACCAACTTAAAAAAAGCTAACTACTGATTGTGTAAATTTTTTTTATATTCATAAGATCGTAATTTTCGTAAAGCATTTTAGGAAAAGTGCTCAAAAGAAAACAACAACAATTTTTTTTTAATTTTTCCAAAAAATAATCAAAATTGTAGGAATTGAACCAGAAACGTCATTGTCCATCGACTTTTGTTAACAGGAACTAAAAAGATAAAAAATTGCAAAACATTAATTTTAATCAGTCTATTAAATGTTTTATACAATTGAGGGTCAGTCAAATTGTTGGAGAACGATCAAGGACATCAAAAAACCCAAGGATATCAATCTTGAATTGCCGATATTTGGCCTCGCAAAAATTTTTTTCCTTCCAAGCACTTTTCCATAAAAACCATTTTTTTTAAAGGAGGATTCAAAGGAAAACCCATACGCAGTGGAGTTGTATTAAAGTCCTTATTATTTATATTATTTCGTGCCATAGATAGGTACAATAAAACTTACCATGCATTGTAGCATTCGCTTGCTAAAAGTTCCGCATAAACTAAATAAACACAGAAAAACGAATACATTTTTTTTACTTTTTTTTTTGATAGAAGACAATCAACATTTAAAAGTGGCAGTGGGTTAAAAAATAATCCGGAATGGAAGAACCATTGAGATGTTTTCGGCCTTCAGCGCTTTCAGTCAATATCATTTTAAGTAACAACATTTCACTACTCAACAACTACAATAAATAAATTTGGTCTTATAACAAGAACAATTTAGGACGTAAAGTATGATGCAAATTTGAAAAAACTGGCCTTCGCCCAAAGTAAAAGACTTTAGAAAAATTAATTCCAGAAAAGATTAATTCTTGAGCATTTCTTCAAGGTCATATAATCCAAAAAGGACTTGTGGTGGATCGATTTTTTTGAAATGCGATCGATATTCAGTGGATTTAGAATGTAAAATGGAAATGGTTGATAAATAATTTATATTTTCGTTGTTTTGAAACATGTTCTTGTGAAAAGACCTAGCTGGTATTGAAAATGAGCTTACCAACAATTCGAAAATATTCTCAATGGCGTTTATGCAGTACTCAGGTTCGCAAGTGTGCTTTTGTTTTTAATAAATTGTCTAGAATTATTTAAACCGCAGTACAACTGCAAAACAGTCTTATTGAAACACGCGGCTTGGAGGTCGCGTTAAAGCATTTTTTAGATGGAGGAATGTTTTTTTTAATTATTTCACTTTTTGGATTTAACATTTACTCTTCTTCAAGTTCAGTCTCTTCTCCTGGGCCGTACATGTCTGCTAATTTATCGAAACGAGGTCCCCAAGCGCCCAGGTAGTCGTATTCTTGAGCTTCGTCGTCTGTACCTGTAAAGAAACAACAATTGCATCAAGAAGAAGATCACTTGTTCCAAATCTACTCGATTTAGTTGAAATTTTATACAAGAAAGTCCCGGGTAACGGGTGAATTGATAAATTTTGAAAAAGGGAGCATTTGGGGGGGATTAGATTTTTTTGTTAACTGTACCTTGTGACATATTCAATGAAAAAATGTGTTGAGAAGGTCTCTAATATAATTTTCATAATTTAAAAATGAATATATTCAGATTTATTCAAGAAAATATATGAAAACTAGTCATAACCCCCCTTATTTTTAAATTTACCAAGAGAAAAATTTTGAAAAAATACAAAAAATAGTTCTTTGAAGACAAAAGAAACTACGAACCTATAAAAAGTTTTGAAAAAGTGGGGCTTTTTTTGGAGGGCAAATAAGATTTTTTGTACCTTGTGACATATTAAATGAAAAAATGTGTTGAGAGGATCTCTACTATTATTTTCATGATTTAAAAATAAATATATTTAGATTTATTCAAGAAAATATATGAAAACTGGTCATCACTCCCCTCATTTTTGAATTTACCAAGAAATTTTTTTTTAAATAAAAAAAAATAGTTCTTTGAATATAAGAGAAACTACGAACCTATAAATTTTTTTTGAAAAAGTGGAGCTTTTTTTTGGGGGGCAAATAAGATTTTATTGTAAACTGTACCTTGTGACATATTAAATGAAAAAATGTGTTGAGAAGGTCTTTAATATAATTTTCATAATTTAAAAATGAATATATTTAGATTTATTCAAGAAAATATATGGGAGCTGATCATAACTCCCCCTCATTTTTGAATTTACCTAGAGAAAATTTTGAAAAAAAAACAAAAAATAGTTTTTTGAAGACAAGAGAAACTACAAACCTATAATTTTTTGTTCAAAAAATATGATATGGCTTTCTTGGGGGCGAATAAGATTTGTGACATATTGAATGAAAGAGCTTGTTGAGAAATATATTTCTTATAATTTGAAAATGGATATATTTAAACTTATTCAAGAAATTAAATGAAAACTGGTCATTAACCCCAATTATTTCCGAATCTAATACAGGAAAAATTTTGAAAATAAAACAAAAAATAGTTCTTTAATACATTTTGAAAAAGTGGGGCTTTTTTTGGGGGGAGGGGGGGCAATATAGACTTTTATTGTAAATTGTACCTTGTGACATATTGAATGAAGGAGCTTGTTGAAAGGGTCTCAAATATATTTTTTATAATTTGAAAATGAATATATATATATATATATATATAAACTACTTTGAGAAATTAAATAAAAATTGGAAATTACCCCCCTTATTTCCGAATGTAATGAGTAAAATTTTTTGGAAATAATACAAAAAATAGATAAAAGAGAAACTACGTACCTGATGCCAAAGAACTCAACGACCCAGCAGTACTACCGCCTCCTTCATAAGCGTAATTCCTTAGATCGTCAAAAGGTGGAGCGTTAGGATCACTATCAGCTCGTTTTTTATGTTCTTCAATGAAGATCCCCACGTTGGGTTCTTGACCAACACCCATTATAACTAAAACACAAATTAGGCTTAAGATTTTTTCTTATTTATAAGACAATTTTCACTCACATCCAATTTTTGGTGGTCCAAGTTCAGGAATAGGTCCTCCAATCGGTATTTGGAGTGGAGTAATGTCGAAAGCCGTCATGTCATCCTCACCGCCACCTTCGTCGTCGTAATTTATAATATTCTCCCGAACGTCGTCATCAGGACCGGGGTATTTGATGTGAGCCTCTCTTCTTCTATTGTACACCACGAAAACCAATACGAGAACTGAAAAATTCAATTAATTGAGTTCACAAAATAGTTTGTTTTTTGAGAATTAAACTGATTTTCAAGATAGAAGTTTAAAACTTGAAAAATTTAACGAAAATAATAGTTTTCAACTTGATGTTTAGCCAATTATAATAGGAAGCTATGTTTCCTGTCTTTTATGGATTTTCCTTAATGTGAAAGTTTTAAACTTATTTTGAACAGCAGTAGCTACATTTAAAAAAAATTTCTAGCAGGCTGGCAAAGTGGTATAAGATAGTGTGTATTTTGTAGATAAAGGTAGTTTTTTTTATGTAAATGACTAAAGATAAAGTGGTTTTTTTTTTAGATTAAATTGATCTGGAAAGGTTTTAATACATTAAAAATATAAACAAAACAAAAACAAAATGCCGCATTATCATATGCGATACTCAGATGGCTTCAAAACGAGCTATATAATTTCTATTAAAGTTATTGGCAATAATGCAAGTTTTATATCCAACATTTTGCATTTTAAAATTTCGTATTACCTTTCCACTTTAACTTTAATCGAAATAAAGTGAAACAGTGCTCTTGAGCATACTAAAAACCGTTCTACATGCATTTTTATATAAGAATATATCAAATAGTCCATTTCACTGGAATGAAGAACAAATTACATAAACAGGGAGTCCACTAAATACATGTTTTAAATTGGAAATCAAATTTGGGAACCTATAATTCAGTAAAGAAAGAACTAACATTGTTTTTAACTTTGCTCTCAAAATTTGAAGCATGTATTTCGGGGACATCCTGTATACATGGTGTCCAGAAACTATTCTGCCAAACGCAAACTACAAATACTAGATGTTATTTTATGTCCATATAACCTACTTTTATCCAAAAATCCCTTCTAAGGAAGCTAGCGCCCTCTGAAGATGACGCCCGATTTCAATCCATGCGATTTCTGTTTTGGGGCTACCTAAAATCATCAACTTATGCTGTTCGATACAAAATCATATTCAGCTGTGAGAAATAATATATGCTGCATGTAATGAAATTCAAAATGATTCCTGAATTGTATCAAGACTTAAACAATCTATACGGAAACGATTGGATTGGTAAAAAAATTGAAATTGATTTTTCTCTTCAAATACGAGCACATTTTTTTGAAAAATACCTGAAAGTTTCTGAATTTAATGTAAAATTTCTTGTAATATGTGATGAAATTCAAAATGATTCCAGAATTGTATCAAGACTTAAATAATCTATACGGAAACGATTAAATTGGCAAAATAATTGAAATTGATTTTTCTCTTCAAATACGAGCACATTTTTTTGAAAAATACTGAAAGTTTTCGAATTTAATGTAAAATTTCTTGCAATATGTGATGGCAATAAAATTTGTAATAAACAATTTATCACTGCAGGGTTATACAATGTACCCAAATTGAAGTATGTGGGTAGAGGTTTTATTGAGATATGCTTAAAAAACTGACAGCATCATCTTCAAAGGGCGCCAATTCTCTTAAGAGGAACTTGTGGATAAACGTAAATTAGGTTAGATGTACTTAAAATCACGTCTAATATCTGTAGTTTGCGATTGGCAATGAAGTTTTTGTACACCCTGTATAGTATGAGCGATAAAACTATTAAAATAACAATAAACTTACCTAGAAGTACTAATAAGCAAACTATAACCGCCAAAATGAAATCAGTGGACGGCATAATGGCCCCGGCGGAAGCTAATTCTAATTCGCAATGTCCACCAGTATATCCCGATGGACAAATACATTCGTATCTTAAAGGCGGTTCGTAATCTCTACATATACCTCCGTTTACGCAAGGTAACCACATGCACTCGTTTTCATTGTAACAGCTGTTATCACGTAGCTTGTAACCTTGTGGACATCTAAATTAGGTACATAAACAAAATAAGCTAAGTACTTACTTACTCGAACGGCGAAGAGGTTAGTAGTATCCCTTGCTTTGGCACTGAATCTTATGTAAACGTCTAACTTGTCAAGTACTCTATTTTTTATATAACAACGGATTTCTTTCAACTTTACCAGCCTCTATTACTACTAATCAATAGTTTTGATAGGTTCCCTAAAAGGGAAGAATGTATATTTTGACAGGTGTCCTAAGAAGGAGGAATGTAGATTGTGACAGGTGTCCTAAGAAGGAGGAATGTAGATTTTGACAGGTGTTCTAAGAAGGAAGAATGTAGATTTTGACAGGTGTCATAAGAAGGAAGAATGTAGATTTTTACAGGTGTCCTAAGAAGGAATAATGTAGATTTTGATAGGTGTCCTCAGAAGGATGTAGGTTTTGACAAGTTTAACAAGGAAGAATGTTTTTGACAGGTGTCCTAAGAAGGAATAATGTAGACTTTGATAGGTGTCCTCAGAAGGATGTAGGTTTTGACAAGTTTAACAAGGAAGAATGTTCATCTTGACATGTGTCCTAAGAAGGAAGAATGCGGATTGTGACAGATGTTCTAAGAAGGAATAATGTAGATTTTGATAGGTGTTCTCAGAATGAAGAATGTATATTTTGACATGAGTTCTAAAATTGAAGAATGTAGATTTTTGCAGGTGTCCTAAGAAGGAAGAATGCGGATTGTGACATGTGTCCTAAGAAGGAATAATGTAGATTTTGATAGGAGTCCTCAGAAGGATGTAGGTTTTGACAAGTTTAACAAGGAGAATGTTTATTTTGACAGGTATTCTAAGGAGGAAGAATGTAGATTTTGATAGGTTTCCTCAGAAGGAATAATGTAGATTTTGACAGGTGTTCTAAGAAGGAAGCATGTAGATTTTGATAGGTGTCCTCAGAAGGATGTAGGTTTTTACAAGTGTCTTAACAGGGAAGAATGTTTATTTTGACAAGTGTCTTAAGAAGGAATAATGTAGATTCTGTGGAATGGAAGAAGAAACCTCCATTTACATACTTGGGGAATGCAAAGCACAGATTAAACTGTCCTCATGAATTGAGAAGACACAATAGATCTTTTAGGGCTAAATTACTCCAAAATCTGTTGTGTAATAATGAATAGGAAGATGAACGAATATATCTCACAAAAAACAAACTTCTTGGGTATTGCAAGAAGACTTTTCTTGACTCTGAAGCATCTTTGGACGTTGGTATGCAAAATTTAATAAAAAATGCTGTAAGAGTCTTTCATAGTTACCCACAAAGGACTTAAGTGGAAATGAGGTAAATGATGTTAATTCAATGTAAAGCCACTTTAGATTCTTCTTCACTCTTCAGTTGAATTGAGGGGCCACTAGCTAGCTGATTTGGTACCTATTACTTTCTTTCTATGATTCTGACAAATTATAGAACTTTAAACTTTCTCAAAAGAAAGTCAAGTCAGCAATTTAAAATGATTCAGATGTAATTTGACGTTGGAGAAGTAGAAGAAGCAGTATTTATAAGAAATTCTGCTGCTATTTGGAGGCTGTAAAAATCCGTTGCTGTATCAAAAAATTTAGCGCTTACTGACATGAATAATAATTTTTGGATTATTTTGCAAAAATTACTTGGTCTAATTGCAAAGTAATCCAAATTTTATAATACCGGTGAAATATACATTGAAACAAATACAAGATGCATATATAGATGGTGATTAAGCTGATAGCAAGCATTTTATTTTTGGTGAATTTGTTTGATGTTAATTTAGAAATTTAACGAAAATATTTTGAAGAATTTCTGTTGAAATTTACATCAAACAAAAATTTATCTATCGTGCATTTTAACCTAAAATAACGGGGGTACATTTAACGTCTATTAAGTGCGAATAAAAATGATGGTATTAGAGTTAAAAAATTAAATTAATGAAATATGTATTATAAAGCGCTGATTTTTTCTTCCCAATTAATCGTATACATAATAATGCTACGGATCCTATTTTTTGTTACCCACAACGATTATTGGTAAAATTAATTGGCCCCATTAAAATTTCCTATTGGACGCTCATGGTAAACTATTTTTTGAGAATGTTGAGACAGAGTGTTTTCAAACAGTCCCAATCAAGAAATTTTGATTTGGACTTTGGTCTCTGCCGCTAATTAATATAAGAGTGTTTGTATATCATGTTGCTTATTTGACAAACTAAATTGACACTATTTACTAAGGTACTGACTATTATCATGAAACTTTAATGTAAATAAATTGATAGCCAATATTATATTTAATTTAGCATGAACACACACACACGCAACAAACGTTTTGTTAGTTGAAATAAAAAATTAATTTAGCGACCAAAATTTTCCACAAAAGCGTATTCAAATGATGGAATTGTTTGAAGATGTAACCATGAGAGAATTCATAGAAACTGCTTTTTCAAACTATGGAATTAATGAAAATTGCTATTTCAAGTTATGGAATTCATGAAAATTGCTATTTCAAGTTGTGGAATACAAGACGATTGCTATTTAACAATATGGAATTCATGGAGATTGCTATTTAACACTACGAAATTCATAAAAATTGCTATTTCAAACTATGGAATTCATGAAGATCGCTATTTAACAATATGGAATTCATGAAAATTGCTATTTCAAGTTATGCAATTCATGATAACTGCTATTTCAAACTATCGAATTCAAGAAAATTGCTATTTCTAACTAAACTATGGAATTCATGGAAAAAGCTATTTCAAACTATGGAATTCATGAAGATCGCTATTCGACACTATGGAATTAATGAAAATTGCTATTTAAAGTTATGGAATTCATGAAAATTGCTATTTCAAGTTGTGGAATTCATGGAGATTGCTATTTAACAATATGGAATTCATGGAGATTGCTATTTAACACTATGAAACTCATAAACATTGCTATGTCAAACTGTGGAATTCATGAAGATCGCTATCTAACACTATGGAATTCATGAAAATTGCTATTTTAAGTTATGCAATTCATGATAACTGCTATTTCAAACTATGGAATTCAAGAAAATTGCTATTTCTAACTAAACTTAATGAATTAATGAAGATTAACATTTCAAACTATGGAAATCATGAAAATTGCTACTTCAAACTAAACTATGGAATTCATGATAACTGCTATTTCAAACTATGGGATTCATGAAGATTGCTATTTCAAACTCAACTATGGAATTCATGATAACTGCTATTTCAAATTATGGGATTCATGATAACTGCTATTTCAAACTATGGGATTCATGAAGATCGCTATTTCAAACTAAACTATGGAATTCATGAAAATTGCTATTTCAAACTATGGAATTCATGAAGATTGCTATTGAAAACTATGAAATTCATGAAATTTGCTATTTCAAGTCATGGAATTCATGAAAATTGCTATTTCAAGTTGTGGAATACAAGACGATTGCTATTTAACAATATGGAATTCATGGAGATTGCTATTTAACACTACGAAATTCATAAAAATTGCTATTTCAAACTATGGAATTCATGAAGATCGCTATTTAACAATATGGAATTCATGAAAATTGCTATTTCAAGTTATGCAATTCATGATAACTGCTATTTCAAACTATCGAATTCAAGAAAATTGCTATTTCTAACTAAACTATGGAATTCATGGAAAAAGCTATTTCAAACTATGGAATTCATGAAGATCGCTATTCGACACTATGGAATTAATGAAAATTGCTATTTAAAGTTATGGAATTCATGAAAATTGCTATTTCAAGTTGTGGAATTCATGGAGATTGCTATTTAACAATATGGAATTCATGGAGATTGCTATTTAACACTATGAAACTCATAAACATTGCTATGTCAAACTGTGGAATTCATGAAGATCGCTATCTAACACTATGGAATTCATGAAAATTGCTATTTTAAGTTATGCAATTCATGATAACTGCTATTTCAAACTATGGAATTCAAGAAAATTGCTATTTCTAACTAAACTTAATGAATTAATGAAGATTAACATTTCAAACTATGGAAATCATGAAAATTGCTACTTCAAACTAAACTATGGAATTCATGATAACTGCTATTTCAAACTATGGGATTCATGAAGATTGCTATTTCAAACTCAACTATGGAATTCATGATAACTGCTATTTCAAATTATGGGATTCATGATAACTGCTATTTCAAACTATGGGATTCATGAAGATCGCTATTTCAAACTAAACTATGGAATTCATGAAAATTGCTATTTCAAACTATGGAATTCATGAAGATTGCTATTGAAAACTATGAAATTCATGAAATTTGCTATTTCAAGTCATGGAATTCATGAAAATTGCTATTTCAAACTATGGAAATCATGAAAATCGCTATTTCAAAAAACTAAACTATGTAATTGATGGAAGTAGCTATTTCAAACTATGGAATTGATGAAAATTGCTATTTCAAACTAAATTATGGAATTCATGAAAATTGCTATTTCAAACTATGGAATTCATGAAGATCGCTATTTAACACTACGGAATTCATGAAAATCGCTATTTCAAACTAAACTATGGAATTCATGAAAATTGCTATTTCAAACTAAATTATGGAATTCATGAAAATTGCTATTTCAAACTATGGAATTCATGAAGATCGCTATTTAACACTACGGAATTCATGAAAATCGCTATTTCAAACTAAACTATGGAATTCATGAAAATTGCTATTTCAAACTATGGAATTCATGAAGATTGCTATTTAACACTATGGAATTCATCAAAATCGCTATTTCAAACTAAACTATGGAATTCATGAAAGTTGCTATTTCAAACTATGGAATTCATGAAATTTGCTATTTCAAAATATGGAATTCATGAAGATTGCTATTCAACTCTATGGAATTAATGAAAATTGCTATTTCAAGTTGTGGAATTCATGGAAATTGCTATTTAAAACTATGGAATTCATGAAAAATGCCATTTCAAGTTGTGGAATTCATGAAAATTGCTATTTCAAATGATGGAATTCATGAAAATTGCTATTTCAAGTTATGGAATTCATGAAAATGGCTATTCAAAACTATGGAATTCATAAGGATTATCATTTAAAACTATGGAATTAATTACGATTGCTATTTCAAGTTATGGAAATCTTGACTACTGCTATTTCAAAAATATGCAGGATTACACAAGAACCTATAAGAAGCTTTGGAATAACTTTATCAAATTTTAACCAGAACGCCCTCCAAGTGATTTTATTTAGTATAACATTTTAAATCTTCAACGAAAATGTTCTAGAATACATTCGAATGTAAATTGCACACATTTTAAGTTAAAATTCCACTATCATTATGAAGTTTATCCACAATATTATTTCATAGAACTAGTGCACATCGTCCTGGTAATAATTTCTAAGAAAAAACGGCGTAATAGTGTCACCAATTCTAATTCTAATATTGTGTAATTTAAATTTAAAACACAGTATCCTCAGGTTAAATATTCGCAAAAGAAGAAGCTTCGTTATTATTTTAAATTAGTTTTCGTACATGTTGTCCCAAATTAAATTCACCAAGTTTCATTATTCAGCACCAAATTGAATATACAGAGTGTCCCATGATCAGTAAAAAATTTATCATTATTTTGGTTTCACCTATACGCCTTATACATTTTCCCGTTAGTCATGGGACATCCTGTATATTTAAATTCGAAAAACAAACTAATTCCAATAATTGCTTGGAATATCGACTCTTTTAATTTCTTGATGAATTTTATATGAGGGCTTGGATCTGTTATTTTAAAATGGTACCCAAAAATATTCAAAAATTTACTTACCCTCAAATATAGTGTTTTTTTAATAAATGATATCACTACATTTTTCATCTGCTGGTTTTTTTTAGTAGACATAGTACCTACTCCATTTTCAAAAAATTGTGCAATATTCAGTTTTTTTTTTAAATTATTAAATTTTTTATAATAATTATATCAATTAAAATATAAAAAATCTTTTGCCTAGTTCAACAAAATTTTTAAAAATATTCTTTCAAGACCCAAATTTTATTGGAAGCAAAATATTTTGCTATTTTTATTTCCATCTCTTCTATATTTTGAAAAATAAATTGAAATATCCAAAAATATTTTGCCTGATCTCATAAATTTAAAAAAATATCTTTTGAGACCCAATTTTAATTTTCTTCCAACAAAATTTCTTGCCATTTTCATATTTTTCTCCATGAAGTTTCGAAAAAATCTCACAAATTCAATAAAAGAAAAAGTTTTAATCTTTAAAAAATAACAAAAAATAAAATTCAAATATTAACTTTGTTATTTAAATATAAACATTCCCAAATTTTCTAAAACCAGCGCTAACATAACATGTTCTATTAATTCTAATAACCATCATTTATTTTGTATACACTACTGAGCGTATTTTATACGCGTACTTAATATGATGAGCAGGCAGACCAAAATCGCCGCCAACGCTCCCATGCTGAGTTTGAGCGTTTGACCCTCTTGAATCAATTCGCAATTTTCACCCCAAAATCCATCGGGACAATTACAACGGTACCGGAATCTTGGTTCCAAATTCATACAAGTACCACCATTCAAACAAGGTAAGTCGATGCATTCGTCCTTGTCCATGCAGTCCTTGCCATCCGAGGACATTACACGGCCCTCTCCACAACTACATCAATATAAGCAAACATATTTTTTTGTCATTTAAACATTCTCAATTGAGTCGTATCTAACGATGGATGAGCTGTAGGGTGTTTTTTTTGGACTGTGATATACAAAAAAATTCAATAAAATGTCAACTTTTAAATAGTTCACAACTGTAGCGATTTGCTTCCCAACTACAACATTTAACGTCTGTTTAGTCCATGTGTCTGATTGAGAGAGGTAACCCGCTGTATCTCAGAAACTGTTTATCTTCGTAATCATTAGATTATTTTAGGTAAATTTGATCCGGTACTTTTTCCTCTATCTTGTAAAATAACTGGCAGGGGTGAGTGGGAAAGCTGACTCAATAAAACTGTTATAACTTTTGTTTGGCTTTGTGGATTTTGACAAACTTATGATCATTTTAAAGGGAATTCCATGCCTAATAAAATATTATATCATCGTTTTATTGCAGTGGTTTTAACGGTCGCTAGGTGGCGGTGATTGAAAAAAAAATTTGTTTTCATAAAGTGGAACAAAAGTTTTGGGTCAGCTTTCCCACTCACCCCTACCAGATATTTTACAAGATAGAGGAAAAAATACTGGAGCAAACTTATGTAAAATGATCAAATGATTACGAATATTTAAAGTTTGTGGTACTATAACTGTACATTTATGATAGAAAAATGATGGTTTTTTGATATTATTGTGAACTACGCCCTCTAGAAGTAGAGTAGAAAACTTGAAAATAAGTTTACTTCTCTTAATCAGACACCCGGTACAAAAAGGTTCATTGATAATAATTATTTGTCAAACAAAAACAAACAACTTCAAATATAAGCAGTCACCTTGGCCCTTTTGGCTTAAAATCAATATACTTTTGACTGTTTAAATAGTTTGTGTGTTCTATACAGAATTTTAATCAAAACATGTCACAGTGATTTATATAGGTCGAATATGTAATCAAAACA
This sequence comes from Lochmaea crataegi, assembly GCA_947563755.1. Taxonomy (NCBI): domain Eukaryota; kingdom Metazoa; phylum Arthropoda; class Insecta; order Coleoptera; family Chrysomelidae; genus Lochmaea; species Lochmaea crataegi. The sequence goes on from OX387424.1 coordinate 72,243,986, forward strand.
ATGTCATATGAAGTCAAAACTTTAGATATGTTATTTCGGAAAGCATAATCTGAGATGAATATATTTTTGCAAAAAGAGGTATACGGATTTCATGCATATCACAGTTCAAAATGTCAATTTTACATTATTCAGTTTAAATGGTTTTTACAAATATAAAAATTTATATATTTTAAAAGGTACAAACGAATTTTCTACAAGTCAATTTCTTGGTGCAGTAGAAGTAAAGTGTAGATATAAGATCGAAAAAGAAAATTATTTTTTCCTACAACCACTATGCAAAACACGCTTTTCTACACAAATTTTTATACGCAAAGCAGACCTTTTCTTAATTTCCGCACCAAAATGTCAAACAAACAAACAAACCTGTGGACCTGTCAACTTTCTTTGACAATTCAACATATTTATTATAGTGAATTTCTGGGTGCACAAATTTTAAATTTAAACCCAAAGTAAGTAAACGATTTATTTGATTATTTATTTAAATTTATTAATTATAAAAATAATAACCTATTAACTTTAAATAAAATACCTATATAAATTACTGTTTTTAATTCATTAATAAATGTGGTTGTAGAAAAAATATTGTGTACAACTTGTACGCAGAGCACTTTTCCTACTTGTTGTACAAACTACTATTTCGTATTATTGAATTTGACTTCCAAAAAAAGAAAATTTTAGAAAAAAAATGCCGAAAAACAGAAATTTTCTATTCTATGTGAATTCCTGAACTTTTTCAGTATAATTATACTTATTATAGACGAAATTCTATTTTTTATTTATATCTATTTATATTACTTCAATAGACAGGGTGAGTCTAAAATAAGGAGCATCTTTTTTAATATACAGAAAATAAAAAAATTTAATGTTTGAATTTTATTAAAAAACATGTTATTTTGAGGATTTTCATTATTTTAGACCAACATTTATTTGTACCTTTTCGGTTAATCCTAATAATAATATATTGATGTATAAAAAAATAATAAAATAAGAAAATCAGTGCCGTCGCAAAATGAAACTTTATGGGGTGGTACTCAAACTACTTTAATTTCTAAATTTGAAAATAATCATAAAATGATGTGAAAAATAAAATAAAATAGTTGTGTACCAAAAAAATAAAAATGATGATGATGAAATGATTTTGTGGAGGTTAGAATTTATTTTGATTTTGGATTAATATTTTGCAAATTTTTTCATTTAAACCCTAGTAGCTACTGGATACATTTTTGAATTAAATCGAAATTAAAAATATTTAATTCGTTTTTAATATCTTTACATCGAAAGTATTGATAATTAATACGTGATTTATAGCAATAAAAAACGAGATTACTTTAATATTAATTAATGATACTCCCTTTTCGTATATGTGTATAACCCAAATTACAAAATGATTAAAAGTTTGCAAAATATTCCATCAATTCGACCTCAATAAATGTAAAAATATTTTTTATAAATGGTCAACTTACGTGCATTCATAGTCGTTCCATAGATCCACGCACTCGAATGGATCAGGACAAATGACGTTTGCACAAGGTTTATTCGAAGGACAATCTTTTTCCAAATTTCTAGCCATCGTCGCTTGACCCCATTGCGTACCGTTCATTGCCGGCGGCAATGGTAAATGTTTACCTTCCAAGCGAATGTCATCTAAACAACCTGTCAAAACAAAAGTAAAATTGAAAATAGGCTGTGGTAGAGGTGAAAACATAAAAAATAAATGAAAATTTATTTATTATAAAAAATGTATTTTACGAATAAATTAACCCCATTAAAAAATTTTACCTTACGACTATGGAGAATGAGAATTTTCACAAATATATCAACTCCTTTTAGAAATTTTATCGTACGCCTATGGTAGATGGAAATTTTTCCAGAATAATTAACTCCTTTAAAACATTATTATCGTGCGCCTATGGGGAATAACATTTTTACCAAAAGATTCACCGCACGCCCATGATAAATGAAATTTGTTACAAAGAAGGTATTCTCTTTAAAAAGATTTTATTTTACGCCAATGGTGGGTGAAAATTTTTACAAATAAATTAATCTTTTAAAAATTTCATCACACGCCTATGATGGAAGATCGTTTTTACAAAAAATTAACCCCTTTGAAAATATTTATCGTTCCTTTACAAAATTTTATAGCACGCGTATGATGAAAAAAAAATCGTGATACATACAAGGTGTAAAGTGACATTTCGGCGACGCTGTAAAAAAGGGGTAGAAATCAGTTGAAAGAATTTGAAATACGATTAAAAAAAATGTTATAGCTGCAAAATTTTCCATCTTTTCCCACCTGACAGCCATTTTGATATTATCGAAGCTGTAACAAAATTATGAACTCTATTAAAAATATCTAATTTGAATAAGGAGAAGCCCTTCCCACCCAAAATATTACTTCAATCTATGTATTTTCTTTGATCTATAAATATATATAAATAATTTTCCTTGTAATCGAATGGGATTTTCATACCCGAAACACGCAAATTGGATTTTCTTTGAAAACTGCTAAAACCATTTTAAAATATATCTTACGAAACTAATTAAACTCGAAATAAACTGATCAAAAAGGAAAATCTTACCTTTTTGATAATCCGCATAAACTTCAAACGTCCTCACTCCAGTGTACTCAGCTTTACCTCCAGCATACACCCCCTCTTGTTTATCCACCAACAACCATTGGTGACCGGCAAAACTGAACGTTTCGTTGTACCTCCTTCCTTCTCCTCCATCTAGTTCCAAAGTAGCGGCAGAACCGTATCTACTCACCCTAGCAACATGCCATTGTCCATCATCAACAGGAACAGCACTCAACCAAATATCCTTCTCTTCGGTCCTTAACGAATTCAAATTATATCTAAAGTACAATCTAGCATCCTTAATCTCTAAAATGGCATATTCTCTATTATGTTGATCGGATATTCTGAACAACTCTCCATGTTCTTCTCTCGTTCTAAATCTGAGCTGCATTTGTGTAGAGAAACGATCAGGTTCGAAGCTCAGAGCGTATTTGACGTAAGATTGTGGTTTAAAGGAAGTCGGTGTTGTTTTTAACATACAAGAAGGTCCAGTGTATCCTGGATGGCAGTGACATTTGGCTTCGTTAAAGCTACCAACACAAGTTCCATGTTCCCAACATCTTGCAGTAGTTTCGGATCTTCCGCAAACTTCTTCCGTTTGAGGACAACCTGGTACGCTATGTCTGGATAATCCTGGATGAGCTAGATCGTATAATTTAGAGTTGTGGAATAAGTTTCTAATACAACCGTCAAAAGACTTTCCTACGGGCATGTACTGCCAGTGGTAGTGAGTAGGGTCGAATTGTTCTACGTATAATCCACCGAGTTGTAGAGGAGCGTTGACGTTTAGATATTCATTAAACGGTGGGATAGTACCTTGAGCTTGGCAGCTACTATCGTCGAATTCTGGAGGAGTACCATCTTCCATTTCTGCTATATCGGCTGATTTACAGTAATCAACAACCATTCTAACGTTTTCTGTATCCCAAAATATATCGAGTCTATGCCACTCCCCATCGTCTAACGTCTTTTTTGTCTTTACTCTAAGCTCTAGAGTTCCAGAACCGAAATCTAAAAGTAATCGAGGATACCCACGCTCTAATTCGACTGCTATGTAATCTGAAACCATTATTTCGTCCTTTTCTGGAGGGACAATTGGGCCGTTATACAATAATAATCCGTCAGGTTTTCTGGTGATGAATTCAAAATGTAAATGGGATTTATCGCACATTTCCAATGCCGGATACCAAGCCCAACCATTTCCTCGGAAACTTCTAGAAGTTTGTTGGCATCTAGGACCGTTATAACCAGCGGGGCAAGAGCAGGATAACGAATATCTAGTTTCTATGCATCTTCCTCCGTTATAACAAGGAGTATTCCGGCAGTTTTCTTCTTTACTGAAATTTCTAGCGCCACATGTACACTCGGCCAATACATCAACTCTTACACCCACTAGAGCTGTTTTATTTGCGTTTACCATGTAAGGTAAGGCACTTATATCTAAAGTATTTGTACAAGATCCTTCGCACATTTGATTTTCGTACAGACACTCGTCAATTCCTACCATGGTAATGTTTATCCCGACAGCTCTTTCTATTTCTTCTCTGTGCATCAAAACGATTCCGTTTAGTCTGACTGGTTTGTAATAAGGAGAACCGTGTGCGGAAAATCTTACATCAGTTACAGGAGGATGTTTCCTTCTTAACTGTACACTGAATACATCGACATTTTCTCTATTTATATTAAGTAGATCTGCTATTTTATCTCTAAATTTCTCAGCCATACTTTTGGATAAACTTTGTGAATGGTAATCCCAAATCCTGATGAATTCTTCATCGGTTATGTCTGCAATACGTACTGATCCCGAATTGACAACTGCTTCATGTGGGATTTCTTTAACGGTAACTGTAACATTAGCTGCTACGTCGGTCTGGGTGTGTTTTCTATCGTAAACTTTGAATTTCAAATGGTAGACACCATCTCTGGTGCCGTGTTTCATCGAAATCATACCAGTGTCTTCGTTCAACTTGAATCTTTGATGTTCCAAATTTTCCCAGTAGAATCTCTTGTCTGGTAAATCCCAATCGTCTAAATCGTAAACGTAAACTCTACCTATTTCAGTTTCTGGAGCTTGTCCTTGGTAGTTGTAAACGAATATTTCTTTTGAACCTGGTTGCATTTTGTTATCGTTTACGTCTCCTATGACTACCGTTAAGGTACTTGTACCTGTCATAGCTGGATTGCCGTGATCTTTTATAACTATAGGAATGTAATATTCTTTTTGTTGCTCTCTGTCAAAGGATCTGAGTGATGTGATGATGGCCATACCGTCGCCATTTGCTCCCTCTGCAAATGAAAATTGGAGTGTTACAAGATAGAAAAAACGATAAGAGGAGAAGTGGATGAGATAGTTGAAGACTTGAAGGAATTTTCAATGGGATGGAAAAAAGGATTAGAAAGAAGAGTTCACATTTGACAGATAAGGTATGTCCTAAAAGATTTGGTACAAAATTGATTGGCTTTAATTATAACAAAAACAAAATAACATCAAGTTGCCTTTGGATGTCTTATACATTAGAAATAAGAACAAGTTGGTTTGGCGGGAGTTATTGGAAGAGTGGGGATGGAGGTGGACGAAGGCCGAGGCAGAGAGTATGAGGAAGAAAGTAAGGGAGGAGATAGAAAGGGGACTTGGGCATGATGTAGATGAATTGTACAATATGAAACAAGGCTGTAAAAGAGAGGGAAAGAGGGGCAATAGGCGTGAGCGGAGGGCTAATTACTGGTGGAATGAGGAAATAGAGGAGCTGTGGAGGGAGTGTAAGAAAGAACGAAGATGGACGCTGAGGGGAAGAGGATGGATAAAGGGAAAAGGGGGATACACAGAGAAGAAGAAGGAACTAGAGCGTTGGGTGGAGAGGGAAAAAAAGAGGGAAGTGGGAAGAGCTACTGGGGGAATTGGAAAACAATCCATGGGGAAAGGCGTATGAGATAGCGGTGAAGAGGTTGGGTTAAAATAGGAACGAGGTGCTAGAGGAAGATTGAGAAAAGGAGATTATAGAGAAATTGTTCACAGGGAGAGAAGGAGGAGTGGGGGGCAGAAATCGAGAAGTTCAGGATACTAGGGGGTAGGGAAAATGAGGGGGATAAGGCCGGTAGAGAAGTGGGAAGTAGAGGAGGAGGGGAGAAACATTAAAGTACGGAAAGCCCCAGGGATAGATGGCCTGAGGGGTGATATGATGAACAATGAGACAATGGAGAGTACTTCTGGGATCTATTCAACAAGGTGCTAAGGGAGGAAGAGTTTCCGGAAGGGGCATGTGTTTAGATGCTGAAGAAACGAGGAAGTGCTGAAGAAGTTGGAGAGAAAACTAGGGGAGGCGGTGTATTAGGAGAACATAGTGGAGATAATGTTGAGGGGGGAGGAGGAATGGATGGAGGTGAATGGCGTAGTAGAGAGCATGGTTAGGGGGAGAGAAGAACTTGATATGGCATGAGAGGTAGGAGTGATAGTTAGGGAGAAGACGACGGTGAGAGTGGAGAGTGTGCGAGGAACCGCCGCCCGTCTCGAAGTTTGCTAGGGTATTGATTCAGGGTCGGGGGTAACGGCGAGATTGAGGTGGGTTTGGTTGGTAGGCATCCCCTTGCGGATGAGTCCAACTCTGTTTGGGACCCATTCGAACATGAGTTTCCCATCTCGACCCAAAAAAAAACAGGTTGGAATGTCAACGAGGAGACTGGCTCGTCAATACAGATCTTCTAAGAATAGGGAAATGATGGATTTTGAATGGACAACTTAGAGGATTGCCCTGACAATGTTAGATACAAACATAAAGCAAAATTTCCTGATAAAATCCTTGTCTGGTGCGCAATTTTGAACAGTGGTGTATCCTGAACTTTTGTGGGAAGAGTGTGGTGTGAAGCTTTGGATAGTCAGAGCTATATTGATAACTACCTTTCCAAATTACTTCAGTTCGTCCACGAACATCATGCTAATGACGATACTATGTTTTGGCCAGAACTAGCATCATGCCATTAGACAAGAGATACCCAAAACCGTCTTCGACAACCCCGCATACCTTTTGCACCCAAAAGCGATAATCCTCCAAACTTGCCGTAGGCTCGCTCAATAGAGGATTTTTGGGCTTTACTGTCTAAAAAGGTTTATCATGGAGGCTGGGAAGCTCAAGATGAAAAACAATTAAGTCTGGGAATTTACGAAAAACTAAGAGATATTAATCTTAATTCCGTCCAGGACCTCATGAGAGACATTCGAAGAAATTTGCGTCTGGTAGAGCAGAATGGAATACTCCACAAAATTCGATAGTATGGTTCAGTTGAGTATTGAATTGTAATTTATGATAACTAGTTAGTATTCCAATAAATTTCTTCATTAAAAAAAATCCGATAAATATTTTGTGCCAAAACTTTTAGGATAGTAAATTAAGAATATACCAACAAAAGGAACTAGAAATTTTAACACTGGCAAGTTCCCTTCGGGATTATCTTTAATAGAATATAGGACGTCACCGGTTAATTATACTGTCTAGTGAATTTAGGTGAGCAAATCTAAAATTAGAATTGTGTGAGGAACAATGGAGTTATGGTAATTGAAGAAATTACCGGGATGCTTCGAATGCAGTTGAATAGATGGAAAAACTGTGTGTAAATTTACGGGATGAAAATTGTTTCGAACGAATACGGTATCCAGAAAACGGAATATAAAAAATGGGGTATATTCAGTGTAGGATTTTTGGTAGAATTGCCAGTTGTGTTGTGAAAGTCACTATAATCATTTGATGTGAATTAAATATTGTAATAAAAAAGAAGAAGGCCCGAAAATATGACATGTGCAGTAGCAGTTTTTAGGTTAGCATATTGAGATGAGTTCATGTAAAATATTACTCTGTAATAAGAAGCTTCCATAAAGAAACAAGGTGGAAGTGAGTTCCAAGAAGAAAACAAAATCGCTAAGAAGGTGGAACTTTTTTCACTGATAAGTTAGGAGGGTGGGGCAACTCCACAGCACCTAGGATAAATTCTTTGTGCATCCTCCTGGAAGTACCTCTCAGTACGACAACCAGCCTATAATTTTTACATAGTTGTGAACATCCCCAAGAGGAACTCCTCTTAGCATGGCTGGTGTTAACAAAAACGCGCCCAACGTGGGTTTACGAATGGATGATAGTGCCGAGTAATTAAAGATGATGTCTAACTCAGTCACTCATTCCACCTATTATACAATAAAAATTATCTGCATTTAAAAAAAATCCCTTACTATAAATTAATATCCCTGAACATCCGTGCGGTTTTATCGATAAGATTAAAATGTTCACAAAACTTACTTTGATCCTGTTCGACTTTGAACGACGCTCTAACAATATCACTGGCACTGGGATCGAGTCGGAATTGGAAAGGCGGACCGTTGCTTTTCGACCTGTCGTCATCATCCGTCGCTAATAATTCCACAACTTTTCTCGGCGGAACATGTTCCGGCACAACCGGCCTGTAATCCTTTAAAAACGTCGGCGCGTTATCGTTGATATCCTGCACGATAACCGTCAACGTAGCAGTCGCAGTCTTGGGGGGAATCCCGTCGTCTATAGCTAATATTTTAACTTGATGTCTAGGCGTATCTTCTCTGTCCAAAGATCGTTGTATACTTACGGTCCCTTCTTGGTTAATCGAGAACTGTCGTTTTCTATCCGACGACCTGTCGATAGCGTAGGAAACTTTACTTTTACCTCCTTGATCCGGATCGGTGGCTTTGAAAGTTTCTAAACTTTTACCGACTTCGGCATTTTCGAAAACGGCCACTTCAATATTAGGCCGTTCGAATTGGGGTTTATTATCGTTAATGTCTCTCAATCTAACCACCACCCAAGAATAAGCGACGTGATATTTATCGTTATCGTTATCTTCACCTTTATCATTTACTTGTATTCTAAATCTGAACCCGTTACTTTGTAACAGATCCTCGTAATCGAGAGGTTGTACGATTTTTAACGAGCCCGTGCCGTCGTTATTTCGCACCATCGTAAATTTATCAGCACCGTATCCGCTGTTTTCGATAACTTTATATTGGAATTTGTTCGTTTCGTCTTCGTCGTGTACGGTTACCGTTAGAATCGGCATTTCCGGTAACGTAGCTCCGTCAGTTTCGTCTACTTCTGTAAACCACTCGTCTTTGGTGAATTGCGGCGGCATGTCGTTGATATCTTTAACGCGAATCGAAGCCGTTCCTGTCCCTTTCAACCCTCCGCCGTCCATAGCTACCACTTGTATCGAATAATCCGGCGTCCTTTCTCGATCTAAACAGCACACGGCGGTTTTAATCACTCCCGTTTCCGATTCGATTTCGAATATTGGCGATCCTGTTTCTTCTTCTATTACATTTTTCTCGATGGAATAGACTAATTTGGCGTTCGTGCCTTCTGATGGGTCGTCGTAGTCTACAGCTGTCATTGTCATTACGACCATTCCTGCTGTGCCGTTTTCGGTGACGTTACCGAAGTAAACTCCTTGTGGGAAGATCGGCGCGTTGTCGTTTATGTCTTTTAGATTGACTTGAACGTCCGCGTAGCCTACTAGTCCTTCTCCACCTTCGTCTTGAGCGAAAACTGTGAATCGCCATTGAGGTCTACCGTTTGGTTGATCTCGATCAAGAGGCTGGAAAGGAAATGGAAGACATTACAGATTTTATTCCGAGCAATCATAGTTTCACGATCGTTTTGGTCCTTTAATAATACTGGGTGTTAATTATTTATGCTTATTGTTAAATTATACTAGTATCAATGTATTTAATTGTAATTATGAAATATATCGACCAAGCAGTTTGGTTATAAATTGCTATTCGATATAAGTAACAATTGGTAGATAAGCAGACACGCGCTAGATTGATTTTATTTGAAGAACGTCAACCCTAATTAAAAGGAACCTAAGCCGAATAATTTAACATTATTAGAATTGGGTTGCACGATTTTTCAAACAGTATAAACTGACATCGAGTTATTTCGACTCATATTTACTGTAAACTTTGTATCGAGAAGTATAGAAGAAAAAAAAGATCCCATTAAAAACAAGCGTCAAAATAGTTATTTGTGCATTTATAGCGTAAAGTAACATATTGCCGCTTGAGAAAGAATGTTGACAATTATTGGCCATTTTTGACAATTTTTCAAAAATTTTAACAATTATCAACTATGTGAATTAATACAGTTTTTATCAACTATTTTTCAAAATGTTGACAATTTTTAACAATAATTGTCCATTTTTGTCCATTTTTGATAGTTTTTGAAAATTATTGGCCATTTTTGACAATTTTCCAAAAATTTTAACAATTTTTGACCATTTTTCAAAATTATGGACCATTTTTGACAATTATCGGCCATTTTTCAAAATTTTAACAGTTATTGACCAATTTTGACAATAATTGTGCATTTTTGACAGTTTTTGATAGTTTTTGACAATTATTGACCATTTTTGATAATTTTTTAAAATTTTGACCATTTTCAAAATTTTTTTAAAAAATTTTTGACAATTGACCATTTTTGAAAATTTTTGACCATTTTTCAAATTTTTTAAAAAAAATTTGACAATTATCGACCAATTTTCAAAATTTTAACAATTATTGACAGTTTTTGAATATTTTTGACGCTTGAGAAAGAATGTTGCCGCGTAGCGCGGCGATCTTTCGAAAGCGGCAATTTTACTTCACACTCGAAAAACACACATAATTTTTTCTACAATCGCCCTTTTAATAATTAAAACAGTTTTTTATATTATCTTAGGTTATAATAGGAGTGCTAGAATAATCGTCATTTTCGCTATTCATCATGATTAACCCTAAAAAGATCTACTGACTAGGGATGTTAAAAAATAATCGATTTTTATATAAATCGATCATTTTCTTATAATCGATTTTTAGTTATCGTTTTTTATGGTAATATTAATCGATTTTTAGTAAATCGATTTTATAAATTACGAGTTTAAATCGATTTCAAAATTTTAGACCATCTTTCAAAATTATTGACCATTTTTGACCATATTTCAAAATTTTTGACTATTTTCCAAAAACTTTTTAACAATTTTTAACAATAATTGTCCATTTTTGACAGTTTTTGACAATTGTTGATCATTTTAGATAGTTTTTGACAATTATGTGCCATTCTTGACAATTTTCCAAAAGTTTTGACAATTTTTTAAAATTTTAGACCATTTTTCAAAATTATTGACCATTTTTGATAATTATTGACAATTGTTGACAATTATGGAACATTTTCCCAAATTTTTGACAATTATTGACCATTTTTGACCATATTTCAAAATTTTTGACAATTTTTCAAAAACTTCAACAATTATCAACTATTTTTCAAAATGTTGACAATTTTTAACAATAATTGTCCATTTTTGATAGTTTTTGACAATTATCGGCCATTTTTGACAATTTTTCAAAAATTTTAACAATTATCAACTATTTTTCAAAATGTTGACAATTTTTAACAATAATTGTCCATTTTTGTCCATTTTTGATAGTTTTTGACAATTATTGGCCATTTTTGACAATTTTTCAAAAATTTTAACAATTTTTGACCATTTTTCAAAATTATGTACCATTTTTGACAATTATCGGCCATTTTTCAAAATTTTAACAGTTATTGACCAATTTTGACAATAATTGTCCATTTTTGACAGTTTTTGACAATTTTTGATAGTTTTTGACAATTATTGACCATTTTTGATAATTTTTTAAAATTTTGACCATTTTAAAATTTAAAAAAAAAATTTTTGACAATTGACCGTTTTTGAAAATTTTTGACCATTTTTCAAATTTTTAAAAAAATTTTTGACAATTATCGACCAATTTTCAAAATTTTAACAATTATTGACAGTTTTTGAATATTTTTGACAGTTTAGGACAATTTACGACAATTTTTGACCATTTTTGACAGTTTTTGACAAAAATTGTCCTTTGTCCATTCTCCAGTCAGATCAGAAGTCAGAAGGGCGGTTCCATAAATATTCACCAATTGAGTTAATTCGGAGGGCGTGGTTTGCATAAATAAGCGAGCAAAAAAGATTCCTTTTTTGCGCTAGAGCGTAGAGTACATAACAATCCTCGGCATTTGTCGACTTTACGATTTCTTTTGAATATAGTAATTAGTCATTTTACGCGCGACTGTAGAAAAAAGAGATTTATCGTAAAGATGCAGGTGCCGTATTTTCGAGATAAGTCGAACTTTTTCGTATGCGATTTAAGTCGAATGAAAAAAATCGCACACGATTCGAATATCGTATTCTCGAACCATCGCAGCCAACTTAAAATCCATTGATTCTATTGCAAGTGTTTAAACATATTGATAATGTGTAATTCATAAATAAATAAAACACAAGAAAGTTGTAGTCTTTCAAAAATTATTCATGTTTATTATTTTCAGATGTTGTGATTCACACCACACGACACATAACTGAACAGAAATCGGATAACCGATTTTCGTGCGATATTCATTCAATTTCGTACACGAATTGTAGTCGAGTGATCTCGAAAATACATCCCCAGGACTTGAAGTGTTCTTCTAATTTCTTTCCATTTTTCTATAGAATCCTTCTTTCTCCAATAAACTAAAAAGTTAAGACAATTCGAAAGCAAGTAGCCTTATAAAAGTTTTCAAGTAAACTTTTAAATTGAAGGATTCTACAAGCAGAAAAATATGAAAAAGTTACGAATAGTGTGCTTGTAAGTTTAAAATTGCCATCTAAAAGTAGTTGTGGTGCTTATTTTTAACGAATATGACCATTAAAGGTTTTGATGTTTCTGAAAAGTATTTTTCAATATCCATTTTTCCTTAAACCCCACATTTAAATTAAATTATTTAAGAAACCATTTTTCATGTAAATAAATTCGAATAGGAAAAATATTGCGTTGCGTTCATATTCTCCACTAGATGATAGTAATTTTTGGTTCAAGTCAAAAAGAGTTGGCAACATTGAAACTGACATTAATGACGTTTCCATAACTATCAGTGAACTATTGGAGTAGAACATTTTATGAAGCGAAACTAACGACAATCTTATGTCAAACGTCAAAGAGCGTCGACCCAGCACTTTAGTGGAAAGCCTCTGATGCTATATAATTACAGTGAAGCAGAGTCGAGCGCGGTTAGTACTTGGATAGGTAATTACTGGGGAAACAGCGTCATAGAGCCCGTACAAATTGCAGCGAAACACCAATGAGCTCGAGGTATAATGTAGATATTCTGCTCCGTTTATACTACCTTGCCCCCTCCTATTATATGTCGGAGCACACTTACTTTCGCTACACTCTGTATATTATTTTAATGTATATTTCATATACTAACATTTTCCGTGTACTACATACTAACTAGGTCAGCTGCGGCCATTAACCGTTCATTATATAAAGTAGGTCAGTTACTTTCGTACTTTACCCCGGTACCACCCCATTTAATATCTACTGCCGTCTTTCGGATGAGTTAGGAGTAGAATACTCCCAGCGTCGGTGATTAGCCTCAGTTGCAGAAATAGACCGACGTTAGATAACCCAAAAAAAAATGCCAAACGTCAAACTATTTAGATATTCCAACGTTGCCAGATTTTAAATGTGACTAAAACACGGAAATAGAGAAATAAAATTACAAATAAGGATTTTCTCTATAAGAAAATACGGACGAATCCCATTGTGTCATGTGCATTAAATCGAATCACTGGACATTACTTATTGATTCCGGTATCACTTACTTTCAGTACGAATATTTCTCCGGTGGTTCTGTTGATGTCGAATTTGCTGTTAGCAGGATTATCGGGATCAATTCCTTGTCCTGTTAGAAAATAAACGATGTTTTGCGGTCTATCCTTGTCCCCATCTGTGGCGGTTACCTAAAGTTCAATAAGGAATATTAGATAAGATCGGTCGTGTTTTAAGTATACAGAGTGACACAAAAAATATTGACAAATAGTACTTTGAAGTTTTTTTATATTGCAGGAAACGGGAGTTGGAGGATGGAAGGTAGTGGTGGAACAAGGGGATTTTTGGATTTGGTGAGTGAAAATTTTTATTGAAAATTTAGTTTATTGGAAGTGTCAACCTGTATATACTTCTACTTTATATTTATCTACTCAAGAAAAGTTAATTAATAAAAGCGGCTATCAAAATATTTTTAAAAACATGCAAAAAACTGAAACTACATATTTCCAAATACAACTCGGTGCTAGCATTTTTCATAAAACACCTTATATATAATTTTAGAGATTAGTGCGAACAGGCAGACACACGCAGTATAAAATAAAAGATGAAACCATGAATTTTTTTCAATAAGAAGCTCGCAATTAGTAAGTTTCCAAAAGATGTCGAAAATAATAGTTTAATACTATTATAACGACTTACGAAGTTTTTGAAAAATATTTTTCAAGGAACAGAGACCGTTCACTAAGAAGCAACAACTACTTCTCGGGCTATATGCAGACAGACATTGAATTACACTTCTAAGTTAAACGGTATATAACCAACCATTCTGGTTTGTAATTGGAAAGGACGTATATTTGCGCCTCATCAGTACAAGGTAGATGTCATCCGTCCAGAAGCACTGAAAGCATAATCCTGGACTGGAGACAACGCTGAAACCACGGGACATAAAGCCCGAAAAGTAGTTGTTGCTTTTTAGTGGAAAATATTTTTTAAAAAATTTGTAAGGCGTCATAATAGTATTAAACTATTATCTTAGACATCTACTGATAACACGCTTTACTAAAATACGACGCACTGAGCTCGCACACCTATAGGTGTGAAAAATTGTCAGAATTTTGAAAAAAGGTTAATAATTGCCAGATATTTTCAAAAATTGTCAAAAACTGTCAAAAATGGTCAATAATTGTCAAGAATGTTCAAAATTTTTGAAAAATTGTCAAAATTGGTCAATAATTGTCAAAGATGGTCAATAATTGTCAAAGATGGTCAATAATTGTCAAAACCAATCAAAATTCGTCAAAAAAGGTCCAAAAGGATCAATAATTGTTAAAATTTTGAAAAATGGTCAAGAATTGTCAAAAATTTGAAAAGATGGTCAATAATTGCCAAATATGTTAAAATTTTTGAAAAATTGTCAAAAATGGTCAATAATTGTCAAAGACGGTCAATAATTGTCAAAATTCGTCAAAAACTGTCAAAAATGGTCCATAATTGTTGAAATTTTTGAAAAATTGTCAAATACTTTTAAATATGGTCAAAAATTGTCAAGAATTTGGAAAAATCGTCAAAAATTGTCAAAAACTGTCAATAATTAATATAATTTTAAAAAATTGTCAAAATTTTGAAAAAATGGTCAATAAGTGCCAAATGTTAAAATTTTTGAAAAATTGTCAAAAATGGTCAATAATTCTCAAAGACGGTCAATAATTGTCAAAATTCGTCAAAAACTGTCAAAAATGGTCAAAAATTGTCAAAATTTTTGAAAAATGGTGAACGAAAAGCTGGCTACCCCCAATAAATAAATATTGATGTTTCATAGTTTAATAAATATAAAAAAAGACAATATAGTATTATTTATTTATTTTATTCGGTACAATAGTATAATGCTAAAGTCACGACTGTGTTTGTATCACAAAGATAGGTGGAAGCAAATGGTACAAATAGTACCCGGAGAGAAAATATTGGGATAAGACCGATAAACGCCACACCAAAATTCAGTCAGAGTTTTTTCCTGCTCCAGCACGAGCAGTAGAATCATTTTTAAGAATATCTAAATGGGCTCCTTACAACTGCGGTTTCTTGCTCGGACACATCAGGAAAGTAATGATGAATTTCATTTTCCAGAAATTGAAGGTGGTGATCGATATCCTGTTTTAGATCCTCCTCAATTCCTGTTACAGAAGCTTTAACTATACAGCTCAGCTTTCCAAGCATTATTTTTCTTCTTTTAATTTGTTTAACTGACCAAAGATGTCCGATAAATAAGCGACTCTTTCGATCCAATCTGGGTCAATAAGATGTTGCAAAAAATTCTGCTTTCCTTGCATTCCTTCAAAAAAACTTTTATCTCGTCTTTTAGCTCAAAGACACGTTCGATAACATTGTCTTTTGACAACCATCGAACTGCAGTATAAAACAGAAGAGTCTCGTGATCTGAGTTCATGTCTTTACAGAGTTCCTTGAAAAGACGGATATTGGGAGCACTAGATTCTATATAATGAGTTAAGCACCTCTTGCATTTGCCTCGGTAGAGTTTTAATAGCAAGAGAAAATCGGTAAATCATGCAGTGCAGACTCTGTGCTCGAGGTGCAAGCTTTCCAATTTTTTTCTGAAAGCCTGTACATCCAAGCATAGCTGGTGCTCCATCAGTACAAATTCCCCCATTTTAGTTCATTAATTTCAAAGAAAGATCGTATCGTTTCCATCACATCTTCACCCTTGGTTGTGGTTTTTAAGGTTTTGCAAAACGAAAACACGAAGCAACATCGGACGACTCTTACTTCAGACAAAATTTGCTCCAATACGTCTGCTGACATATCCGAAATTCGTCTTTGAATTGTATTGTTTTTTATTTTTGGAAGCCTAATGACGACCCCTCCAAATGTCTCCCGCGACCCACCGGTTGGGAACCACTGAACTAGACTATTTTCCCTCTTTATCACCTCTACAACTGCCCTAAGTACCTAGATTCAATTTCTAAAATTCCCCAAACATCCCTTTTGTATCAGCTGATTTTACAAATTCGCAACAGTAATAAAAATATTTTCCCGTAGCGTAATTAATCGCGAAGATTTATCGATAACGTATAAATTATCGATACATACATTACAAAACGGCTTTTAATGCGTATTCGAATGAATAATCAGAGCGGTCTTGATGACAGAATTGAGTTTGCAGCAATTTACATCCTTATATAGAATGCGTGATTGGAATTTGAGGTTTCCGGTATTTAGGTGTCGAATGTATGCAACTCACGCAGCTAACCTAACCTATCTTTTGTTGATGGCAAACGGCGTATTCGATGTACAAAAAAAAAACTGAATAGTTTAGGATGAAAATATTTGTTCTGATATCATTTGGAAGGCATGCTCTAATCTCCACACTCTGCGTCCACCATCACAAAAACGGTTCAACGTATCAAAAAAAGTTTCCAATAAAAGTTGTAGCGAATTTGATCCTCTACAATTTTCATTATAAATGAAAATTCGATTGAACGCAGAGAAAACGAGATTTTCTCAAAAAACTGATTTTTGTAACTTTGAACACGTTGGCGTATGTGACCTTGGAGACAGCATTTGTAAGACTCGTACCAAAAAGAAGGGATTGGAAAGAAAATTGGATTATTCCGTTTAATTTGATCGCAGTACGTATATATGCTGATGAAGTAGATAAGCGAACAATTCAGAATAATTCATAATTCATAAGAAACAGTCAGAGACATTCCGATCTATGCACATACATTCAGATACATTTAGTTATATTAAATGTAGTTCATCGATATCAGATCTAAAACTATGTTATACCAGTAACATGATCATCTTAAGTAACACATATGTAAAACTAGTGTAAATAGTTAAGTATACAATAAAGCTCATCCCAGTGAATACTGTAGTTTCCGTAAGTAGAGTATTCCATCAGGATCCGGGCTTCCACTAGTCCCTGTGGAACTCCGCATTACCGACATACAATACACCTCTTTACGCTACGATATCTGAAAAATTCTAAAAAGAACATTTTTATTTTTATTGCGACTTTGTAGATGACTTCTACACTGCTCCCTATAGCTGTAGTTTTTATTTAAAGGACATGCCGGGTTAATAATTAGGACCCAATGAAAACAAAACCAACTACAGCCTCCAAAACTTTCGTCCACTCGACCACAAACACTCCCTCGTATGTTGTTATTTTATTTATGATTAAAGTTTTCTGGAAAATGAAAAGGATAATAGCGAAGTGACGGGCGAAAAGCCGTTTCAAAATTAATTCGTAATTAATTTTTTTTTTCGACGATGGCGGTTTGTGTGAATCAGCGTTTCATTGTTGAAAGGACGTATTTTTTTTTGATTTGTGAAAGAAGTTAATGAGTTTTCTTTTGACACAACTATATCCTTCGTCCTGTTACATTCGAAAAAAATACCGTGTGTTTACTTGGAGATGTTTTAAGGTTAATTAAGATATTTTTCATGTTGTTTTCTGTTAAAATCCGGAAGCTTTGCCAAAAAATTTCGAAAGGAAATATCTTTCACTGGAGATATATTTTTCAAATTTCTCCGTTTATCGAAATGTGACCGAGTTCTTTCGTAGAGCCGGGGGAATTGGAACGTCCTTTGAAATCGAACTAAGCGATGTGTAAAGGTACATTCTGTCACAAAAACTTATTTAAAGTTTAAGTTACCGACATAACGTTTGATAAATAAAGCACAATTTTTGCCATAAAAACATTTGAATCGATTATTTCAGCAGAAGTGTTTATGTTTTTTAAACCGAGGGTACTTGACGCAATTAAAAGCTGTAAAATTATCAAAAACATTTCTAAAACCTAACCGGGATACGTTGTCTCAACGACCTCTAACCCTTGTAACCATGTTTACCTCAATGTCTCAGCATTATCCTTCCAACACTATTCCTAACCGTAGCATAAAACCTGTCGCTCAACTTCTTTCCCCATTACTTTGGAATACCGACCTTTCGATGACCACTCCGCTTCCTCATCTTCATATCCCTCCTTGGACTAAGCAACTTCCTCTATTTAATACCTCCTGTATAGCATTTTCCAAGCCTTCAAACATATCTCTTTTCCTGTCAAGAACGTCACCGTTAGAACCGATTCCCTTTCTTCCATCGGATAATCTGAACAAAAAGTTGGCAGACCCCGTTCGGATTACCAGAACTAGGAGGACAACTCCTCGGGAGGATATACAATGGGTCACATGTGGCCTAAGTGCTGTGGGCCAAAACTCACCCTCCCCACTCTACAGATTCAGATCTATCGGATCATTAGCACGATTTACGCTGTTCACTAACTGAACTAGATCTGATCCTTCTTCTCGTAAATCACTCGAAGGTATCAAATCTTCTTCATCCCATTCATCTATGTTATTGATGTCATTCACCAATTTTTCATGCACTTGCTTCCAAGATTCAGCTAACGCGGATACAGCATCTTTCAGCGAAACATTTTTTAAACATTTCGCAATGTTTTCATCTTCTTGTAAAAGTAACTCCTGCAGCAACCTCTTCCGATATGTAACTTTTACATTTTGTATCACATTTTGATCCATAGGCTGAATCAGAAATGTACAATTGGGAGGTAGAAATATTACTTGAATATCACCATCATGGCTTGGTAGTTCTAGGTCTGGTCTGTGAGCTGAAGCATTATCTAATATCAAAAGGGCTTTTTCTTCAAAATTGCTGTTTCGGAGATGTTTTTTTTACGCTTGGTACGAATTCATTGTGGAACCATTCTTTAAAGATAGCTTGATTAACCACCGCACTATTTGGTTTTTGTAATAGACCGGTAGGTGGATGTTTTTGAATAGTCTCTAACTTTTTGATTTGCCGAACACAAGCAATTGCAATTTGTGTCGACCATTTGCATTTGCGCAAGGCATAAACGTAATTGAGTCTTTACTGATTTTGCGACCCAGTGCACCCTTCTCGTCTGCGTTTACTAATTTCTTTTCAGAAAGGCAGCTCCTTCAAACTTCATACCAGACACACATGCGGAGATAGAAAGAAAGGCGGAAATAATGTGTAGGAAGATTGTGGAGAAGATAGAGTGGTGCGGAAGATAAGATGGAGGGGTTGCTAGTGAAGGGAAGGAGCAAGACGAGGGAAGTGGGGGTGATGGTGAAGGGAAGGAGATTTCGTATGGAGGAGTCTGTGAAATACCTAGGGGTGTGGTTGGATGTCAATTATCCTTCAAAACACACATGTTAAAAGCGGCAGAGAAAGGGAAAGTGAGGGCAGCATGGCTGAAGAGATTGATATGTAATGTGAAAGGGCCGGGAGAGTGGGAGAGGATGGTAATTGCTAGGACGGTATAGCAGAGTATGCTGAAGGGTGCGTAGGTGTTGGGTGAATGCGACGGCTAGGCCACTCCTGCGGGTGCAGAGAGAGATACTGCTGAGGGTGGTGCAGGGGTACAGGACAGTGGGTGGACTGGCAGCAGTGGTGCTGGCAAGGTCCTACCCATTGGACATGATGGGTAGAGCTAGGAATAAACGCTGGAGGGGTGCGACCAGAGAGGAAGTACAGGAATGGATGGGGGAGGAAATGGAAAGAAGGTGGGAGGAGTAGGGCGCGCTAAAAGGAGCGATTGGGAATAGGAGAGATTGGATGGATCGGAAATTCGGGTAGGCGAACTACTTCTTGACACAGGTGTTCACTGGACATGGGTTGAGAGTAGGGTACCTCCATAAGATTAGGAAAATAGAGACTGGAGTGTGTGAGAAGTGTGAAGTGGAGGATGATGTGGGGGGTGTGTTTAGAGGCTGGAAGAACGAGGAATTGCTGACGAAGTTGGAAAAGAAACTAAGGGAGGCGGTGTATTGGGAGAACATGGTGGAGATAATGTTGAGGGGCAATCCATTGAGGATAAGTCCAACACTGTTTGGGTCCTGGACCCATTCGTACATGAGATTCCCATTTCGACTTGAAAAAAAAATGAAGGCAGCGCCAGTATCAACCAGATTTATCCGCGTTATAGATTTGCTCTGAAGAAGTTGCTCAATTTTTTGTTTCAGTTCTGTACGAAAAGGTTCCACCGCACTTTTGTCACTCGCCAACTTCTCCCCGGTAACTTTTAACGACCTAGTTCCAAATTTGTGCTTGAAACCTTGCTTCGAAGTTGACTCCTTCACCATAATTCATTTATGTGAAAAATTGGCGAGCCGTTTGGAGTAAGATTGCTTATTCGGAAAAGGGTGCATGTCGTGCTCTTTGTTGTATATGTGTATATCGCATCTTCTACATAAGAAAATTTCGCATTGCGCATCGTTTTCCTTTTTCAGAACTCGACACATAACGAATAATTTCGTTCTTCTTTTTCTTGATGTCGGACATTGTTGACTTCCCGACATTAAAGCGTCCAGTAGTTGACATCTATCAAATTCTATCATCACGTGATGTAACAATCTGTCTTATCTAGGAACCACTGGCAATAAAAATGCTGACCACCAAGTCATCACCACAACAACAATCCAGCTCCCAGATTTTTGTAAAAACTGATGGTTTTACAAACAGTTTAGTGGAAATCATGGTAAAATTGCTGCATAAAAAACCTCTCAACCAGGCTACTGAAACTGGGTAAGAGACATTTGAAGACAGCTACCGACCTAGTGATTGAACACTGCACCTTGAGGGAACATCTGCACAAAATGAGCAAAGTTAGTGCAGAAAATGTGAACTTGATGATGAAACACCTACTCACATACTCTGCTTCTGCGAGAACTTAAAGATCTAGACGGAAGCACTTTAGAGAGGAATGAATACAACCATCACAACTACTAAAAATCCCTTCAGTCAAACTAGAGGCCTTTATAGAAGACGCGAAGCTTCTGGAATGGAAGTAGATAACATGGGAAATGGTACAAAGATTCAGTTCAATTTCCTGGGCTGTTGAGCACAACCCAAACAAATGAATGAATGAAATCTATATTTTAATGTTTCGTATCGTTTTATGTAATCTATTCAGTATTTCATTCTGTTTACATGTTTTCATTTATTTTTATTCACAATTTCTATAACAATTCTTCCAATTTTCCCAAAGGATATTTCACAATGGCATCGAACAAGAGTATAATTTATAACACTACAATGAGAATTTCTATTCGCTCTCGTCTTATAATGTAGAACATTGATTTGAAAACAAAGAATTTCACTGTCTCGGTTGTAATGTTTGCAATCCATTATATGCGTAGACGTTAAGCCTATTTGTCATCTTCTTAATCCCTCTTAGTAAATGTACACAAAAGAAAAAGTATATCCGATAAAACCCACTCAAGTTGCTAAAGCCTCGGTAGATAACAATATTATCCTGAGGTGGGTTAAAGGACCCTACAGGAATAAAGGTAACCGCATTGCCGATTATTTAGCCAGAGAAGCGGCTGGACTAAGACTCTTTGGACCCAGCGGAACTCGCTAAACGATAACCCATGCTCAATTCCTAAAGAGATGGGATGAAATCAAGGGATGCAGTTTTGTCTTGCCAGGATCTCCTTGGGTGACCCTGGGAAGCTAGCGTCGAAGAAATATTTGGAAAAATCTACGTTTAACGGTAGGATTTCTGACAGGTCACTGTCAGCTAAAGAAACCTCCATACAATGGGCTTGGTGGACACACCTCTAAGCAGGATGTGTGAACAGGAAGAAGAAACTGTTTGGCATGAGAGAGTGTGTGTTCGGTGGGTCCTGGCCCACACCTGCCGATATAAAGGAGATGTCCCCTAGTAACCTGTCCACCTTCCAGGAAAGGACAGGATGGACTGTGATGTTGGGATGTTGTTATGGAAAGGCCTCTTTAATTGGTGGTCTTCCAGGTCACTCGGAGGGTCATCTGACTTTAATAAAACTACGACTTCTTGCACTGGGATAAGATATGTTTATTACCATATTTAATATTACACACTACAACTAATTAAGATTACTAAATTTATTATAATTATCTATCATTATAGCATATTGATAGTATAACAGAATTAGAAATGATAATTATATTGTGGTTTAAGTTCAGGCTGATATTTACTATTTAATGTTATATATTTATTTACGCGATGAACTTGACTCTCGATACCTGTCGGCCTCGTGGGTTTTATTTATGCATTCTTTAACGTTCAATGATTTATTGAAAATAGTTTCACGATTAGTATTGAAAAATCCAAATTAAGTACATTTTTATTTGGTCCTGTAAAAAGCTTATGGTTTTGAATATTTTTTAGGATTCCTAAAATTTGAAACGCTCTATTGCTATCCACAAACATTTTTAAAAACATTCTGTCGATCACTTAATATATCCGAGAAACACACTTTTCCATCACTGTTTTCAATTTTAAAAATAAAATGGGTTTGTGTGACAGCAAAAAGAATTAAGGCCTTTTCTTTTGAGAAAATCGAATAACACGTCGCTCAAAATACGTAAATCGACAACTGCAAGGACCGTATGAGAGAAATATAATTTTTTAGGATATTTTTAACGTGCTGATTCCAAAAATTTCGTCTATCAGCTATAGTTTTTGAGATACAGGCGGTCGATTGAATTTTCTTTTAATGAAACACAAAAAATTGCTTTTGTGGTTAAAATAGACAATCCACCACTACGAAAAATCATAATTTCAAAGAAGGATTATTCTACAATGTATAGGTATGTCAGCACCAGCTGCATTAATAAAAGGTTTAATTAAAAACCGTTGATTTATGATTTTTGTTGTGGAAAATATCGGATCGTATTGCCTTTTTGAGGATTACAATTTAAAATGAGAAAATTTTGATGGATGCTCAACAATTATTAATTTTTATAATGGAAGGAATGTAATGAAAGTTTTTTATTGAAAATGGAATGAGAGAATGTTGATGAAACGGAAAACAATTGGATTTCCAAAAAGACTAATGTAATTTCAAAAAAAAAACCAATCTAAACCGATGCTTTTCTCTGTTTTTGATGGTAAAAATCGTCAAATGTCGAATTTTGTTTATCGATTGCATTATAATTTTCGATAAAATTATGGAACATCGTCTGGCCAACATTCTCGTATATTCTGATTCATATACTGCATTCCATGCATGTTTAAATTACGTCCGCATCCTAATCTCTTTTACAACGTTGCCATATGTACCTAATTATCAACAAGATAAAAAGTACAGTTTCAATTGTTTTTAAAAACCAAAAGGCTTAAATAAAGTAATTTTCCAACTAAAATTTGATCAAATTAATCGCCTTTTGTGTTTAAAGCTAAAATTCAATATCTACGTCAAAATAGAAAGCGAGATTAGGGAAACCCTCCGGAAACGGTGGTTACTTACCTAAAATTAAACCTTCTGTTGGGTTGATGGTCCGTCTAGCCTAACTAATAGTCCTTAAAGGATTAATTAGACAAGTCGGTACTTACTAGGAAAGATGTATAGTTTCGGGGTTAACCCACGGATGGAAACAACCGATTTCAATACGAAACAAAACGAAATTCTACTTTTTGGGCTTTTAATCGCTTGAAAATGACTAACGACGTTTCCTACTAAACTTCGCAAACTTTCATTTACTTCTTGTCGAGGCGTTAAAATCGAAAGTTTCTAACGAACTGTCACAATTCCAAGACGTCGAAGAAAAGAATGAAAAATGAACGAAGGTTAAAAGTTGTTTTCCGCGAAAAATATCTCTTGTGCATACCGAAACACGGATTTCATTTAATTTACGATCGCATTTATCAATTTAGAAAGAAATTGCATTTTCCGCAAGCTTTTCTTGATGAAAATTACCAAAATTCTTGACGGACGACGAGTTACGAATTCGTGGCGAATATTTAAAATCCTCACACCAGCTTACTTATTCGAGAATCGAATGCAGGATTAATTGAATTTTTTTGGGAATACGTTGGTGAACGAGTAATAACAAAAAAATGACGAAAAAGGACAAAACAGAACAAAAAATAACAAAAAAAAACAAAAAATAACAAAAATGAGGAAAAAGAAAGATGACAAAAAAGAACAAAAAAGAGCAAAAACGCAATAAAGAACAAAAAGGAATAAAAAAGAACAAAAGAAGAGGACAAAAGAAAACGACAAAAAAGGCCAAAAGAAAGATAAAAAGACGACAAAAATGTACAGAAGAAGGCGAAAATTGAAAAAAAGGACAAAAGAGACAATGGCAAAAAAGGAAAAAACGGCGAAATGAGCCAAAATGACGAAAAAGGATATGAAAAGTAGCAATTATTGAGCATGCTGTGAAATAAATTGAGATTATATTAAATAAATAAAAGATAAATATACAAATTGCAAAATGACGAATAATGACGAAAAGTGACGAGAGGAGACGAAAAATGACGAAAAAAGAATAAAAAAGAATAAAAAAGAATAAAAAAGAACAAAAAAGAACAAAAAAGAACAAAAAAGAACAAAAAAGAACAAAAAAGAACAAAAAAGAACAAAAAAGAACAAAGAGGAACAAAGAGGAACAAAAAAGAACAAAAAAGAACAAAAAAGAACAAAAAAGAACAAAAAAGAACAAAAAAGAACAAAAAAGAACAAAAAAGAACAAAAAAGAATAAAAAAGAATGAAAAAGAATAAAAAAGAATAAAAAAGAATAAAAAAGAATAAAAAAGAACAAAAAAGATCAAAAAAGAACGAAAAAGAACAAAAAATCTCGAAAAAGGACAAAAAGGCAGAAAAAGGGATAAAAAGACGACAAAAGAGTACAGAAGGCGAAAATTAAAAAAAAGGACAAAAGAGACAATGGCGAAAAAGGAAAAAAAACGGCGAAATGAGCCAAAATGACGAAGAAGGATAAGAAAAGTGACAATCATTGAGCATGCTGTGAAATAAATTGAGATAATATTAAATAAATAAAAGATAAATATACAAATTGCAAAATGACGAATAATGACGAATAATGACGAAAAATGACGAAAAACGACGAGAAAAGAACAAAAAATAATGAAAAAGGGATAAAAAGACGACAAAAAAGTACAGAAGGCGAAAATTAAAAAAAGGACAAAAGAGACAATGGCGAAAAATGAAAAAACGGCGAAGAGGCAGAATGACGAAAAAGGATATGAAAAGTAGCAATTATTGAGCATGCTGTGAAATAAATTGAGATTATATATTAAATAAATAAAAGATAAATATACAAATTGTTGAAAAGACAATAGCGAAAAAGAAAAAAACGGCGAAGAGTCAAAATGACGAAAAAGGATAAAAAAGCGACAATTATTGAGCATGCTGTGAAATAAATTGAGATAATATTAAATGAATAAAAGATAAATATACAAATTGCACAAATTGCAAAATGACGGTAAGTGACGAAAAATGACGAGAAAAGAACAAAAAAGAACAAAAAAGAACAAAAAAGAACAAAAAAGAACAAAAAAGAACAAAAAAGAACAAAAAAGAACAAAAAAGAACAAAAAAGAACAAAAAAGAACAAAAAAGAACAAAAAAGAACAAAAAAGAACAAAAAAGAACAAAAAAGAACAAAAAAGAACAAAAAAGAACAAAAAAGAACAAAAAAGAACAAAAAAGAACAAAAAAGAACAAAAAAGAACAAAAAAGAACAAAAAAGAACAAAAAAGAACAAAAAAGAACAAAAAAGAACAAAAAAGAACCAGAAAAGAACCAAAAAGGAACAAAAAATGACGAAAACTAACGAAAAAGAGCAAAAAAGAACAAAAAAAGAACAAAAAAAGAACAAAAAAAGAACAAAAAAGAACAAAAAAGAACAAAAAAGAACAAAAAAGAACAAAAAAGAACAAAAAAGAAAAAAAAAAGAACAAAAAAGAACAAAAAAGAACAAAAAATGACGAAAAAGGACAAAAAGAACAAAAAGAACAGAACAGAACAGAACAAAAGAAGAGGACAAAAGAAAAGGACAAAAAAGGACAAAAAAGGAATAAAAAGACGACAAAATATTACAGAAGAAGGCGAAAATTAAAAAAAGGACAAAAAAGACAATGGCGAAAAAGGAAAAAACGGCGAAGAGGCAGAATGACGAAAAAGGATAAGAAAAGTGACAATTATTGAGCATGCTGTGAAATAAATTGAGATAATATTAAATAAATAAAAGATAAATATACAAATTGCACATTATAATATTAAAATTTTTAAAAAATTACGGTTTTATATTCATTACCCATGATTTTGATGATTTTTATGAGGTGAAGTCTAAATTTTGTAAATTTTTTTGCAATAAAAAAATATTAGTTATTAACAAACCTGCGTCAACTTGAGGGGATAATCTCCGGGGTATTCCTCTTCGACTACCCGACTGTATTGGGGACAGTTAAACGTCGGCGGCAAATCGTTTTTGTCCCTTATATAGATGACGATTGTCGTGTAATTTTCGTTCAAACTGTCAGAAGCTACCAGTGTTAACTCGTACTATGTAAACATCGTGCGGCAAACAGAAACAAAAAACCGAAAACAAAAAAATAAAATAATAAAAATTTAACAAAAACAACATAAAAATGAAATAAATAAATGAAATTTTTACATAAAAATAAACCCCTTTCCAAAATTTTATCGTACGTCCATGGTAGAAACAAATTTTTGTAAATATATTGACTCCCTATAAAAATTTTATTACTACCCATCCAAAAAGAGTCCAACGGGTAGATGATACTGTCGTGTACGGTACATTAGCATATCGGTAACGCAGTGACGGTAACGGTAACGGTAACAGCGATGTTAAAAATCCAAAAGTTTTGCTCCTACCAAAAATGAGAAAAATGTCTTTTATAACTGATAGGTTATTTTCTGCTTTTTTCTTTTAGTTTTAGTTCAACTTTAGAGGTACTTTTGTGAGTTGCGCGTTAAGAGGATCAAATTACAATCATTTTCCACGTCTAAGTCTTATCTAAAAGTTTCTATAACCATTCACCCCTCCTCAGGTGTTCAACTCGAAAATATAATAACATTTAATAGGACACGCTGTATATAACTCATCGAAGCAGTTTAGAAAAGTAATTTATAACCTATTTTTCAAAAATTTGCAAATCCTTGAAAACAGACCCGAGCCAGACAGTAAAAGCGAAGCAATACCGACGTGAAGGTGATTTCCATTCAATAAGCCGTTTCTAGTTCGTTTCTGAAAACGAA
Organism: Lochmaea crataegi; assembly: GCA_947563755.1. Taxonomy (NCBI): domain Eukaryota; kingdom Metazoa; phylum Arthropoda; class Insecta; order Coleoptera; family Chrysomelidae; genus Lochmaea; species Lochmaea crataegi. The sequence goes on from OX387424.1 coordinate 72,271,287, forward strand.
ATAAATTTTCGAGAATAGGAAACCAACTTTTCCGTACATTATTTATGTGGATCTGTCAAATGTGTGTGTTTTATGGCGACGAACAAAAAAGTGAACGCCGAGAGCTCGATCTTTTTCTATATGAATAATGTTAACTGATGAATATTTGGACACTGTTGAATGCGAAACGGTTCTTTATAACATCTCGAAAAAAATTTGTTTATTTAGAAATTTTGGTATAATTTTTCATACCATATATAATAAAATCAGAATCAGAAGTGGGATCTTTTTTAAATATCAGCTTGTAATTCTTTATCATTTTAACCAATTTTAAATTTTTTTTGAAATGTTTGGCGATGGCTTATACTAAAGTTTCATCAAATCAAATTTCTCTGACGCGTATAGAAAATAGAACATTTTTCGCGGAAAATAACTCGCGGTTCCCTAATTCAAAAGGTAACGAAGATCGTTTATTTTTCTCTAAACCATTTTACACTATCCATTTTAAATACTAGGATTTGACGGTAATTTTACATTTATTTTTGTGCGTGTACGCCAGACGTTAAATACCTAATCATGGAAAATTAATCGGAAATGTAATGATGTTATTTTAATTATTGAATATGATGATTGGAATCGTAATATGGTTCCAATAAATTACAGATCAGTAACATAAATAATTTGAAATTGTCGAACTATATATCATACCGAACGATCTGTTTGAACTTTGTGATTGAAATTTACTGAGGTCGATGTAAAATAAATCAGAAATTTGAGGTTATAAAATTTCTCAAATTCAATTAAAATGAGAGTCTCTGATGCATAAAAAAGGCATTGTATGTCGTGTTGTCTTTGTTAAGTATACTATGAGAGTGAGATAATTCATTTGCAAATTTTTCCAGACTCCATCAACCCAATTAAATCCGTCGTCCCTCAAGGTAGCGTTCTTGGACACTGCTCTTCCTTATTTATACGTCTGATATACTCGAAACCGTAAACACTACTATGGCATCTTTTGCTGATGACGTAGCAGTACTATCAGTGGATGAAAACCCAGATAGAGCTTCAGAAAACTTCCAGCAACACCTTAACCTCCTCTGGTATAGTAGATGGAGAACAAAAGTCAACCAAACCAACAAGTTACATTTACAACTCGACATGGCAACTGCCCACCTTTTTATAATGAAATATATCTATACCTGTCAAAACCGAAACAAAGTACCTTGGGCTACACTTAGATCGACAACTCACATGGAAGACACACATCGAAACCAATCCCGAGAGTTGGACATCAAGTTTCGACACATATACTGGCTGCTCGGCCGTAAATCAAAACTATCGTTAAACAACAAGATTCTTCAATATAAAGCAATCTTAAAACCTATTTGGTCATATGGAGTACAGCTTTGGGGATGTGCTAAACCAACCAGAATCAAAACAGTACAACGATTTCAGTCTAAGGCACTTAGATCAATCGTAGATGCATCATGGTATATCAGCAATAGAACTCTCCATTCTGATCTAAAAATTCCTTTTGTTACGGAAGAAATCCAAAAAATAGCCGCCAGCTACAGGGACCGAATCACCAACCATGACAACCTCCTTATTGAAGAACTATACAACAAGGGACCTGATGCGAGAAGACTACACAAAATATGGCCTGAAGACTTAATCCAACATAGAAATAATCAATAAGGAGAAACACTAATGGGTGTTTCCCTTACAAGCCTACTTAACCAACAAATTTACTTAATGCTCTGTAAGAAGCAGATTGTATGCATTCTTTATTTTTTTACAGAGATAGACGAAATTAAATTCAACACGTGGTCATAAACTGTTCTTTTTTACTAATATGGTAGTTTTAAACCAAATATTCTTTTATAATTCACTGTTTTACTTTTATACAAACATTTTCAAGCTTTTTCAATTGCGAAATAACTCTTTTAATTATAAAATAACATTTTTATAATCTGTTGACCTATAAAATATTCCTTCGTAACGCCAGTGCCGGTTTCATATATTTCCTAAGCACGATATTTTTTCATATAACTAAATAAATAACTTTTTGCTATGATTAGTTTCTTTCGGATCATTAGTATATTTTTTAATTTAGCCGATAATTGCTATTTTTACTGTTTTAACATGGGACATATAATGTTGGAAAGCTTTCAGTAAATTAAATCAATTTTTTTACTTTCAAATAACTGCCTTCCTTTTTTTAACCTGAAAAGCTGACCGACATAATGTGCCATTACATTCAAGTTCCTATAAATCCCTGATTCACCTGTACTTCTAGGCAAGCACAGCCCCAAGGATATCACCCAAGGATGTAACCCAAGGATATAACCCGAGGATATAACCCCATGCTCTAGGCAAGGATATAACTCCAAGACCTAGGCTATAATATAAGCCCTAGCCAAGGATAGAACCCCAGAAAACAGCCCTAAATCAAAATACCGCCCCAGACCAGGACACATCAGTTCAGATCTAGACCTGACCATCTTCCTCAGGAAACCACTTCATATAAGCTAAGTACCTATAAAAGTACAAATTCCTTTTTTTATTTCATTATAAATCCTTAACTATAAAAGTTGAGGGAGATACCGCCCGGGGTAATTTTTAGTAACTTTTATTTTTAACTTTCATTTGAATTTTACAAGGCGTTTCCACCTTTTCCGCCTTAGTTTTTTAGTACTTTTTATCGTCAAAAAGGTAGTGGCGCCCTCAATTTTTACAATCCTTCTGTTATCCTTGTGTGACATAAACTTGGGGTCGAATCACCCTTGAGAGGAGTCTCTAGCCGGAGCCCTTCGAGCCCTTTAAGGTTACAGCCATTTACCGTTACAATATATCCCCTTGGATTTCAGTATATGGGGCACAATTAAGGAAATAGTTTACAGAAACCCTATAAATAGTCGAGTTCAACTTTTTACACCAATGACATTATTCAATATTGGGCGATCTTTCATGAAACGCATTGATAAATGTATCGAGATGAATGGCGGACATTTTGAACAATTACTGTGAAATAATATTTAAATTTTGTTGTTGTATTTTTGAATGAATTGTTCTTTTTTTTTCTTGATTAAAAGTTATTGAGTCCATAATGGTTGCTTTATTAATACGTCAAATACATAAAATTTAAATTATGGGTTTTTAATATGGAGAGTAGAAGGAAGGAGCACCATCTGAATGTATTAAAAAGTGTCCATCGAAAGGAAGCAAATTAAGGTGGCGCCATAGTAGCAAGTGGAAAGATTTTAAAAACAGCGCCATGAATTATTAGAGTAAGATACAATATTAAAAAAGGAAATACTACGTAAATAATTGAGATTTTAAATACTGCATATTTCTCAACTACACAAGTCACGAAAAATACTAAATTTTTCAACCCAGCACACGAGCTACACGAGCGCCATTCCGGTGAATCTTCGAATTATAATTTGCTGTTTACAGGTGGACACTTTTTCAACTTGTCTCCCATACAAGATGGTGCTCCTTCCTTCTACCCTCCATAGTTTTTAAAATGCGAATATTTTGAAAACTAGCAACCTTTGAGACTAATGATAGGTATAGATTTTTTTCCCAAAAATGATGTTATTTTAATATTTTTCAATAAAAAGCGAGATAGCGTTAACGATAAAAAAGTTAAGCGCACAGTTACACCAACACCATAGCTCATGTGGCGCCCTCTAGAAAATATATCGAAATGGATTTCTCAGGCCCTAAAACTCCTATCTACAAATTTTCACGTTTGTACATCCAAAATTTTCCAATTTCCTGAGAATTTTACATTTCAACTTTGCTACTCTGAATCTTTTTTATTATCAATATTTTATCGAGGCAACTTGAATGACATCGTAATATTTTTAGGCCAAGAACCTTCTATTTCACTTTAGACCATTACTTACGGACCACCCTGTATAATGAAAATAGAAATTGAATAGATGGGGCTTTTACTTGATGAAGATCCATACTAAACGATGAAATAAAACAATTTAATTTGTTTAAATCTTCATTTTACTTTGAACTAACGTTCAAATTAAATTAGTGACGCGTTTCGCTACACAGTAGCTTTTTCAAACTAGTGAAGATACAATGAAAAACTTTTAATTTATATAGTGCCTAAGATATTGACAAAAGTATTATAATATATTTAAATGGGGATAAGTACAAAAAGTGTCTTAATACGGAATTCTATGAATATTACAAAGGCACCTGGAAAATTTATTCACAACCATCACATCTTCTAGGTAAAAAGGTTTAATAAGGGAGAATGATTGATATCTATATGGTCGTTAAGAAGATTACCTGAATATTTGTTTTTGTTAATCTCGAGGGCTTCTAATTTAATTTGAACGTTAGTTCAAAATAAAATGAAGATTAAACAAATTAAATTGTTTTATTTCATCGTTTATAATGAAAATACTTAAAATGTTCGATGTTTATATTACCTAAGTAATTGTATCTTTTATGATAAACTTAAAAAAACAAAAAACTTCTTAAATCATCAATACCAAACAAGAAATATAATACAAGTCATATGATCTTTGTATCTTTTAGAAGATATGATGCTAACCAAAGGTTTTCTACTATTTTGGCTCCAAAATTTTTTAATTCTATACCAAATTCAACAAAAACAGCAACCAAAATATATAAGACATTTGTCAATCTGTGTAAGAAATACATATATGAAATTAGAGAGTATTTAGATGGACTCTTATAGTATTGTAGTAGATAATGTTATCTTTATTAAATTTCGGATATTATTTATTGCAAGGCGATTTAATAGTTATATTTTATTCAATTGCACATACAAGTGTCAAGTCACTTAGGTGCGTTATACTCAACAAGTTAATATAGTTAATTCAATATCCTGGATGTATTGTATAACCCTTGGATGTGGCTATGTATTGAATTATATTTATTTTATTTTATTTCTTTCTCTAAATACTGGTTGCCTACCTAGTAGGTACAAAATTGAAAATGTATATTTAAAAATTAATGTAATATAAATATATATTAACTTGTATTAAATAAATATATATATATATCAGGTCAATAAATACTTGTATTGTAAAATACTCTTTTGGGGTAAGTAATTTAACGAGAAAAATTAGGATCTGTCATGTTATATAATTAAGGTTTTGATATAATGAAACTATGACGAATAATGTGGATAATAAAAGTAAAAAGGGTATTTTACTCGAGTGTAACCCTCTGGGATTGAAGGATATTAACACTGACGCTACGGGCTCCATCAAGACGAAGAAAATAAATATTGAAGGCTTTATTAGAAGCTTCATAACTGAGATAATCAAGTCGTAACTTTCACACGACTTGATGGGGGATAAAAGAAATCAATCATTTTTATCTTTCTGATGATATCGTCTTAATAATCGAGGAGAAATTCTAATAGTCATATATATATATATGAAGGTAAAAATTATATCATAATTTCCAGCTCGTATCTTCTTCAACTATTATAAAATAAGCATATTTTCATGCGAAAACATCAAACTACGAAAAAAAAAACAAAAGCATACAAAAAAACACACTTCATATAATAAACACTCGCCCTTAAAACACTTTTCGGCAGGTTTCTATCGTCCTCTTCGGTAATTTGTGTACGATACGTGGGTCTTTCGAACACCGGAGGATTATCATTGACATCTTTGACGTGTATGACGACAGTCGTGTAATTTTCCTTCAGATTATCCGAAGCTGCTAAACGAAGTTCGTACTGTGGAGCAAAATTTAATATTTTAAGCCGTTTTAAGTATAACATATCCAATTTTAAAATAGGGCAGCTTACAGTCAAAATATCTTTTTAAGCTAACTAGAGAGTTGGAATAAAACTACTTTTGTGGGAATCCCTTTCGCGAGTCGGAAGCTGGGTGTTGGCGAAAGAACCGATCTTATTTTAATGGACGGTTTCATGATGGGTATATGGTAAAGTGTATCTCAAAGTATATCGTATTTATCTTCATTGTTATTAGAAAAGACGTGTTAAATGCGTATCTAACTGTGATAAGAAATAGGACTTCTAGGTATTTTATGACAGAGCACCAGAGGCGGACTCCAAGTAAAAATAATAATATAGGTATTTACTAGCAATTTCTTATCGAAGCATCTGTTTTATTGTAAATAAAATTTTTCAAAATGGAATTTTGAAACCGGTTTTCAAAAAGTTCTGCACTTTGTATCTTCGTGATAGTCCAAGCTAGAGTCTTTGATATTCTTCGCAGACAACAGCAAACAGTTTGGAACCCATCCGTCTTCGGAACCAGCGTGAATTAATGTTATGCGTTTTCTTGTATTTGAAGGTGCTTTCGTCTGGCAGTTTATACTAGAATCGACCCATCCATTGCTTACTGTATCATGGGTATCGAACCATGTTTCTTCCTGGTAAATGATAGGTCCGTTTTCTAAGCTATATTTCCTAATGTCAGAGAGATAACTATACCTCCAAGTGATACCATCCTACAACTAATCGTCATTCCATATACAACTTTTTGTTTATGATATTCTGCATACTTCCAGATTCGCAATGGACTTCTTAGATGAGCACGGTATTGATGTTTTGCAATGGCCGGCGCTGTCCATGGATGTCAATCCCATAAAATATGCTTCAGCAAGAAGTACTACATATGGGAAGACTCCGCAAACTCTATTTTTAGCTCCCACGAACGCTATTCCTCTATCAGACATAGATAACTTAATTTTTAGTATGTCACGCGAAGTTCTGAATGCTTGAGGAGGACAACCTGTATATATTTTTAAAATTTTCCCATCACTCTATTTATTCAAATAAGTCTAAACGGTGTGAAACGGGAAGGGATCTTCTGTAATATTTAATCCCATTAGGAAGGGAGATTATTCAACCATTTGTCACAAAAGCACGATTAATCGAATTCTCTCCTCCAAAATATGGAATCCTTTGATGATTGCCGAGTTATAAATATTTCCTTACAATATGGAGAGAGATCCGAACCGTTTTAGGGTCAATGGAAAGTGACTTTTACCTACGTTGTAATGGAAATTTGACAATACCGACAATATAGGGGGAAATTCGAAAATATTAACAGCTCTAGTTATTTACTTTCACTGTAATATCTGTATTGGTCCAGCATTATACTCATAGATCACTTAGTGAAGAGATTCTTATGCATTCATTTTGCTTACATTGGAAAGTAGCGTAGATTAAATCTTGTTTTATTCACTTATTCACTGCCTAATATTAGATTAAATCGACCTCTTTTCATAACAAAGAAATCAAATTACACCCTTTATACATTCACAATAAATTTCGTCACCACCAACTTGACGTGATTTAATAATAAAAGTTATTATAATCTTTTGAATTACCCCGTCTCTGTACGTTATGGAATTGAATGAGATTATCTGATGATAAGGTGGTTTCAGGCGATGTTAAAATACTCATCTCGTATTTAATAGAATAGCTCTCTGTTTCAGTTAAAGATTGATGTAACTGGGAAGTTGTTTTTGGAAGTTTAACAGTAACATTTACCGAGAATTCGGTTAGAAGTTATGAAGTTACTACTTTGAAGATTATACGGTTAAGCTATTGATGTAAGATATAATTAAGAAATTATAAACCTTGTGATTAAACAAAATAAATATCAAAATATTCTCAATAAATTGCAACGGGGTAACAATTTATTAATCAACTTTTAGAATATTTTGATTGGTGGACTGTAATTTTTCTCTTTGGTAGCCATAGTACATGGGGGACTCAATCCACGGATTGTACAACTTTAGTGAGACCCATAGAGCCTTAGTTTGGTGGCCAAAAACAGTTCAAAGGAGAGCCGAACTGGAGCTAACGAAACTTCAAAGGCTTGTCTGTGCACAAAGAGTGCGATGAGAAAGAAGTAGCCCAACCATACTCAATCTTCCGCCTATTGTCCACACATCGTTACTCGTTATTCACCCTGTATAAGAGATGAAGCGCCGAGCACGAAAAGCTTCTTTGAGGTACTTTTGGTCGGCAAAACATGTCCCTAAATTAATTAAATAGATTTGCAATAATACAAAACGTCATTTATTTGGAACATTCACAAATTTGGTACTTTTACATGTCCTTAGGGTTGCATATCATATCCTTGAAGATTCACCTTATTTTATGCAGGCACTTGTAGGGAGTGTTCGAAAAATTTGCATGCAATTTCTAACTCATTTTTTCTCCTATAAATTCGAAGGTTTTTCGTTAATAAAACTTTTTAATTTAAATGAATACTAACCCTCTTTCTGGTCTCGTAATCCAAAGCACCGGCTACGTAAATGGCACCTGTCATATTTTTAACAGCGAATGCACCTCCTATGTTACCGCTTGTGATCTCGTATCGAATACGAGAGGCTGGAAAAAAAAAGAAAAAAATTAGTTGGTTTTTAACCACTTCTGATTTTCACTAGAATTTTATAAAATTTAAACCAGCGATGGATGTTTAAATAGTTAACGTTAGAATAAATTTACAAGAGATCAAGAAGCTTAAAGAAGATGATCTAAAGTAGTTTAAGCAGTAATCTGCAATTTTATAAAGTCAGTAGCTTGAAAAAGTTCGAGATAATCTCATTAATGGCATCCCCATTAAATTACAAGATATTTTGACTTTCGAATTCTAACATAATATATTTAACACTCAGTATAATAGTTTGTATAATAATTCCAAGGCTTAATTATTAATTGATTAGTAAACATCACCTTAAGTTGTTACAACAAACTAAGTAGACGTGCCGAGAGAGACTATAAATAGATATTTGTTAGAATCCTCCGCCCTAATTGTTGCCGGTCGTTATGTTTTGGGATACTACTTAAATTATATGTATGTAGATAATCCCAGTAAACAATAAAAGTATTTATATTTATATTGGAAGCAGCTTATCCTATAACCAGAACTTATTACAAAAGTTATAGCTTTTCTTTTTGAAGGAAAACTTCGACGGCTACTAATATTTAACGATGGTCGAAGGGAACTAAACCAAATATATCGTCATGATGGTCGATGGATTGCTCCAACCAATCATGATATAATCAGAATTAATTAACAAAATTGAATACTGCGCAATGCACAAATTATCCAGGAAATTCAGTAACTCAATTAAGATCACCAATGGATTTGATAGGATATAGTAATTCGAATGGGTTAACACAAATCTACTGTATCCGTTTCGAAAATGTTGAATGAGTTTTGGTCTTTCTAACCAATCTAATTTTTTATTATTGTCTTCGATATATTTTAGGTATCCATACACTCTTGAAACTATTTACACCCTCACACAGTCATATTCTTACATTTACTCTCTCTTTTACACTCTCAAACTAATCACCCCTACTTTTACACACTTACCCTCACTCCCTCTCCCCATTTATTATACTCTCTCAAATTTTTCGCACTCACACACTCTTATGACCTGCTTAACAATCTCATACTCTTCTCACTCTCACACTTTTTAGAGTTGAAGGTGGGATGTTAATTCTGAATCTTGTAGGTTCTGTGATAAGTTGAGTGAGATTTGAGTTTGCGATAAAATTTTTAAACAAATTATGGGAATTTGTCGCATCCGATAATGTGATTATAGGCCAGGCGATCTTTGAAAAGTTGAAGTCCCCAGCAATGATAAGATTTTCGAGTTTCTTAAATAAAATGTTGTCCTGAACCAGTTGGCGATAAATACATACGAAATTAACAGAAAAGGTGTTTTTCTACAGTCGCGCGTAAAATGACTAATTACTATATTCAAATGAAATCGTAAAGTAGACAAATGCCGAGGATTGTTACTTTACGCTCTAACGCAAAAAAGGAATCTTTTTCGCTCGCTTATTTAATCAAACCACGCCCTCCGAATTAACTCAATTGGTGAATAATTAACAATTTATCAGATTAAAAATTAAATAAAATTAGATAAATTTATATGAAAATTGTCAAAAAATTTGAAATATGGTCAATAACTGTCAAAAATCGTCAATTTTTGTCAAAACTGTTAAAAATGGACAATTTTTGTCAAAAATGGTCAATAATGGTCGATAATTGTCAAAAAGTTTAAAAAAAAATTGAAAAATGGTCAAACATTTTCAAAAATTGTCAAAAATGGTCAATTGTCAAAAATTTCAAAATTTTTTTGGAAGATGTTCAAAAATTGTCAAAAATAGTCAATAATTGTCAAAAACTATCAAAAATGGTCAAATATTGTCAAAAATGGGCAATTATTGTTAAAAATTGTCAAAATTTTGAAAAATAGTTGGTAATTGTCAAATATTGTTAAAGTTTTTGAAATATGGTCAAAAATGGTCAATAATTTTAAAAAATGGTCTAAAATTTTGAAAAATTGTAAAAATGGTCAAAAACTATCAAAAATGGTTAAAAATTGTCAATTATTTTTAAAAACTGTCGAAAATGGACAATTATTATCAAAATTGATCAATAATTGTCGAAAATTGTAGAATTTTTGAAAAATGGTCGATAATTGTCAAAAACTATCAGAAAGGGTCAATAATTTTGAAAAATGATCAAAAATTTGGAAAAATTGATAAAATTTTTGAAAAATTGTCAAAAATGGCTAATAATTGTCAAAAAATAATGAAAAATGGTCAAAAATTGTCAAAATTTTGAAAAAAAGTTGGTAATTGTCAAAAATTGTTAAAGTTCCTGAAATATGGTCAAATATGGTCAATAATTGTCAAAAATGGTCAAAAGTTTGAAAAAATGATCCATAATTGTCAATAATTATCAAAAATGGCCAATAATTTTGAAAAATGGTCTAAAATTTTGAAAAATGGTCTAAAATTTTGAAAAACTATAAAAAATGATCAAAAACTATCAAAAATGGTTAAAAATTGTCAATTATTTTTAAAAACTGTCGAAAATGGACAATTATTGTCAAAATTGGTCAATAATTGTCAAAAATTGTAAAAATTTTGAAAAATGGTCGATAATTGTCAAAAACTATCAAAAATGGTCAATAATTTTGAAAAATGGTCAAAAATTTGGAAAAATTGATAAAATTTTTAAAAAATTGATAAAATTTTTAAAAAATTGTCAAAAATGGCCAATAATTGTCAAAAACTATCAAAAATGGTCAAAAACTGTTAAAAAGGACAATTATTGTTAAAAATTGTCAAAATTTTGAAAAATAGTTGATAATTGTCAAAAATTGTTGAAGTTTTTGAAAAATTGTCAAAAATTTTGAAATATGGTCAAAACTGGTCAATAATTGTCAAAAATGGTCAAAAATGATACACATACACATAAATATACACATACGCCTCCACCAACACTATTGTTTCTACTATTGTGTATCCATTAATGTTCCATTGATGTACCTGATAGTCAAATCATCTTCTCCTTTATTCTTTCGGGTGTCTACCTCATTGCGAAGCTTCTTTAGTCGTTGTTGTTGAATATGAGTCTTGTAATCAATTATGGAAAAATTCTCGGTGGCTTTATTCTCCAAAAGTTGTAAGATTGTTCATGTTCGCGAATCCCCTCTCCTTTCAGACTCCCTCATAATCTAACTCTCTCAATCCTAATCTCTCACCCTTACACTTTCACTCTCACTCTTACATCCTCACACTCGTTCGCACTCTCATTCTTACACACTCACACTGTCTCACACACACTTTCTCACACTCATACTTCCACTCTCTCACACTGCTTACACTCTCACATTCGTACTTTTTAAATTTTATTATGGTTTTTTTCACTCCCTTGCAATCCACTCACTCTCTTTCTTATACTTCAAACATTCTCATTCTCACACTTTTCACACTCTTCACACAAAAACACTCAAACTCTCACACAACTTGTATTTTTAATAATTGCGAGCTAAATAGCCTGACGTTATTATTCTCTCTCCTCCTCCTCCTTCTCCGCTAGTGTATTACTCCAAGTAACTGAATATGATCTCCATTTCAAAAACATATTTCTTTAAATGAATTTATAAAGTTGAAATGTAAGTAAGTATCTCTAGATGTTTCTCATAATAACTGAACAGAATAATGAGAGAAATAATAAGTTGGGTGGAAATAATAAAGTTAAAGTAATGTAATTTTATTGTTGAAATGTTAAGAAGTGGCATTAGTTAAATAACAGCACCGTACTCGTCGGAAGCTTACTAGAAAGAATTATCTGACATAGGAGTAAAGCGGAGGTCGAGATATACGTCAATCTCCACACATGAGAGCCAACGTTGGGGACAGTCGGTTTCATGTTCATTGTAGCGTCCACACATTGGGGAACGATTGGGGCGCAATTTCAGTTGACGTTGAAACGTCTGATGTAAAAATTCATGTGGGAAAGACTGTCGTGATTATATGGACGTACACTCTGCAAATAGACTGAAGACTGGACAAGATCACGAATACGATCGCCAGTCAGCAGCGACTAATTAACACGTGGCCTACCTGTGACGTTTGTCATAATGTGATCAAGTTGACAGACGCTGCTTGTTGCTGGAAGCAGTTGAATAGCAACCGATAATGTGATACTTCCAGCATCTGGCAACTCACCTAGTGTGACACGAGCGAGTTGATCCCTGTACTGGGATAGATGAGTTCAGTCAGTACCTTAAGGACGGGAGATTCAGGAGTGAGCGAAAGTCAATACCTATCGCACGGACCGGTTTGTCCAACAGGTCAATATCCTGCTGAAGGGGAAGAGGAATTGTCAATAAGCCAAACGAAGGAGGAAGCCCAATGGGTTCAATCCTGTGTTTCTGAGGATGGGCTACTATCAGTCGATTTCTCCATACGCTTCTATATACGTCAATTCACATTTACGATGTAATGTTTCATCGGTTCTCGCTCCGTCGTCTCATCTGACGGGTTGCTCGTTTTATTGGGTTAGGACTTTCCAGAGATCTCAACACGAACCCCAGAAAGGAAAGTACTGTCTCCCTCAACACGAAAGGCAAGGAAAGACAGGTTCCCCTTTATCTCAACACCATAAGGGGTACTTGGGAAGCGATTAAGCTTAACACGCTTAATCAGGTTAAGGTAGAGGTAAGAGGAGAGAGTTGGGCTTCGTAAAAGTTTTGTTTATTTCTATAACGGTTTCGTTGTAAATATCGTTAAGTACAACAACAGAATAGACAATAACAACCAACACAAATCGATCGCAAACAAAAAGTCTGGAATTCTTTTTGGTCTCAATACAAACTAGAATTCCAAACGCAATTTTTCACGACATTGATGGAATCTTGTTAGACTAAAAATATACCTAAAAACTGCAAAAATAAACTAGAACAGTAGGTACGTGTCTGCGAATGTAAAGCTTCAACCATTGAACGGAATATTGATTACATGTTTGCTCCTACTAGCTTTTTACATGGGATGGTGTCGATGTTGTATAGTGAGTGCACTTTCTAAATCAATTTGACTCGACCGGAAATGTTTTCAAGAGGCAGCTTCTGAATGAATTTATTATTCCTGGTAAACATTCAACGGGGGTTTAACGAAAACATAAAGTTTTCTCTTACGTAAGGGATATAAATTAAGTTATTTTCAAGTGCATTTTTAGTACCAAGAAAGTTTTCGCTTGGAGAACTTTTAAATGATTTGATTTGAATAGTCACCACTGTGATTTGCAATTTCTTTTTGTTGGAATCGCTTCTTTGAATTTTGCTACTTGTGTAACGATATCTACAATGATACGTCTAGAAATAAAAAAAACGACCTACCAGTTTTTATGAAGCAGCAAACGAGTATAAAACACCAGAACTTGTATGTATATTTATTGGGGTGACATTCACTGAGACCTAAAAGATCTATTCTCTTCTACTTAGTTCCTGAGGTAAGTTTCAGAGATTAGTGGCTATTTCCCGAAGGAATTTTAGGATATCTACAGGCTTTAACTTAGGTAAATGTCCCTCTTCTATCCAGTTTTAAGCTGCTTCGACTAATTCTAACCAAATGTAGTAGAATTTCGTTTTGTCCTTGCTGGTGCAAAGCTGGGAAAATCCCATCTGCTCCCGGTGCCTTGGAAGGTGAAAAGGTGTTGATAGCCCATTTCAACCATTCGTTACTGCTTAGCCATTGTAGTACTTTTTCTCGAAGGTCTGACTGTACCTTCGAGAGGATTATCTCCCCTATTTGGGCTACTTCCAGGAAAATGAGTTTATAGTACCTAAGAGTAAAACTTTGTTTGGTGAAATATGAATTGCTGTGAAAAACAATGGACTATTGAGACCCATTCACCACAAACCTAATCTAACCCCAACTCTACACACACTTTAAGCGTTTTAAATGAAAATTTTCACATCATCAATTTTACTTTCTAAATCTCCAGAAGTTTATTATGGTTACACTGTCGTATACCTACTGGTACTTTGTAAAGAGTCTATTTAATTTTTCCTTCCAGACTAACGAGCTTTAAAGTTTTGATTAGAAATTTCGAAACGATTAATATTCCGTGTTCATTTCCTTCAGTTTAAGTAGACTTTTAATACAAAAAGTTTTATCTTGCAAGAAACCATAAGTCGTAATTTCATGAAGTATCGTTTCATCTATTTACTACAAAAGGCTTGTAGATAATATGGATTTTGTTACTGTATTTATCAGCAAAAACAGAAACAAATATAGCATTTGAATTTGCAACAAATTGAGACCAGAACTTCTTAAAACATCCAAATTATGCGTATCTAAAATAGAATTTCTTCCTGGCATATAATAAATCGAGTAAAAGGAATAAAAAAAAAAGGTCAGCGGTCGTCGGACCGCCGACAGAGCTTGCTTCTTATGCACAATAGAATGACCATTTTTCGTAAATTTTTCACCATTTTTCAAATTTTTTTGACCATTTTTGACGAATTTTGACAATTATTGACCATTTTTTCAAAATTTTGACAATTTTTTCAAATTTTAATAAGTATTGACCGTTTTTGACAATTATTGACCAATTTTAATAGTTTTGACAATTATAGATCATTCTTGTCGATTTTTCAAAAATGTTTGACCATTTTAGACCATTTTTCCAAATTTTAACAATTATTGGCCATTTTTGACAATTTTTGAGCATTTTTTACAAGTTCTGGCAATTATTGACCATTTTTGACAATTTTTCAAAAATTTCAAACATTTTTCAAAAATTTTGACAATTTCAAACATTTTTCAAAATTTTTGACAATTTTTGACCATTTTTGACAGTTTTTGACAATTTTTGAAAATATTTGGCAATTATTAACTATGTTTTCATAATTTTGACAGTTTTTGACAAATTTTTGATCATTTTTCCAAATTTATGACAATTTTTGACCATATTACAAATTTTTTGACAATTTTTCAAAAAATTTAACATGTTTGGCAATTATTAACTATTTTTTCAAAATTTTGACAATTTTTCACACCCATAGGTGTGCGAGCTCAGTGCGGCAAGAGAGATTGCGCACAGTCGCTTAGTTTTTGACGAATTTTGACAATTATTGACAATTTTTGACAATTTTTGACAATTTTTGACAATTTTTGACAATTTTTGACAATTTTTGACAATTTTTGACAATTTTTGACAATTTTTGACAATTTTAATAGTTTTGACAATTATAGATCATTCTTGTCGATTTTTCAAAAATGTTTGACCATTTTAGACCATTTTTCCAAATTTTAACAATTATTGGCCATTTTTGACAATTTTTGAGCATTTTTTACAAGTTCTGGCAATTATTGACCATTTTTGACAATTTTTCAAAAATTTCAAACATTTTTCAAAAATTTTGACAATTTCAAACATTTTTCAAAATTTTTGACAATTTTTGACCATTTTTGACAGTTTTTGACAATTTTTGAAAATATTTGGCAATTATTAACTATGTTTTCATAATTTTGACAGTTTTTGACAAATTTTTGATCATTTTTCCAAATTTATGACAATTTTTGACCATATTACAAATTTTTTGACAATTTTTCAAAAAATTTAACATGTTTGGCAATTATTAACTATTTTTTCAAAATTTTGACAATTTTTCACACCCATAGGTGTGCGAGCTCAGTGCGGCAAGAGAGATTGCGCACAGTCGCTTAGTTTTTGACGAATTTTGACAATTATTGACAATTTTTGACAATTTTTGACAATTTTTGACAATTTTTGACAATTTTTGACAATTTTTGACAATTTTTGACAATTTTTGACAATTTTTGACAATTTTTGACAATTTTTGACAATTTTTGACAATTTTTGACAATTTTTGACAATTTTTGACAATTTTTGACAATTTTTGACAATTTTTGACAATTTTTGGCAATTTTTGGCAATTTTTGACAATTTTTGACAATTTTTGACAATTTTTGACAATTTTTGACAATGTTTGACAATGTTTGACAATTTTTGACAATTTTTGACAATTTTTGACAATTTTTGACAATTTTTGACAATTTTTGACAATTTTTGACAATTTTTGACAATTTTTGACAATTTTAATAATTATTGACCATTTTTGATAATTATTGACCAATTTTGACTATTTTAGACTATTTTTCCAAATTTTACCAATTATTGACCATTTTTGACAATTTTTGACAGGTTCTGACAATTATTGACAATTTAACTGTAACTGCTGTAAGAGGACGAGTCTCTGTAGCTGAGGTGTGGACAAATCTCGTGTTTCGTCGGTTTCATAAGGAGTCAGAAGGTTCACTTTAGGTCGTTTATAGCCAGTTGGTTTATATGCCTTCATTTCAGTACTCCCTTCAGTTGGGAATGCAGAAGTATGGGTGTCTTCACTACTGGTATCTCTTTTTGATGATACTGTTCCTACTGTCGTACAACTAGGCACTTTAGTAAAAACAGGATTATAGTCTTCGGCACCTAATACACTCTTTTCATTTTATTTTCCTGTTACCAGTAGCATCAGTATCTGTTTTCTTTTTAATTCCTGCTTTCATGTCCTGCAACATTTTATTTAGTTGTGATGCAATAACGTCAGCTCCTGTCGCTTGCGAATACTCTTTACAAACTGTTTCCCACGCATTATTTTTCTGTTGGACGACTGCTGGAACGCGAGATTTGTCCAGTAGCACTGATTAATTTAACAAACAAATCTCGATCCACATTCTTCTTAACAAATTTATCATTTGAAGACGACATGTTGCTAGATTACAAACAGTATCCAAACTCAACGAATACCCAAAGCTACACGCTGTGAGTGTCAGCAGCTCGTAAAAAACACGTACAACAACAAACAAAAACACTCTAGTTGTAACTACTGCGTAGTTGTGTCTACTGTTTTACCGGTTTCCACTTAACTTCGAATAGTAGTAACTATCTAGTGATAGCATCTACTTATTCACGTCGATTTTAGTTGTCGCTATCACTTGTAACGAGTTATTTTTTTTTTGCAAGTTTAATTTTTATTTTTTCCGTAATATATTTTATTTTACCACTAGGGTGTATATAACTCGTTACTTTACAACCCTTCCTACTACCGCATTGATTTTTTTTTCGTTATTACCGTTGTATATTTTAGTATAAGTTCGAGTTACGCAAATCCAAATTCTACTATACACAATTTATTCATTTCCGATATTTAAATTTTTCAACTGATGGGACGCCCGGTATATTCTCCATTTTAATTAAAGCCGAAGCCGTTCAGTATAGGTACACGTTTAATTCCCTCACCACGGCTACGGCCGAAAAATGTAACTAGAATTTTGGATATAAATTAGCTCTCAATTATTCTCTCGGATTCATTCCGGCTCTGATGCATTCCGTCTCTGATTCATTCCGTCTCCGATTCATTCCGGCTCTGAATTAGTATTTCGTGATTCTTCGCTCAACTTTTTTCCGAAAACCGATAAACAGTATTGTGAAAATTTAGTGCACTACGATTGTGTGTGGAAGCTGTATTTTATAAGGTAAATCATTTTCACAAATAAACTGTGTATTCGAAACTTTCCGTACCGCCGCTTAATATTAAATTGTTGAATGTATTCTTTGAAAATTTTCCGACCGGCTATTTTTTTCTTTTGTTGTTGAATTGAAATTGGTTTTTTTTATTTATTTCTTTTATATGGAAATAAAGATTTGTGAACTGTAATTTGATTTCGAATTTTATTTACAGCGTTTATTAAATAGTAATTAACTGATATGAATTATTAGTGGATTCTCGAATTATTTTATGCTTTTGGTTCTCAGTAGTTTTATATTAAATTGATATCCAAGTGGATTATAATATTTTAATTTTATGCTAGTACTAATATTTTTACTCTGCGTGTCGATAGCTGGGGACCGTTTAACTCGTGGGAAAATTTTATTTTGGAATAATAGTTACCGGCTATATTTAGATTCAAGGGTTAATCAGACTTGGAAGAGGCTTAGCCAAAATTTGTTTGATTGCCCGGCAGATCTAATTCGTTCTTAAATCTTATTTTTTTCGGAATAATAGTTACCGGTTTCCTTTAGATTCAAGGGTTAATCAGACTTGGAAGAGGCTTAGCCACAATTTGTCTGATTACCCGGCAGATCTAAATCGTGCATTAGGGACCCCGTTAAATCCGGTAGATTTGAACCGTATTGGACAACCTGACCGTTATGTCCGTCAAAGTACCAAGTATATGGTAAAGATAGCTTCTTCCTTTTCCCTGTTAATTTGTTTGTCACTAAAGAATTATTCGTAAAATAGACCACAGAGTATTAATAGACTAAAGTTTCCTTTTGATTATTTTGTTATATACCGACCTATTGTGTGATCATAGGTATACACTAAACCGTAGGTAGTATACAACTCTGCTGAACCCCCTGATTCCTTAATTAACCCGTAATTTATAAATTGGAGGATCCATATTTGATTGTAATTAGGTAAATAAAGTTAGTTCAACAAGACCCCTGGAATTTTCCGTAACCTCCATCTGAGGCTATCTGGAACTCTTGACGCTAAGGGTCAAGGGGCCGTGGAGCAAACCACGTTAATAATCTGGCGCCCGAGATTTAAAAACCCGAATTTTGCATCAAGGGTGTCCATAGTGACGTGTTCTTGTGGCAGGAGCCACGTGTAAGAAGGTAGGCATGTTACACACTCAACCTTAGATTCTACTATGTAGTTGCTACGTTTTATCCACTTTACATTGTCTTGGTTCACCCTGTGTATACCTAAAGCGTATGCATGCGGACGGTTTCCTTACAAACCCAAGCGATATTTGAAATTATGGTAAATGCGAGATAGAAGCATCCAGGATTTTTAATATAATAGTGAATGCTAGATCAGCACGTTCTCCATTTTTAATAATGGGAAGACCTGCCACTTAATGTTATTTACGAGTCATATTTGTATCAATCACTCTCAAGTAGGGAACAGCACTATTGGTAATAGTCTCCAGTCGATATTCCCATTTTATTCGGTACATTAAATTCGTGTACCTTCTCTTAACAGTAGACAGGCGAACTTGTTGTACTGCATACATTTTCATGTTGATATATTTTAGGCAAATGCCATTCTGTATTTCATTAATCTTTAATTATTCCGGGTACATAAAGAAAGTCAACATCTAACTTGAACTTCATACCCGACGACGAATATTTATCACCCAACTGTCCTGAATGTTTTAGGAAAATATATTATAATATGTATATGATCTTGATGTAGCTACCGTGATGGTGAAAGACGGCTTGCATTTCAGCTAAACTAACAAATTAGATGTCACAGTTACGTGATAAATTGATAACAAAGATTCATAAAATTTATTTATGTTTGAGGCATTTTACCATTATCAAAACGACAGTGGTTTTTTTGGGTTATTTTTCATGAAAAAATAATTTCCTAATAGTCGTACATTATACAGAGTGATTCAATTCAAACCAAAACTTGCAGCCTCATGGTCAACTCTAAATATTTTGAATAGATGAGGTTTTTACTTGATTAATACGATTAAATAAAACAATTTAATTTAAAGTATTATTACAGTTTCCTGTAAAATTGTCGTTCAACTAAGAAGAAACAATTACTGGTTTGCAATTAGTAGGGACAAAATAACTTTCAGACCGGTTTCGGCCTATTTGCGTCTCATCAGTACAATGTATATGTTCTCCGTCCGAGAGCTCTAAGAGCCTAATCCCGGACTGAATTGTCACAACTTTAACATTTCCGTTACTGGAAGACATGTATTGATTGTGATTTTAGTGTCAAATTCAGTCCGAGATTAGGCTCTTAGAGCTCTCGGACGGAGAACGTATAACTTTGTAATAAATACCAAATAAAGAAACATAGGGAACATCTCCCTGTATAGCAAATTTCATTTAATTTAGAATAGACCAGACTGATATGCAAAAAAATAAAGGTCAAAGAACAGTTTAACATATTGAAAAAAAAAACATTACACGGGAAGCGAGTTGCTAAATAACAATTCCGTTGATTCGGAAGAAACCCACGCGCTAGGGAAAAAAAACCTGATTTAGCAAGTCTGCCGAAGGGAAGGTAGATCAATCAGAAAGTAACATGTGAACCAGAGTAAAAAAGCTGACTTTGGGAAATGCGGTGGCATCTGGTTGCGAGTTCGAGTTTAATTAATTTATATTTGAAAGTAGTGCATGGACTTAGAAAAAGTTTATTTTCAAAATTTAAAGTAAATTCTCAAGGGAGCGTCTACTGAAAGCGCTCTGTGGTGTTTTTCGATAACAGGGGTGGTGATACGGAATAATAAGGTTCGCTAGAGGCGAAGAGGTTTCGTGTAAAACCTATTCCGATCGGTACTCGGGTATTGGAGCCAATGAGCCCCGCCCAGGATAAGCAGTCTTCCACCCTTTGGAGAAAACCCAGTCTGGAGAATTTGGTGAGTGATTTAAAATTATACTAACTGTGTACCTATGATTTTTTGTAGTTGTTTCTTCTTATTTGGAAGATCAGTGTTTTTGAAAAATATTTTTCAAAACCTTGTTGTAAAGCGTTCGAATAATTTATTTATTCTTCTATTCTTCTTCTTCTTCTTCTTCTACAATTTAATTAGTTTAAATCTTCATTATATGAATAATCGAATGACAATTCCACCAGTGGCGTGAACGGACAAAATCTTCCTGTTGTACATGCTTAACCCCATTTACAAGTGAAGTAGAAGAATGTACAAGAATCTTGATATAACGACAGGAATAAATTTTTGGATTTTGACATAAAACTCTGAATAGAATCATATTTTATTCAAGTGTTTTGGTTTGACTCTTCAAATATCACCCTGTATATCTGCTTGTGAAGAAGACTAAATGTTCAGTATATTACTTCTCTTAGAAATTTTTTTTTTCGAAAAAACGAAATTAGCAATTATCCCAGTTATCTTTTTAAAGACATTTCCTTGCAAAGTAAACTCATTTTAAATATGCACACATTTTACTAATGAGTTCGCTGAGAAAATTAATTGAACAAAGAGAAAAAAAGGGTATAAATTAAGAAATTCCAAGCCAAATTGAACTCATTTTTCAACATTTTTTTATATGCACTCTAATTACTTTGCATTTAACCTACATACAAACTTGGATCATCCAATTTTTACGGTAGTCTACATTTCAAAAAATGCTCTTATTTTGAGCAATTGGAACACCTGCAGTTCAGAATTAAATTTAAAAAATTATTAGTTATTTAACGTCGGTCTATTTCTGTAACTGAGACCATACTAGATTTTCTATTGCATAGGAGCACAAGAAACGGTCGATAGCCATAAAGCGGCAATAAACCATTGGCGTTACATTTTTCGGGATAGTTTGGTTACATTTACTAAGGTCGTTATGCAAAAATGAAAGTCATAACAATTTCTAAAATAATACAATGAGTCATATTATCATTATCTAATAGAAAAAATCCAAATATATAAATTTATGTTAATTATTTAACATAATAAAAAACTGTAAGGCCCATTCCTACTTGGCAAACCCCTCAAACTGACTGCACGACACTTGCCACCGGCATATTAATGAATACTTAACCATTGTGCCGAATTTTAGTACCCTATTGTATTTGAGACGATACAGGACGTGTCTATTTAATTTTGGTAAAACCGACTTGTTTTATCATTTTATTCCACATAGAAAAAAAAGAAAGACTCACCCTATATTTATAGTACTTTTGAATAAATAATGAGGCACTTTGCTCCTACGGTAAAAGAAATATAGTATAATTACCGAATCCGGGAGCACTCTACCCCTAACCGAATCCACTAGTGTGCCAACCAGTAGTAGGGATCTTTATCGGGCCCAAACATCCATGGACTCGAGACCTCGGTTTTACGTCTCATCCGAAAGACTGCATATCTACATTATACCTCGTGCTCATTGGTATAAGGTCTGCGATCTGTGATATGCTACTGTGTTTCCCCATCCAAGTACTAACCGCGCTCGACTATGCTTCACTGTAATTATCGCATCAGAAGCGTTCCCCTACAGTGCTGGGTCGATGCCCAGCTAAAAATATGTTGTATTGAAAATAGTACCACAGTTTTTCTTCATTTTCAAAGATTTCGTCACAACTCTGTGTAAAAAAATGGAAAACTAAATTCATCGAATAAATAGTAGGGTAAAAGTGGGATAGATGCCGCAGGGGTATTTTTTTTTTCGAACATTTACTATTGAAAATTAATTAATCTTTTTTTGGCTTTGATTATATCACCTTTGGGGTGTAGCCAAAGTAATCCAAATACTTTATCCGCTTCAGCTTGATAAACGCTAAAGTTTATTAGGGTTCAGTTATAAATTACTGACTCCTTGACTTGAAGTTAGAGGTATATTTTCTTCATTAATCCACCATATTTTGGCTTGAGTAAAGACATACAAGTAAGAAATCTTCTGTGTAGGATGGCATTCGAATATATTATGAACATCTACTCATATTGTATTCGCTGTTTGTCGCCATGTGTTTTATGTGTTAAATCCGAGTGTTTGTTTTTGCTTTGTTTACGTTGGCAGGGGGTATTGAGGTACTATTATTGCTCAAATTTATTTGAATAATCCATAATACACACTTTATTATTTCTTGTTTACAAAGTGGAATTCTTTGTTGGATGACATTGACAATTGGCCGTGACAGTTGTGTCTTGGATAAACGCGTTCGTTCGTCATGCCGTGAAGTAGTAACGCTGAGAGTAGTCGTAATTGATGTTTAGCAGACTTAAGAGTCCACAGACAACTTAGTTTGTCACGACGATGTTGTCGGCATAGATAGAGCGTTTGCTCTGTAACCTTACGAGTCCATAGACCAATATTGTCGCTCCGTTTTTTTGGAATTGTTAGAGCGTTTGATCGATGCTACTCAGAAATGTAAGCTGTTTTACTCGCGAATGCGTATTGAATTATATAGACGGAAGTGTAGCACTTTATGACTTGATCTGTGCGGAACTCGCTCGGTGTAGTGAGCAGTGTAGTTCGGATGTATGTTTCGGGTAGGTTTCTCTATGGAAGTATTCTGTACTGAAGTTGTGGAAGTGTCAGTCAACCTTCTTTCCGGTGTGTGCTTCTACTAGATGGTTTAGTTTCCAAAAGTGCATCGATCGAGAAACTGAATTTTGTTAATGACTGAGAAGTCATGCCTTGCTGGATTTTAAAGGTTCTTGTTCTGAATTAGTTGTGGAATATACGGTTTAGTATTTCGTTCTACGGGAGTTCGTATTGTTGGAGAATTCCGTCCTGTTCTGGAAGCCGTTTTCACAAACCCTTATAAGGGATATATTGCACTCAAACGATTGTAAGAATTTTCTCTACTTACTGATTTCGCATCACTATGTATTTATCACTATTTAAAGGAAACCGCCAACGTTGAAGTTTTGGCATTGGAGGTGTACCACATGTTGTTGTTGGTTCATTATTTGTTGGTTGCCATCCAGTAAGAGGAAAAATTTTGAGTATTGGACCCTTTTTGGAAAAGGTATGTCTCATAGATTTGTAGTATTTTGTAGGTAGAACAGTTGGTGGTAAAATACTACCTGTTGATTGCAATTTTTTGATTAAGAAGTCTATTCTGTTACCCTGTGTATATTTTGTTTTTCTTTGCCCGCTTTAGTCTAACGAATACTATAATTCGTGGGTGGTTCTTCAAACCTACCCTGGCTATGACCAAAAACTATTTATTTTAGATGCTTATCATATTTTTACTATTTGATTCAAATTCAGTGTAGTATAATGTTGCTGACACTGTTGATTGTAAGTAGGCTTTCTATGCTATTTCAGACATAGCTAAGCAAAATATTGGAAATAGTACTACTGAAGATATATCGAGCGTAAACAACGGTTTCTCTGGAACTCGGGGCAGAGAACAGAGCCCTGAGCCGCAGCCTAGTACTTCAAGATCTGAGCCAACTGTTTCTGATATCACACCAGGTAAAATGTTGCAGGACATAAGACCAGTACCAGTGATACCGTTGTCATTTAATAAAAGAAAATTATCAGCAACGGTTTTAACATCACCACAAAATATATCTTTAAAAAAAAGCAAAAAAGAGACTTTGCAGAAAAAAACAACCATTAGTAAAAGACAACCAAAAAACACCAGTAAAACGGAAACAGAAACAAGTTGCACAATTGTCAAAGTCGAATAAGAAAGCAAACTATGACAACAGTGATGAAGAAGTTTTATCAGATTCAACCAGTGATGATGAGTTCTTACCGGATTCAGACAGTGATGATGACTTCCGGTGCGTAGAAGTAGACTGGATTCAGTGTATAAAATGCCTAAAATGGATACACGAGATCTATCCTATGAATAACACGTTGTGGCATCTCTCCCTTCTAGCAATGGCAATTCTCCCTACCCGGCGGGAGAGACAACTAGAATTCCAATTATTAAAAATTTTTTTTCCCATTATGTAAGAAAAGTGTTTCAGTTTTAATGTAATTGAATGAGTTACACAAGAGTTGAAGTTTATTTTGTTGATTTTATTTCAATTAAAAAAATTAACATAGAACTGTAACAAAGTGTAACGTCTATCCCATTTTAATTTACAAATCTATTAATTGATAAAAATAATATTCATCTAGACAGATGCACCAAACAATTAAATACCTAACTACAATGAAAATGTTTCGTAAATCATAAAGTTTCATCGGTCCGCATTCTCTTCATTACATTTTTTTTTCTATTTACGAAACAAGCAAAACAATTAAACCTCTCTTCGTGTACCGGATATTTGTCGATGTCATTCACTTTGTTTCGTACAAAATCATATCCGAAGCGAGGTGAACGGATTCTATTCGCAATGTTTTTTTTTAGAGATTATATCAACTCCAAACATTTGGTTTTATACCGAGTTCGGAGTTAATTTTGTACGATATATTTAAACTAGGTTACGTTTAAATACAAAAAAATAATTGAAAAGAAGATGCAAACGTTTTTCGAAAAATAAGCTTGAATTGTATTATTTCAATCATGAATGCGCTAAATCAAAAAAGTATACTACCCACTTGCGTCAACTGCAAAGAGCAACATCCTGCTAATTACAGAGGATGCGAAGTAGCTAAAACACTGCAGAAGTATAGGGAAGAAGCTACAAAAAAGAAAAAAACTGAACAGAACAGACAAGGAAATAAAACCCAACATACCTGGAATAGCATAGTCAAAGGAAAACTCGGTAAAGCACTTTAGTTTTAAGATTTTAACAGAAAAGTATTACTCGTTAATCTTGTTTCTAGATTAGTTGTAATTGCAAGAAATAAAAAAAAGATAATTATTTTAAATAAGATTTAAAAGTTCTTTTATCCTCCCTTCGTTAACTCGGTTACTGAGGAGAGTGTCAGAGATGAGTGGTTCCTATAATCCTATTCCTGCTCCTGGATAAAGTCCCCTGAAGATTTTTCATTAATAATAAAGTTTATCTTTGACTTGGTTGTCTAGTCCAACTGGATCTATTTATATTGGTCCTGACACTGCAAAGAGGGTGTTTCAGATCCTCTCTTTGTTAGTTCTTCGTCCTCCTATATCCAGTGGATCCTGGATGAACAATGAGATCCTCGTACTCACAAAGTTTTTCTAGGCATTACCTTCGATATTTTTTATTGATATAAAAATAGGCACACTTTGTTATGGTGCAAAATTTCCACGGGAAAAATTGATATTTCAAAAACTTTTCATTCCTTTACCCTGTATTTGTATAAAACACATATAAAGTAATCCTGGAAATATTGTAGATTTTTCTCGAAAATTTTATTTCTTTTGTTGTTGGAAAAGACATACGCAGTGGAATTGGGGCACTAATATACACCAGCGATAACCGCCTATTTTCAAAAACAGCATGATACAATTTTCTATCTAACAAAGACACGCAAAGCTGCAGTGCAGCCATGCATATAAATTTATTAGCCGTCAGAAATTATATCGTTTACATTTATATATGGTAATAAAAAATACTCATAAAAGCTAGAAAGCGGCTAGAAAGGACTCGTAAATTTCAAGTAGTGGATAGTTGAAATTTATCAATAAAGATTGATTTTTGAAAATTTTATTTACACTAGGAATTTTAAATCAAAGACAAAAGGTTGTTGGAAGACGTGGTGATAACGAAAAATTGTCTACGTCTGGAAACTGGAGTAAAGTAGGTCGCTTGATTCTCGTCTAGGGACCAATCAGGCAATCTCAAGTTTGCAAGACATAAACTAGGTCATGAAAAGAAGAGTATAATTCAAATTGGTTGACAAAAACATACAAACTACAGACTTATTTACGTACAAAAGTGATTACTGAGAAGCAGTGCCGTAACAAAGAACTATGAAAAAAAAATGTAGGGTCCTCCATTTGCATTTGCAGCTTCAAGAAAAACATTTTTGGTATTTGGAGCATCAATAATTTGAATTCGAATAACAGACGAAACGAGATTTTATTATTTTTATTGAGAATAATTAGATTAGATTGTAGTTATTTTCAAAGACTTTCTCCTGCTTCTAAATAAAGTTTAACCATCGAATGACCATGTAAGTCTTGCAATTTTCGCAGTTTGTTTGTGTCCGTAAATTTGGGTCAAAAAGGTGTAATAATTTTTCGCTTCCGTAAACATTATTGAACAAATGGATTGTTTATTGATTTTTCCAGGAGATTTAGAGCAGGGCCTAGTGAAGCAATCGATTTAATTTGATAAATTTTTTTTAAATGTGCGGGAGACTCTCCTGATTATAAAAGTGAAGGATGACACTTAATATCTTTTTGCCTTTTAAAAAACGGGAAATTAAAAATGCTGAAAAAAAATCCTCACACTCATTATCGCATCTTCAACCCACGAATTTTTACGATTTTTTATGAATTTTGATGATTCTTGATGAATTTTCATGAATTTTGATTAATCTTGTTGAATTTTGATCAATCTTGATGAATTTTTCTGAATTTTTATAAATTTTTATGAATTTGTATGAATTTTTATGAATTCTTATGAATTTTGATGAATTTTTGATGATTTTTGATGAACTTTGATGAATTTTTTATGAATTTTTACGTGTTTTTATATAATTTGATGAATTCTTATGAGTTTTTATGAATTTTTATAAATTTTTATGAATTTTGATGAATTTTTTATGATTTTCATGAATTTTGATGAGTTTTGATGAATTTTTATAAATATTGATGAATTTTGATAAATTTTTATGAATTTTGATGAATTTTTTATGAACTTTTGATGAGTTTTTATGAATTTTTACGAGTTTTTATATAATTTGATGAATTCTTATGAGTTTTTATGAATTTTTATAAATTTTTATGAATTTTTATGAATTTTTATGAATTTTGATGAATTTTTTATGATTTTTATGAATTTTGATGAGTTTTGATGAATTTTTATAAATATTGATAAATTTTTATGAATTTTTATGAATTTTTATGAATTTTTATGAATTTTTAAAAATTTTTATAAACATTGATGAATTTTGATAGATTTTTGTGAATTTTTATGATTTTTCATGAGTTTCGAGGAATTTTTTATGATTTTTTATGATTTTTTATGATTTTTTATGAACTTTTATGAATTTTTATGATCTTTTTATGAATTTTTTTTGCAGCATTTTTAACTTTTCGTTTGAAAAAAAAGTTACAAGAGATATCAAGTGTTATAATTATAATCAGAAGAGCCTCCCGGACATTTAATAAAGTTTACGATTTAAAATAATTTTGCAAACAAATGCGCCACCATGCCCTGCACTAATTTGTTTCTTTCCAAAATTATCCTGGCGACTAGTGAATTAAAATCCTTGTTATTTATAATTTTTTATGTGTATTGCTAGATATTATTAAAGTCCTTTCATTAATTTTTAAGCTTATACGATTTAATTCATCATCCCTTCAATTATCAATAGAAATAGTCCCCGATTCAATTAAATGGGAAGCCATAAATCAAATTTATTTGATACTCGTATTGATTCAACTGTTATCAAAAGATTAATACGGCCAAATGAACTTTATGGGGTGAAACAAATAGATAAACCTTTCAACAAAATATGTATACTACGAAGAGAAATTTAATTTTCGGTTTCACTCAATAAAAAAAATATATGAAATTTTCTCTTTTGGTAATAGAGAAACCCTTCGTCTATGAACACCATTATTATTTATACGAGTTCTCTTGGAATGTTACAATTAAAACTTTCTAAATTGCGAAATTTTATGGCTATTCTTGTTTAGCTCAATCCAAGGTCAGAAGCAAGAAAATTTATAGTTGCTAAATCTGAAATTTCTATTGTTTACGCCATTCACTATATTTTTTATTAGAAACATAACAAAAAACGGCGGTTAACCATAGTGTGTATAATTTTATCCCACGAGTTCAAAACTGTTTAAATAAATAACAAAAAAATTACAGTATTATATCCTGCCCTGCGTTACTATATCAAATAAAAGTTGCTGTTCCTCAGAGAACATTAAGACAGAATAATCTCTTTGCCATTGATTTTCATAGAACCAATTATGGAAGGCATTCATTTATGGTTAGATCTTTGGATTTTTTAAATAGAGAGATGAGGAGCTCTAGATGTTTTTGTTAATTCTTACAACTTATTAAAAAGAGCGGCATTGAGGCTACTGTAATATCACTGTTGTTGGGTCTTTACGGACAGCCTTCAGAAAGATGGATGAAAATAGCATTTTTTTACTGATTTAAATATAAATTGAGATCAAAAGTTAATTGGTTTTGGAAAATTTGTGTACTAGTGTGTATATTAGTTGGATACTATAATAATTTAAAAGTGTAAAAAAACAATTGTTATTAGTTTTATCGTGTTGTACTAGTCGGTTTGAGGTTATATTAGAATTTAATGTGAAAGTTGTCCGGTGACAGAAATTCGTCACGATGACTTACTTGGAAAAGGTCAATTACTTCCTTAGTTAATAATATACCAAGGTGTACCTTGTGTAGTTCTGTATTAGTAGGTGCTTAATTTATTGTAATTCATTGTGAATAATAGAAGGTTCCAGGTTAGATTTGTTGATATTTATATTAGATTTTATTTTTATAGATTTATCATTTTTGTTTTAAGTTATGGTAATTTTTATTTAAAGTTGACATTACCTGTTTATTCAATATTATGTATTAGGTATTGTTTTTGTAATGGGGGTTTCCCGTAAATAAAAAAAAAAATGTGTGAGCCGTCACGGGACGCCTGGCAGATGTGAAACATCGAAATTGTTTTGTATACGTTATATGCATAAAAGAACAGATTACGACAGGAATTATTAGACCATTTTTGACAATTTTTCAAAAATTTTGACCATTTTTCGAAAATTTTGACATATTTGGCAATTATTAACCATTTTTTCGAAATTTTGAGAGTTTTTGATAATTTTAGACAAGTATTGACCACTTTTCCAAATTTTTGACCATATTTCAAATTTTTTGACAACTTTTGAGCATTTTTTACCGTTTTTGACCATTTTTTAACAATTATTGACCATTTTTGACAATTATTGACCAATTTTGACAATTTTTGACAGGTTCTGACAATTATTGACCATTTTTGACAATTTTTAACAATTATTGATCATTTTTGACAGGTTTTTTATAATTATTGACCATTTTTTCAAAATTTTGACAATTTTTGACCATTCCTCAAAATTTTAACAATTTTTGATCATTTTTGACAATATTTAACAATTATTGACCATTTTTTTTAAATTTTGGCAATTTTTGACCATTTTTTTTAATATTTAACAATTATTGACCATTTTTGACAATTTTTCAAAAATTTTGACAATCATTGACCATTTTTTTTAATATTTAACAATTTTTGACGATTTTTGATTGGTTTTGACAATTATTGACCGTCTTTGACAATTATTGACTATTTTTGATATTTATTGACCATTTTTGATAATTATTGACCAATTTTGACAGTTTTGACAATTATTGATCATTGACCGTTTTTGACAACTTTTCAAAAATTTTAACCATTTTTCGAAAATTTTGACATATTTGGCAATTATTAACCATTTTTTCGAAATTTTGAGAGTTTTTGATAATTTTAGACAAGTATTGACCACTTTTCCAAATTTTTGACAATATTTAACAATTATTGACCATTTTTTTTAAATTTTGGCAATTTTTGACCATTTTTTTTAATATTTAACAATTATTGACCATTTTTGACAATTTTTCAAAAATTTTGACAATCATTGACCATTTTTTTTAATATTTAACAATTTTTGACGATTTTTGATTGGTTTTGACAATTATTGACCGTCTTTGACAATTATTGACTATTTTTGATATTTATTGACCATTTTTGATAATTATTGACCAATTTTGACAGTTTTGACAATTATTGATCATTGACCGTTTTTGACAACTTTTCAAAAATTTTAACCATTTTTCGAAAATTTTGACATATTTGGCAATTATTAACCATTTTTTCGAAATTTTGAGAGTTTTTGATAATTTTAGACAAGTATTGACCACTTTTCCAAATTTTTGACAATTTTTGACCATATTTCAAATTTTTTGTCAATTTTTGACCATTTTTTAACAATTATTGACCATTTTTGACAATTATTGACCAATTTTGACAATTTTTGACAGGTTCTGACAATTATTGACCATTTTTGACAATTTTTAACAATTATTGATCATTTTTGACAGGTTTTTTATAATTATTGACCATTTTTTCAAAATTTTGACAATTTTTGACCATTCCTCAAAATTTTAACAATTTTTGATAATTTTTGACTATATTTAACAATTATTGACCATTTTTTTAAATTTTGGCAATTTTTGACCATTTTTTTTAATATTTAACAATTATTGACCATTTTTGACAATTTTTCAAAAATTTTGACAATCATTGACCATTTTTTTTAATATTTAACAATTTTTGACAACTTTTCAAAATTTTAACAATTTTTGACGATTTTTGATTGGTTTTGACAATTATTGACCGTCTTTGACAATTTTTGACCATTTTTGATCATTATTGACCATTTTTGATAATTATTGACCAATTTTGACAGTTTTGACAATTATTGATCATTTTTGACAATTTTTGAGCTTTTTTGACAGGTTCTCACAATTATTGACCATTTTTACAATTTTTCAAAAATGTTGACAATTATTGACCATTTTTTTTAACAATTTTTGACCATTTTTCAAAATTTTAATAATTTTTGACGATTTTTGATTGGTTTTGACAATTATTGCCCGTCTTTGACAATTATTGACCATTTTTGACAACTTTTCAAAAATTTTGATATATTTGGCAATTATTAACCATTTTTCCAAAATTTTGATACTTTTTGACAATTTTTTACCATTTTTTCAAATTTTTGAATATATTTCAAAATTGTTGACAATTTTTCAAAAATTTTAAGATATTTGGCAATTATTAACCATTTTTTCGAAATTTTGAGAGTTTTTGACAATTTTAGACAAGTATTGACCACTTTTCCAAATTTTTGACAATTTTTGACCACATTTCAAATTTTTTGACAATTTTTCAAAAATTTTAACATATTTGGCGATTATTAACCATTTTTTCAATATTTTACCATTTTTTGATATTTTTTGACAATTATTGACCATTTTAGACAATTTTTCACACCCATCATATAGCGCCATGCCAAAAATCAGGTTCACCCTCGCGCCTATAGATGTTTCAAATCAAAAAAAGAAATCTGTCTAAAAATATGGTTGATTGAAGGAAATAATTTTTGATATTCATGCAAATTGAAATTTGACACTGAATTATGATGTACTGAAACTAGGTGACTTTTTATCAAAAATTTTGTACCCGGTGTTTGACTAAGACAG
The DNA here is from genome assembly GCA_947563755.1 of Lochmaea crataegi. Classification (NCBI taxonomy): domain Eukaryota; kingdom Metazoa; phylum Arthropoda; class Insecta; order Coleoptera; family Chrysomelidae; genus Lochmaea; species Lochmaea crataegi. The sequence goes on from OX387424.1 coordinate 72,303,448, forward strand.
GTGAGCGTGAAAATTGAAATGGACTTTTCACAGACTTTTACTTTGTTCCAATATTCCTAATATCACAATAATTCCCATTCCCCCTGTACATACATCCTTCATTTTATCTTTTCCATACCTAACAAGTGCCTTAAGGTGTGATTCAGCTTCGCGAACAAAGTTTAACGAACTAAGCCCAATTTAATGATCCAAACGCAGTGAAATAAAATAACTTTCCTATTCTCCATAAATTCATCCAGATCTGTTGTATTTCCACTCAATGTATCTTTCCAAAGATTCTACCATCAATTTTTACTACTATTTGTCTATAAAATAAAGATTGTGTGGAAGCATGAACGATATCTGCAATTGGAATAAATCACATCGTTACACATACATTTATGAGAAAGGATAATTTATCTACATTTGCTTAGCTTGATAAAGCACTTTCTTCAAATGTCTTCCTAGTCTGTGCACAACCGAATGATATACGACCTAATTTTAATATACCACAGATTTGAACAATCATTTATTTCGTAAATCTGTTTCGAAACAATATTTGTTCCCAACAGCTTCTATTTCAAATTAGTCTAACATGCGGAAATAATTTTTTAATGTCGATTACATACAGTGGATTTATGTTATCGTTTGATTGGACAGAGTTTATCCATATTACAGGAGAATTACAAGTATGCTAGTTAATCGATATCATGTTTGGATTGCGATATTTCCTTCTTTAACATTGTCGTGATTGGATATGGTTGAAATTGGGTCAGTAAACAAATTTCGTTGTCATAATACATGTAGCGGTTCGGTCTCGATAATGCTTCAACTAAATTATTAAATTGATCTCCATGAATGATCTGAACAGAGGATTTTAGTTGACAAATAACACTTTATACTGTGCGACATATTACGGAATTTTTATGCAATCACCATCAAAAATGTTTGGACAAGATCAGAAGCATCAAATGTATCATAAACCAAAATGTACCAAATACTATGAATTTAAAATCTGGGTTAAAAACAAAGGCAGACAGCAAACTTTTGAAGTAACATTCTAATTTCAACAACTCCAATAAAATTTTCGGGGGAATAGATATTGTTATATTTTTAAAAATATAAAAATGAAAAATGTTAATGAGCTTAACGTAGAGGAGAGAATGTTGGTTTTTGACAACTCTAGTTCATTTTTAAATGATGCATACAGGGTCGCGTGCAAAATTCCTCACTTGAATGGAGTAAATACCCACTGGGTTTGTATGTAGAGTAGGGAGGGTGAGTTTAGGCCCACAGCACTTAGGCCACATATGACCTATTGTACGTCCTTCCGAGGAGTTGTCCTCCTAGGTCATCGTCCATCCTGTCCTTTCCATGAAGGCAAATTGAAATCTACCTTGTTATAGGATTAAGGCCTCTTCAGGGTTCGAATTGAAAAATTTCAGTGACGGAACGGCCTAATTTTGTACATCGAGTACAATATTTCGGGACGGGTGATAGTTAATTGGAGTTTGAGATTTCACATCTGTGATTGAGGCCGTAAAGGAAGATTCCTTTCCTGGTGAAGTTGAGTTCAGAGTTGACTCTGATTAAGGAGGTTGGGGAATATGTGGCTTTGGAGACGATCATCCAGCATTTTTGGAAATTGATTTGAAGATCATTGAGAAGATCAAAGATTTCTTCGTTGGAGATATGTTTGTCAACATTCGAGATGACGAAGGAGAAGTTTGGAGAGTGGGTGTTGGCAGGAGTTTTGTTTCCGGAGGCAGAAGTTTGTGAATGGAGAGGTAAGCATACCACTTTGTTGTCTCCGATGGCATTTTGAATTTTTAGTTGAAAAGTTTTGGGTCAAATATTCCTCGGAATTTTGAGGAGGGAAGTGCAGTTTAGGTTGGGACTTCGAGTACGAGATATTGCCTCTTAAAATTTCATTTCTGTTCAGAGCAGAATTTGGGTGGGAGGTTTCGTAAATTAAGGGTTTGAAGCGAAGTTGTTTGTGGAGAAGAAGTGTTAGATGGAGTTTTGGACGAAGAAGTCCTAAATGAGCTGCGAACGGAGGCTGCTTCGTCGTTTTGGAGGATATTTTTGGCTTCAAGGGCTGAAGAGGCCTGGGAAGATCGGGACGATTGGATGGAAGGAGTAGGAGATTTGGCAGCTTGTGCGTAGAAGGAAGATCTGCGTTTAGACATTATTGATTCTAAGTGGGCAGATTTTTCTTTGAGCATTTTGATAAAAGATGCTCTGGAGTAAGAGGTTTATCGGAGTGTTTTGGAGTGGGTCGTGGAATCGGAGATTCCATAAGAGGTCGTGGTTTGGACGAACTTAGATTGGGATGGTTTGAAAGTTCTAGAAGTGTAGTTCGGAAGTGATCCAGTTGATCGTAGATTATTTTGACCATAGATAATTGCTCTTGAGAGAGATCTGGAGGAGGATTTTCTAGAAGGGGCCGTGGAATCTGAGATTCTATAGGAAGGCGTGGTTTGGACGAAGAGCTGGAGGGCGTCTCCAAAGTTGGTTGAGGTCTGAATTGTTTTTTAGAAGATTTTGGCAATTCGGGAAATTCCTCATTGTCTATAACTTTATTTTTCGATTCTTTCGCGTTTTCGTCATTTTGGAGGGAACAGTTTTGTTCTTGCACTATTCACTTTACTGGTTGGCACCGGTGTAGACACTTTTTTAGAGCGGTTTCTGAAAAAAAAACGACCCTAGGCGCTGTTTTTTCGCTGAATTTTGAATTATGTTCAAGGCCTGGCCTATTTCTTAGACCGTAGCAGGTATCGGTGTGAACCAGTGACTGTTAATTTAGCTACGTTCCTGCTCGAAACCGGTACTGCAGGACACTAGGAGACATCTCCTTTATATCGGCAGGTGTAGGCCAGGACTCACCGAACACACACTCTCTCATTGACGATAACTTCGGGCACCCGCATAAGACATGCCTGACAGTTTCGTCTTCCTGTTCACACATCCTGGATACATGTGTGTCTACTAGCACCATTGTAAGGAAGTGTTTCCTTAGCTGACAGAGGCTGGTCAGAAATCCGTAGGTTTTTCCTAGTCATCGCCAAATATTTCTTCGACGCCAGCTTCCCAGGGTGATCCTGGCAAGACAGCATCCTTTGATTTCATCCCATCTCTTTAGGGATTAGGCATGGTTGTAACGTTTAGCTGGTTCCGCAATTACCAAAGTCGTCAGGCCGTAGGTGTCGCTGGGTCCCAAAAGACGCTTCCCTTGCTAAAGAATCGGCAATTCGGTTACCTTTACTCCTGTTGCACCCTTTAACCCACCTCAGTATAATATTGTTATCTACCGAGGCGTTAGCTAAATCTTGATGGCACTCTAATACTAGCACTGATGCAACACGTTGTCTGTTCAAGGCTAATAGAGCTTGTATGCTGTTAGTGCAGATTATTATGTTTATTCCAGAAATTCCTTTTCTGGTTAGTTCTTTTGTGGCAATTGAGATACCAGCCAGTTCTGGTATTTTTTCTCATTCTCCACTTAATTCTTAGGCTTAGTGATCTGGAATAGACTCCACATCATGAGCTTTCTTCGGTTTTTGAGCCGTCTGTGTATATGCGTATAGCATTTGCAGCATCTGACTCTGTATTCTGAACCCTATGAAACTGAAAACCCACTGGGTTTACAAACAAGGGCGAAATTCGATAGAATTTCATTTAAGGGAGTTCAACTTTGCAAATTTTCATTTCTGCTCTGTTGGAAGCTCGCCTTAGTGCTAACATAAAAAATCCAGAGGAAATGTCTTTGAAAACGCCATGATATTAGTTGGAAAACGTATTTTTATCAGCCAATCAAAAATAATACACCACCCGACTGATATTAACCATAATAACTCCATAACGTAAAATACAAGTTCAACGTTTCGACTTTTATTCCTCCTCCAGTCCGTTTTTCTGGATCGTCGTCATTCTGAACACGTTTAGAAAACAGATAAATATAATTTAACTTCAGTTGCGATTTCGTTCGATTACAGCGTATACGGATTGTTTATGGTAATGGTAAAAAATCCATCCAGCCATGATAAATTGCCCATTTTAAATTCGTATGCTTTTAACTTTTTTTGAAAAAAATATGTTCGATACCTTTGGTTGTGATTTTAAGAAGATTCTGATCGTAGCAACTGCAATTTCGCCTACGTCAACTCAACATTATTTTGGGTATAATTAATTGCCCTGGGGAAGCGTTCTAACGGCAATACCTGATTCGGCTGTTTTCCAACTAAAATAGACAAAGGTCGCAGAGACTATATAAGGTAATTGAACGAAGGATACCAACGTGGGTTAAATGCCAAACGCAGATAATTGTGTTTCTATCTATTTGGAAGTCGGTGTAATGTTCGATAGAAGGACAAAATGTTCATTTTCCTTAACTAGAAGTCGACTTTTAAAAAATTCCTTGATTCTTAAATTGAGATTCGTGTGTAGATAAGCTAGACAACCATGACTATAGATATAGGGAAAACAATATGTTAGAGAGAGAGAGAGAGTCATGGAGGCAATGTGTAAGAGAGAAATAGATCATTTAACAGGTGACATTTGAAAGGTGACGTTTGGCGTGACACGTTTTTCAGTCAACATTTTAGTTCACTCTGTATGAATATTATATTCTATGTTATTATAAAATATCAGAGTTACTTTTAACCAGACGGGTATACCTCATAGCTGTCCGCATTTTGTGGAAACTTGCTATTAGTTATTATCACCGAGGCGCGAGAGGACCAAAAATGTCTCTCCTTGCCGTAAAACTGACGTCACCCATCAAAGGTTACCTGTCAAATATCAAATGTTCTTTTTCTCTCTTACACTTTGCCTTCATGACTCTCTCTCTAACACATTGTTTTCCCTATATCTATAGTCATGGTGGCCATGCTTATCTACTTTCGTGATTTTTATTTAAAACAGGAAAATTTCCACCTTTGTTATTTGGAAAGAAAAGTGATCAAGAAAGAAATATTGGGAAACAAAAACACCATAAATGCAGACAGCCAACTTACTGGAACATTTTTTTAAAACAAAACCCAATCGTTTTTCAATCTAACTATAACGACTTTCCCACTGAATTTTCAACACCAAATTCTAAATTTCCCTAACTCGTCTTTTCGGCCACTTCAATAATACTTACACCCTTTTCAAGCTTTCCGGCAGTGAGGTAAGTATACCCTTATAAATCACCAGATACTTGATATTTAGTTTACGACATTTATCTCGTTATTCAAGGTATATTATAACGTAATTACATGGACTATTAAACTTAAGATAGACGATGGTATTAAACTGGCAAATTTGCTAGCCTGTTTTTACCGCCAAACAGAGTGTGAAGTGCGTTTGACATATAAAATTATATGTTTTAGGTGACGTTAAGGATAGGTGGAGGTAAATGAGGGTAAAACCTTTGAAATTTGATACTAAACTAAGATATTTCATAATTTCTTTTATAAAGTGAAATTTGTTACGAAAAATTAAGTTCCAAGGGAGGTTGGTTTTTATATATCAAGGAAATTGGTTACACTGGTTCTGTCAAGTAGATTTATTTTGGTGAAAAATTCTCCTTAAAAGTTAAGACTTGGGAGTCAAGAGTTGGGTGTCAAGAGTTGTGTGTCAAGAGTTGGGTGTCAAGAGTTGGGTGTCAAGAGTTAGGAGTCAAGAGTTGGGAGTCAAGAGTTGGGAGGCAAATGTTGGAAGTCAAGAGTTAAGAGCAGTTAAGAGGAGTCAAGAGGAGTCAAGAGGAGTCAAGAGGAGTCAAGAGGAGTCAAGAGGAGTCAAGAGGAGTCAAGAGGAGTCAAGAGGAGTCAAGAGGAGTCAAGAGGAGTCAAGAGGAGTCAAGAGGAGTCAAGAGGAGTCAAGAGGAGTCAAGAGGAGTCAAGAGGAGTCAAGAGGAGTCAAGAGGAGTCAAGAGGAGTCAAGAGGAGTCAAGAGGAGTCAAGAGGAGTCAAGAGGAGTCAAGAGGAGTCAAGAGGAGTCAAGAGGAGTCAAGAGGAGTCAAGAGGAATCAAGAGGAGTCAAGAGGAGTCAAGAGGAGTCAAAAGGAGTCAAAACGAGTCAAAAGGAGTCAAAAACTGGAATTCTATAGGATGACTGGTTCTCTCGCATAAATAATAACTGTATATCGTTAACAATTTAATAAACTTTAACGTCGAAAATACATACAGATGGAATGATGAATATAGACAAGCCTTTCAGTATGAAATAGTAATTATTGGAACGATCTTACTCTTTCCTTTGTGGTTTTCAAAGCACTATTCACTTGAAATATAACTTTGCTTCGGGTTGAATTACTATACAAACTGCATAGAAAAATGCACTTATGCAGAAAATTAAGGAATTAAATTAATTACTATGAAACTTGACCCATTTGGTCTGAAAATATCGGTTTTATACCGGTAAAGGAGTGGTAGGTCTTAGCTGGGAGACCGATCGGGTTAGAAACTCAACATCGACTCGACTAACTCAGATAATGCATTTAGGAGCGAAGTGTCCGATTGGTCACGCCTACTTCAACTGCCGAAGAATAATAGTAAATATTGCAAGAAGCCGATCAGACACCAGGGAAAGAAAACAAAACGCGATTTTGAACTAAGGTAGAAGTATTTTGGAGACAGTGGCGCGCCGGTAGGAATTTCGAATGAAAATAAAGGAACTAAAATATAAATATACAAATTGTTGAAGATGTGGTTTCAACAATATTGAAGAATTGAAAGATAAAATTTATACTGAAGTTACAGCTGTTACGTGATACTGTTAGGAAATTAATTCAAACCTTTATCTTTAATAGATGTCGAAGAATAAAAATATATTATTCTACGCTTCACAACTAGTTTTGAAAAATATTTTTCAAAAACAGTGACCGTTCAACGAAGAAGAAACAACTACTGTCCGGGCTACATTTACTAAAGTATATCCATCGAACAAACAGAGCGACCCAAACAACGATAGATACGTGATCGAAGTATGATCACCATGCGCCTTTGCATCTATTGGCTAAAATAAATATGCCTTCCTTTTCAAAGCGAGAAAACATCGAATTGTTGGACTATCCTCCATACTGTCCTGACGATTTTTTTGCTATTCCAAAAATTAAGAATGAACTGCGTGGTGAAAGGTTCCAGTCCCCAGAAGATGCAGTCAACGCCTTTAAAAACTCTTTTTTGAATGTACCAACAAGCGAGTGGAACAACTGCTTCCAGAATTGGTTCCAAAGGATGCAAAAATGCATCTCTTTTCGTGGAGAATACTCCACTGTTTGAAAGTTATCTATTGTATTCTTCTAGCTCTATATGCAAAATATAAAAGACCACATCGGTTGCCAACCTACAGGAAGTACTTTCAACTGTAGACTGGGTAACCAGAAATTGGCTAGCGTTTATAAAACTGATGGATGACTGTCAACTTCGGGTTATTCAACCGGCAGCTAACTACTACTTTTATAAAACCATGCTTTTTTACAAAAAATCATTTTTATCAAAGAATGTAATTGGAAAATCTGTCAACAAATTTTTGCAGTCCTAAATTTCAAAATATTGTCTACCGAAAAGTAAATTTTATAAAATTCCAACATACTCAAACGTCTCTAAAATTAACATTCCATTATACATTAGAGCCGCTATCGATTTTAACTTTAAACGTCTATAAATCCGAGAGTGTCCCTATACAGGCGAAGAGCTTCCGGATAGAGCATTGTGCTCTAATTCACATTATACAAATGTTACTAAAGATCACCTTCGCTCGCCAATTATATTATCATTGTTGGCATTAATACCATTACCCAGAGACAATATGCATTGTATTATCTTAGATTGTTGATTGTTTTGTTGCTTAGAGATTGGAAATTTGAGCGTAATCCACCGATTAAGTGTATTGCTAGTAATCGTAATCCATTTTCCGGTCTAATAGGGAGGAATAAGACCTTATAGATTAGTAAAAAAGAACAAATTTCATGCTACACTTCTCGATTTTTACATAAATCATTTATTTTAATATCGTTACATTCAATTTTATCGGTAGTTGTAGAAGATGACAGCTCAATATGTCAAAATAATTAAATTTCGATATTGAAAAAACCAACACAGTAGAAGAGAGCTCTAAGTATATTTCCTGCTTGTTAAAAATATGTGTGTTCCATATTTCATTTTCCAATATTCTTCGTGTGAAGAGAAATGCGATGTTGAGTACAGAGTCGGCTCCAGTTTCAATGAATATGTAAGGAACGATCAGTTGTATGTTGTTTTATTTAATGGAAGAGTTTGTTTTTGATAATATTATGGATAAAGACTCAAGGTTTTCAGTGAACAAATTATTGTCAAAAATTGTAGTCGAAGAATTAGCAAAAACATCCTATATACTTGTACTGAGGATATTTAGAGGTCCATGAAGAAAGAGAAGAAGACATCTAGAATTGTTATCGAAAAAGACGTCTCCATAGGAATACCGATATACTTTCCAGGCGACCCTGCTTAGAACGACAATGCCGGTACTGTAGAAGGCTTGAAGAAAAGGAGAACCCAATGGAAGAAGTTAGTCTACAGATAACCACAATTAAGCCAGAAAGTGATGATAATTAGAATACCCTTGAAATCCTTAGAAAAAGTCAGAAAAAAGAGAATGACTTGTGTTCGGATTCAATAAAATCCTCTCTGAAAGCATATCAATTTGATCAGTTTTCATATGACTCCAAGCCGTACCTGTAAATTTTCAAAATACCCACCGGTTCCTTAAATCATATGAATTATCTACGCCAATCATGGCATGAGTTTAGTCTTAACGGTTAGATAAGCGCGCAGAACGCTAGCGCGAAACTTTTCGTCCGGCTATCGACCTAAGACGATGTGGGCAAAGCCAAGTTTAACCTTGTAAAATTTAATATGTATAACTAATGGTTAACGATGTAAGTTCTCAATTGTGACGCCAATATAAAAGGTGTTATGTAAAAAACACAAAGTCTATACGCATTAAATGAAGTGAAAAGGGCAGATTATCAAGTTTACATTTCCATGCTCCCCTCTTCGAATTTGCGCTTTTCCAAATATGTGCAGGTTCTACTTGAAGACACGTAATGTTGATTAGATCTAATTTATTCATAATTAGTCATCCCATTCCATTTATCACATATACATGTTTCGAGATAGACATCTAGTTAATTAACTATTTAAAATATTTTCAAATATATGGAGGAAGACATGAAATGTTGATTTAATATAATAAAATCCTTATTTTTTCATAATTAGTATCACTACTGCACACATCTAACAGCAAACATCCATTCTGCTATTTTAATCAGTAGCCCCAGGTAAAAAAATTGCAAAAACAGGGACTTTTATGTAATATAGGAGTGGAAGATGGTATTAATAAAAAAATTGAATTTTCCTGATTTTTCATTTTATAATTACATTTTTTCCTACTAATCAAATTAATAATAATTTAATGACATTCTCTACTCTTCAATACCTAATAATTGACTTTTTATTCTGCTACCTATATACCACCTTATCCCACTCCTATTGTATACAGGTCAATCAGTATTTATATACATTTCCCGTATACTACATACTAACCTCCGCTGCTCCTCTGTATATGATTATCCTCCTATTATATAAAGATCAACTGCGGTTATTCGTACTTAGCCACTTTGATGCCCCATTTAATATCTACTAAGGAAGTTTCAGAAAGGATGAGGAGTAATATCTCACGTTCAATTTAAAAACCCTTATTGTTACGTTTGAATGAAGAAGTGACATTTCAATGACAGCAATCTAAATACTATACACGTAAATATTAAGAACTATAAAAGTTTTTAGGTATTTCATCATCACATTTCTATCTATTAGTTAAAATTTTCTTAGGAATATATTTTAATTTTTTTGGGCTTAAGCCGGTTCTGTACGAACCGTATATGCATTCCGTGATATATTAGACGTAAATGAAATTATATAAAAAAAATAACTTACATTCATCGTGATCTTTGGCGGTGACAGTAAGAACGGTGTGTTGGATGTCTTCATTTTCGTCGACTTCCGCTTCGTATAGGGCTTTATCGAAATAAGGAGGATTGTCATTTTTATCAGCGATTCCAATGCGGATGAATTTGGTCACTGTAAAACAAAAAAAAAATCATTAGAAACTAGAAAACTTTCAACAGAATAAGCCGCTTCTTTCGAGATGTGGTTTAACGAGAATATTTTTATTCGATTCCTTTTTAATTGAAAGTATAATTAACATCAAGGATTCGACGGTCGAACGAATTCAAATTATTGTCAACTTTTTCTCCAAATAACAAAAATATATTTAAATTAAGGAGAACACCCACAGTAAAAATATTGAATTTAGTAAAGCGTTGTCTGCAGGTATTGTTTTGTTTAAGTTTGTAACATTCACTTGTATTTTCATGTTGTCAAATAAGACAGTTATATAGTTGTCATTTTTACATTGAAAGATCATTCCAGTACCAGTTTTTCATTTTCATATAATCACAATAATTCAAAAGGTTATGGGCCCAGATTACGTGAAATTGTAAAGGAAGATTAACTGCAGTAAATATCGTTATTTATTTTGTGCAAGAATTATTTGTGAACTCAAAAAAAAGAAAATTGGAAAGCAATTTATTTTTGAAGTTTTGAAGCCGATAATTATTAAAAGACAAAATAAATGGAAGGCGATCGCGTTAATATTGAAAAGCTGGAAAGCGGCAGCAACTGGCTAACATGGAAGTTTCAAATGCGTCAGATTTTAGAAGCTAACGATCTTTTTGACTACGTCGATGGAACAAACGTCAAACCGACATCTGAATGTACAAATTATGCGAAGGAAATTGTGACTTGGAAGAAGGCGGATGCTATGGCCAGACGAGCAATTTCCACGACTTGTATGAAACAGGCATTACTGCAGATTATGAATTGTGGAACAGCGCAAGAGATGTGGGAGACGCTCAAAAGTACGTATGAGCAAACATCAAAGGCAAATATTTTATTTTTACAACAAAAATATTATGGCTACACAAAACAACCGGAAGATGACATTGCGACATTTTTATCAAAATTAATGGAAATAGTACAGCAATTACGTGATCAAAAAGAAATTATTTCTGAGTCCATGGTAATTTCGAAGATTTTAATGTCACTACCGTCCGAGTTTAATCATTTCCATAGTGCATGGGAATCTGCAAACGCAGATAGTCAAACTTTGGCAAATTTGCGGGCTCGTTTGATGGCAGAAGAACTTCGTTTGAAGTCGCAGGGTCAAGTTCAAGAAGTAGAGGCGCTAATGGCTAAGAGAATCTTCTCGAAGAAACAAATCAATAATTACAAGAAAGGAAATTCATCGAATAATAACAAAGCGACAGATAAAAATGACAAACCGAAAGGCAAATGCTTCAAATGTGGAAAAAAGGGCCACTGGAAAAGGGAATGCTCGGAAAAGAAGACTAACTTCAACGGGAGAAAAGAAGAAAATTCAAATGATGCTTTTATTTGTTACAAAACAACAAATAGAGACCAAGATACTTGGATTTTGGACTCAGGTGCAACTGATCACATGAGTCATCGCCGAGAATGGTTCGAAAACTATACGGAAATAGCTGAACCAATTACAGTTGGTAATGGTGACAAGATAATGGCTCTGGGCAAAGGCGATATCAACATTTTTGCTTTTAATGGAGATGAATGGATTCGCAAACGAGTCATGGGAGTCTTGTTCGTGCCGGAACTTAAGAAAAATTTGTTTTCATCGGGAAAGGTGACAGATCGCGGGCATCAATTGAACATGAACAACGAAGGTTGCAAATTGCTGAAAGATGGAAACATTGTTGCAGTGGGAGTTCGCAGAAAAAGTTTGTTCCAAATGTTGTTCAGAACAATACAACCATCAAAGATTGAAACTACAGCGAGTGTAGCAATCAAAAACGCTACACTTCGTTCATGGCACGAACGTCTAGGACATCAGAATTCGACACATGTGAAGAAGTTTCTACTAAGTCGGGGTATAGATTTCATTGATGAGGAATTTGCATGTGAAGCTTGTGTCTATGGAAAGCATCATCGAAGCAGTTTCAAGAGTCGCGAAGAAAAGTCAAAGATGTGTGGCGAAATCATTCATACTGACGTGTGTGGTCCGTTTCAGACGAATTCAATTGGTGGATCCAGATATTTTTTGTTGCTCAAAGATGATTATTCTCATTTTCGTTTCGTATATTTCATGAAACAAAAATCAGAAGTAGCGAGTATTATCGAAAAATGTGTTAAACTGATTCAGAAGAAGCATGGTCACAGTGTTCGCAATATCAGATCTGACAACGGCACAGAGTTTGTCAATGAAAAGCTGAAAGTTTTCTTTGAAGCGGCTGGAATCCATCATCAACGAACTGTGCCATATACACCAGAGCAGAATGGTTGTGCAGAAAGGGAAATACGAACTATCGTTGAATCAGCAAGGACAATGCTTGAGGCAAAGAAGATTGATAGGAAATTCTGGGCGGAAGCAGTAAATACAGCAGTTCATGTGCTAAATCAAACTGGAACAAGCACAGTTGACAACAAATCACCGTATGAATTATGGCATAACAAGGAGGCGAAGCTTGACCATTTACGGATTTTTGGTTCGGAAGTATTTATTCACATTCCAAAAGAAAAACGTCAGAAGCTCGACGCGAAGGCAGAAAAATGTATGTTTGTTGGTTATGACAATAATTCAAAGGGATATCGAGTTTGGAATTCGAAAACTAGTAAAATCGAGATCTCACGAGACGTCGTTTTTTTGTTAGAAAATTCAATGGGAACACTCGATATTTGTGTTGAAGAAAATGCTAGTGTAGTCAGTAAGAATGAAAATAACGAAAACGAAGACAATTATGGTATTGACAAAGGTTCAGAAAATGAAAATGACGATGATAAGGACACAAATGAATGTGCGTCACTAGATCAACAGAAAAATCGTGGTATGACCTGCGATCTTGATAGCAGAAATATTGTCAATAGGCGTCTACGTGATCGTAACACATTAACACATCTGGTAACTGGTGAACATTCTGCAATGTTGGCAGTCAGTGATGAGCCAAGAACGTATGAGCATTCAATTCAGTCGATTGATCTTCGACAAGTTAAATTGGATGTACCAGCTTTATTTATGGATAATCAAAGCGCAATACGACTTGTGAAGAATCCAGAGTTTCATAAGAGAACTAAGCATATTGACGTACGTTACCATTTTATCCGAGAGAAATTCAAAGATGAATTTTTTGAATTACAATATGTTCAAACAGATGACCAGGCAGCCGATATCATGACAAAGGCATTATCAAAATTGAAACATCAACATTTTTGTCAAATGTTGAATGTATTGTCAAAGTGAATGTTGACATTGACTTGTAACAAAAAGTGGGAGTATTGAATTTAGTAAAGCGTTGTCTGCAGGTATTGTTTTGTTTAAGTTTGTAACATTCACTTGTATTTTCATGTTGTCAAATAAGACAGTTATATAGTTGTCATTTTTACATTAAAAGATCATTCCAGTACCAGTTTTTCATTTTCATATAATCACAATAATTCAAAAAAAAACAGTAGATATTCTACTCCAAAAAAATGTAATTTTCAAGTTTTATTTTTTTCAATATTTTCGAAAGAACAACAAAACAGAAGCTTTGAAAACAAAAATTTAAATCAAAATTTCCTTCTGTTTCCCTTGTTTCTCAAACCGATGCCTAAAGGAAAATGTTAATTAACTTAAAAACTTTTCATCTGAATATAAAAATGAAATGAAAATACGAAATCTCTCCCGCTCATTTTCATCAATCATTCCAACCTCAAAAAAACTGAAACTCCCACTTCTTATAACGAAAAAAAGAGTTTATTTCGTTGAATGTCTAATCGAATCAAAAGCAAAATTTGGTCCGTTTTTTGTTAAATTTCCAAACTGTCTACGGTGAATAACAGAACGACAAAAGTTCATGTTTATTTTGACAGAACGATGATGGATTGTCACCACAGAAACGGAGAACAATAAAAAAAATTGAATAGCAAAGACTATTGTTTTTAGACTTTAGTTAATATTAATTACCGTGATTGTTTTCACTCGAAACGACTTGATTTGTCATTGATCTGATTATTTTAAAACGAACTACCAATTCAATTCAATTCAAAAACATTTTTCAATTTAAAATATTTGGATTGCGATGAGAGCATAAAAATCTCATTTTTCACTTGACACCAAATAGTTGTGTCAGTTGTCACGTATCGCCATCTAGCGAACGTTTTTCGAGAAACTGTGCCCGTGGTGGTCTAGTATATCTACTAGTACAAACGATGGATGTGGTGATCACACAGCGACAAAAGAGTCAAATTTAGGCCGTAGAAATGAAGTATCTCAGAAGAGTCAGGGGTGTCAAAAAAAGAGAAACACGATAATAAGAGAAGACCTGGAAATAGAACCAATGCTGGAATTCATTGAAACAACTTAGTTGGTGGGGGCATCTCCAAAGAATGAATAATAAGAGGCGTGTCAAGCAAGTGTGGGAATCCAAGGTACAAAGAGCTAGAAAAAGGGAAGACCGAAACAGACATGGGATGGAGTAATAGGAGAAATAATGAAGAAATGAGAGACAACATGGTTAGAGGACAAGGCGCCAGCAAATAACAAAAAAAAATGGGCAAAATTTGTGTACAGACATTGAAAAAAATTGTTAATAATACAAACGTACCCTACACCTTTAAATGGTAACAGGGATTTTGATTATATATACAGACGATGGAGACAAAAGTGTGAAAAGTTCCGAGGTCCAAATTTCTCCAGACTGTACTATTAGCCATTGTTTCTTGTAAAATAACAAATTTACATTTTCGCACTCTCTTGCATCCTCTTAATTCAAACAAGTATCTCGTTTAAACTCTACGTATTTACACGGAACAAAACACAAATGTAATTTTAGTTGAGTTAATTCTACATTCAAAGTTTCTTCTAAAACAACATTTTAACAAAAAGCAGATAAAAACGAATGAAAATATCAAACTATTAACTTCATTTTCCATTAAACTGAAGGCATACAAAAGAAGTTAAGAACTTATATATATATATATATTCTCAAACAAATTTCCTCAATCTTCGATTTTCAACACTTAAATTGATTTAACAATTTGTCTTCTCCCGAATCCTTGTCACACCAATTATTCGACGAGAAGTTTTCATCGATTAAATCAACCGACACCTTCTCTACAACCCTCCGTTGGCTCCGCACAAATCTTAAAATGGCTTTGTTCTTAAGCGAACTAACGATAAATTTGTGATTCTGTGTAAAGAAAGATAGAAAAAAAAAGTTAGTATAACTTCGTCGTAACTTTCGTTGGCGGATCTAATCTTGTTAATAATTAATCTTGTTTGTACGTGCCGACATTTTTTTTCTAACCCACTCGGAAGTTTGAGGGAAAGAATTCACCGATTTATGTTTAAATTATTCAATTTAGAGATTAATCACCTTCAAGAATGTTAAATATCATTCTTTTTTCCAAATATTTTCTTCGACGGTCGAAATTTTTAGTATTTCTTGTTCAAATGTCAAATTTTTTTTCAGAGAGAAATCAGTATTAGATTTTCGAATTTGCACCAGTGCTACCAATATCCGATAGATAAATAGTACAAGAATACTGAAAAATTCTGTTTTAGAACACATACATGGTGTATTTTTAATTTAGTGTGGCTCAATCCTTACAAATATTTTTCCACTAAGGAGCAACAACTACTTCTCGGGCTATATACCAGACAGACATTGAATTACACTTCTAAGTTGAACGGTTTGTTGTCCATATAGAATTTTGGTTTGTGGTTAGATGTCGCTGTTATCACATTCTTAGCATTTCCTTCACTGGGGTTAATGTATTGATGAGGTTTCAACGTTGTCTCCAGTTCAGGATTGTGATCTCAGAGCTTCTGGACGGATGACATCTACCTTGTACTGATGAGGCGGAAATACGCCGAAACCGGTCTACAAGTGATAATGTTCCTTCTAATTACAAACCAGAATGTTTGGTTATGTCTTGCAGATATACCAACCCCGTTCAACTTAGAAGTGTAATTCAATGTTTGTCGGGGCATATAGCACGAGAAGTAGTTGTTTCTTTTTAGTGGACGGTCTCTGTTCTTTGAAAAATATTTTGTAATTAAGCGAATAATCTGTTTTACCCGACAAACTAGTACAAAAAAAGTCCTTTAAATGCCAATTTTTGGAATAAGTTCCGGAATTCTTTTTTATATAATCCACTTTGAAGTATCTAAAAACCGATTGTGAATTTTTTCTCCATCCCCCGGGAAGGAAGATGACTTTTTACCCCGTGGAATCAATTTCTTTTTTAATATCTTGTTTATCTTATAGATTGAACAGTCGCTTTTGAAATTTATTTTTCAGGTAGATATGAATTTATATGAAAAACACTGGGGAATGAAAAAAGATCATTTCAAAGTATCTTATATTTAACCTCACGTTTCGATAAACGAGTTAACCTCTTCAGAGACCGAGTATAAACGATAAATATGGTTGGTTGTGTTCTTCATGTATAAAATTTATAGTGATCCATAACGTTTACAGGCAGGATAAGATATTCCACCAGGAGAATTCATTTTAGCCGGGAAATGTAACAGGAAAATTGTTTTTCACTTTTTCACTAAGTGTACTATGAATATTTGTTGTTGAATACATTTTAAAATAATTTTTTGAATATTATTAAAAAAAATTGTGATAAAAGCTTTTTAAATAATCGCTAAATTTGTATAAAAGTGGATTAAAAGTGAAAATTTTAAAAACATTAATTTTCCACTCAATTTGTAAATTATAGTAACAAGACTTTTTATTTTAAATTTCCGCTCTCCGTATTAATTTCGCGTGGCGTTTCAGCAATTTTTCATCTGCTTCGCTTAATAAATTAAATCCCCATTCATTGTCTGTTTTATCAACTGTACAATATTATTTCAGTGTTTGATGTAACCTACAATCCTCTAAAAAAAAGGCACTAATTTCATTTGATCCCTTTCACAAAGTAACGCTGTGTAGGTAGATACAGTCGAATGTATACTTTTTTTAAAATTCTCATTAAACAGCCAACAGAGGGGAAGATTATGTTCGATGCCATTACGCAGAAGAGTTTTGCGAAAAAAAGATACTAAGCATATGAGTGTTTATATGAAAGTATTGATAATGCTTTTATACATTTTGCATATAGAGTTCTTCTTGTTTTTCTTCCAATATGTTGAAGCTGATACCGCAAAAGGGTTCCGGCCCCCAAAAGGGTGTTTCAGTCCCCCTCTTTGCTAGTTCATCTGCTATTTCATTTCCTTCTATTCCAATATGTCCTATGTGAAGGTTGTGTCTCCAATGGAAACGCTGGTAGTTTAAAGGTGTGGAAAGCCCTCAGTATCGATGGTGTTGCTGGTCACTTGGAGGATCATCTTAAGGGAATGAAACAACTACTTCTAGCACTGGGATATGTTCGATTTATTACACTACATTACTATGATACATTACACTACTTACGATTACTAACGATATGTATAAGTACCTAGCCGTATAGCAATCTTATATTTAATGATTCTTTATTACTAAGGATTAAGTCATCTTCCTGATATCTTACTACTCAACTATGTAGAATGTTTTCTTGAATTATATTGAATGTATATTTATACAGCAAGTTCAAATAAAGTAAATAAACATATTACTGTTTTGTGTTTATTTCACGCTCTAAACTTGACTTCGTACTTGTCGACCTTCCTACTCTTTATTTATATAATATTAAAACGGTCGAGTGTTTTGTTGGTATAAGATTAAGGACATTTAATTATTATTTTAAATATTTATTATTATTATTATTTATTTATAACTCTCACAACTTTAATCGTAAATTAATTTCTCACAACTAGCAACAGCGCAGTCAGAAACAACAACATGGATGAACAGCCAACTAAAACGGTAATCAATCTCAAATAGAACGTAGGTTTTTTTTTTAGTAACTGCCCAATACGAAAACTGACTTTTACCCCGTAGCAGGCTTTTGCCCCGGTCTAAGCTATTTATCATAAATAAATAAAAAATCATGAGCAGTTACTGTCAATGAAAGTGAAATGTAAACAATAAGACCCTAATTTAATTCAGTGTTTATATTCCACACAAAAAAACAATCACGACTTGCTGATTCGGAAGAAATGATCCTATTGATGGATATTGGGCGTTTAGCCAATAAAAAAAAGCCTATAATGTTCATTTTTCGCATGTCTTTTCCAATCCATAAATTAGCGTGTTATGTTCAAAGCTGTGGATGTGGTTCCGAGATAACGGTTTCTAGTAGGCGGTAGTGTATATCTCATCAATGATTCAGTGGCGTAGAAAGAAAATGCTCACTTAAACTATCCCTAATTTATAGCTAGACAAAACAAAACACCATAAATAACTCGAATCACTGAATCATGTATCTAAGAAAGATATATCACAAAACTACCGAACAGGAGAAGATTTGAAAAAAGTTGGATAAAAGTAGTCGCAAAAGATTTGTTTATAAGGGCAATACATTTTCTAGTCGATATTTTTTTTCTTATAGAAATATTTTTTTAAACATTCCTATGTCCTTTTTAAAAGGATCAGCATGGTGATTTATTTTTGATTATAACCGATGCTTCAAATGTCCTGTCATATTTAATGAACATAAACTCCCCTCATTTTTGGCCATAGATTTGAATAAAAGAGTAACCAAAAAAATTATAATAGTTGAACTTTTGATCACTCTTTTACGAACCCTGTATACAAAAAAGAAGTTTTCGACACGTCACCAATTACCTTGATCGTTCTACTAATCAACCCGACAAGATGTTTTACATTTGCTATTGTGGATGTGCACCTTTTATTAAAAAAAAAGGTCAGCGGTTATCGGACCGCCGACAGAAACTTGCTTCTTATGCACAATGGAATGATCATTTTTGACCATTTTTCGTAAATTTTTAACCATTTTCCAAAAATTTTGACAATTATTGACCATATTATCAAAATTTTTGACAATTTTTGACCAATTTTGACAATTTTTAACAATTATTGACCATTTTTGACAGTTTTTTATAATTATTGACCATTTTTTTTAAATTTTGACAATTTTTGACCATTTTCCAGAATTTTAACAATTATTGACCTTTTTTGACAATTTTTCAAAAATTATGACCATTTTTCAACAATTATTGAACATTTTTTTATAACTATTGACAATTTTTTCAAAATTTCAACAATTTTTGACCATTTTTCAAAATTTTAACAATTATTGACCATTTTTGAAAGTTTCTGACAATTATTGACCCGTTTTGACAACTTTTAAAAATTTTGACAATTATTGTAAATTTTTCAAAAGATTTAGCAATTTTTGACAATTTTTTCAAAATTTCCACAATTTTAGACCATTTTTCAAAAATTTTGACAATTTTTAACAATTATTGAAGATTTTTAATATTTTTTTATAAATATTGACAGTTTTTTCAAAATTTCAACAATTTTTGACCATTTTTCAAAATTATAACAATTATTGACCATTTTTGATAATTTCTGACAATTATTGACCATTTTTGATAACTTTCAAAAATTTTGACAATTATTGTTAATTTTTCAAAATATTTAACAATTTTTGTACATTTTTCAAAATTTTAACAATAATTATTATTGACCATTTTTGATAGTTTCTGACAATTATTGACCATTTTTGACAACTTTCAAAATTTTTGACAATTATTGTAAATTTTTCAAAAGATTTAGCAATATCTTTGACAATTTTTTCAAAATTTCAACAATTTTAGACCATTTTTCAAAATTTTAACAATTATTGACCATTTTTGACAGTTTCTGACAATTATTGACCATTTTAGACAATTGTTCAAAAATGTTTACCATTTTTTAAAAATTTTGACAATTTTCAACAATTATTGACCATTTTTGACATTTTTTATAATTACTGACAATTTTTTCAAAATTTTAACAATTTTTGATCATTTTCCAAAATTTTAACAATTATTGACCATTTTTGATAGTTTCTGACAATTATTGACCATTTTTGACAACTTTCAAAAAATTTGACAATTATTGTAAATTTTTCAAAATATTTAACAATTTTTGATCATTTTTCAAAATATTTAACAATTTTTGATCATTTTTCAAAATTTTTACAATTATTGACAATTTTTGATCATTTTTCAAAATTTTAACAATTATTGACAATTTTTGACAGTTTTTCATAATTATTGACCATTTTTTTTAAATTTTGAAAATTTTTGATCATTTTCCAAAATTTTAACAATTATTGACCATTTTTGACAATTTTTCAAAAATTATGACCATTTTTCAACAATTATTGAACATTTTTTTATAACTATTGACATTTTTTTTTTAATTTCAACAATTTTTGACCATTTTTCAAAATTTTAAAAATTATTGACCATTTTTGACAGTTTCTGACAATTATTGACCCGTTTTGACAACTTTCAAAAATTTTGACAATTATTGTAAATTTTTCAAAAGATTTAGCAATTTTTGACAATTTTTTCAAAATTTCAACAATTTTAGACCATTTTTCAAAAATTTTGACCATTTTTCAAAATTTTGACAATTTTTAACAATTATTGAAGATTTTTAATATTTTTTTATGAATATTGACAGTTTTTTCAAAATTTCAACAATTTTTGACCATTTTTCAAAATTTTAAAAATTATTGACCATTTTTGACAGTTTCTGACAATTATTGACCCGTTTTGACAACTTTCAAAAATTTTGACAATTGTAAATTTTTCAAAAGATTTAGCAATTTTTGACAATTTTTTCAAAATTTCAACAATTTTAGACCATTTTTCAAAATTTTTGACCATTTTTCAAAATTTTGACAATTTTTAACAATTATTGAAGATTTTTAATATTTTTTTATGAATATTGACAGTTTTTTCAAAATTTCAACAATTTTTGACCATTTTTCAAAATTATAACAATTATTGACCATTTTTGATAGTTTCTGACAATTATCGACCATTTTTGACAACTTTCAAAAATTTTGACAATTATTGTTAATTTTTCAAAATATTTAACAATTTTTGACCATTTTTCAAAATTTTAACAATTATTATTGACCATTTTTGATAGTTTTGTGACAATTATTGACCATTTTTGACAACTTTCAAAATTTTTGACAATTATTGTAAATTTTTCAAAAGATTTAGCAATCTTTGACAATTTTTTCAAAATTTCAACAATTTTAGAGCATTTTTCAAAATTTTAACAATTATTGACCATTTTTGACAGTTTCTGACAATTATTGACCATTTTAGACAATTGTTCAAAAATGTTTACCATTTTTCAAAAATTTTGACAATTTTCAACAATTATTGACCATTTTTGACATTTTTTATAATTACTGACAATTTTTTCAAAATTTTAACAATTTTTGATCATTTTCCAAAATTTTAACAATTATTGACCATTTTTGACAGTTTCTGACAATTATTGACCATTTTTGACAACTTTCAAAAAATTTGACAATTATTGTAAATTTTTCAAAATATTTAACA
Source organism: Lochmaea crataegi (assembly GCA_947563755.1). NCBI lineage: Eukaryota > Metazoa > Arthropoda > Insecta > Coleoptera > Chrysomelidae > Lochmaea > Lochmaea crataegi. The sequence continues at coordinate 72,324,994 of OX387424.1, forward strand.
ATTTTTGATCATTTTTCAAAATTTTTCAAAATATTTAACAATTTTTGATCATTTTTCAAAATTTTAACAATTATTGACAATTTTTGATCATTTTTCAAAATTTTAACAATTATTGACAATTTTTGACCATTTTTCAAAATTTTAACAATTATTGACAATTTTTGACCATTTTTGAGTTTTTGACTATTTTTCCTTAAAACCGTAAAATAAAAAAGTTGTTGACAAAATATATTCTATGAACTCTTCATAACTTGTGACCTCGTCGTTACACAGTCTGTACATTAAAACTTTTTTCGCCAATTTAAAAGCAAAATAACATGTAACTAAATATTTATTGTAACGTTTTAACAATTAAATGTAGCGAATGCAGTAAACCACAAAAGCAATTTGTTAACCGGCTTTTCTAGGATGAGAGGCAAACAAAATTGCACACGAGCTCCTACTGGCATTATATTTTACGTTAGTTAATATACGTATCTAGTTCAGAGTAGAAGTTAAAATTGCATCAAGTGCAAATAATGAATATGCTAATAGGTGTTTTATAGCAAAATTAAAGAGTAGTTAGAAATTTAAAAAATATGCAGTTCAGATTTATTTCAAAATTTAAAATAACCTCGACAGTTTAATTAAAGTATGGAACAATATGCTAGTAAAAAGGAAAAATTAAATTTCTGTCATAAAATAGCAGATTCACTTTAGCCAGCAGGTGAAAATAAAATTTCTTGAAGCTTTAAAAAGAATCTATTCTTTGTATATGATAAAAGGCGATCTTCTTTCTACTCCTAAAATATACGTATAGTCAAGATATATAATGAATCAAAAAGTATAAAGAGCAATAAAATTTTCTGAGAACTTCCAGAAATAAAAAGAACATTTTATTCGTTAAAAATGTTTTACATCACTAATTCATTTTTTTTTAAATTTTTTGTTACAAAAAAGATACTCGAAAAGATGAAGTATGCTAGAGAGCATAAAAGGTTTCGTTGCGAATATTTGATGAATCTTTTACTTCGAGGCAGTGCTGCTTTTAAGAAACTTTAAAATTGTAAAAGTTTTAATTTGTATGGTAAGAATCACAATTTTAAAATAGAATCAGTTTTTATCCAGCTCTTGATTTCGTGCCCGAGCAGCTCAGTGTTGCTTTCTGCATGATTATCTTTTTTTTAGATCATTTGAAGCTTTGGAGTATCCTGATAAAAAAAAGGATAATCTCATATTGTAACTTTTAATGCACTTTTATATTCTCTCTGACGTTCAGTTTCACCCGGAACTCGATTATTTCCATGTCTGGGTGTTTATAATATATATTTTAAAATTAATTTTCTGTACTTGGAACCATCGACAATGAAAATAAAAGAAAATATTTATTTGAGATGTATTTGTAAAAAACAAGTGTTAACTCACTTAGGAACATATAATTTGTAACTATTGTAAAAATTATGAAAGTTTTTGTGAATTATTGTAATTGTAATTTTGAATTGATTTGAAATAAAGTATTTAATTTAATTTATTAATTTGAAACAAAGTATGTATGTGTTTAGTTATAATAGTTATTATAATGCTTAGTTATAATAGTTATTGTAATCATAAAATATATTGACTAAGCAATTTGATTATAATTTAATTATCGATATAAGTAATAATTGCAAAATAAGCAGACACGCGCTAGATTGAAATAATGTGTAGGCTGGCAATCGTTGCTTTGGGTTTTTTGGTCTGGGAATTCAAATTAAACATTTGTCGAAGAAAGATGTGTTTTATTTAAAGAACGTCAACCCTAATTAAAAGGAACCTAAATCGAATAATTTAACTTTTTGAAGTCGAAAAACTACTTCTTCAGCCACAAAATAAGCGCCGACGAACTTGTCGGTAAACCTAATTTGAAGAACGTGTCAAAAAGAAAAGTTGGAGTAAAGTAGTGACACAGTTTATCTCTGTCCTTAAAAACTTACTGCCGGGGTCACATGAAATGTGAGCTTATGATGAATTATGTGATGGATTTTAACAAACTTTTAAACCAATATCTCGAAAAGTATTTTCTTGTTGACATACATCAACTTCATTTTATTTGTTATACAATCTGTTACGAAAGTTCCCGATATCATTTTAAAACTTAAAACGAGTCAATTCATACATCGCGAACGAACGTCAAGCCAAAAACTCAACAAATCCCATCGAATAACCACCGTATTTCCCTGATATGGCTCAGGGCAACTTTTTTTCTATCCAAAACTTGAATTAATAGTTTTCAGTCAAGGAAATGCGATTATAAAATGGGAAGGAGCCTACTTTGAATCAATGATATATACACTGCCGAGGAAAACATTTAGGCCACTTTAAATAATTTAAGAAATTGCAAATAATTTTTAAAATAAAACTAATCAGAGAGTCATAAGTCTAGTAGGCGATGAAAGTTATATTGTTGGATGTTGGATGTTGGATATACTTGTCATAATTGGCGTCTGGCACATTCTGACAACGTATTTTGCAGCCTTTGTTAAACAACAAAAATTGGTCCTATATAACATATATATAGTGTTATGGATTTTATGGAATCACGATACAATTGGATCAATCGAAATTTAAGATCAATTTTTAAAACAAATTGGAAATATTTTATATCAACAGTAAAATTTATAATTATTAGTGAACAATTTTGATACATCCTGTATACAGATGGGATACTTTACCTTACGTTAATAAAGTGATGCATATATATGCAAATATTTTAATTAAATTTACTATTTTCGTAAAAAGAGTGGAATCTAATGCATATATTTATAGCGAAATCGAATTTCTAGAGTGATAAAGTGAAGTGTAGCGAAAATATGTATCTAATAATAATTCAAATTCGAACTTTTATAGTAGAAGACAGTGGCGGCTCGTGGTTAATTTGATAGGGGGGTCATAGGTGATGTGACTAAAATCTTAAAGTACGGAACGCCACTGACCAGCCCCCCGGAGGCCCATCCATTTTTCGAAAAATCACTTCCAATTTCTGCCCAGAATTTGTTAAAATCGTTAAATAAGCAAAATTTGTGGAGTTCCTTTCCAAAGCCCCAGAGGCAACACATTTTTTTGGGCCACGCTTGTTTTATATAAAAATAATGCTCTCTAAAAAAACTACCATATTTTATTCATTTCTATACATATTAAATATGACAAACTTAAATTAAATGATAATTAGTCTAAATATTTTTAAAATTTAAGTGAAGCCTTCGATCTTTTGTATTTGCAACAACTTATTACGTCAAAACACAGCTCATTATTCTCATTATTTCGCTTCAAAGGCTCTCCTTTAAATCAAAATATAGTGCGGCCTGCCAACCCCCCTACTCATCTCTTCTCTAACCGTGTAATAATCAGCCGACGTAAGTCGATTCATCGTCGATGTTGAACCGGGCTTTTGACCCATCACATGTAAACTTCGGGTGTATTTCTCTCACGCCGCGAAGATCGTCAGCGCTCGGCAAATTCCGTTCCCATAAAACAACTTGAGGTTAACGGTGGACTCAAGCACGCTTTCGCCGAGTACTTGATGCTTGATGCGGAATAACGTTTACACGGGGTCTTGAAAAACGTTTACACGTTTTAGATAAATTTTATTTAAGAGGAATACTATATGTATACCATATGTATAGTAGGTATATTTAATTTTTTTAAATGCTTATTTAATTATTTTTTAAATTATTTTTTAATGGGAGGTCATTGAATCAATGACCTAATGGAGGAACCGCCAGTGGTAGAAGAAATGATATGATCTAATAGAGTCAGCAGATATGTTCTAAAAGCTTTCAGACACTTTTGAAAAAATCTACACCTTAATTATTATTTTTTGATAGAAAATCAAACTTATACTGGAACTTATATTTTCATTGCAGTTGTTGTTTGTTAAATGTAAATAAATCCCTACTAAGTCTATTTGCTTTGAATTAATATAGTTATTTTTATAATATATATAACTTTTTCATTGTGTGAAATCGTTCTTTTAGAAATTGTGTACCTTTTCGAATACTCGTAAATTTCCCCAAACCCAAATCCAAACAAATAACTGTCGAATCGAAAAACCAGCAAACATAGAAAGAAGATAAGTGCTGACAGTGTCAAATATTGATAAGAGCTTCACGTACCACAGAAGATTTATTATCATCTCTACTTGAGATTGAAAAAGATATATATTTTTTTCCTTTCGAAATCATTTCAAAAAGTTACTTTAATTTTTGGGTGTATATCGTGATAAGACATGAAATTTATACAGTTTCAATTGGAGGATTGATTCCAATCGTTTCAAATTTGACAGCACCTATAAATACAGAGAAAAGAAATAAAAGGAAAAGAGCACGCCATTCATCGGCATAGAGAAGAAAGAAAAAAAGCACATCTCAATATATTACGTTGGTCGATTCCAATTACTGTAATACTTTGTTTATTCAATTTGTAGGTTTTTAATTGGAGAACTTTTAGAATTCTTAAAACTTTTTTGAGACACCCTATATAATACACTTCGAATTGAGAACATCCATCGGTTGAAAATATTGCCCACCCCGCGATTTCTATTGTTTCTGTTGGAGCCACAGAGCTAAACACTAGTTCTATGGTCCCTAGTAATGTGGATATCGATTTAATAACAACCGGGATGAAATTTGTAGCGGACAAATTGTATTACAAATAATAAACAGCTAATAAACAATTAACGAAAACTTCTGAAGTGTGTTTTTCGTTTTGTAAACTTTACGAGCAACTTTATCGCAACTTTGCAAGAGAACAATTTAAACTTAGAAAGTTCGTCATAAAATCCCCATGCTGGGCAATAAAGTTAAGACGGACAGGTTGACACGACAAATTAGCGAATAAATCCGTTTATAAAATATTATGTTCCGTACGAAAAATTTTAATTATTAAAGCTGCGAATTTTATATTAAGTGCCATAATTGTTGTTTATTAATTAAACAGCGATGCGCGCGCATTCTGTCACAATCGTCGATAAAAATCCTCTGACAGTGCGTTAAAAAGTGATTATCGATGCTTAAATTTATGTTGGAGATCCTGATTTCTCGTCAATAATGTCAATTTATCCAATAACGATATTGATTGATTGATTGATATTATTGACGTGGAATCAGGAGCTCCAACATAAATATCATCCAATCAGACATGATATATTTACAAATATCGATATTTGGATCCAATTAGGCTTAGCTTATAAATAACGCGAGCCTTATAATGACAAATTCGTTCCCAATTGATAGAAAATTCCATTTAACAAAACAATTCCAAATACCAGTGATTTAATAACAATTCTTAATATATCGCTCATAATTATCCAAAGATATGACAATTACTATAATTACTTAAGTTTGAAATACGGTTTGAATACGTCATATTTCTTCGATTATGAAGTTAGTTAGTTTTGAATTGTAAACCAATCTTCTAGCTGCAAATAGTTTTGAGTAAAGTTGTACTTTACAAACAAGAATAACCCCTTTCAACTTGTTTCGCTTGAAACTTAAACGTAGAGAAGTTTGTTTCCATTTCGAAAGGCATTAATTCATGTTAAACAATTCATTTTACTGTCTGATGCCTATTGAGATTTCCTTCTTAACAGCTTTTATAATGCTGATGGTTTTGTATTATTTTACAAGGAATTCTTCTTATTTAGTTAAGGAGTAAGACGTTACTTTTGTAAATTAACGTTCAAAAACGCAAACGAACATCCCGACATCTCTCTTTGGTAGAAAATACTGGAGATGTCAAGCTTTCACGTCCGCCTTCTGCTCCATACTTTGACTAATGAGTACTTCCTTTTTCGGTCGAAATCAAAATAAAATGAATTTTGGGGACCGTCCACTGTTTTCTTGGTCGTCATTCAAAATATTAATGAATAGAGGACTTTTATATAAAAAAAAAAAAGATATTAAGTAAAGGGCCAGTGATTATTAAAAAGTTAAGTACGTAAAAAATCATCTTTAACAGGATTTATGATTGTTTTGGACCTTCAGGACGTATTTGCACCTCTTGATTAAAAAAAATGTAAGATGACCAGTTATGAATATCCTCATGCCTTAAGAAGCAGGACATCCCATTTTTTCTAGATAAACCTTTAGATAAATCACAAATTCCTGCTTTTATATCATCACTAATTTATATAATATCTGTAACAAGATCCCCTTCTCATCCAACAAACGTGACAACTGCGCTTTGTGGGATACTTACCTTTGACCGCTCGTTGCAGTAGTGTGATAATTAGTTCGAAAGAGAGAACACGTTGAAACCCTTTTTTTCATTTACCGGCTTTTCTGATTCCCGCGTTATTGTCAACCGCCGTTATTTTTTACCTTTTTTTAACCATTCTGTATTTCTAAGTTTTTTTGTTAGTGAATAAAATCGTTTATAGTTATGGAATAATTTCCTATACCCCAACACCCGGACGATAAATAATTGTCCACCTGTTACATATCTCATAACTTTTCATTTTTAAATACCCGTCGTATATAAATTTTCGTTTAGAAGATTAAATACGCATTTATATTTTCCCAGAAAAAAAATAAGCCGGATTATTTTATTTCCTCTGAATAAGCTCTGAATAAATACAGACAGAAGAAGGATTCATCTGCGTGAATAAGAGAAATTCGAAAAAACTTTCAACAATTTTTTCACATCCCATTTTGTAAGGCCAGAAAATACTTTTTCTATAAATGTACCCTTATTGAATATCACTTTCAATAAAGTTCATATAATAGCCTTCTTGGTATGCGTCATTGATTGTTAATGTCTTTCTAACACATTACGTTGGAAGAAATGGAAAAAAAGGCAGGTCTGTGATTAATCCTAATCAAAATATCACAATAATGAACCGTTTAAACGTAGTACAAACGTTAACCCTAATATTTGACGTACAAAAATTTGATTGGTTGATGTTTAGATTACGCGCAAACGCGACCTATCAATTTGGAGAAATTACATCGTTCAAAATAAGATGCAGACGTTCCAATCGTAGCGACAATGAGTCTTACGTCTTTTTCTAATGTCCCACTGACAGTTCTCTTTGTTGTTTACGGCAAATTATTATTTATGAAAAGTGAATATTGATCTTATTGTTAACATTTTATTTATACAAATGCAGGACTATAATTTACTAGTATTGAATTATATTAATATGTAAATTGAATATACAATTTGTTTTATTTTACAGAGTTTTGATATCCCAAATATTATTAATTTCATAGCCTTTTCGAATTTGGCTGAATACGATCCTGATGATTTTATTCATCAAATTAAAGGTTAGCTATGATGTGTCAAAATAACAAATAAACTATCGACATACCCAAATCCCGGATATACGTCACAAACAATGACGAACACCAAGAAGTATAACTACCTTTGTATACTTAATAATAAATTTATATAAAATTTAAACTCAGTTGAGTAATACAACACCGCATAATAAATCCGCTTCCCTTTTCCTCCATTCAAAATGAAGGGTAACTTGTCACTGCCGCTGAAGTTTATCTCTCCCTTTTCCATAAAATATTTTGAAATAGCAAGGGAAATCCGCAGTAAATTTCCTCAAAATCCGGTGTCATTGCAAAATAGTAACAAACAAAAGCTATGCGAGCAGAGAAGATTCAGCAAAAGTCGATACAGTATCTAATAATAAAAAAAGCAGTTTTTATGAGTATCCCGTCAGGATATTGAATATTCTTTTCATTGAACTACAGCCGAAGCTATCTATGCTTGTAAATTAAATGAAGCAGAAAATTCTGGGTTATTTGAATAAAATGGAATTTAAGTTTCTTTTGTGTGTTTCAGTGGAATCGATTGAAATATTGTCCATTTCCACTATTTATGTTGTACTTATGAATGCCTGAGAGTTTCGAATGTAATTGAGTATTCTGGCAGTGGCGGCTCGTGGTTAATTTGATAGGGAGGTCATAGGTGATGTGACCAAAACCTTAAAGTACGGAATGCCACTGACCAGTCCCTGAAGGCCTATCCACCGTCGTCGCAAATTTTTCGAAAAACCACTTTCCCAATTTCTACCCAGAAGTCGTTAAAATCGTTAAAAAAGCAAAATTTGTGGAGTTCCTTTCCTAAAGCCCCAGAGACAAAAAAATTTTTGGACCACGCTTGTTTTATATAAAAATAATGCTCTCTTAAAAAACAACCATATTTTATTCATTTCTATACATATTAAATATGACAAACTTAAATTAAATAATAATTAGTCTAGATCTTTTTGAAATTTAAGTGAATCCTTCGATCTTTTGTATTTGCAACAACTTATTACGTCAAAACACAGCTCATTATTCTCATTATTTCGCTTCAAATGCTCTCCTTGAAATCAAAATATAGCACGGCCTGCCAACCCCTCTAGTCATCTCTTTTCTAAGCGTGTAATAATCAGCTGACGTATGTCGATTCTTTGTCGATATTAAACCGGGCTTTTGACCCATCACATGTAAACTTCGGGCGTGTTTCTCTCACGCCGCGAAGATCGTCAGCGCTCGGCAAATTCCGTTCCCATATAACACCTTGAGGTCAACGGTGGACTCCAGCCCGCTTTCCAATTTTGGTTTTCTCCCAGTACTTGATGCTTGATGCGGCATAAGTTTACACAGGGGTCTTGAAACTTTTTAGGTTAATTTTATATGAGAGAAATACTCTATATGTATAGTAGGTATATATATATTTTTTTAAATGCTTATTTAATTATTTGACCTAATGAAGGAACCGCCACTGTATTCTGGTGAGCTTTAGGATGCCGAATACAAAAGAACTCTTACTGAGGAAGTTACTGAATTAAAAACTAGATATTCACCTCTTATTTTAAGTAGTTTACGACAACTAGCGCATAAAATGTACCGCGAAAGAAAGCATGTATCGACAGAAACGATTCGTGAGCGTTCCTAGAAGAAATGCCTTTTGTACAATGTATCAAAATAACCATTATTAACTGGATACATGAACTTTTTATCAATTTTTAACAAACTAATAATTTTCAATGGAGCTAATCGTGTTAAGCCTTTCGGCATAACATAAAATAAGAAATATATTCCCTTGATACTATATTCAATAAATCATTGAACGTTATAGAATGCATAAATAAAACACACGAGGTCGACAGATACCGAAAGTCAAGTTCATCACGTATGTTTACTATATTTAATTATATAACATTCAATAGTAAATAATAATATGAACTTGACCAGAAATATATACAGAGTGGCCCAAAAGTTTGGAAACGGCCAATTATCTCGTAAATTGCTAGTCCTAATTGTACAAAATTTTGGGTACACCTATTTTGGAATACGGAGAGTCCAGATTTGATATTTGCAATGTTGTCAGATTTGCCGTTTCTCTTATATTATTAGTAACTTTGGTTTTTCATATTTAGTCATTATTGAAATCTTCTATTCAATACGAGTTCAATCATATGTATCACTTATGATTTTATATAGTCTGGAAGGAACTGGAGGACCACCATATAAAGAGGCCTTCCTAACAACACATCCATCATCAAACTTGTAGAACGATCAAAGAGATTTCAGCTTCTTAGAAAATTTTTCGTAGAAAAAGGTACCAACTTGTATAAACCAAAGGTTTTGGATGAGACGTGGATTTTAAGGCCAAAAGAGATAAACATGGCAAGATAATACTATTACTGTTATAAATGAAACTAAAACAGGCGAGGGCTCAAAATCGTGCATGCAAAAGAAGAAGACAGTTTGGTTGAAGATGCATCAAAACCAAATTTATACCTAACCTAGATGGTTGGTGTTGGCGATAGGATGCGGACTCAACAAGAGGTATGTACATTATTTCATGGAGATGAAAAATTTGTTGAAGTGAGTCTTGTAATATTCACGATAATATACAGGGTGTTTCTTATCTGCTAGTGCCTCAAAACATAGTGTATTTATTTAAGATTTTCTTTGTACTTTTTTTCGTGAATGTTGAAATATCTGCCCTGTATGTAAAGACCGAGAAAACTCACTCACTTTTCCTTTTATACTTAAAATACATTTCGTCGAGTTTTCCATAAGCTGCTTATGGCTTTTCTATATTTACTTGTTTATAATACAAATTGAATACGAAAAAAAAAATAAAAATTCAGCCGGATGGTTTTTCCAGGCGCATTTTTCAATAAATAATTGTTTACAGATAAAGCCGAACTTTTTCAAAATGAACAAAACAATCGATTCGATCAGGTGCATTTGGCCGTCAGTCAAATCTGGAAAACTACAATTAATCGAGTGTCGAACGCGTCGGTGCGTGTTTTTTATAGTTGAAAATTTAATTTCAGTAATTCCGAATGAAAATCAAATCATCGAAATAGATAAAATTCATTAAATAATTTATATTAAACGGAAAAGGTAATTTTTTTTATTGACAAACTAAATACCAATGAAAAATAAAAACTATTTTCCTTTTCAAAAGCTTCGTGTGTCTGATGAAACAAGAGGTGCGAGGAGTAGTTATCTCTTTTGATTGATAAAATAATTGGGGAGTCTTTCCAAGCAAAAAGAATAAATTTAATGTATTATCAATACTGTTACAAAGTCACCAAGTCAAAGCCGGCTCTGTCACTCAACTATAAATTTTAGCGAACGCGAAGCGTCTGTTTTCTAGAGTCTTTTGGTCCGACAGTATTTACGGATACGAGGAGCGTGGTAAATTCAAGAACTTTCGAGAATTGAGAAAGACTATGTATACGAGAGCTTTTGAGTGTGTATATAAATTAAGTTCAATACAGTGTGTGTTTCTATGAATAAATCAATAGTAATTAGCCATTGTAGTGTGTATAATTTTATCCCACCCGTAAAAACTATTTAAATAAATAAGAAAACAATACAATAATTTAGTGGAAATTCTAGTTTTCATTTTGAAAATAAAAACATCATTCAACTTATCGTTAGAGTAATTCACCACTGTTTCACCGAAAATCATCTTTCTTCCGTCTAAATACAGTTTTTATATAAATAAAAAAGCCACCAACAGTGTTTGAGACGGAAAATATATGGAGCATTACACATCGGTGTTCTACGAAAAATTTTTGTATCGCTTTTTTTTCGGATAAAAACTGACACAAAATACCCAACCATGATGTTCTTTTCATCCGTCTACTTCAGCTAATAGCTTGTTTAGGTGTTTTTTGTACTTGGAGGTAATGAAAAAGTAAAAATAGGTCAGTCGCTGGTATGGATGTTTTCGTGACAAAACAGGGTCAATAGAAAGTAAAATATTCAAAATTTACAACAAAATTTTTTTAATAATAACTAATCGATTCAGGGGAAAATTCTATGGATTTCCATTTCTATTCCTTTGTTCAAGATTTACAACAAAAATAATTTTTTGTCACATGAAATATGCTAAAAATTCGTAATAAGGGGTTTTTTGGGACGAGAAATCGACTGGCACAGTTAGATTAAATCATTATTTCGCTTTCAAATAGTGTCATGAAATTTTCGAAAATCCAATTTCTAAAACCAAAAGTTATTTGACTTTCCGAGTTTTGACGTTTGGGTGACATGGTTTTCATCTGTAAATTTATAATAGTGATGAGCAAAATTGGTCTTGGTCTTGCAGTCTAGACCAAGATTATCATTAGACTAGCAAGACCAAGACCGAATGAACAAGACCAATACCAAGACCAAATACACTAGACTGAACTAAAAATTCTCACTTCAATAATAATAAGCAGAATGATTTTTTTATTGGTGATTTCTTATTTCCTTTTCGCTCCGGAAACGTTCCAGGTTCAATCCGCAATTTTCCCGGAACTACCCACCTCCAGAATACGTAAGAACACATAAGAAAACAAAGAGTGAAAAAATAATTGTGTTTAATCGTCTTTCTCATATTTTATGTTGTTTGATATTTTTTAACATTTTAATAAGATAAAGTATTTTGTTAGTTGATAATATATCGTAAATAATTTAAATTTATAATTGCAACCATCTTTAAAAAACAACAAGCAAGATAAAATGACCCAGACCAAGACTGGATAAGCAAGACCAAGACCAAGACCAAGACCGGACATATTTGAGCAAGACCAAGACTGGATCAGCAAGACCAAGACCAAGATTGCCCAAGTCTTGGTCAAGGTCTTGGTCTTGGTTATTTAGTCTTGGTCTTGGTCTTGCTTTGCTCATCCCTAATTTATAATAAAAACATTTCCCACTAATTTGTATTCCAATGGGTAGTTGTACCATTCTGGTTTCTAACAAAAACCGAATTTTTTCCTCTGTTTAGCTGACTTTAATCCTGGCCTAATATATTAAAAAGTTCGTAAACGATTCTATGGATCGCGAACATTAATAAAAACATCAAAACCTGACCAGCGCGGCTATAATAGTTCTTTCGTTTTTAACCTTTTAATGTATTTTTAATCGTTTTGATTTCCCATAAAAAAACTCGGTATGATATTTTCAAACAACCCACTGGTTTATGATGATAATCAATAAAAAAAAGTACGTGAATAGCGTCCATTTAAATAAAATATATTCGAAATAAAATGTAGTTATTTGGTAAAAGCGAGATCTCGGAAAAAAAATAAAATGTCAGATGGGAACCATTATGGTCGTAGTCTAAATCTTCGGATATTTGTTGATAAATTGCCGGCCAGTCTGACTGCGTTTTGTCTTAATGGAAACCGAATCCTCGAAGGAATCGCTTTTTTTTTCTCTCACTATTTTCAGCAAAAGGCACATTTCCATAATACCCTCTTTTACCTCGATGCCCTTTGAGTCGGAATTGATCATAAATTATAAATCACTTGTCGAAAACAATGAAATTTTCCCCTTTTTTCTTTGTCTTGTTCGTTGTTAATTTGTCTTTCTGGGTGATTTTAATCCGCATAAAATTACGCTTGATGTATTTCTAAATTTCTAAATCACCGAGTGTCATTCAAAGCCTCAAAGAGTTTTTTTTTTTTGGGAAACTCCACGCAATTTGCATTATAAATATTGAGATTTCTTTTTAACTGAAGTGGAAAATTATTTACCCAATCAGTATTTTGAAGAAATCCTCATTGTTCGTACTAAAATAACAATAGTCAGCTTTTTATCTTACTGTAACTTTTTTTTTTAATTTACAATTACTTATATCTACCTACAGTTTTAATTTAATTTTCTACCTAGTGTAATGCATTTTTCCAAATAGATGCAACACCCCTTATAATATATTTGCCTTGATCAATAAGTAGGTCAATAACAAGGAAGATATATAAATAGTTGATATGTACAGTCACGAAAGGGTTCCGATCAGTCATCAAGCCTGCAGTATGTCAAATATACAGTGCTTCTCAAAAGTCCACTCCCCCCTCTTTTCTTTTGGTGATACTTAGACTCAAATTTTAGTGTTTATTTATTTTAACCATCAAAAACATCGTAAGTCCAAAAAAAATTAGTATGATTGAATAACGAGGTGTTACTTGCCATAAGGTCCCATTTAATATTATTGGTTTCAGTTGCCTGGTGACGTCACCGACGCCTATTACGTCACCTGTTACCACTAGTAGAGAAGCTTACAATAGTTCATTTTCACCCTTCAAATTTCATTAGACTAAGTATCACCATTCAAAAGAATAGAGAGGGGGAGGGGACTTTTGAGAAGCACTGTATAAATAATACTTTTCCAGGTCGATCCAAAAACTGATAGAGGAATTAACTTTTAGCCCCAATCACCAGATTTGTTATTCACATCAAAATTTTATCATTATTTTTACCTAAAAGATATTTTTTCTTGATTAGTCCTTTAATTATTATTTCTAATCCTGGTAAGGAATTAAAAAAAATTGCTATTAGTCTTAGGTTTTTCTTGAGTCATTCAATTTTTTGTAGTTGTGTTTTCAATTTTCCTCATAATGAATCAAACAACAATCAATCATAAATCGCTACTAATGAAGGAAAACAGTCGGTGGTTGTCGGATCGGATCATTAATTATATCTGACAACAAAAGCACTACATCGATGATCTAAGCCTTTGAATACGTTTTATATCAAATCTATCATTTATTGTCAATTCTTACTTAATCAACTCACAGTTAGAAATAATTATTACAAACATAAGACCATTCGTATAACCAGTGCTGTTTTTAAAATATGACCTTGTAACCGTACCCGTCGGTTGTTCGTGACCTGGCCGCTAGAGTAGCCACTCGAGACAGATGCCGGCATGAGACTCTTCTGAAGGGTGGTTCTACTCCATGCTAGTGCTGCACTAGGTATGTCAGAGGTTGTCAGACTATAAGAAGCTTTAGGGCGCCACTACCTTTTAGACGTCGACGAAAGAACAAAATGAATTTAAACAAAAAGAAAACTCAGGTGAAAAAGGTTGAAACAATCAATAATTAAAAAAATTAAAAACTTACGTTATCCCGGACACGATCCCCTACAGCTCTTACAGCCGGGTGTACAAGAAATTAAATTCGAAAAAAAAATAGAACATTGATTTTATTCTGCCAGGAAAGAACAAAAAAATGAGGCCTGTACTTTTTATGGAACTTATCTTAAGTAAATATCTTCTCCGGGAAGGGTGTACAGAGAAGTGGACCTGGAGGTATCTTGAAGGTGATTTTAAGGGTGTCTTAATAATCTAGCAGTTAATGGTATCCTAGCAGCTAATGGTATCCTAGCAGTTAACGATATCCTTAGTTCTCAACGGTATACTAGTTCTCAAGGTATACTAGCTGCTGTGCTTACCACAGCAATTTAGATAGGAAAGATATAAAGACGATAAAAATGGAGGTCCTCGAAGAAAGTCGATAGCGAAAAGTGGTTTCGTTGGTGACGTTGTAAAAATTGAAGCGGCCGTAGGCAGATGTCAATTGTCTTATGGTCAGGGTTGAAGATTGGGGTGGCTATTGAGACGACGAGCGGGAATTAGAGAAAGATTTGCGATATGAATTTAAAAGTCGAAACAGGTCGATAGACATGTTACAACCTTACTCTGTTTTCTTTTTCATCAGACCTTTCAAGAGCATCATTCCGATCAATTTTCCAATTGAAAATCTTACGCCCTAACGCTTTTCTTTCTTAAACACCTCCTTGTGTTATTCGTGCTGCATTTAAATCTTCTCTTTAAACAGCGATTTTTTTAATTGTTTTCTTTTTATTTTACTCAGATTTTTATAAAAATTCCGCAATTTTCTTGGTTAATTTTGTCGGTTTTATACTTTTGAGATAACTTTTGACATCGGGCTTCATTTGATGGCATCACCATCTTGAATTGCAGCATCGGCTTGCTTATTTCCCTTTATTCCTGTATGTAAAGGTATCTTGAATTTGATGAATATGTCTGGCGAAACTTTCAATTGAATTTAATAAGTCAGTTACTGGAAGCAAACGCTTTAAATTTTGTCTATTGGCGTGGACTAGAGCTGGAAGTAACGCATGAAGTTCTCCAATTAAAATTCTGGATACAAAATAAGGTGGTCTGATTTGGATTCAAATCTTGCGAGCACTGGAATAATTGCCCCTTTTGTACATATGCAATGGTACAACGAAAATGAAAAAATTAATTAATTTGAAAACACCAACTTTTTAGAAACATTTCCTTTATATTTCCTTGTATTATCACCTTGATTTTATCATTTTCATTATACTTGCTGCTTAAATAAACAAAATTTCAAATTGTTTAAAAATTTTTGAAAAATTAAGGGTTGAAAAAAAGGGCATAAGATTTCCTAAAATTTTGAATTTTTTGTGCGAGTAAAACTGAAAAAAATATCAGCGTAGAAGCCTCTAATTTCGAGTGCTCTACGTTGTGCTTGCATTGATTGATTAGTTCGGCACCACCAGTCAGAGGCTTAGATTCCTCGACATCCCATCCTTAAGGCTTTTTGTTCTTTTGGTTATACCATTTATGTGAAGAGACCAGTAGCCCTTGTCAGGCTCAACAAACTTTTCACTAGGTCCTTCTTGGAGAAATCCTCCCTTGGATACCCTAGTTCTAGGAGATGCTTCACATTCTAAGATAATGTGAGATGCTGTTTTCTCCTCTTCCATGCAAATCCGACAGATAGGTTCCTCCCCATATATGACAATTGTAAGCATGTGCTTCCGGTCACTGTACCCTAAGTGACCGGTGAGTAGTCCCGTCACTTTCCTTATCAGGCCTCTGCTGAGGTTTAATATTGCGTTAGTCAGCGACTTCGAGGGTTTTTTGACCAAGAGTTTGCTGTGTTCTTGTTTTGGCACGTCTGATGTTTAGTTTGAATCAACCGAGATGTACAACCACCTGGACCAGTGAATGCAGTTTCAGACCCTAGCTTCAGCCTTTTCATTGCCACAATACCCTTGTGCCCCGGGACCTTCTTGAGAGTTACTCTATTATGGTTTGCCAGGGTTGAAAGTTTTTGTAGGACGTCTAGATCTGATCTGGGGACATGCCAAAGATTTCAGTGCTTCCTGACTATCTGAGAGTATGAGGATCTTTTGGCCTCTATGTTCATTTGCAAACACGTGTAGATAGCGTAGATTTTTGCCTGGAATAAAGATGCAAACTTCCCCAATAATGCGTGGACATGGGTCTGGCACCATGGACTCCAGCTCCTGTTTCTATATCAGTTTTAGATCCGTCTGTGTACCACACTAACGTTCCTTTCTGACTGCATGCTTCCAACCCATCCCAGTTTAGATGGATATGGTATGATTGGTTGTCGTTGGTTGTGCTTGCAAGTTGCGTCGCAAGTTCCAGCGGATTTAGGGAAATGATATAATATGTCGATTAGGAGCATAATATTCCATCTCGGAAAATTTTGATGGTAGATTTTTTGATCATACTTCCTTAGACCAAATCTCTTTTAGTAGCTGTTTTTGTTTTCGGTCCATGACAATTAGAAATTCAACATTTCGTTACACTCCCTGTGCGTTTCCCCCAAAGACATTTTGTGTAATAGAGTCAATTGTTTCAATTTTATATTCAATTCCGTTCCAAATCTACTCCATTAATACATTATCTCGGAAAGTAGGGCAAACGCTGTGGGATTTACCGATATTCTTTTGAGACGACAATTCCTTTAGATGTTGGATACCTTAAGAAAACGAAACTGATAATTTTGTTAGACTAAACAATGAATTCTAAATAACATAAACCAGTCAGTCATTCTGAGCTTCTCAAGTTCTATAAAAGGTCATATTTTTACGACAATTGGCTTATCATGTCTGTATTTTAACCTGTGTGAGTAGCTTAGTTGAAATAACATCTTAATTTAACAAGAAAACGTATTAGTCCATTCATTTTGATTGGTCCCTTCGGCTATGAACCCTTTCGTCTTTTGAAGTTAACAAGAAACCAGTAAATCTCTTTTAACAAAACACCGGTCGGTCGAACTACCGAGTTGGTATTAAAACAAGATTTTACTGACCTCGGATTTTAAGTATTCATAGCGAGTCGTGGTAATCTGCGTTTGATGCTCGTTTCTGGCAAAAAGTTTTGTGGTGTGGTTATTTGAATAATAACCAAAGTACACAATTGGGTTAGGTTTGACTTTAATATGTGTTGTTGGATCGTGATTAACGATGTTGGGAGAGGAACGTTAATTTTATGCAAGTTATAAGTGGAGAAGGATTTTTTTGTTTATACACAGGGAAATGAATTACGTATCAAGAGAGAACGGAGTGGTGAAAATTAAAAAAAAAACATATTTTTATCTAAAAAGTGTAAAAGATTCGAAACTGTAAATATGGTACTTAAATTTAGCATAGTACTCTTAAATAGGAATGGAGAACTATCGATAACTGTCGATATTTTTGAAAAATCGATAGTTTTCGGGACTGTCGATAATTAAGATGTTAGGTGAAGAAGATGTTTTGAAAGCTGATATGGAGTAAAAATGCATCAATGGGAAGCTGAAGCATTACACGAGAAGCTAAAGGCCGATAAATTGAGAAGATTAAAGGGAAGAATCATAACACTGTCAATTGTCACACGTCCTGCTTGGCGCCAACTAACCCTAAAGTGAGATTATTTCCTTGTTTATATATTTATTAACGGATGTTGAATTGGTGAAAGTTGATAGTTTGTTTTGAAATAAATATATATTAATGTATATTTCTAACATTTTGACATAAATCGAACAATGATATTACTGCTGTAAAACTATCGAAAATTATCGATATTAAAATATAACCTATCGATAAATATCGATAGACGGGACTATCGATAGTTCTCCATTCCTACTCTTAAAAGACCAGCAGGGAGATTCTATTTCACGATACGATTTTATCGAGTCGTTCGATGTCGAATACGATCTTCAATTCGATCGTATCGGATCATCCCATTCTATTTTACGATCGAATTGAAATCGGGTTCTCTCGGATTTGGACAACAATTTCGATACGAGTCTTTCAAAGTGAAGTTATCCGAAAATGTTTTTTGACATTGTCGACAGAATTTATTTGAAATTTGGCAGATTAAAAAAAATTCGCTACATTTTTGAACTTTTGATGTTTATATTTGGCTAAAATACTATATTAATGTCATTCAAGATACGAGATTGCCACTGGGAAATTCTTCTCCAATTTATGGAGAAAAATAGAGATTTTGCAAATGGCAGGTTCTCAGAAAAGGATAAACAGAAAAAATTATGGGCTGAATTAACCCTCAAACTAAATTCATCAAAGGACCCTTCTCACAGTAGGCAATATTGTACCAAGAATAATAGTTTATTGCATAAAAACAACTCTTGATGTTATTTTCGTAAATATTTGCAAAAATCGGCAGAAAACACATAAAACGTTTTCATTTTTTTTAGAAATTATAATGCGCAGGTCAGAATATGTCAGAAAATGCCAAATATCATATAGATTCCAAAAATAAGTAAACGAATACGACTCGTTCATACTTATCGAGTGAATCGACTCGTATTTCTACGACTAATCGAAAAATGGAATCGCTGATTGTCAATTTTGGTCCTGAGTTTCCTCCTTCGTCTTTTTCACCGATTTTCTCCTCCTTTTCTAAAGTTACAGCTGCTGGCGCCCTATAGTTAATTAAGTCATTTACTCTGCCCCTGCTCCTCGCTTGTTTAACCGCCTTTCTGTATTCCTGACACTTATATGTTCCTGCTTTATGTCCCGCTTCTGAACAAATAAGGTAAAACTCTTGTGCGGTGCAGTCGACTTATGTCCTTCTTCTCCGTATTTGTAGCAGCTTCCCCTTCTATCTGGTCCTTTGAACTCTCTGACTGAGTGTTCGAAAGACCAGCACACATGGGTACCTTAACCCTTCTTTCTACAGCGCACCTCACTATACCAGCTCTTATCTTCTTGCACTGCGAAAGCTTGTTCGCATGCTGCTCCTTTCTTGTGATTGTAACTGCCAGCGTATCTCCAAATAGAGGTCTCAACTCAATGATCACTACTTCATCGTTTAGCTTGCCCATTATCGCCTCTATGGCTTGGACCAACTGTTCCTTGCTCGTTTCTGCTGTAATGCCTTTTATATTAATCGTCGCCCACTTGGTTTCTCCAACCTTTGTTGTCTTGAGTCCCGTGCTTCCGCCAGCTATAGCCTCGTCTATTTCCCCAAGTGCCTTTTCATCTTTGTCCAATGTTAGTAGTAGCATTCCATTCCTAGTGCTCTTGACACTTCGTATAGAGCTCGCTCCTGGTTTATCCTTGATTATTTCTTTTACTTCTTTTAGGATGTCCTTGTATGTGCCTTGTCCCTTTGAGACTACCACGCCTTATGTTGGTCTTTCTTTTCTAGTTCTTTCCTGACTATATGACTCTGTGGTGTAGATTATTATTATATTTCCCGTATCTTGGAATATTACTTCCACCATTTTCCTGAGATCCTGTACTGTCCATCCCGTAATGTGGTGCATAGCTATACACCCATTACCCTTAACTTCATCTTTTAGCTGCTCGAGTCTATTCCATATTTCTTCCAGGCAGCCGTTGTGTGTCATCTTTATAACTTTTTTCCTGATTTTTCCTTCGCCTCTGGACCAAATTTGTACCATGTTTTCAATAACCTCGAACTCACCTTGGATATCACCAATCTCTGGGTATGCTTCCTTGTACATTTTCTGTATGCTGCTGTTCATGTTTGGGTCTTTTGGTTCTACCCAGACAGTTTTTACTGGACAGCTCCTGTCCTTATCAGCTAGGGGGTCCACTGTGCCTTTTGGATTTCCTTGTATTGGTCAATGGTCCTAAAGCCGGCTACAACGGTAATTATGCGAGTCCCGTTATGCCATGCGTCCGTCTGAATGCCTATTGTTGTAGTCTCAACCTTCTTTTTTCCGTGTGTTCGTAATCTGCCTGGGAACCTAGCTCTATAGATGAAAATTAATTAGAGACTAATTGTTTTTATATTTATTGTTACACCCTGTATAATTGTTACTTCTACCGTTGGAAATAATTTTTCATGGCGTCTTAAGCTTAGGTTGTAACCGTTTCATAGCTGGGGTCGGTGGGGCATAGGAGGTGGAGTGCATTCATTATCTCTACCCTAGAAATTATTTTGACATACTTTTTTTTCCAGATATAGTTTTAAAATTGACACACTGTATATAACTAAATTTTGAGTCAATAGTTCCTATGATTAAAAGAAAAACCGAAGATAATTTTTTTATCTAGACTGTTGTAGTGAAATTTTCGAAAAAATATATTAGGATCTGCAGAATTTTTTACTTCGACCCTGTATGCAGATAATTAAAGTGAAAATCCCCGAATCGAATTTTCAAAGTTTTCCAAATTAAAAACTTCCCAAACAGTATATAAAATTTTTACACCCTTAATGGAAAATTGAATATTAATTAAAATAATAAACATTTTCTACATGAATTCAACCAACTTTTCACGAAAAATAACAAAACTTTAAAAAGCCACATAATTATATATCCTATCGACCCTTTGGAAAATGAGGTGAACCGAGCGCGATTAAATTTTTGTAAGACACTTTTGAAGTGAAAGTTTATTTAAAGGGAGTTAATTTACCGGTTCGTGACCTGCAACTTCTCCTATTTAAATGGAAATTGGGAGGAAAGCAAGGAATATAAAAACGGGATAAGGTCAGGGCTTACCATCAATGTAAAATTTCATAAAACTCAGAAGTAACAATCAGCTTGTTATTCAAAATAAAATATTTTAACTTTGGAGTAAAGTTTCATAAATCCAATGAAAACACGCATACTTAATTATGAAATATTTCAAAAACAGACTAAGTATATTAATTAGAGATAAAAGTGGATATAAATTTTAAATATCAAAATATATCTAATATGCACTTCAACCCATATCAATATGTACAGGGTGTCAATTTTAAAACTTACAATGATCTGTACCTCGCGAATGAAAAGAGATTTCAAAACTGTTTCTTGGGTAGAGAGGGGGAACTAAAATGACATGCGAGAGAACGCACCCTCATCAACCCCCTATTCCCCATCTACCCCACCTACAAAAATTTAAATGGCAACCCCCTACTTGTGATACGTCGTTAAAAAGCTCATAGAAAATGCTTTCCTACGGTCTAAGTCATAATTATACAGGGTGTAACAATAAAGCAAAAAAATGAAGCAAAATGAAGCAAAAAAATGAAGATATATATATTTTTTCTTTTACTGTTGATAATTTGTTGGTCACTAAATATGAGCAAAAATAAATTCACAGATTTTTGGGACAATAAATCATTAGAAGCATTCTGTGCTACGTCTAATATGTTTGGTGGTTTATTTGCGAAATAATCTTCTGAGAGACTGTCAGAGGAATCCATTTTTATAATTATATGTACCTACCTCTATTCCGTTTTCTGAAAAAAGAATCTAAAATAACATCATAGTTTCCTAAAAATGTTCAATACTTAAGTATAAATAGGTACTTTTGCTTACCCTAGGTATAGTTTCAATTTAAATTTTAAATGTCAGTGGCAGCTCAGTACTTCACTAAACTAGTACAAAATGGAGAGATGGAGAGATTTTTAGAGGCTAGCTGCCAAATGGCTCCTATCAAATATTTCTCTCCTGAAGAAGTCAAAGAAGAAATAAACAAGCAGAACCCTCGAGAGGCTCCTGGTTATGATCTAATAACAGGACAAATATTGAAACAACTACCCAGAGAAGCAACCATCTTATTGAACAGAATCATAAATCTAGCTTGTTTCCCCACAATCTGGAAGTACGCTGTAATCATAATGATTCCCAAGCCAGGTAAATCTCCACACGAACGAACGTCATACAGACCTATCAGTCTATTACCTACAACAAGTAAAGTTCTTGAAAGACTGATACTAAAAAGGATCAACCAAGAACATGACCTACACACACTCCCCTCCAAATCATCAATTTGGTTTCCGAGAGCACCACTCTACCAAGGAACAAGTCCACAGGATAGTCAATGAAATCGCTGAGTCTCGAAGAAAAGAAATACTGCAATATATCTCACAAGCCTTCGATAAATCATGGCATCCAGGCCTTCTCTTTATACTAAAAAACACCCTTTCCCATAACTTTTACCTGCTCCTCAAATCCTACTTAACAGATAGAAATTCCTCCGTTAAACACGAAGACACTTAATCCACCACCAACCCAATTAAATCCGGCGTCCCCCAAGGTAGCGTTCTTGGACCACTGCTCTTCCTTATTTATACGTCGATTTGAATGTTTATGTATGTTTTGATGACAAAACAAAAGTTAAATGTCAGATGAGTGCAATCTGCAGAGCCATTAGCGGAAATATTTAAAATTAGTGTTAAAAAAACTACTTTATCTCATCCTAATGTCACTTTATCCCACTCTAATGTCACATTTTTAAACTGTTTAACAAATACATATTTTATGAACGAAAATCGATTAAAAAAACGTCACTTTTATTAATGCTTGTAGAAAAAGTATTTTTTGCATCTTTTTTGACTAGCTTAATTGATAAATGAAACTATCGAAATGTAACAAAAATATTCGAAAGAAATAGAATTTCTTTGCATAACTCAATGATACTTTTTATTGTAGAATCTATAAAAATCCGGATATAAAAACCGAACCGAAAGTTTTATGTTCTCTGAAGTAGTAACAAAGTTTAATTACTTTTTTTGGATCGTAAAAATCTTCTGAATTTTCATTGCAGGAATGTTTATAAAATTATTGTAAAAGGATCTAGTTTCCATTAAAACTTTTATCGCCAAATAGAGAAACAGAGGCATGGAATTTAATCTGAAATTTCAAAATTCTTGTTAAATAAAGTTTTTCATCCGGCAAAAATTTCCTTATTAAATATATGTCGAAAAAATAAACATTTTGTATAATGTTCTCCAGGTCTAAGAATTGGGATAATGCCAAGTTGAATTCTTGATAACTTTTGTAACTCTAGAGTTATATGTTTACACAGAATCTCAACTTTCTTTTTGTTTTCTCAAGATGTTCGCAAATAGCAAACGTAAACATGATTTGTTTTTCAAAAATAACCATAGATAACACAAAATTTCTCATTTAAGAGTCATATTTGAAGAACAAATTTATATATTCTTGTGACATTATGCTGCTTTAAGAAAATTGACTGAAAAACCCACAGGAATTCAATTAAAAAGGAACGTTATGGCGTTCGCAAGCAGTAAAAAATCATTACAATACATCTGGTAAAAGGTGCATTCATAGTAACATCTCCAGGGAAATAAAAAAAAGGTAAAAGCGTTTTCTTTTTCTCTTTTCACAAGAAATAAAAAGGGTCATGCTGATAAAAGCGACACAAAAAAATGTTTGAACCTCAGGAAATGTCACAAAAAAACTAATTCAAAGCAGTGACATATTATTTATACATACTCAGTAGAAGAATTTTTCATCCTCATAATTCATTAGAGGAAAAGGTATAGTAATAATTAATATTATTTATGAGATAGGCAGATAATTCAGTTAATAATAATTCTTATATAAAGTGGTAAAAAACTTTATTAAGATAAGTGATGTGTCGTTATTATTTTTCAGAAATATAAAATTCCGCAACCGTATGAAATATTATTTATTACATGTTACAAACCTTCAAAAAAAAAGATATTCATGATCGGAACAAGGAGTATTTTCATTGTTCAAAATATTCAGCCCCACTGCGTCGCCTCGAGCCTCTAAATTAGTGGAAATGAATGAGGATATATGAAAATGTTCATTTTTTTGGAAAACTATATCTGTAAGATGGCGTCCTTCGTTTCGAACACATTCTTGAAGTCTTTTGGTGAAGGATCCCATGACTCTACGTAGCATATCCAATGGAATGTTATTGAATTCGCTCCTTCAGTTCGACCATAGTTCTGGGTGGGTTTGATTGAAAAACCTTTAGCTTTAGATAACTCCACAGAAAAAAGTCAGGAGCCGCCAAGTCTGGTGAACAAGCAGGCCAAGAAATATCGCCATTCTTACTAATTAGGCGACCAGGAAACGCCAATTTCAGCAAGTCCATCGAAATGTTAGCAGTGTGACTAGTAGCACCATCTTGCTGGAATAATGACCGATCATTCACGTGTTCGTCAAGAGCAGGAAATGCAGAGTTCACCAACATCTCAGCATACCGTACAGTGTTACCATTTTCACTTTAGAAAAAGTTCGGAACCAACCACACCTAGAGAGGACATTGCGCACCACACAGTTACCTTTTGTGAATGAAGAGGCTTTTCGTGAAGATTACGTGAGTACGAAAATTTTGTTTATTGACATACCCACAAAGATGGATGTAAGTCTCATCATTCATCCATAAATTTAGGACCAGCTGTCCATCTTGATCAATTAAATTTAAGAGCTGTTGACAAAAACGTACTCGGCTAACGTAGTGTTGAGGTTTGTATCTTAAATAGATGAAGATGGAGATCATTCTTCAGGATCCTTCTTGTGGTTCGGTCACTAAGACCGAGCTCTATGCTGTAGCACTTTGCAGATTTCTGTGGGCTTCTTATTAAAGCCTCTCGCACCCGATTAATATTCTCTGTAGTACGAGCCGTCCTTACACTACCACCTCGTTTCTTGGTTTCACTAGCAGGTTCTTCAAAATTTCTCACCAATAGGTTGATGGCGTTCGCTGAAGGTACAGGATCACGCGGTAAGGTACTTCCGACGGAAAGCACGTTGAGCACCAACAGAACTATCAACATTTTTGTAAAATGCCTTTACGGCGAAATCACGCACGCTGCTAATTCGTCCAACGCAACGTGGCGACTGAAAATACCGGTTGTCTGGACCCTCAAGGTCGAGTCCCCCACTCCTTTCGAGCCGTTTGGGGACTGTCACACAATATCTTAATCTTCCCGTTTCACTGCCGGACCCAAGAAGAAGTAAGTCACTTTTAAGTGCTTCTAATAAAAGTCTCAAATAACCGAAACCATTATTGTAAAATATCCATTTCACATAACTGTAGGTCAACCAGCGATGCATAAAATCCATATTTTTCTAAACGAAAGTTACTTGATGCAGTTCCCGTAGGAATTTCGAAAATGTTATTTTACTACAAACAGTTTCTAATTATATAAACGGTTTGACATAAATTGTGTTTGTCTGCAAAGCTTGTAAATTTCCCAAAAAACAGAGTGAAACTGAATGTTTTTACGATACAAAAACCAAAAACAGAACATTTGGATCTGCTTCTATTCTCGAGTAGAAAGTCAACTCATTGACTAGGAAGCAAAAAAGATACATCAAACTGTTAATTAAATAAAAAAGTGTTGATTTTATTCATGGTCGTAGAAAAAATATAGCGTGCAGCAAACTAATTTCAAACTTCTATCACAGTAAGGGTAATTGTCTAGAATATAATACGGTTTTATCTCTCAAAAAGTCCTATTTATCTAACACTCCAGTCTCTCGGGATAAGTATTTATTTCCTAAATAAAAAAATTTTAGCACGAAACATAATAATGTGAAAGTTTCACATACGAAAGAAGCCGCAGGGACTTGAATTTGTTGAATGGAACTTTATAGTTCACACTCACTCTCATAAATGCCGTAGAAATTAT
Organism: Lochmaea crataegi; assembly: GCA_947563755.1. Classification (NCBI taxonomy): domain Eukaryota; kingdom Metazoa; phylum Arthropoda; class Insecta; order Coleoptera; family Chrysomelidae; genus Lochmaea; species Lochmaea crataegi. The sequence continues at coordinate 72,350,929 of OX387424.1, forward strand.
TATCGTTTAATTAGATTATGCTCACTTTGCTATTAAAACTTTTGTTTCGTATCCGCAGTCATAATTTCGTTGAAGTTTGTTGAAAATTTTCAAAATTTTTACAATGAAAATCAATGAAGTTGATACAGTGAAACTTCCCAGTCTATTGAGCGTCACATTCCCCTTTTGCGGTATTCACCACTAACATGCCCACGTGTTAAGTGCAGTTCAAAGGCTAAAGGATATTTAGGTCATATGGATGGAGTACTTGTCGTTTAGTCACACACAAGCATATCTAAAATCGATGGAGGAATTCGAGTTCCATTGGTAGATTATTCATAAATTGAGTATATATTCAAACATATTGAATTATATAAAGAGAAACCAATTTGTTTTTATTCCATATACTCTAGATAATTAACTGCCAATAGAAATGTATCCATTTAATGATCAACTGCAGATAAAAATATTTTTATATATTTGAAAGGAGCTTTTGACTGCGTGTTAATTAACATCCCACAAAAGATAATGTAATTACCTGTAATGGTAGTAGAAAATTATACAGGATCAATAAAGATTCATTAATTCATTCGTGTGGGTTGTGCTCATCAGCCTAGGCATTTGCCATTTCCCGAACCTATGAAGTCTCTTTTAGGGCCTTCTTCAGCTAACTCTGGAGACATTGTGTTGTCTCTTGCCAGCCTATTAATGGATTCTTTACAAAGGACTTATCCTGTCATGAAGACAAGATATAGCTATAATATTGTTGGCATGTGACTCTATTAAATGATGTCTGGCTTTCTATTGCTGCAAATAACAATTACTAGGGCGACTAGAAATCAAAACAATCAGAAATGTTCAAATGCACCCAATAAATGTTTTCCAGTTCTTTAGACATTCTGGTCTCTTATATGTACCGTACTCCAAGAAGATCCTTCTTGGAGAAATCCTTCCATTGACGCTCTAGTCCCCAGAGTTTATATTTCCAACGAGTAAGAGATAATGTATAAGACTGTTTCTTCCTTTTCGTGCTCAACTTGATAGATGGGTTCCTTCCTAGATTATTTTATAAATTCTCTATTCCAAAAGTCCTCCAATCACAGCCAATCGAGTTCTATATCTCTGGTCACTGAAAGTCGATTACCTGCAAGAACTTTTTGATTCGTAGCCAGTAACGTGCCATTATTTTTTCAGCTTCAATCTCAATGTGGTATTAGCTAATCCGAGGCTTAGTCTACCTCTATATTAGCTTACGTCTAGTGAAACCTATGTTTAAAGTGGTATGACACACTCCTTCTAACCCTTCCTAATTTTTTATTAAAAAACAAATAAATGATTAATATTTTTTTCATTTATTCTAGTTTACTTCAAATTCACCAGAAAATTGTTTTCCGTACTAGGACTTACACAAAAATACCGTCTTTTTGTGATTTCTTTTCTATGTAAGTTAGGAATTAAAAATAACTTTCCAGTCTAGTTTGTGGTTCTTTAGTTTTGAATTTGAAAATACTTTTGTTTTAAAGAGAATTTCGCCTTGGGTAATTCTGATTTATGTTGTTTGAGACTTTGTTGAATTTCATATTACCCGTTCAAAGAGCCTGCCCCGGGCAACTATTGTCAACGCACAAATTCTGCGGCGATGGGATAATTTTATATAACATACCAGAAGTCGATTGAGTTCATCTAAACTATGTATATTATATGCAATGAATTACCTTTTGAGTCTTAATGAGATTCACAGCAGGAGCTTGTACCTAACAAAGTAATCATCTCCACAAATATTTATATAAGAAGCAAAATATTAAAAACATATCACTTTATATATAACTTGAACTGAAAAATGATAACACTATCTTATTTATACCTTCATGTCAATAATTTTACCAAACTCCAAGTCTTACTAAAGCCTGCCAAACTTAGGATATTTACATTGATGTGAACAATTTATATGGGAGAATCACTCATTCGTTATTTCATTAATCTGAATAAAAGCAACTCTCTGTTCTATATTGTTAAAAGATCAAGTTATTAGTGCTGATACTTCATCCTAAATCAGCTATAATTTTCCAGTTTGGGTAATTCCTGAAGAATAGGGTTTTTTCTGGCGAAATATCTACGTTCTGTAGCACATCAATTTTTGGCAAAATTATATGGAATATTGTAAGTTGTAATTTTTTTTATGCAAAAACACCAAGAGCTGTTTGGTAGCAGTTGCCAGAGTTGATGCTTACAATATCAAATAAATTTATGACCTAGCTTGAACCGTATAGCTTCCAAGGGATTTGGGGTACTGTTAGAAAGACCAAAACCTAGCCGCACAAGTAAAATGCCGTTGAGCAAGAGAAGTATATTGCGCATAAGCTGTTGCTTTCCAAATAATATCCAATGGTGTGGAGGATTCAAATAGAAAGAAAAGCTGTTGATAATAGTGACAATACAAGGGCGTTTCATAACCATTGCTTAAATGGGCATTTAACTGAAGGATCCTTCAGCTTATCACACTACAAACGGCCTTTTACGCTTAAAGGTTCCTTTAACAGCATTATGAAACTGGACCTTGTTAAGTTAGATAATTTTGTTGGTATAAAGAAATTAAGTTCGTCTAGGTATAAATATAAAGTGATTGTATTTATTTAGTCTTTTAACCATTTTTATCACGTAAAACGAACGAGAAGGAGCAAATTAAAACGTAAACTGCTTTATTTACAAGAATTTTACGAGTGCTGAAAACGTGTGTTAAATTTATGACAGTAATTTCGAACGCTGCGAGGTAAAACCCGAAAATAAATTTGTGGTATCCCTTAAAAACAGTTTTAACAACATGTCATACTGTTATATAACGAAGATCGTATCTTATATGGATTTAGTATTTGGAATTTTATTGGGTATCCCGTAAATCAATTATTATTATTATTTTTAATTTATTACTTTACAAAGGGAGTTGGGTATTTTGGTAAATTGAGAACTTCATTTTTCTATACAATTCTACACCAAAAAACTTTCAAAAGAGAGTATCGAATGACGAGGTAAATGCTGATGAACTGGCCAGAAAGAGCTGAGAACCCACACTCGGGGATGATAAATCTGCAGAACCGTTGGAACACAAAATTGAAGAACAACCCAAGTGTACCAGTCGAAAGTTCCGGAGTGGGTGTTGTGAAACTAGGTCTGCAAGACACAAAAAGCGCAAGAGGATGAGGTATAGCTAGCGGTATGACAAATATTCGAGAGAAAAAAAGATATTTTTTACCCTTTAGTACAAATAGAAAACCTCAACGGTGCTTTTCCCCGGAAAATAAGAAAACGCCAACTCAAAATGGTGATTCAACTACAACTTATCCACTATATTTTAGCACTATATAGAATTCACAACTTTACATCTGGCTTCTAATGGTGCCATAAATCTCTACGTTGAAATGTTCATAAAAACAGCAAAATTTATGCAGCGCAACAAAGATTTATACTGGGAACGGGATACACATAGTTACCTCTCGTAGAATTATATCAACCACAAAAAGGAATAAATATTAATTTATCAGCATTTCGATTGATGAAGGGAAATACAGAAAGATTAAAATACCGAACAGTAGTTACATCACTACTACACCGACACCAAAAATATCGTCATAATTTTAGTTTACGTTCGGTCTCCGAAGACGATAATTTGGTTATCAAATTATGTAACTTGTGTTCGTCGAATATCGCCAACGGTTCCAAAATTACCTTTTTTAACGAGTCGCCAATGAGTTGTTATGGGAGAAATTCAACCAAACAAGCACAATACATTATTGTTTAACAATATTAACAGGATGCTGTTAAAATCATTGCTGGAATAGGGTACATTCTATCAAAGTATTGCCTACGCAGTGAAATTAAATTCAACACAAAGAATCTTATTACTTGGCTTTTGGCCAAAATATTTCTATGGAAGAATCACTCATTGATCAAACATTCAAATGAGAACTCCAAAATATCTCTCAGGCAAATTACGGATCATGGAAAATGTCAATAAAAGCAACTCTCTGCTCTATATTGTTTCAAGTTGTACTAATTGGTGTTGGATACTTCATGCCTAGCCCAAAAGGGTTGCAGTTGTGTTGAAACAATAAATTTTGGAAAGTTACAGGAACTAAAAATTGTCAAGGACATTTACATTGATGTGAACAATTTATATGGGAGAATCACTTATTCGTAACTTCATTGATGAAACATTTTAGATGAGAAGGCAAATTAAAAGATAAACTTATTGGTGCTGATACTTCATCCTAAATTAGCTATAATTCTCCAGGTTGGGTAATTCCTGAAGAATAGGGTTTTTTTCTCTATCAAAATATCTACATCCTATAGCACATCAATGTTTTGGCAAAATTATATGAAATATTGGATTGAAAGCTGTTTTAAAAAAATAAGTTAAATCTGCAATGTCATTGCACCCAGTATATCCAATTTGTGAAATAAATTAAGTAGAAGCTTTGTGATATTTTAAGTCACTTGGGAAACCTTGAAAAAATGAGTATAATATATCGTCTTTCTGGTTTTCATCACAAATGGGAGTATAAAACACGAAATATCACTTCATGTGAAATGAACGAATAGTCACGATAATTTACGCACTGGACTGGTAAATATAAAGTATTTTTTTCCAGAATTAATGGAAAAAAATGATATAAACGTAACAGATACTAAAAGGCCTCAAGTATATTCAATAAATTTTTTTATAGTGTCTGGAAAGTTTAACAAGACTAATATTAAATACTTATTTATAAAATAGCGTTGCCAATCGATTATTCTTCTTTTTTTTTTCGATTAACAATTCCACGTCTTCAGAAATAGTTTCAGTAACTCGTTAACTAGTTTCATCAATCTTTCTATCCTTCAGATTCTTTTTGTGCAATGAACCTTTACAGATTAGATGTGACAGATACTCTTCGGAGAATTTTAGCTCCTCTTATGCGCCGATGGTGCCTTTATATAGATAAAAGTTAAACAATTTTGATGGCTCTAAAGGAAAAAAGTTGTCTGGGTAAAAATTTCTGTCAATTGAATGTGATATCTAGAGAGTGTTCGGAATTTATAATGGAAAAAGATAAAAGGAAATAGGAAAAAGTAGATGATAAATCGAGAGTTTTCAACTTTGTTGGATATTTTTCGAATTATTGATTATTCTTACTAAAACAACCATCAAAATCCAAATTTTCGGAAATATTTTAAATGAAAATGTTGAAGCAATCTCACTAAATACGCAATTACAATTAAGGGCAGTAAGGATAATTTCGTTATTAGAAACTTCGTAGTTTGAAAGCTTAAATATTATCATGATGGTAATAGACTGTTTTGCATTTTAACATATTTTAAATTTAATGTTTTAAGTTAACATTTTTAGACATAAATTGTTAAAATAAAAGTTGGTGACACTCAAGTCGAAGTAAATAACTTTTGGGGTACTTTCTATTGCAGCATTTGATTTTTATGCTTGGATGTCGATACCAGTGAATTTGATTTGTCACACAATACTCAAAGATCCTGTCATTTTATTTTTTTTCGCGTTTATTTGGTAACACCCGGTATATAAAGCAACTTCTATTCGATCTATAACCGTGAACATCCCCATTTAAATGTATGTCAAGTTGTCATATCGTTTGAACACAACTGTTGAATAATTTGAAAAATTTTGAATAATTAATTTTTTTGATATTTTTATTCATAAATATTTTTAAATTTAAAAAAAATTTTAATTTACCCAAATAAGTGCTATTGGTTAACACCCAAAAGACCTTCAAAGGGTCAACCATTACACCATCGCAATTCACATTATATCCTTATGGTTTACTTTAGTTAATAGGCTCCCACACGCGTAACGTTTTATTAGTCGTTATGGGTCGCGATCGGAACTGTATGGCACGCGTACAGTATTCGATGTAAAACGGATAGCGGAGAATCGGCGTAAGCACTGGCTGGATTGAAAAGGGCCCACCGGTTCCGTGCAAGCCTGCGCAACATCATAAATATTTCTACGGTATCTCGACATCTTCAACCGACAAAAAACTGTCAATTATCGTTTCCTGAAAAGTAATATACTACAGGAATTCAATCAAAGTCAGTCCTTTTTTTATCAAGTTACAGGAACTAAAAAATGTCAAGACCATATATCTTGATGTCAACAATTTATATGGAATAATTTTGAAAAATTCGAAGCTTCAATTAAAAAATATTAAAGATTATTCTTCTAGTGCAAATTAGCCTGTAAAATATTCTGTAAAGGGGGATCAACTTTTTCACGGATTTATAGAATATTTCAATTTTACAAATGTACTAAAAAATAATCTACAAGCAAATGAATTGCAATATAATAAGTGCGGAAAGACACTTAAACTCAACATAACTTGTTTCGACTTTACCATTTCCGGTGCAAAAAGTTTACAAACTCGCTCGTTCGTACAGTTACCAGGTGCAAAGTGCACCATTCGCTAGCGACGTTAATTTTATATAGAAAGTCCTGATTAATGATACAGTCAACTGCGGTGCGCAAGTTTGTATAAAGCATGTCCCTTTCCAGTTCGTAGTGAAATTCACTTATACAGGTTTCTTCAGAAGTATGTAACCAAGTACATGTGTTCAAACTGATGAAATTGGATTGATTGTAAAAAATCTGTAAAAACAAGTAACTATTAACTATAGAGGTAACCACCGTTAAACTATGGAGAAATACGGAAATACGGAAATTCGGAAAAAATCAGCAGAATCCTATCTACAATATTTTGTATACGAGGGTATGCAAAAGTGAGAGGTACGGAAATTCGAGAACAAATGCATCTATTGACTTTGGAACTTTCTACTTTTGGACAACTCAGTACACCGATAGTTGGTGTCTGTGATGACATAGACGTATCCTAGGAAGCTCAAACTGAATCGAGTGTTTGTTTCTTGTCTAGACATTTTCATGTAGACAAGACACGAAGATAAAATCACATACACACGAATACACTAGTTCGAACTTTGCGTTTCAAGAAACCTTAATTAAAATTAAGATATACGGGAACAAACAAATTTGCTCGGAATACTAATGCTTTTAAGCGATCAAATACAACTAGCAGTTTGTTTGAATTGACAAAAAACAACAACGCAGAGTAGAATTCAAGAATGACGTCAGCGATGTGATTTAAATTTGAATTAGAGCAGGCTCTATTCTTCGCGGAATCGCAGGAGGATATATTAATTGAGATTAATTGCTCTGGTTGAAATATTTAACAAAGGCGATATTGAGAATGAAAACTTAAAACTATAATACTATTTGATTTTTCCCATAAATTTCCCAGTGTATTAACAATCAAGTTTCCTTTCTTGACAGTTGGATTCAATGAGTGTTATAACATCATAAAACAAAAAGATTCACTGGATTTTCATCAATATTTAAATTAAAGCCTTGACTTGGGGAGAAAATGAAAAAGAATATTTCAGTTGAAATTTATGAAAAACTTTGGTTCTTTTATTACTTTGTAATAATAGTCTTTGAAATGGAAACTATTTAGAGTGATACTCAAAAGTTGGAAGGTTTTCAGAACAAAGGCACGGAACGCGTTTATCTATATTTTTTTCCCACTTAATTTTATGTCCACTGTAAAGTGCCATCATATTTTAAACAAAACAGTTATTTTCTATAAAGCTCCAACAATTCTTTTCAACTTTCGTTGGTGGTATTTTTCTGTGTTGAAGTTTAGTTTAGTTGAAATTGATCGCCATTGTTGCAAAATAATTGTTTTACCAGAGATGAAAAAGAAATATATATTATATGACAAATTTTTGAAATTATAAGTTTCTGGGGAGCTTGTAGAAAGATTTAAAGAATGACTATACAAAAAAATTAGAAAAATCTAGTGAAATATACCAAGGAAAAACTTATAACCTCAAAAAAAACACTAAAGAAGGCCGGATAAACGAAATACTGAAATCAAAGCTGGGCACGATTGAATTCATTCAACATGCCATTTAGCTTCGAGAATTTGCATTCGAGCATCGACCGATATTTGTGTTTATTCAAAATATGGTTCGGCCAATTTTGGAAGTGCGCTCGAATCACGACCGTTACCAATTTAATTTCCGTAAAATATTTGTATAATATCTACATTTATTTATTGTCTACTAACTTTGTTTGTACAACGTTAACGTCAAGTTAATAGATTGCTCATTAAACAATAAATATTCTGCTCGTTTCCTATTTCAACAAGAGATTTATAAAATTGTAAAATTTAATTATTCGTTATTAATTATTGTTAAAGTTGAACCGTTTGAAATTGTTTGTATTGCGAATATATTTTTTGATAAAATCAACATTTAACTCATCGTGAACATGACCTGCAATGTACGGCAATATATTACCATACAGAGTGTCCCCTAACTAAACTCGTTGCTACTGTTAGGATTTTCACTTTTTCATGTTTTATTGATGATATAAAGTCCGCAGCTGATTGGAGTCTTTTGTATTCTCTTCGATAAATGAAGTAGGTAATAATACCACCCTTCGCGCTCTAAAAATTTTTTCAAATAACTCTGAGACCTCCCAGAGAGGTGGAAAGAAAAATTTACATCTGAAGAGTAACCTGAAAACCCCTCTAAATTTGATTAAAATTTGATCGTTCAGACGTCATTTTTGTGATAAATGAATTCGTAAGACTTTACCTTCTATCGCTGTTGAATTTTTAATCAGGAAACTTCATATTTAGATGTCTTACCTGGAACAAAAAAATGAAGAGTTAGAAAAGAATAACTGATGTTTTGCATTAAATTTTTTTCCGAAAATTACGCCTGGTATTGTATATAGTGTGTATACGGAATCGAGAGACGAAGATATTTTTGAATTTATCACTCTGTATATTATAATGATCGTATTAATCTAATTATGTGTTAGTTTTTCGAAGCATAGAGTTTCTAAAAGATGAAAATTATCCAAGGCGAATCCAAGTTTTGCTTGATATACAGAGCAATTAGATAAATGAGATAATTGATGCTCTCGCTTCCGTTGGAATAATTGATGTTGGGCTTTCTATGTGTCATAATGCCATTGTTTTCAGCGAGAAAATGGGTGAAGGCAACACAGTAATTTGTCGAATGGATATTAATTTTAAGTGAAGTGTTCCAAGAACTACGTAGCTGAGGAAAACTGATTTTCCGTAAAAAAAATTGGATAATCTTGATAAACATAATTTCATTAAAACGTATCTCTCATTTTTCATGAATTTTCCAGCTTTAATAGAAATTAATTTCGTTTCAAGGATGTTTCAAGATCCTGAAATACTCCACGATGTGCCTCGTTAAAGAATTTACCTGTAAGTAGCAGTAAGAACGAGAAAGTTTTCCATTTGAACGAGCGACCGAAAAGAAAAAAAACTTTGACTGGAAATATACTAGGCAGAATTTTCCGCTCAAAAAGGATAATCGTTGCGTTTGGGTTGCTGAAAACTTTAAAATTCAACCTAAAACAAGTGCCATTATTGTTAACTCGCTCCAATATTTTATATTATAACTTTTTGGTGAATCCTCATATTTATTTTATAAAAATTGCATACATTTAATAAATAGGCCGAAATACAATTTAGAGAGAATTTAAGTTCTACAAAACCAGCAGTGATTAGTGTATATACGTAGGAGCATGATCTGAACAAACATAAAATTTCGTGACAAAGGTGCACAACAAACAATCAAAATGTAAATTGGCAATTTTGGAAATTCGAGTTTTTTTTTGACGAATAATCTTTTTCAATTAGAGTTTATACAGGTAGAATCACAACCAACGGGACAGAGGTTTGAAATGAAATGATTTTGAAATAAACACATTCCAATAAAGTGTGGCATATGGAATGATTGAATGATCCACCCTGTATAATTCAATAAACTTTCTTTTCATTTCATAGGTCCTTTATAGATACTTTTTACACCCCTCGTAGTAAAATGAAATTGGTAAATCAGATTTTAATTTCAGAAATTGTTTACTTTTTCAACCTTCGGTGACATCCCATCAATATTAACGGTGGATATATTTTTAAAAACAATTTAATGAAAAGCTATAAATCAAATTGTCAAATATACCAACCCCGTATTAATTTAACTGTTATCAATAAATTAATCTGGCCGAATGAACTTTATGGGGTGAAACAAATAGGATCAAAAATGGGATCAAATAAAAATGTTATAGTTAATAAAAATGGCTTAATTCGAATATCCTGTATATATTACAAAATTTTATTTTCGTCAGGAATTTCCAGGACACGGATGCACTTAAATTTATTTCGTTTGAAATGAAAAGCAAACGTTATGTACTTCCATTTGATTCGACTGAAGATTAATAAATGTTTACTCAAAATAGGGCGCGATCCGTTATTGCTTTTGCTGGAAAACGATTTTACTGACGAAATTTCCACGACAAATATTTTAGCAGACATCCATCCCATGCACCTATATTAAAAATATTATTTTCAATTAATTGTTTTAGATTAGGATAAGCAGTACTCAAGATTTATGAGACTTTTTGTCCAGATACCTGTTAGGAAAGAGAGAAAGGAAGTCGTTGGAGCTGTAAGTTTCCTAAAAGTTTTCGACCATCACTATTGCACCGTTGCTCAATGTGCATATTTAGAACAATTTCCAGAAGAACAAGAAGGAATAATGAGCGAAAATTATGTGTGACCAGAAATTCAACAAAGTCCACACTTTTTGTTTGCAATTGAACTGAAAAAACATCTTGGGCCAATTGATTCTGTCCTAATCTCAATATCCCCCTATGAATTCAACATTTTTGTTGCCGAAACAATAATTTTTCATCAACCATATAGATTATTTGCATCAGAGGTGAATTATTATTCTCAATTTGATCTTCTTCAATCAATCGTTTCTTCGCTGCTATGGAAGGATTTATATAATTTTGAATGGTTTTTCCCATTCTATATATCTTTTCCAACTTTTTGTCCTAATTTCTTTGAATCACCATCATCCCCTTTGTAAGTTGAACATTTTTGTAGCCAAAACGATCATATTCATCAACCATATAAATTATTTACATCAAGGTACCGTATAAGTGTTATTTTAGGTGAATTATTTTACCTAATTTGTTCTTCTTTAATTAAGTTTTCCTCTTCTGCTATAGAAAGATTAATATAATTTCTATTGGCTTTTTCCTTCTCTTTTTGTTCTAATTTCTTTGAATCACCATCATGTTCTGGCCCCTTAGTAAGTTGGACATTTTTGTTGCCAAAACGATCATATCCATCAATCATATACATTATTTACATCAGGGTACCGCTTCAGTGTTATTTTTGGTGAATTGTTGTACTCAATTTGTTCTTCTTCAATCAACCTTTCCTCTTCTGCTTTGGGAAGATTTTCATAATATTTATTGGCTTTTTTTCTTCCCTTTTTGTTCTAATTCCTTTGAATCACCATCCTGTTCTGGCCCCTTTGTAAGTTGAACATTTTTGTAGCCAAAACGATCATATTCATCAACCATATAAATAATTTACATCAGGGTACCGTTTAAGAGTTATTTTAGGTGAATTATTTTACTTAATTTGTTCTTCTTCAATCAACCTTTTCTTTTCTTCTATGGAAAAATTTATATAATTTCTAGGGGTTTTTTCCTTCTCTTTTTGTTCTAATTTCTTTGAATCACCATCATGCTGTGGCCTCTTTATAAGTTCATATTCATCAACCATATAAATTATTTTCATCAGGGTACCGTTCAAGAGTTATTTTAGGTGAATTATTTTACTTAATTTGTTCTTCTTCAATCAACCTTTTCTTTTCTTCTATGGAAAGATTTATATAATTCCTATGGGTTTTTCCTTCTCTTTTTGTTCTAATTTCTTTGAATCACCATCATGCTGTGGCCTCTTTATAAGTTCATATTCATCAACCATATAAATTATTTTCATCAGGGTACCACTTCAGTGTTATTTTAGGTGAATTGTTTTACTCAATTTGTTCTTTTTCAATCAACCTTTTCTCTTTTTCTATAGAAAGATTGATATAATTTCTATTGGCTCTTTTCTTCTCTTTTTGTTCTAATTACTTTGCATAATGATTTTGAATGGTCGCATATGCGTGAAAATCTGGATTTTCCGTCGACAATAGTTACAGAGTCACATTGTAAAGTTCAATACATGAATATATTGGGGTTGTTTGACCCTATAATTATAGACAGGAACCGGGAATAATGAAAAATGAGTAATCTGGTTAACGTTCACATATTCACATCAATCAAGCGAAACATTGTAAATTTATATACATTGTATCATATAAAAGGAGGATAAATACCCTTCGTTTTATACGTCAATATAAGCGTATGTATATTTCGGCTTTTGTTTTGCTTCATGGAAAATTAATGGTGCTTCATGAATGTTTGTATTTCACGAAAAATGATATACCTACCTAATTTATACAGTACTAATTACAGTCGGAACAGAAATGTTAATACATGATCATGTTTCGGTTTTATTTTTAAAACAGAAACTCGAAAAAAGGGGAAAAACAAAAAGTCGTTTCGAAACTTCGAATAAGAAGTAATGAATTTTATTCGGTCGCAATCATGAAAACAAGTCGTAACATCAAAAGTTGTTTTGCACTTCGGGGCTATTTCTCTCAGTATTCCAAAAGTTGGGTGATTTCTCTCTTTCTTTTGCACCATAATTCGGAATAATGTTGTGGATGCCAGTTCTATATCAATTACACCGAAAACAAGGTGTCCGTGTACAAAGACTTTGTCTAAATTATATTTTTATTTTATTTATTTGTAAAAAGAAGTAACGAGTCGTATTTTAACTTCATTGTTATATCCAAGGAAGAAAGGCGCGTGAAAATTGCAAATTATACATTAATATAGGTTCAATATTCATTATGTTAAAAAAAAAGTCCCAAATTGGACCTCGAGGTGAATATAAAGTAAAAACACAAATAGTGAAATCAAACATACCTATATAGTAGAAGAATGATTTTTGTTCAAAATAGCTTTGGAAGTACAAACACTGAAATAGCTTTTTGTAATTAAAGTTTAGTGAAATGTTCGCGAGAAATTCCTTTTTGAAAAGAATAAAATCATTTGAAGCGTATTGATATTGGCATTTGTTTTATCATTAGTGGAACGTGCAGAGTGCTGGGAATGTTTATTAAAACCTACTATGTTTGCTCATGTGGAAAATAGGTGGAATCTATTCGTTTTCGAAGGTAACATCTCAAATGTTATTATCTATTATAATTTTTTCGCCTACCTTACCAATCATATGAACACCAAAAATAGGGCGGAAATTTTTCAACGCCTCGGTTTTTGAAATTTTTCACCATCTATCACTTGTCAAAGTTTTTTGTTATATTTTCCTATTTTTTTTGTTTAGTCGATAGGCGAAAAACAATTGTTTTACTGTCACATTGTGTCACACATGCAGGAAACGCTTTAGCAGTCCTCATCTCTTAGCTGCCCTCGCTTTGCTACGCTCGCTTGTGCATCTTTTTTTTATGGATGGGAAATCTTCTAAGACACCTGGGAAATTTGCCCGGGGTGCGGATTCAACCGGTGTCTTTGGAACCTTTGACAGAGCCAAGGGCTATCCACGCTTCAGTAGCTCCGATAATTTAACCTTCTTTATCTAGGTTCGATGATTCGATCTTCCGCCTCCTTAACACTCATAATTTTTTTGGCATTTCTCTATATTATGGCATTCCAGTTCCTTTCACTTTCTATAATTTTTTTCCCTGATGCTCGTGCATCTAATAGTCTCGGACTGCTAATGCTCATTTTCTGCCCTTGTGATACAATATACTATTGAGCTAAGCCAAAACGTATGCACAGAGGACTGGGGACACTTTTAATGTAATCTCGAGATGAAACTTGTGAGTATACTGGGTATAGTAGAAAAAAGGGTCAAACGAGTTTATGCCGAAATTACTTTCAAAGTGTGCCTGGTACTTTCAAGGATTAAACGACGTAAATGACAGATTTAGTCAGGATATTCTAAGAAATATATTCTTGAGTTTTTCCATAATTTTAAATAAAAAAATGTCTAGGTATAATAACAAGACTGTCCCCACATGTTCTATATTTTTAAAAGATCCAATTTTCTTATTACTCTGTAGCAAATGGTAAACATGTTCAATAGAAAATGTAGAAACTTCATAATAACGCTTGAACTTACTCGAAAAAAAAAAAGAAAAAAACTTTCATCGTATCTTAAATGTTAATAATCCCCACATCTGCTTCTTCTTTTCATTTCAACATTAAGTATCGATTTTATATCGAAACGAATAGAAATATACCGAAATTTCGTCACGATTCTCATTTAAAGGTCCAAAGTAATATAACCAGAGAAAATTGCATTGTAAGATTTACAAAAATAAGAAATTGGAAATTCAAATGTTCCGTTCAATATGAATGCGCGGGAGTTTCGACGTGTACCACGTGACGGAACGTAGTTAACTGTAATTTTGAAAACTGAACGTGTCGCCACACAAGGAATTCCTACGTTAGTAAATCAATACTTCAAGCTAGAGGAAACTGTTCGAATTGGTATTACAGCGCCATCTAGCAGTGAAATACGGAAGGAATCTGAGAGATCGCATGTAGTTTATAGTAGTGGATGCTAGGTGGCGCTGGATGTATTAAAATCGGTTTTACCTAAATATTGTGTTGATACGTTTGATAGAACTGAATATAAATTAAAAAAGCGATGTTTTGAAAAACTTTACCCAATTAGAGTCGAATGTAAATAAAAAAGACTGAATCTTGAGAATAATTTACATAATTTTGGTGAAAAAACTTTTGCTACATCAAACAAGATTTTTGCAAACTTTTTTAACAAGCAACGTAATTGCCAGAGGGATTTTCACCTTGAAATTATCAAATAACAAATTTAGAACAAAAAAATGAAAATAATTTAAGTCACTGTCAAATACACCGACTCAAATTTCTCTTTGAAGCATTACAAATTGTAAATCGAACTCGTGCAAGCTTTGTATTATGCCTAGTTTGATAAATTTCCACACACGAGAAAAACATTGCACTGCAAAGTCGTTTTACTTACGAAATTTTTCAAAGGGTAAATAAAATATTGAGTGCATATATCAAATCAGTTCATAGTGTTACAAAATTGAGAGAACCATTCAATTTTCTTATTTAATGTTGAAGTTTGAAAAATGGTTCAGTTTTTTTTATCGCATACACAGAGGGCTTACTAAGTAAAGTAAACCCCATTTATCCTAGAAGCGGGTCACTATTTTTTGAATCAGGGACTGTATACAAAAACTTGTAGCCCTGGTGAACCATAATAGAGTAAATCTTAAGTGGGTCCCGGGGCACAAGGGTATTTTAGGCAATGAAAAGGCTCAACTGTGGCCTTCGCTGAAGATTTGGCGGTTATTATCACCGCTCACAATGAAGAAGAAATGATGGTATTAGGGAAAAAGGCGATAGAAATAGTAGAAAGATGGATGGAGGAACATGTAGCAGGCCAAAAAAAGGAAGTCACTATTTTAAAGGGACCAGGAAACAAGGAGTGCCAAAACATCGATATAACTCCGTCCAAAGCAGTAAAGTACTTGGGTATCACATTGAGCAGCGGGGGGTTTGGTAAGCACAGGAGAAGAGTCACTAAGAAAGCAAACGAGAGGCTGATGGCAACTCTCAGCAGACTCATGCCTAATATAGGGAGACCGGAAAGCAGCAAGAGGAAAGTAATCTACGGAGGCATTCAGTCAATTGTGCTGTATGGCTCTCAGTCCTAGACATTAAGTACTACCAAAAAATGTTATCTAGTACCAAAAGGAAAGGTCTGATAAGAGTCACTAGTGCCTGCAGAACGGCGCCAACAAAGGTCCTACAAGTGGTTGCGGGGGTGATCCTAGTGCATATACTGGCGGACGAAAGGACGAGGCTGTATAGAAGAGGCACCCAAACAATACAAATGGGACATGAAGATCGTAGAGTGTCCATAGAAGCATGGCAGCAGGAATGGGACAGGTCCGAAGCGCAGTGGACCAAACACCTGATCGGAAACCTTACAAATTGGATAGACTGTAGCTGGCGGGAGACCTCACCCAAGTACCACCTACCTCTATCGCTTTAAAATCGATGCAAACGATCTGTACATGTTCTTCGGTGAAAGGGATGATGTGCCTCACACACTGTTCCACTACGAAAGATGGACGACACAGCGACAACGCCTCTTTTTGGAACTAGGAACCATAGATGAAGGTATCCTGGTAGGAACGTTGAAGGGGACAAGACAAGGATGGAACACGATACATGGGTATATTATTGAAATAATGAGAGCCAAAGAAATGGAAGAGAGGCGTTTAAAAGGAGAGTAGACTGTGACTGTATCTGACTGTCAGGGAGGAAAGGTTTTGGTGGGTATCGGTACTCTCCCAGTGCTCAAATTCCACCCTCCCCTGGCGACAGAACTACAGTCGGGGGATAAGTGCGCAATACATTTCCTAGCCTACCTAGTGGTTGTACATCTTGATGGATTCAAACTAAACATCAGACGTACTGGAGACACGTGCCAAAACAGAAAAACAGCAAACTCTTGGTCAAAAAACCCTCGGAGTAGCTGACTAACGAACTATTAAACATCAGTAGCGGCCAGATAAGGAAAGTGACGGGATTACTCACCGGTCACTGTACCCTAAAGAAGCACATGCATACAATTGGCATATATAGGGAGGAGCCTATCTGTCGGTTGTGCATAAAAGAGGAGGAAACAGCCTCTCACATAATCTTCGAATGTGAAGCAGTGTCTCATTGGAGATATAGACTCCTAGGACTAGAGTGTTGAGCCTGATAAGGGCTACTGATCCCTTCACATAAACGGTATAACCAAGAGCACAAAAAGCCTAATGGCTAAGGTGCCAAGGTCTCTAAACCTCTGACTGGTGGTGCCGAGCTAATCAATCAATCAAGGGGAGGTAGTTTACAACAAAATACATCAATCGGATATTCGATAAAAAAAAACGACATCTCTGTCACAGATACTATTCGGTGTGTCATTTCCCAAATGTACGGGTACTTTTTAAAAGAAACTAGAAAATCTTTTCCAGAGAATTGAAACAAAATCGATATTTTAAGGGTGTTAAAAGGTATATTCTGAGACATATACGTCGTTTGTTCGTTGCCACTTTTGCTTCAGTTCACAGAGAAAAATTGTTTGAAAGCTTCGATAACAATAGCCCACAATATTTCTTTTTGTTGTTTACGTTTTCACAAGAAAATATGTATTTATTGAAAAAGGATTTCTATGGAAAGCGAAATTTGAATATTATTTGTTAACTATACATATTCCATGAGGAATAATGAAGAGAAAAGGATGGCCATGCAAAAAAATCAGATCTTGATTTCACATTGTATTATTTTTTAAATATTTTTAATAAATTTTCTACCGTGTACTGAGTAAAGTATAATGATGGAACTTATCCCACACGTTAAAGTTATTGAATTATCACCTTATGATATAATTTATATTAGAGAGCAAAAATGAAGGTTTTTAAATTTGATAAATGTTCCGACAGAATTGCGGTGTCGAAAAAATTAAAAATGCCGTTCACATATATGTTGAAAAATTTAAAATTCAGGTCGTAGGGTTGCTATTTAATCTTACAAAAGGCGTGTGAACGTTTAAACGTAAAGCTACGTGAAGTACAGAACAGCAAGGGGGTATCTTTTGTTTGCTAGCGTAGAAAATAAAACAGTTTTTTCATATAAACGATCTACACGTACACGTGACTTTTACAATGTAAATTTCTGAATAAGATCAATAAAAACCTTTTTTTTTGTTTTTTTATTGTGTTTTTATGCAGACTGGAGAATATAATCACTGATAATAAGAGTTGTTTTATAAAAACTTAACAATTCTTTTCAAAAATTGACGGAATTTTATAAAATTTGAGTCATTGGAGATCTCGACATTCCGACCAAAAAGTCTCAGAGGTCTGAAGCGACCCTATAACTGATTTTCGGAATACGGTGGCGGGTAAGGGGTAAAGTTGCTTTTTCCCTTTACTGGAGTTGAGGTGACAAAAGGGGGGGAACGCACCGGTTTCTCAACTGAGAGGGGTCGAGATAAAATAAAAAGACAATAATTTAATGATTTACTTTTACTAAGCAATAGATAGTTACTCAGTTTTACCTGGGTGTAGAGTAGACCTGATCGTAGTTGGCTCACGCAGTTGACCTACTTTTAGCTGTCGCTGTCAAATGACAAATCGAGAGCACGCTGTTAAATCTTAACCTAACCTAATAAAATATAAAATGTTCTCAGCTGATTGTTAAAATGAACAGTAAAAATAAAGATGTATTATTTCCAGATGTAATTATACTGTTCCTACAAGCAGCAGGCACAGCACAGTGATATGTACAATCTTACTAGTAAGGTATCAGGTGGTGTGTATCCGATATGTCGTAGGAATTGGACGAAGTGGGCTGGTCCTATACTGGTGAGATTTCTGCCACTCTTAGTTCTATTCGGTAACTAATACGGCTATGTTAAAGACTAGGAAGAGGTCTATGAAGAAAACTCTCAAGAATTCGAAGGAAAAGACTGCGAAAAAGATGATGTCGAAGACTGTTAGTAAGACGGTGAATAAAAGAACTGAAATACGAAACTGCCAAGATGCCTAGGTCAATAAGAGAGAAGAGTGGGTACTTACCATGGATGGAGTGTGACCTGTTGGGAGGAAATCCGCTAGATGCGTTTAAATAACCACTCAGAATTTATGAGAGATTAATACATTGTCAGAAAATGTAAACATAACCGAAAAAAGTTTGGGCAATGATGTTTAATTATTATTAATTATTTCTGAAGTAGTAAATGGCATTAGAGCAATATATATAAGGATAGTGGTGTATTTCCTTTACATTCTCAACGTTAAAATATCTCTTTAATACCCAATGTTCAATTGAAACTGTTAGAGACCATGTCGGATATAACTTAATTCTTAGGTACATAATTATTATGAATACCATTAATTTTTATCATTCTTACAAAAAAAAGGTGAGCGGTCGTCGGACCGCCGACAGAATTTTGCTTCTTATGCACAATGGAATGACCATTTTTCGAAAATTTTGACCATTCTTCAAAAATTTTGATAATTTTTAACAATTTTTTCAAATTTTGAAAATTATTGACCATGTTTGACAATTATTGACCAATTTTGACAGTTTTGACAATTATTGAACATTTTTGACAATTTTTCAAAAATTTTGACCATTTTAGACCATTTTAGACCATTTTTCCAAATTTTAACAATTATTGAACATTTTTGACAATCTTTGAGCAATTTTGACAGATTATGACAATTATTGACCATTTTTGACAATTTTTCAAACATTTTGTCCATTTTTCCAAAATTTTGAAAATTTTTAACAATTATTGACCATTTTTGACAGTTTCTGATAATTATTGACCATTTTTGACAACTTTCAAAAATTTTAATTAAGTATTGATATTTTTGACCATTTTTTAAAATATTTAACAATTTTTGACCATTTTTGAAAGTTTTTGACAATTTTTGACAGATTCTGACAATGGTACCGATGGTACCGATGGCGTACGGTAAGTTTATGACAGATATCGGCCATGTTTCCTCGCCCGTTACGGATGCCCCGTAGCTTCAGATAGTCTTGCCAAATTATAAACAAGATTTCATTATTCGAATCAAACAGCTGATTTGTCTTCTGTCAATAGCCTGGCTCATTCTTCTTTTACGAACTTTTATAGGTCGGTGGTCTCGTACGGAAGGTTGTCTATCGGTGTACTGTGGTTGTGTTATTTTGTAAATATAGCCATGAAATTTGGGGTACTGTGTAATATAGGGTTTAATGTTGAGTAGATAATAGTTGTAAATACGGGGATTTTATACTCTTGAACAAGTAGAGTGATTCACTCCGAGGTAACGGAACGTATGTGCTCCGGACAGCTCGATTGGGAGTGACCTTTGAGCGGAAGAATTGGTTGTCAAAAATTGGAACCTGACGAGATCTTCTTATGTTGGCGTGGCATCAGGAAAGTGCTATTGGGAGCCCCAATCTAAATTTTATGTTGACTCTACAGTCATCCCGTAGGGAGAGATGAATTTAAGGGGGTAGTTTGGTTTGGAAGGATGGTAATTGGATATGGAAGTTTGTGGAGATAGTATTTCCTCCCCAAACTTCATCTGTGAGATTGTGAGGCCAGTCACCTACAACGCCATTTTGTTCAAGGTAGGTCATTGTCTTTTTGTCTAGAGATATCAGCCCTATTGTGGCACGGATGCAGTTAGTGACATAATGTTATCGTTTCTAGATCATATAACGGCTTTTAACCACCTATAAGCAGCACAAAGGAGAGCCCTATCCTATCCAAACAGGTGAGACTTATTTTCTTTTTCATTCGGTGTAACTAGTAAGGTTCAGTATAGTTGCGCGAAGATGACACCACCTAATTCTATGTTCAAATATGGCTTGTGTATATTATACTTGTGGGGAGTACTTGTTAGTAAGGGGTTGTTAATTTTATACTTTATATGGGGATAAGATAGTTACACTAGCACTAGTAATATAATAGGAGGTTAGCGATAGTATTCACACTGGGACAAATGTGTCGAACTCCTAGGGTAGTTAATACCAATTAAGTTGTAGTGACGACACTAATTAGTGTTATTTACAGGATTAAGTTTGGTTTCCGGTTTTAGATTGCGGTTATTGCTGGATGTTGGATTTTTTTTGACGTTTCCTGTAGTACCAAAGACGCAATTTCCTTATTTTGGAAATTTTTAAAATTGTTCATGTTTTGTTGAATAGATACCATCCTTCGATTTACATTGAACCGAGTAATAAAATGCTACAAAAACTCCCGTACCATCTCTTACTATTTATTTAAATAATAATAGCTTCATCTGAAGAAGGTGAGTATGTCAGACTGTAGAATATGATCCAATTGAATTTCCCATCTTGAGCAAGCAGATAAGGGGCTAAACATAATAAGAGTCAGGATTTTTTCCCGACGCAAGAATGCCACTGTATCTCGGAAATCAGTCAAAAGATCGCTTTTGTCCCATAAGAATTTTTGTTGATAAACATATCTATTCGATATAACATATATTTACTTTAATTATACGACGGGCACTATAACGTAGCAATAGCTTCGAGAAGTTGCAGTCCGGCAACGTCGCTAGTGCTAATTTTCTAATCGTTTGAATTTACCGCTCAAATTGTACTATTAAATTCGGGTACAGTGTTGTAAGATGTTTCTGTGCGATTTCCTGGCATGTATATTGTTCATAATTTTTCAAAATTCGCGTTGTTATAATATCTTAATATCTCAAACGCATCGTATGTATCTTATTCCAATTACTCAATATTATCAAATAACTGCAATTTCACGAGAAACTTCCATTTAATATCTGAATAAAATTCCAACTCCCTTGGCTATTTAATGTAACTGAAGGAATTTTAATATTAAAAAACCCCATAGAAAGGCACGTCTAATGCTGTTGGTTATTTCCTCGGGGAAAAGTACGTTCCGCAAATTTGTCTGGTCGGAACTGCTATAAAGCATTCAATAATCGTTTCCGTATTTTTTAAAATTCATTACTTCGAGACAATTTCTTTAAGAGATAAAAAAGTTTTAATTCGATATCAAGAATAAGTAGCTCGTGTTGGAATATTTTTAATTCAATTAAACTCGACACTGACGACCGAAATAATAATATAAGAAGATCGATTGGAGAAACTTCCCTTTTTTTTAATTAAGCAAAAAGTAACTCACAAACAAATTAATCAAAAAAGTTCCCTAATTTAAATAATAATTTTATTATTTAAATAAATATTTTATATATCTTTTTCCAGATTAAAGTTTTTTTATGCTCTATCAATGTACGTAGTAATATATTGCAAAATTCATTTAACAAGCGGTACATTGCATTTTACAAATAAGGTCGTTTTAAATAATCTTTCCTACGATTGCGAAAATGCATATTTCTTAAAAATAATAACGACAACAACAAAAATAAAAAAACCTCCGTAATTTTAAGATCTAAATTAAAAAGAGATCATTCAGGTATATTTGAGAAATACGTTCATTTCATGCACTCAAGAGGATTGTCGCAAGTAAGTCGATTTGTAGAATAAGCCGCGAATAACAGCCAAATACTCACAAGAAGCTTGAGACTTTCCGGCAATGCTAGAGGGTAGCATCTTTTATACCTTATTTAAAAACCAGTACGAGTAATTTGAATTTAAGTTGGCAATTCTGTAGACCTCTGATTGGTCAGATTGCATTCAAACAGCACTTTTCAGCATTGACATTTCCTGAAAATTGAATTATTTGACAGTATATAAATGTTATCTATGAATAGATAAATAGATTTTGAACACGACTATTCTGTAACACGCTCTTTAGTAACTTTTAGTGGTGCGAGTAAGGCTTTCGAAATTACTCCTCATGGTTTTTAAATAGAATAATCGTTTATATTTCCAGTCAGCAAACTATATATACAAACCCCTTAAAGACCTGAAATTTATTTCTACCGAAAATGTTTAATTTGGGAAGTTTCACCTTGTATAGACCAGTTAAGGACTAGTTTCATTAACGGTAATGCTTAAAGCACGGCAAAATCCGTGTTTATACCGTCACCGTTTGAGGTTTTAGTCGCCCCAAATGCTGATGGGAATTTTGGAAAGTTACTCGCTTTGACGAAATTGAAGACACGATCGACCATCGAATCGGAAAATAGTTAGATGATGGAATTCGTGTAAATTCTAAAAGAAATTTAATTGGAACAAATCTACTAACTTCTCAATATGAGATAGTTGATTTTATTATTAGTTCTTAATGAATCCGAATTAATAACAACAATAAATAATATTATAATGAGTTAGGAAAAATCAACAGAAGATAAACAGGAGTGGAGAAGCATTATTAAAGAAGTTTAAATCGAAAACTGTATGAGACATGAGACCGATAGTTTTACATGGATCGCAGCTATGGATCATGTGGGGAAAAGGAGGATCAGAATAAATCAGGGGCTCCCGGAATTGTACAAAAGTACCCCGATACCAAGGTTGAAGCGTATGAGATACTTAGCTACTAAAAAAGAAGAGCTTTGAAGAGAAATTGGAGCGAAAAGAAAGGAGTGGATAGACACAGTAGAAAAAGACCTAGACCTGTTTAATATACGCTAATCGGAAAAACAAAAAGGATAGAGAAAAATATCCAACTGAGCTTTAGACTTCTTAAAAACAATATTCTCAAAGGCAAGTTAGTTTTTTCACAGTGTAACTATCCGTTAATAAAATTTTAATTAATTTCTATCGAATATCCATTAAGTGTTTCATTAAATTCCGTTAATAGCATTATTGAAGAGCAAACATATATATATCTTAGCTTTAACAAGGTTCTAGTGAGTAGCGAGGCTTATTCTATTATCTATTGTATTGGTGGGACGTGAAATCCAATTAGCTGTTGTGTCTTTAGCAAAGAGTCCACTTTTAGAGTTAAAAGTCATTAACCTACGTTTTGTGAAAAGTTTATGTTGTTGTTAAGTATTTGCTAGCGTACAGGAAGATCAAGAGAATCCAGATAGGACAACCTTAATATATTCAATACAGAGCTTCAAGACTAGTTTTTGGTCGGATAAGACCTTCCGATACAAAGAAAAAAGTATCTTCAGCTCTTCTGACCACATTTGAACACCGTCGTCTTGGTAGTGACTTAAAAAGCTTTTTGAAGCTTGCTTCTTATTGCACGACATAGGACTTTTGGGAAGGCCAGTGAACTCATGAAACGTGTGATGTTACGAAAAAGCGTTCGTCACGCGATAACTCATTCAAGCGCAATCTCTCTTGCCGCACTGAGCTCGCACATCTATAGGTGTCAAAAATGGTCAAAAATTGTCAAAATTTAAAAAAAATGGTTAATAATTGCCAAATATGTTAAAATTTTTGAAAAATTGTCAAAAATTGTAAAAATTTGGAAAAATGATCAGAAATTGTCAAAAACTGACAAAATTTTGAAAAAATGGTTAATAATTGCTAAATATTTTCAAAAATTGTAAAAAATTGTAAAAAATTGTAAAAAATTGTAAAAAATTGTAAAAAATTGTAAAAAATTGTAAAAAATTGTAAAAAATTGTAAAAAATTGTAAAAAATTGTAAAAAATTGTAAAAAATTGTAAAAAATTGTAAAAAATTGTAAAAAATTGTAAAAAATTGTAAAAAATTGTAAGAAATTGTAAAAAATTGTCAAAATTGTCAAAATGGTCAAAAATGGTCAAAAATGGTCAAAAATGGTCAAAAATGGTCAAAAATGGTCAAAAATGGTCAAAAATGGTCAAAAATGGTCAAAAATGGTCGAAAATGGTCAAAAATGGTAAAAAATGGTCAATAATTGTAAAATTTTTGAAAAATGTTTAAAAATTTTGAAAAATTGTCAAAAACGGTCAATAATTGTCAAAGACGGTCAATAATTGTCAAAATTCGTAAAAAATGGTCAATAATTGTCAAAGACATTGTCAAAACCAATCAAAATTCATCAAAAATGGTCCAAAAGGATCAATAATTGTCAAAATTTTGAAAAATGGTCAAAAATTGTCAGCATTTTGAAAAAATGTTCAATGATTGTCAAAGACGGTCAATAATTGTCAAAATTCGTAAAAAACTGTCAAAAATGGTCAATAAATGTAAAATTTGGAAAAATCGTCAAAAACTGTCAAAATTTTGAAAAAATGGTTAATAATTGCCAAATATTTTTAAAAATTTGGAAAAATGGTCAATAATTGTCAAAATTGGTCAAATTTTTCGAAAAATTGTCAAAAATTGTCAGAATTTTGAAAAAATGGTCAATAATTATAAATAACTCAAAAATGGTCAATAACTGTCAGACCCTGTCAAAAATGCTCAAAAATTGTCGATGATTGTTTAAATTTGGAAAAATGGTCTAAAATGGTCAAAATTTTCGAAAAATTGTCAAAAATGATCAATAATTGTCAAAACTGTCAAAATTGGTCAATAATTGTCAAAAATGGTCAATAATTATAAAAATTTGAAAAAATTGTCAAAATCTTGAAAATATGGTCAATAATTGCCAAATATGTTAAAATTTTTGAAAAATTGTCAAATATGGTCAATAATTGTCAAAATTCGTCAAAATTTTTCAAAAATGGTGAAAAATTCACGAAAAATGGTCATTCTATTGTGCATAAGAAGCAAGCTTCTGTCGGCGGTCCGACGACCGCTCACCTTTTTTTTTCAACAGGACATCTCACACTACATCACTTGTTCGAACTAAGCTGGTTCTTTCTGTAATTTACTACTGTTGATAACCAACAAAAATCGTTGTTGCTGTTTTGAAAGCCAATCAATAATTTTTATCAAGAAACTAGTGGGATAACATTAGAAGTAAATTTACATTTTTTATTTAATGGAAACATTTCATTTTTTTTAATGCTTCAAAAGATTTTCATAACATCCATAATCATAACACAAAGCGGAATTTCTCAAGTCTTTATAAATAATGTATTAGAATGAGAAAATGTTTTTAGGAAATTTGTATACCGAAATTATATGTTCACTGGCGTAGCACTAAATTATGTTATTAACTGTGAGAGAGAATTTATTATCATTAGCAAAATGGATTTGATTATTTGCCAAACGTTATAAGTATACCGCAATTATTTACTTTTCGGAATCTGGGAATTAGTATGAACCCATCACTAACAACAACAAAAATTATGTTTTTCGAGTTTCGAGCTTTTATACGCAACATCCACTCTCTATCATTACTAAAAAAGAAGAGTCTTTTGAGTTTATGAGCATAGTTCCGGGCGCACTCTAGTGGAACGCCTCTGATGCGATAATTACATTGAAGCAGAGTCGAGCGCGGTTAGTACTTGGATGGGTGAGCACTGGGAGAACACCGTCGTAGAGCCCGTACAGACTGCAAATATGTTCGTCTGTTATCGTCTGCTTCTATGATATTTATATTGTGGTTCAAGTTCAGGTTGATATTTACTATTTAATGTTATATGTTTATTAACGTGATGACCTTGACTCTCGATACCTGTCGGCCTCGTGAGTTTTATTTATGCATTCTTTAACGTTCAATGATTTATTGAAAATAGTTTCAGGGGAATTTATTTCTTATTTTATTTTATGCCAAAAGGCATCAAACCGACGTTAAATAACCGAATAAAAAAAAGCATATTTGTCTTGATTTCCAATAATATGTAAAAGTTTTGCGAAAATAGTTAAAAGATGGTATACGATTCGACCACTCGGGCGTAGACGACATCGTGTGAAGTAAAGACTTGTAGCGGGCGTATACGACAGCTGTGACAGTATAGCAAATTAGTAATATAAGTTTCCATAAATAATAAAACAGTGTAATTATCGACAAATAAAAGACTATCGAAAAAAGTATTGATCGTTACACCAATTAAACTGCAGAGAAAATAGAGTGCCTCTATTCACTTTGAATCAGACGTTTTTTTTTCAGAATTTTCATGAAACTTTCTGTGTTCTCGTTAATTATATACGATAATTAGTTGTGGTGTTTATATAACGGAAATTCTGTTCGTTAATTGGCAATTAAATAGTTACTTCCAGCATTTTAAATACGTATACCGGTCGATATAGAATTTTGTTGAAAGCTACTCCATTTTGGTACCCTTAGCTAAGTCACCGGGTGTAATTTAACCAGCAATAATGATTAAAACAAATCAAAATAAGACCACAAACGGTGGAAAAATGTTTAAATTTGTAAATTCCATCTTATAAACGTTTGAAAAATTCTGATTCTTGAATAGGACTGTAGAAAAAATACTGTATGTACTTTTTGCTTAAATTACTATCTAAAACATATACTCATGCACATAAATATCAGTAAACCTCGTTACAGTACAGTAAGTTACAAGCATCGTACTCTCTAATGTCATTAAGAGCACATTAGCGTAAATTTTACTTAATTTAGCTGCTTTTCTTTTGTTATTTTCAAAATGAATTTCTGCCGTACTTTACGTTTAAACTTCAGTAGAAGTAATTATTAATTAAGTAGCTGACTCAAACTTTATAAAGAGCTAACACTTTTTTTTCAATAAATTTATTTTGTTTAATCCTACTCATAGTTTCGAAGGTAAATCTGAAAAGTTTCCTTACTTAGCGTTAGTTATTATAGAGTAAACAATTTCAAATTGCTCGTTTGGTTTCAAGTAAAAATAGGATATTCCAGAATTAATATAATTTTTCATTCTTCAAATGCACATCTTGAATACTGACTTTATACAGTTTCTTCACAGTTTCTTTATACAGTTCCGGGAAGAAACTCTAGTAACTACCAGATAATAAAGTGAAAACTTACCATAAATGTGAAATTCTAATCTATGGAGACCACTCTCGAAACGATCACCGATTCAAAAATTAATTCGCTACTGAATGCATTGATTTAGCCACTTGGTTGCAAGTAGAGTTTGAATATGAAGATACATTATTTTGGGAGCGGGTAGGAGTCAAGCGGTAAAGACCGTTTCAAAATTTCGTCCCTCCTCCTCCTCATGTTCTCCGGTTAAACCATTCGTTGGAATACTCGTATCCCTATCAAATAAACTTGTTTCTCTCCAGCACATTATCGCTTATGGCACATGTGACCAGAGTTGCTTCCACGTACTGTATAAGAAATGTGGTGGAAAGTTATAGAATGTTTCAATTTGAAGTTTCCATTAAAACTCGGTTTCGTTGGCTATATTAGTGAGCAAATATTAAATACCTCAAAGTTATTAAAGATAAAAGTTTCAGTTATGAAGTCGGTTTTACGGAATTCTTCATTTAATGTTCTAGATGAAACTTCGTTGAAAAAACGTTAAATTTTAGTGAATTTTCACATGATCTAACCGGTTACAATCCAAAATTAACTTAATTATCGGTGAAACATAAATTTTGGTGTCAAACATTTTATAATTACAGTCTGAAAATGATGAGAGTCGAAAAATATCTTATCAATTATACTAGAAGGAATTTTAGCTCAACCAAGAGTCGCTACAAGGAAAAGGATTTTTTTAAATTAATGTTAACCATTAAAATATTATATTTTCTATTAAAAATACATGTTTCTGAAATATTCATTACCATGTTCATTTTAAACGTATTTAAAATATTTCGAGAGATCGATCACTAAAAATAGTAAGCAGATACTAAAAGAATTTTTTCTACAATCGCGCGTAAAATGACTAATTACTATATTCAAATGAAATCGTAAATTCGACAAATGCCGAGGATTGTTACTTTACGCTCTAGCGCAAAAAAGGAATCTTTTTCGCTCGCTTATTTAATCAAACTACGCCCTCCGAATGAACTCAATTGATGAATATTTAACAATTTATCAGATTAAAAATCAAATAAAATTATTTGAAAATTGTCAAAAATTTTGAAATATGGTCAAAAATTGTAAATTATTGTCAAAACCTGTTAAAAATAAACAATTTTTGTCAAAAACTGTCAAAAATGGTCAATAATTGTCAAAAACTGTCAAAAATTGTTAAAATTTTGAAAAATGGTCGATAATTGTCGAAAATTTTAAAATTTTTTTGAAAAATGGTCAAAAAATTTCAAAAATGGTCAAAATTGTCAAAAATGGTCGATAATTGTCGAAAGCAAAAAAAAAAGTTGAAAAATGGTTGAAAATTGTCAATTATTTTTAAAAACTGTCAAAAATGGACAATTATTGTCAAAATTGGTCAATAATTGTTAAAATTTCGTAAAATGGTCGCTAATGTAAAAAACTATCAAAAATGGTCAATAATTTTGAAAAATGTCAAAAATGGCCAATAATGGTCAAAAACTATCAAAAATGGTCCAAAATGGTCAAAAATTGTCAAAAACTGTCAAAAATGGACAATGATTGTCAAAAATGGTCAAAAATTTGGAAAAATGGTCCATAATTGTCAACAATTGTCAATAATTATCAAAAATGGTCAAATAATTATCAAAAATGGTCAATAATTTTGAAAAATGGTTAAAAACTATCAAAAATGGTCAAAAACTATCAAAAATGGTTAAAAATTGTCAATTATTGTTAAAAACTGTTAAAAATGGACAATTATTGTCAAAAATGGTTAAAAATTGTCATCATTTTGAAAAATGGCCAAAAACTTGGAAAAATGGTCACTAATTTTGAAAAACAGTCAAAATGGTCAATAATTGTCAAAAATGGTCAATAATCGTCAAAAGTTGTCAAAATTTTGAAAAATAGTCAATAATACGAGCCGTTTCCGAAAATCGATTTAAACACGTAATTTATAAAATCGATTTACTAAAAATCGATTAATATTACTATAAAAATCGATTATAAGAAAATAATCGATTTATATAAAAATCGATTATTTTTTAACATCCCTAGTCAGTAAATTTTTTCAAGGTTAATCATGATGAATAGCGAACATGACGATTATTCCAGCACTCCTATTATAACCTAAGATAATATAAAAAACTGTTTTAATTATTAAAAGGGCGACTGTAGAAAAAATTATGTGTGTTTTTCGAGCTTAAAGTAAAATTGCCGCTTTCGAAAGATCGCCACGCTCCGCTCCGCGTCGCGCGGCAACATTATTTCTCAAGCGGCAATCTGTTACTTTACGCTCTAAATACACAAATAACTATTGTTTATTTCCTCTTTAAAATTTCACGACAAAACAGAAAAATTATTCAATAAATTTCCAGAATATTCATCAAACTGACGTTCTGGTATCTTATTTCAACTATTGTAATGTTTTTGCTATTTATTTAAATAGTTTTTACTTGTAGTATAAAACTATACACACTACTATGACTAATTACTATTCATTTATTTATTTATTAAACTCAAGTTACATACACACTCTACTTAATGTCTACTAATTTATTT
The DNA here is from genome assembly GCA_947563755.1 of Lochmaea crataegi. NCBI lineage: Eukaryota > Metazoa > Arthropoda > Insecta > Coleoptera > Chrysomelidae > Lochmaea > Lochmaea crataegi. The sequence goes on from OX387424.1 coordinate 72,380,808, forward strand.
ACACTCGGTATAATAGTTCTAATTTATTTTTTTACCACTTCAATATTACACTATTTATCTTCACTATTTCATTCCATGTCCGATTACTAAGAACTTCTGTAAACTGTTTGTGAACTAACTCTTTCTCCTCGTTTCACTAACTGTTAACTCACTCAAAAACCCGCGTATATATAGTCTTTATCAATTCTGGAAAATTCTTGAACTTCCACGCCCGTTCTATGCGTAAACAAAAAAAAATTCCAGAATGTTCTCGAAAGGAGCGCATTCGCCAAAATTTCTAGTCGAGAGACAGGGCCGGCTTTGAGTTGGTGACCTCGCAACACTATTTTAAGCCCTTCAACTTCTAAAGTCTAGATACATATACGAAGAATATTTACCAAGTAAACAAAAATACTTTTCTTAACTTAAAACAGTTAGAGAGAGACTGATTTTAGTTTAAACAATAAACTTTCACAATAACAATAGTTAAAATGATGGAAATTCTGAGCATTTTACCGGAAAATAGAAAATTTTCTCTCCTTCCTAAAGATTCTCAGCAATTTATTTCTAGACACAAAAGATAGAAACAATGAAGTTGCATGAATTCAGTTCAAATTATTTGTTCCTGTAATGGTAGAATAGTCAGAGGCGTAGATCATATTATTAAGGGAGTTTTTTTCTGTTTTTTTTTTTGAAAAAAATTCTTACTGGATGTATGAAACGTTAATCATTGAGCTCTAATTAACTTTTAATATCTATATGTACTTTGAGACATCAAACGAATTTACTTTATTTGAAATTTGATCTTAAGTATGCGAAAAGCTTTGTTAGAGGTAATTGGAAATTGCCGAAGGGAGTTTTGAATAAATGAAGTTATGAATTCCAGCGTGTATCCTCTAGAGATGGACAGAATTGTGCATAAAGCCAATGCTTGGAGTTATTTTTAATTTTGAAATCAGTACCGTTGAAAAAAATCATTTCATCATAAATTCGAATTACTGGGAGTTGAAATGTATCCAATATAAACCAAAACTTCAATATATTTACAAAAAAAAACAATAATTACAAATATTTATTAGGATATGGCAAAAAATGACAATTAGAGAAACTACATTAAGTGTCACTTAATTTTATCGATAAGTCCATACGTTTTTACACTTTTCTAGAGTTTATTCCAAGGCTTTCAGTACACTTTCCAGGTTCTTCAATCGACAAAAAACCCACAACAATGTCACATTTTATCGGTGGCTCTACATGTCACAAGTGGTGCCCTATTTTTGTTTTCACTACGCTTTTCCACATCTTTCGTGATATTTTTCTTTAACTAACTTATATGGAATCCGCAGCGAATATCGATTACAATGTCTGTAGATCTTACAAGTTTTGTACTTTTATTTTGGTTTCGGTACACTTTTCCCGAGCTTTCGATACACTTTTTCAAGCATTTCAGTACACTTTTCAGCGACATTAATTGTCTCTTCTGAGAGCTTTTTCCAAACACGTTATTTAAAATCGGAATCGGACGACTACTTTCAAATTTTTCGTCATTCATCGTTATAAATGTCATCCCTATTGGCATCTTTCTGGTTACGCCTTTGTAGGAAAGTCACGTAAATCCCTTACAATGGAAAAACAACGATTACTTAGCTCGTCTGTTGTCGATGTGCAAAAACCTCGCGCGAGCAGCCAAATGTGAAGATATAAAATGCAACCTGGCAGTTAAATTGCTCTAAAAGAAAACTATTCTATATGGTAGTAACGAGTTTTTCTACTTTACGGCCGTGTTGGTTGGCGTGTTAGCTCCATAAATTCGCAACTTTTATTGTTTTTTTTAATTTAACTTGTAGAGCAATTTGTATTTTTAATTATTTTCAATTTTTACCAGTTTTTAACTGAAAATTTTTAATATTAGAAAAGCCGTGGTTCATTAAATCTACGATCAATTTTATAGAGCTGTCATAATTTGGGTGAATATTTCTTATCCCTAGAAGAAGCTTTTGACAAAAGAGCATTAAATAGAAGAGGTGTAGACATCACAACATCCCAATCGATGTCGGAACTGCTCACCACAAGAGTAGATGAGGACGAGCAAAGACATTGTCTCCATCTGTACAAGCAGAGGATGTCCACATTCATGTGGAGCCTGACGGTTGATGAACTCCTGTGTGGTTTGACTGACCTTGTAATATCCTGCCAAAGATATGCCGATGATATTGTCATGACAGCCAGGGGAAAATTCGAAAACACCCTTTGTGATATCAAAATGGTATGAACTATACAAATAGCTAGTGTAGGCAGGTGAGACTTAACGTCAACCCCACCAAAACCATCTTAATAGCCTTCACTAAGAAAAGAAAGCTCAACCTCAAAATCATTAAAATTGATGGGAGCAAGGTTGAATGAAGACAAGAAGTCAAGTATCTAGATTTGACTCTAGACAGTAAACTCCTGTGGAACAAACACGAAAAGGAAATTATATACAAAGCAAAAATTGCTTTGATGGTGTGCAGGAATCTGGGATGGAGAAATTGGGGTTATAACCCAAAAATCCTGAGCTGGAGCCTGAAGCCATTGCGTGGTGTAGTAGAACTAGCCTATTAATGACGACAGAAAACCTCTCCAAAATTCAAAGACTATCCTGTATAAGCATTACAAGAGCAATAAGAACATGCCCTACGGCAGCCATGGAAGTGATTCTCAACCTCACACCAGTACATATGGTGGTGAAAAGTGTTGAAGAAAAAACAAGATACAGACTAAGAAGAAAGGGAATCGATAAAAAAACCACCTCCTTACTTCTTAGAAATCTTAAAACCTGGGACATGCCACAAGATGGTATGATGAATTCGTTACGGAATTAAGCAACAAGAAGGAATGGGATCCAAATACCATTGCCAGACTTGGAAAGAATGCCATTCAATGGCACACAGACGGCTCAAAAGCAATAGAAGGAACTGGGATAGGAGAGTGTTCGGACAAGGAACCAAACACTCTGAAAGCTTGACCATAAATGTGAAATTCCAGTCCATAGAAACTTTTTTCAAACTCAAACTCAATTTTTGTTCTACCTGGTATAATTTCAAAAGCGTATATTCCAAAAATTACAAAATTAATAATTAATATACGACAAGAAACGTATACTCACAGCTATTCCTTGGCTTAAACTGAGCTCAGTGTACTCACCTGTAACAAAATAGCATAACATTAGAAATAACATATATAACATAATTTTATACACGCAATGTTCCGGGGTAATTAAATTCTTATTAAAATGGATGATCCCTCAATTATTTCACTACAACCATAATACCATAGATGCACATCATACTGTGTAATCTAATGCAAATAAACGATGTGTCACATGAAATATTATGACACGCATAGGATTTGATAGTAAAAAATTAATATATTACCACGTTTAGCGGTTTTGAAGCTAGGAATATGCGCCTACTTTTTATGTCAAAATGTTGCGGGTTCTAAAAATCCGTTTTATTCGTTTTTCTCTCCAAATTTCACCCGTTAAAAGTTGTTTTTGCTAAGCGATTCTATTTACAGCAAAAAAACCATAAATATTTCAAAAAAGAGTTTTTTTTCAGTTATATATCTCTTCCACTATTCTCCCTTTTACAAAGGTTAAGATTTATTATACGGAGAAGATTACTCAAGAATGACCAAAAAGAAATCGAATTTTCCGTGTAGTTTTTTTTGTTCAGTGACAACTGAAAAGAAATAAAGATTAAAATAAACATTCTCCGAGGTAAAAACAATTATCTAATAAATCAAAGTTAAATACTCTTTTAGGATAGAAATTTTTTCTTAATAATGATACTTTTTGTGGGTTATATTTATTGTGGTAGAGTTACCCTTTTCAGGTAAAAAATGGTTTCCTTTTTATTCAGTTGACATATTATATTCTTTATACACGATGAACTGTACTTGTTTTAGAGCATGGAAAAATGAAATTTAAAACAAATTGCAGAAATAACAAGTTATAATTAAATTTTGTCGACGACTATTCGATAATGTTTACATTTTACGTGTGCTTCTTAGTAGATATTAAATGACAGTGCAAAAGTGCTGAGTAGAAAGTTTTCTAATGACAGACCAAAGTTGCTAAGTTCGAATAACCGCAGTTGACTTTTATATAATAGGAGGATAATAATATACAGAGAGCAGCGGAAGTTGGTATGTAGTACACGGAAAATGTATATCAAACATACATTAAAATAATATATAGAGTGCAGCGAAAGTTTGTGTGCTCCGACATATCATTGAAAATATCAGTATACGAATGATGCATTAAAATTCAACTCAATTCAATTCAAAAGGAGAAGCAAGGTATATATGTATATACTTTCAATGATATGTTGGAGCAGACTTACTTTCGCTACACTCTGTATAATTAAATTTTTAATGTTTCATATACATTTTCCGAGTACTACATACTAACTTCCGCTGCTCTCTGTATATTATTATCCTCCTATTATATAAAGGTCAACTGCGGTCATTCGTATTTAGCAACTTTGGTCTGTCATTAGAAAACTTTCTACTCAGCACTTTTGCACTGTCATTTAATATCTACTCTCCTTTAAGTATAACGACGTACATTATTCACCAGTGAATAATAGGTGTGGATAATGAACAGGTCATATAACACCTATATTGAAGGTTATTCATATACAAATGTTACAATATAATATTTAAAAATTTTCACCGCGACCAGGATTCGAACCTTATGTGTACAACTCAGACCTATATACCATTCTCCTTCGGAGACATTTATAATAATTTATCAAGCTCTTGTTATAGAGCGTATGATGTCGTGTCAATGTCAAAACTAAGAAACTGACGTTTTAAATAATTTATAGCTGATTGCAAGAGTTTTAATTTATTATCCTGAATTTAAATTGAAATTACTAGAAAATATAATGTGGAAAGCGAATCAGACACAGAAATGAATGTTCGTGAATAATAGCCATAATTATATGCTTATTGAATAATATACTATTATATAACACACACGTACGTTTGAGCAGGACAAAAGGATTCAACTGATATTCAATTACCTTCTGTTCATATATTTTTTTTTATTTTTTGATAAAATTATAATTCTAGAAGTGATGAAAAATTTTGATTAATATTCTCCCAGGATGCAGGCAAATTTAATAAACTTTTCTAATGATGACATCCAACAATATAATACAAAAAAATGACGTTCAGAATTCAAACTTGAATTTATAGAAAAGTTAGTGAGCAAATAAACGAATCTATCTTGTAAAATATGTTCGATGAAGTGAACTTAAATTTCTTTTGATGATAGAAAACGTGACGATCTTTGATTACGTTCGTTTCTTTTAAATTAAAAATTCGATAGCATTCGGTTCTTTTTATTTATATTCACAACATATTTTCACAAACAAATTCATGATAAATCGTATATACTTAGTTTATTTTTGTAAGAAATTTCATTACGAACAAGGGGATGTAAATGATAATTTAACAGTCTTTCGTAACCGAGAAAACTTATAACCATAAAACTGACAAAGTTCTGTTATTCTGTAGACGAAAAACTTTATTCATTTACAATTCTTAATTCGAGAAACAAATAAAGAAAGGAAGTTGTCGAATGCGGTATTCTAAATTCAATGAATTGCTGGAAGTTATTATAAAGTTTACAAAACCCAGCAAAAAGTGACTTTGGAAAAAAAATTGGAGCAATTAACTGAGCTCAAATGGTTGATTGGTTTTTTTCTAAATTTCTTTGCCCAGATCTGAAATCTGAATAAGATTTTTCAGTAAAACGTTGAATAAAATTTAAAAATTATTAAATTGTTTATATAACAATGGAATATGAATTCCATTTAACTAGATATTCATAAAATATGAGTGTGCTTTGTAGCAGCATTCCAAATTATTATCAATTGAAATTTATTTATCAGTAAAATTAATTAATTCGACAACAATTTATTAATTAAATATTTATTGTTCCACAATTATCATTATATGACATATTTTTTCATTTGTTTCGCTCGTTAACTATTAAATGGAAAAGTAAAAGCTCTTCCAATTTCTTCGCAATTTGTTGGTTGTTGAAATATCGAAACATATCTGCAGAAGTCCATCGAATCTAACCCCTAAGAGATCGCAAAAAGCGGATTATTTTCCTATCAGTTATTGTTTTGTAAATTCTGAAGATATAAATGCGTGCATGAAAAATATTCGACAATATAAATTTGTTACGGTAAAAAATTAGGGATTTAATACATAAAATTGAAAAAAAATTCGGAGATAGAAAACAGATTTTCATTTTTTTAAATTCAGCGATTCATATAATGAAATTATTTCCCACTCACGAAACCTAATACCGAAATTGATGTTCTACTTTAACAGCACACACATTTTTCACGTTTATTATCGCATTAAATTGTCAGAATTTGATCGTGTATTGCAGCAGTAGGTATACCTATATATGAAAAAAAGTATAACAAACGGAAAAAAAATCCAACAATAAAGTCATTTGCAGTTCTATTAAATATCGATTTGTCATTTTGTAGATTTGTACATGGTTTTTTAAAAAATGAAAAATTTCATTTAAAACCCAACCGGAAAAGCGGTAGCTCAACCTTACTGGAAATGTGTAATTGATTTCACTGTCGAACACCCCTTTTTTGGGATTAACTACATGAAATATCGGGTAATTATTACATAAATTTAGGTGAAAAGCTACAAAATAGCCGACATGTACCTTACATATTTCTCTTAAAAATAATCACAAACAAAAATGTAAGGCACCGGCCCGCACAAAACTGAAATGTAGTTTTGAATGAACCCGTCTTTTTCTTCATTTCTTTTGGTTCCTGAACTGTAATTGTATCTCTGGCATTCTCGAGCGGCCAAGAATACGACATTTTTGTTCCCTGGAGTGAAGGAGAAATTATGGAAAGGTTAAAAATTCATATTTTTCTTAAATTTGGTATGAAAAGAATAACAACCATAGAAATTGTTGACGTCCAAGCAACAACACCCATAAGAATTGTTGACGTCCAAGTAACAATACCCATAAGAATTATTGACGTCTAAGTACAACACCCATAAGAATTGTTGACGTCTGAGTACAACACCCATAAGAATTGTTGATCATTTGCGACAAAAAGCCATGAGTTTAAATGTATACCTGAAAAAATTCATTTATATTGGAAGGTTTTTCCTTCCAATCTCTTAAATTTTTTATCATTTTCATATTTGAAATTTCTGTAGATTGTCGTTATTTAATGAAAACAATCATATTTATCAATAACAAAACTATATTTACAAAAACAAATATACCTCTTTTATTTGTTTCGTTATAAAATAATAGCTTATTAACTTTATACCGCTCACAAACAGGAAATTTGTTTTTTTATCGAGATTAATATTTTTAAAATTTATTAGCAAATCTGACAATTTCAACCCGTTTATACTTCATACATACACACGAAAATATCGATTTAAAATGGGAATTAACTTTTCCAACCTTTGTGAAACGTTCATATATGATATACGATCCTGTGTACTGACAACTCGTCAAAAAAAAAAAACAGTATAAATTTTTAAATTATACTTTGTTTCAAGTTTTAGTGATAATAACGAACAAATTCGACACATATTCGATATTTTCACCTTCACTTTCTGTGAATTTTTGGCCGATTCTAACGATGTAAGCACGATTTATGAATTATAAGGTGGAATTGGTTATAAAGAGTTATTGGGTTATAAACTGCGACTTTCGAATATTTTTTCAAGTGAAGGAAGCGTTGGAAGGGTCAGGCGTATCGATGCTATAAATCTTAAATAAAAAAAGGTATAGGTGTGCTACTCAACCAATTGAAAGATATATGGGTGATTCGTGAACTAAAAGTCGATGGAAAAGGTTTGTTTTCACGAAGAATCCAAATCGGACAACTCGGAATAGTTTTATCATTCGAAAACAGTAATTTCCTTCATACACTACAAATAACTTATTGAGTCCAAACTGTGATAATGACAATTCCACATTGAATACCACCAGGAAAGCGTGTGATGTTGGGATCTTGTTATGGAAAGGCCTCTTTAATTGGTAGTCTTCCAGGTCACTCGGTCACTCGGTCACTACTACTTCATGCACTGGGATAAGTTAAGTTTATTACCATATTTAATATTACACATTGAATATGAATTGAATTGAATATGAATATGTTATCGTTTGCTTCTATGATATTTATTTTGTTGGTCAAGTTCAGGCTGATATTTACTATTTAATGTTATATGTTTATTTACGTGATGAACTTGACTCTCGATATCTGTCGGCCTCGTGGGTTTTATTTATGCATTCTTTAACGTTCAATGATTTATTGAAAATAGTTTCAAGGGAATTTATTTCTTATTTTATTTTATGTCAAAATGCATCACGAACGTATGTGATCACCAAGCAATCGGAGTTTTTACATGAATACCTGTCAAAACTGTGGCTTAGGCATTCATTTGTTGTATAAATTGTAACCATAACAAATCACTTTTTAAATTATTAAGTTGGCTTATGACCAACTGTACGTTCAAATTTATTTAACATTTTTATAGCTGGCTTCATTATCCTCTATACTTTGGTCCTATTCAGTATTCGAGAATTTCTTTCAACTAAGCTCTTCGTATTTTCATAATAGCGTGTCCAGTTATCTTTTTTTTTCTATTATTATATAATCGCACAGCTTCCAACCCATTAAAATGATTTATAAATGTTCAAAGTGTCGCCGTTCTAAGCCGCTCTTTCTTTCGAAGTAAGAAACACTGATGGAAGAGAAATACCGGTTTTCCACTTCCTTTTTTTTCCATTCTTCTTCCTTTCATATACTAAGAAAACTAAAAATGGAGTTGGAAAAATGTTTCAAGTAGAAAACTTCATATTTTATCATATACAGTGATTTTATAATGTGATTTGGAATATATCTAACCGGAACACCCCAGTATATAGTTTTATTTATCTCGTTAGCCGAATTGCAGAAATCTAATTGAATTTGTCGTGTACCATGTTATATATATTCTTTAATGCGATTATTAATGCCCACAGGGTCTTGTCGTCTTTTCCTCGTGAAAATTGTGTCCCTGATACCAGCTTAACTCTTTTACTTTTACGCCACACGCCTCGAGAAAATTTAATATTATTGGCGTCAGTACATAAATATATCTTCCAATTTTCCATGAAAGAGATTTATAAAAGCACGTACGTTATGCTTTTATGTACCGGGTTTTGCTATTTTATTTTTGTTGTTTAAAATGTTGTGTGTAATTTATTTGGCAAAGCCGTAGCGCAACTCCCATAGGTTTTTTCGGGTAATTTACCGTAGAAGTTTCCGATTTTCCTCGCTATTAGTTCCTTGTATAAGACGCTTTATGGTGGGTGGTGTTAAATCGAAATCTAGAAAGGTGGAGATTCTTTTGTGTAGCTATTGTGTACTCCAAAGCTAAGTCTTATTGATTTTTAGGGTCGCAGCTGAATTGCTTTAAATCTATTGAACCTAGTAAGTTGAAATTTGGTAGGCGTGTGAATTATTGTGGCCCAAACAAGATAATGTGAATTTTTTATGAGGGGTATCTATTCGAGGAAATATATAATTTTTCCTTCAGAAAATAAATTATTGATTATAGGAAACCAAAAAAACATGGTGGATAACATTTCTAATCAATTTTTTGTGAGATACGATTAACAATCTAATTACAAAACATTTATTCAGCCAAATTACAAACTTTCATATTTACCCATCAAAATTTTCCTAAATTACGCCGAATTTCGTCCGTACAGCAATTTGTGCAAGGTGACGCTCCGAACGTTCTCAGAATGGCTTTTCAGATACTTCAAAGTAACTATTTCTCCAATAATAGTTGACCGTGAACGATGTAATGGTATCCGAAAATTGTCTTTCTATTTAAGTTCAACATTGTTGGCTACTAGAATTATATTTATTACTCGAAACAATGAGAAAGTCGGGCGAAAGCTTGAATTACTTAACACAACTTTTCCTAAAGTTGGAGAAAAAACACGTACTCTTTTGGTTGTAAGAGTAGAAGTGATTATCTGTGTGTGTTTTTATCATAAAGTTGACCAGCGTATAAAAATAAGTCACTTTGGTCAGAATGAGGACTGTATGGAGGATTACACATCTAAAATTATCGATAGAATAGAGGTACCCTGCTGTATCTCAGAAACAATTTATCGTACAGTTTAGAGAAAAAAATCTGTATTTTCATGTTTCCTACTGCACCGCTAGAGGGCATAGTACCTACCTATTACTAACACAAAAACATCATTTTTCTATAAATAAATATTCTTAATCATTAGATCATTTTACGTAAGTTTGCTCCAGTACTTTTTCCTCTATCTTGTAAAATAACTGGCGGGGATGAGTAAAAGAAAGCTAACTTATTAAAACTGTTGTTTTATTCCGCTTTATGGATTTTTCAAATTTAGTATCATTTCTATAGAGTCTGGTAGATGTGCCTCCAGTAGAATCTGTAGTGTCTCGCTATCAGTTTCCGTGTATGATCCATTAGGTTTTAAAATATTGCCTATGGGATTGATAGGATCTTTGGCAAGGATTTTTTCAGGAATCGAGAAGCCTCTGAGGTTGTTTCCACCTCACCACAGAATCTCCTCCAGGACTCCCGTTTTGCCTTCCTGATCTGTTTGTTGTAAGCAGTCATAGTGGAATCATATTATTCCCACTCTCCTGTCCTTTTCGCACTGTTGAACAGTTTGCGAGTTCTCGATTTTAGATTGGTTTACTTCTTGTTCCACCAGGTTACCTCAGAGCAGTTGTTGTGATAAGAAGGTTCGATGGCCTCTACATTCCCTAGTAGGTGTTCAAGGTCATTCCTGTATTTCTTCCAGTTCATGCCTCTCGAATCACGGTACCTCACTGCAGGGTTCTCCATTTTGGAGATTTCCATAGAGATGTACCGATGATCCGAAAGTGACGGTTCCTCAGACACATGCCAGTGAGTTAACTGAGAGCTTATATCAATTAGCTCCTTACGAGTTTTTGTCACAAAAGTTGGTTTTGCCCCCCCGATTCAGTATTACTATGTCGTTTCATTCCAGTGATTTTAACGGTCGCTAGGTGGCAGTGATTGAACAATCGTTTCATTTTCAACTTTTTTTGGGAATTTTCTTATATGATGCTATATTTTTAAATTGTATTACAACAAATTTTTTTCTCAAAATTGTACGATAAATTGTTTCTGAGATACAGCGAGTTACCTCTGTTAATCAGACACCCGGTACATAAACACAAAACCTAAATAGACTGTGACCTGGTTTGTGGCCCAGTGTAATCGTCCAAAAACAAGTAAAGGTATAATTTCAACACTGGCTCGCTGCCTACTTCATTTTCGAATAATCCGACTAAAACCATCGACCACAATGTTGAACTATTTCCACGTCATGCATTCACTCGATTCATACGATTATACAAAGCTCTGTGCAATTAAGATCCAACACGGTGCTGATGTTTAGAGATATTCACCACACAATGAATACGGTGATATCCATTGTTAATGTTGGTATTTCTTTACATGGAAAACTACGGAAGTAAAAGAGACTAGTGATCTCGGACTATTTGAATAGCACGCTAGCTGAATTTGCTTTTTACTCATATATGAGGACTTTCAACTAATGGAATTTATTTGTTTTTATCACAAATTGCGAAAGATTAAATCTCGTCTCTATACATTTAAATACGTTTTATGTTTAAAAATATCCTAAAGGTAGCAGGAGGTGGTGTGTTAACAATTTGACTTAGTAATTTGAGCATGGAGGAGTTAATTTTGAAGTGGGTGCTCTGTTTGAAGTTGTCAGTCACGATGAAATGGCTTTCTTGCGATTCTATGTGACAATGAATGGGAAATGGATCCATACAGATCTTGTTACGGGACAAAGAATTATTTGTGCCTCTCTTTCAAACATCCAAAAATAAACTCTGTACCTACCAACTGCTAGTTTATTAAAAACTGATCCGGATTGTTTTAAGTAGGATTAATACAATTAAAGTCTCAGGAATCCTTTCACTTTTCTCAAGCGTCTCCCTGAAGGGCTCCTAAAAATAATAAATAAGTATTTACCACTTATTATTTACATCAAGTAGGAATAATAATAATCAAATATTTATATTCTAAATTTACAGAACACCTTATTTGAACATAGGATGATCACCAGATCATAAAAATTAGTAATTGGAAAATATAAAAGGTTTAAAGGTTATTTTGTTTACATGGTGTACAAAGTAGATGATAATCTTGTCATATCTGTCAATCTTAAAAATAAATCTTCTCAAAGTGATTTCAATCTTTCATCATAATGTCACTTTTCTATTCATATATCTACTGATTAAAGATCATTGACCTTCCTTATCAATTAATAGTTTCTTCTTTTAATTTCTGCTATCAGAGCTTATCTCTGGTGTTAAGTACTTTGGTAATAAAGAAGTAAATGAAAAGAACATACCTTTTTTTCTAAGACCATCAATACCTAGATAGGAGATTGGTTTTTCTTTTTTCTTCCATGTGAGGTTCGTGATAGACCACATGGTTTAGCAATTTTGCTGAATTTTGGAAAATATATTTAAGTGAGCTTAGATTTTATTAGAGTGATCCTGTTGGAGCTCTACCATTTTGTATAAGTGCATATTTATTTGGCTCAGCTTAAATTCCTGTCTCCACATCCGTAGGCGAAACCACTTTGAGGCCACACAAATTCTACGGTGAGTTTAATTTGTCAGTTTACTATACTCAACCCTCATAACATTTAATTATTATTACCAAATACTTACACAAGCTCCTTTTTAGGTCTCGTTATTCGTTATTCGTTATTCTTTCTTCTCTTCTTTCTGCTTCGTATTTCTTTCTTTGGCTTTATTTTATTCATCGATATCTCCATTTCATCCCTGCATCGACATCATCTGCACCCCGTCATCACATCGGATACACCTGTATACACCTCTACCTCTAGGATATAGTCTGCCACCACCAGTTCTTTTGGAGGGACACACCACAGCACCCGATTGTTAACAGGTAACCTTCCTACCTTATTTATATCAAGGAATCCAGGGGTTTGAGTAGAAAAAACATTTGACTGTAATAACAAATATATTTATGAAAAAGTATTGTAAGTAGAGTATTTTGTCATACCTACTGAGGAACTTAGTTTCCTGGTGTCTTTACCCTCTGTTGAGGACAACTTGTAGATTTATTTAATAACAAATAGCACAATCACTAGAGTTTGTAAACCAGCGTATGCATACAAAAGGTAGTTCATTAATATCATCCTGTATCCAACCACCCCTAAGGTTAATTTGGATAGTGTAAAACTTTTCTTTCATTATAGTTATAATTTTGTGCACGCCTTTTTGATAACCTAAAATAATTGTGGGAAGCTAACTTCAGATAAATACTGTGGTACAGCGGAAATCCTTCAGGGATTTTTTGGCGATACAATTAGTAGGCAAGGCCTTGTTTGTTTTCTGTACATTTCTATAATAACCAATTTTATTTTATTATATTAAACCAACATTACATCTGAATCGGTTTTTATTCCGAATCCCACCCTGAGATTAACAGGACCTTATTAATCAAGGTAACAATCTAAATCAAAAAGATGGTCAGTTAGTGGACTAACATAGCCTAGCAATCGAACCATCGTTCTCTTATTTGAGAGACCATAGATACAATTTAACAATTTCAGCATCAACGGAATTATTATCTTTGAGCTAACGTTAGACACATAGAATAATGGAGGTCAATAAAAAAATGAGAGCCGGAAAAGTAGCACACAAATCATCCTCGTACAGGGGTTATTGTTGAATTCCTTTGTAAAGGTCATAACGTGCCGGTTGAAGGAAGTTATTTAAAAAAAAAAGACCGAGAGCTCTTATATATAAAAAGGACTGAGTTGCTATGGATTACCAAGCGTAGTTTCGTAGTGGAAGAGAAAGAAAATGTCTAGTAATTTTCCCTTTTTTGAAACTGAAGGTGTAAAAATATTTTTAGCTTATCACTTTCACCGATAAGAATGGCTTTAAGTAAATGATAAGATCACTAAAACAAAATTTTTCAAACTACTATTTTAGTGTTCACAATTTCGTACATGCACTGGAAATTTAATAGCTCGCCGAATGCCAATTGGCCATTCGAACCAACATCAACATTGAAAAAAGTAACGTAAGTGATAAGTCCTTCGGTGCCGTTTCGAGCACAAATGTATTTGGTAAGATTTCTATTAAGATAAGTACGTGTTACAACTACAAACTCCTTTCAAATCTACATTATTCAATAGAAGCTGTCGTCTATCTCGAGAAGTCCAAGCTAATAGACACCATTCGTCATCGTTCGACGTTTTTGTTCTAAACGAAACTATTACTAAACTCATGATATACAGGATGGAAAATACTTTGAATCATTAATATCAAATCTGTTTTTTTTGGTGGTGAACATTAAACTTATATCTATTGAGCTTCTTCTACTTAGTTTTGAGCAAAGTATCAGAGACTAGTAGTTCATCTTTGGAGAGATTTTAGGATAGTAGTAATTTTTCACTGTATTGATCCTCTTGACGAATCTCAGTTCAGTCTTACTCTGACCTGAGCATTATTTTATTTTTACTTGGTCGTAATTCTTCAGGAACCCTATCAGATCTGCCCAATGGTCAGAATCTCTTCTTCTCAAAATTACCTATTTCTTCCAAAGGGTTCTGGTCCCCAGAAGGGTGTTCTTTGCTATTTCACTTGCTTCTATTCCAGTATGTCATGGAACCTACGATAGGGTGACGATGTTGTTTTTGCCTAGATTTCCAGAGTTTTTCCAGGTATTTCCATACCCAGCCCACTCATTTGTGTAATTAATTGTCAGTGAAAATTAGGAGGAGTAGTCGTAATGCGCGTTTTCTTTGCGCAGAACGTTTTCCTGTAAGACGCGTCCCATTTTGTGACATTTTATTTTATTTAATCTCAGTAGATGTACTAGGCGGGTCCTGGCCCAGCGAAGATGCGCATGCCCTCCTGAAAAGCTCTCCAAAACCCACCCAGCCCCCACCCCCCAAATTTAGCAAACGTCAAACATCACGTGGCACGAGGGTTTGGTGAGATTTTCAGGAGGGCATGCGCATTTCCGCTTGGCTAGGACCCGCTTAGTATATCTACTAACCTCCATGTATCAGCTAGAAGTGTGACCCAAGGGGTTCATGTTAGTAGAAGTAAAATTCAAAATATTCACAAACATCAAACATTTAGATCAAGAGTTTTGGCACAATTACTATAACTAAGACTCTCATTTTCAACACACATTTAAACTTTGATGGAAGATAATCCAAATATTTTGAATAGAATCTTGTGGAATGATGAATCACTGAGATTGAGGTTGAGGAAGGACATTTTTCTCAAACTTTCAAAGTGTTTGTTCCGCATTGTAATCACTTCCGAGGGCTTTATATTAAGACAAATCCAACAAATACTTTATGCTTCATTAGAATGCGATGGCATTGGCTTGTATTAATTTTATTATAAATGAAACTCATCCTCCTAATATCATGCAAAGTTTAACAAGTTTGCTTATAATTTCACAAAGTTAAATTGCTAGTTTGGGGAATGCACAGAATATCGAAATATTTATTGTTAATTAATGAATATTGTTGTTTAATTTAAGTACTTTTCATAAAGTTTCGAATTTCGGTTGAATCGTATTTTCTATAGTCAAAAACTTTACCTGCTGTTAAAACAAAGTAAAGGTCGAAACACACTTATCAGCACCTTATAGGCACGGCGACTGATCATCACCAGCATATTTTATTTCTTATGTGTCTTTAAATGTAAGCGCGCATACCTAACAACATCAGCACAGCACCGACAAAGCACGTCAACGCCTCAACCACAACACATTCCTCAGAGAGAATATTTTGCGGACGGCGTGCCAATACAATATCTCTGACAATATGAAGTGAAGCCTATAGTCGGGTATCGCGGCGGTGCTGATCCCGTGTCGATGCGTTAAGTGAGCCCATACACAACCATCGATGCTTGTCAGGTGCTGTGCTGATAAGTGTGTTTCGACCTTAATATGTGAGAGCAGTTGGATAAATGAATGAAGATATTGATATATTATTAAAATGAAACTTTTAACCAAAACCTAATCAACACTTGATGACTATAATAAATCTAAAGTTTCTCTAACGCTTGTTAGTGTTTGTGACGGGTAGTTAATCACTCAGTTTAAACACAATTCAACAAAAAAATTACATCAAATAAGTTAAATTAGATTGGTCGGGTACGGTATACGTTGAATAAAGGAAAAAACGTATAAGCCGATTTGCTTCGGGCTTCGGTAAAATGAAAAACAAAACAAAAATGGGATTCATAAGGAACGAAATTATACTTGCTAGACTTGGTATTTAATCAAATCACCGTTTGTGGTATCATTCTAATTTTAAATTGAAACCAGAAAAATCTTTGAACCATTTTTGTGTTGGAGCATGACAAACAATTTGAAGTTTCGAAATAATGGACAATTCTGGATGGAAGAGATGTCATGATAAAATTTTTAAAAGGGATTCATTTACGAGTATTTGCAAAAGTTTTATTCTACCCTAGGCGCATGAAGGAACCAAAACTCATAGTCATTCCAGTATCACAGATTTTATCACAAACTTGCTTCTTGAAATGAGAAGTGAAAACATGTTGGCCACAATTTTCCATACCATATCCAGCTAAACTGGGATGGGATGGGATGGAAGCATGCAAACGTTGGCGTGGTACACAGACGGATCCAAAACTGACATAGGAACAGGAGCTGGAGTCTATGGTGCAATGTCCACGCATCGTTGGGGAAGTTTGCATCTGTTATCCAAGTAGAAATCTACGCTATCGACTCGTGTTTGAAAATGAACATCGAAAGGGGGTATAGAGGTCAAAAGATCTACATACTCTCAAATAGTCAGGCAGCACTGAAATCTTTAGCATGTCCCCAGATCAGATCTAAACTGGTCTGGGACTGCCTAAAAAAACTTTTTACCCTGGCAAACCGTAATAGAGTAACTCTTAAGTGGGTCCCGGGGCACAAGGGTATTAAAGGCAATGAAAAGGCAGACACCCTAACAAAGCTAGGGTCTGAAACTGCATTCACTGGTCCTGAACCAATATTTGGAATATCAAAATCTGCTGCAAGTGGTTGTACAAACTAAACATTAGACGTACTGGAGACACGTGCCAAAACAGGAGTACAGCAAACTCCCGGTCAAAAAACCCTCGGAGTCGATGACTAACGAAACATTAAACATCAACAGGGGCCAGATAAGGAAAGTGATGGGATTACTCACCGGTCACTGTACCCTAAGGAAGCACATGCATACAATTGGCATATATAGGAAGGAGCCTATCTGTCGGTTGTGCATGGAAGAAGAGGAAACAGCCTCTCACATTATCTTCGAATGTGAAGTTCTGTCTCATTGGAGATATAGACTTCTTGGACTAGAGTATCCAGGGGAGGATTTCTTTAAGAAGGTCCTAGTGAAAAGACTGTTGAGCCTGATGAGGGCTACTGGTCTCTTCACATAAACGGTATAACCAAAAGCACAAAAAGCCTAAAGGCTAATCAATCAATTTACCCTGGGCGTGCAATAAAATCGAAAATTTCTATATCTTGGGCGTGCGATGAAATATTTAAAAAGGGACCATCTAATTGTATTTTTCCACTTCTGTCTGCCTTTTTCCAATTTTATTTTTTCAATCGAAATATTTCTTGTTATTAAAAAACCTTTGATTAAATTCTTATCTTTCCTTTGACGACGTAAGTCGAAGATCAATATAGAAATTTTATTTTTTAAGAAAATTCCCCATTTATTTACAGTCCACGTTTTTAATCAAAATTATACATTTAAAAAAAAATTGTGCTTAATTTATTTGGAACGTCAGATGTGAATCTAAATGATGTAATTTTTGATTTAAAAACGAGGCCAAGAGGCGGCAGCAGCGCTTCGACAGACCCTTTGAATGATCTCCCTCGAGAGAGAGAGAGAAAGAGTTTTCACCCACATCAGCAACCAATGCTCTGTTTTATAGAAGGTGATAATGGCTTATAGGGTTTTCTACATATGCACGTCGACCTAAGTAATAACAGGGTTTACTAGGAAGTTAATTTTATTGACTAGGATCTGTAACACTTACGAAGGTCGTTCTTTCTTTTCCTTTTATGCTAAACTACTGAGTGTTTTTTACGTGAACATTTTGTTAAAATACGTAGGTAATGATCGTCACGTTGATATAATATTATGGAAAATATTTTTATACTTCTAAAAATATTATCAAAGTTCGTTCGATTTGTTCGGAGGAACGAATCCCTTGCAGCTAAAATATATTAGGTTGTCAAATTTGATAAACCGTAGTAGACATGAGAATGAAGTCGAAATGGATAAAAGAATTTCAGCGATTTGTTGTCAATTGAGACGTCTCATTTAAATGGGTCATAAATACGATGTTAGCTCAAAGAAAAATATGATAAGTATTCAAACAACCAATTTTTTTTTATTTTTCTTGAATATTTTAAGGTTATGTCAGAAATTGAGTGGAAAAAAGTTGTACAGTTTTTAATGATCTATTGGACACTTTTCATTTTGACGTCAAATTTTGCCAGAATTCCAATAATAGCTACTTTACCATTTCCGGTTCACCTAGTCCTGACATAAAAGAAAAAAACATTCAATTTATAACATATAAACACTTAGTGACTAAAAATCGTAATTTTTTAAAACACAATCTCTGAATTTATGAAGTTTCTTAAATTTAGTGGATCACTTCACATTACGATGCATGGTTTATCATCAAACAAATTACTTTAATTAATAATCTCCACGATACGTTTTTCTCGTGAAGCACCCTTAACCCTTAACCCGAACAATCGATCTCAAACGATTTATCATTATTTTCGGAACAACAAAGTCAACATATTTTGTTGAATGAATTGTCTGTTCATTCTGACAAAGTTAGCTTGTAAAATGAATATTTCATAAACGTGTGATGATACAATAAAAATACCCGCCTATGTGTTACTGCTTTATTATCTTGACCGCTCGTATGAAATATCAACTAGTAGTACTATATACTATTCTGTCAGCTTATAGGATAAGGTTATCATTTCGATTTGTCACATAATTTTGCCACATAAATACGACCATAATCTCTTTCACTTTATACCCTTGTTGTGTTGCGTTTGGCATAAAACAGAAATAAATGTCTATAATCTCCAATTATGAACACCCTTTGGGGTTAATTTTAACAGTCAAAATCGTAATCGTTATCTCAACTTTTCGATTTTTGTTCCAGAACATTTCCCTGTTTCAGTTTCCGTGTATTTATGGCCGAATAAAAAGTGTTTTCAGTCGTTTCAGTCTACCTCGTTATTTTTCACTAGCGAATGTGTAAAAATCGTAACGTTGTGATTTTTTTTGAATAAATCGTACTTGCTGAATTCCATACATGTTATTCAAGTCTCAATATATGCATACTTCTATCCACCTCAATTGACGTTAACGGTGATTTATACCGTAAAACTGGTCGATCACTTTCGAAGGTAGATGTTGATTCACCACAATTAACACATATACAAAATAAATAAGTCTCGATTTTATGATTCTTAACATTATGGATTTAAACAACAAGTATGTAGGAAGTCTATGTGTATAAAATGAGGAAACTATTTCTCTAGAGGAAGCTTTTAACGCTGATCTTAATTTTTTACCAACAATATGGTTAGTAAGAGTTGATAACCAATGGAGGCCACAAAAAAACTCGAGATATGAAAATAGTGTATTGAGACTTAAATAACATGTATGGAATTTAGCAAGTATGATTTATTCAAAAAAAGCATAACGTGACAATTTATGTCAGAAATTGAGTGGAAAAAAGTTGTACAGTTTTTAATGATCTATTGGACACTTTTCATTTTGACGTCAAATTTTGCCAGAATTCCAATAATAGCTACTTTACCATTTCCGGTTCACCTAGTCCTGACATAAAAGAAAAAAACATTCAATTTATAACATATAAACACTTAGTGACTAAAAATCGTAATTTTTTAAAACACAATCTCTGAATTTATGAAGTTTCTTAAATTTAGTGGATCACTTCACATTACGATGCATGGTTTATCATCAAACAAATTACTTTAATTAATAATCTCCACGATACGTTTTTCTCGTGAAGCACCCTTAAAGAAATATCAATTAAACTTACCAACTAGTATTCTCAAGAGAGAGGCAACCAGATGAAGATTATAGTCCGGTCCAGCCATTGATGTACCTCAGGGAAAATGGAAAATCCGCACATTCGACGCGGTCGTGGACTTCGTCATTTTATAAAGGATCTCATTCACTACGAACCAGTATGTATTACCCGTGAACATCAGCACTATTTTATAACGCTATCCACATAATCACCGAACTAGTGTCAATTAAATCCGAAGCTGAAAATATTTCGTTCGTTTTTTATGGCGAAGAACGGTTTTGAATGATTCATATGATCAAGATAGTTTTAGGAAAGTTGAAGCAACTCATTATTTCTCAATAACAAACGTGAATAATTATTGCTGGAGCTTAGTATGTATTGAAAAGTTGACTTAAACACTACTTAAAGGAGCTCTTAAGAACCTCTACAGCTTCTCTTTGTCGAAATAATCCAATTAATGTGCTATAATAATAACGACATAATAGCAGTTGAAGATTGAAGTTTTAAAGAGCCTTCGCTGTTCTGGCGTATGTTCAATAATTAACGTAATTCATATTAAATTTAGAACGCATTCCTCCTAAAACAAATTGAACCTACCAATCTATGACTACTCCCAAATTAGCAATTTAAATTTCATGAATACATATTCATTCATGCAGGTATGTAAGAGAATTAGAGCACATGTGGGAGAACTAGAGGATATATCAAAAGTTTCACAAACACTTTGATTGAAAATTGTTCGATGGAATACTAACTTAATAGAACTTACAATTATTTGTAATTAAAATCAAACTTTATATAAGATTAAATGAATATAATTTTCTATAGTAGGTGTAATAGGTTGATTCTAGATTTGTTGTTTAAGGACGTTCAACTAAAAACCCGATTAAGTAATATATTTAAAGACTTATAAGATTATCATAAACTCCGAACAAACTTTTAACCCATATTTATATCAGAATTTGTATATTTGTCTCATTAAGGGATTGATTTATGTTTTAAAGTTTCCCAGATTCCGATAGTTCAAAAATGATGGATGTACTTTCGAAACTGTTTGCCAACTTCTTACAAAATCGGTTTGTATAACACTTAATCATCCCCTTATCAAAATCATAGACAGAACTAAGTGATGTCGATAAGGTTAAACATGTAAGATGTCAGGATAATAAGGTCTTTTCAAATTTCACGTGAACAGGAAGTATCTTGGTAGAGGGAAAGAGAAAAAAAGATAACGTCAAAGAAAGTTATATACTTATATACCAAAAATATGAACAAACAAAGCTGGAGTGTCACTTAGTTAATGTTTCTTTCAATATCCCGAAGTTATTTTACTGTATCGTTAAAAGTATCTCATTATGGGGCTTGTAAATAAATCCCGAGTCTCTAAATTACACTTTCAAGTCGTTATCGATTCAAAGTAAACAGTGCAACAATAAAAAATATCCATTTAATACCGCCTTCGGCTTTCAGACTGATGACATTTTCCAAAACCATCAATTTATTTAACGACCCAACAATTATAAGTTTCTAAAGTAACCAAAGCTCACTCGAATTACAATATTAATCATTAAGGTTAGTCAACCTTGTAATTAGGGCAATCACTTACACAGTATTAGTCTAATCGAAGCCTGTCTGGCATTGATATATCTCTATAAGAACACCGAAGTCGTTAAGAGAGGTTTTCATAGTTGAAAAATCTTCGTAACTCATTTAAGTGACATTACAGTTATTCTCTCAGACTCTGAAAACGCTCAACAGACTGAAACTTTGCTTTTACTTAGTTTGAACAGTTTTTAATGTCACAAGTATAAAATCCATCATTACTTTTCATGTTCTCACAATCTTTTGAGTTGCGCCTGGGTGTATTCAGGACACTCCTTTCTCTCTCTCAACAAAATTCTCTGGATGGTCTTATTTGAGTCCCCAAAATTCCAATTATATCTTCAAGAGTCTACCAGCTCTTCTAGCCCGACTAACATTTCAATCTCTAACCAGCTTTTGGTAACTGTCCAGATAAATTATGGATGCCATTGCAAATGTCGAATATGTCATAAGTAGATATACTAAGCCACTACGAGCGCAGTAAGTCGAAAAACGTTCGCTAGATGGTGGTGCTATGTAATATCTAAGTAACATATGAGGCGAAGTGAGGACATCTAACGCGACATGAGTGACTTTCGACACGGCTTTATCTAGCGGATGTTTTTCGAACAACTGCGCTAGTGGTGGCCTGGTACATTTATTGCTTCTTGGTCTACGAAAATTGAGTTTTCTTTCCGATAGTTTGAGAGATGAACAAAATATTTCAACATGTCACAATGCTTTCCACTGTATTTGCATACGTTTGAAGTTTAGAAAAACAAATCTAATCAAATTCTACTACTGTTTGCAACAAACTTCCAAGAAAAATGACAAAAGAAAAAGTATGGTAATGTAACCCCGATGCTGTGAAAGTTTTATCTTGAAAAAAATTTCATTTTTAGAACAATGGCAGTATACTATTACTTTGCAAAAACTTTGTAGCCTAATGGCTTAGTGACGGTATTTGGCTCGACATATTTATTAACCATTTAGTTTTAGATATAATAAAGTTGTTAAATATGGGATCAGTGTCCCTGTAACTAAACTTTATCGTTATATTTAAATTGGTAACTTACTCCATTTCAAAAATTGATTAAACGAAACTGAATGATAAAGTATCCAGTACTCGGCAAGAAAGCTTTATTTTGTTTGTTCTTCATCAAAGAAAACAATAAAAATCAATATTTTTGATAGCTATAATCATTTGTAAAAATTTATCTCTCGTTTAAGCCAACCGCAGACAATAAATAATGTGTATGTCACTTCAACCCATTTTCGAGACCAATACCAATAAATACTTGAACAAAGGACTTTACAAGTAAAATGATGTCAACAAAAACTACGCTATTGAAAATACCTGTTTTATTTCATTCTTATTTTCTATACATACCAAGTTTTATACACAAAATCAATAAGTTCCATGAAGGTAGAACACAAAACGGGAAATAGGAAAGTATTTGAAAGATGTGAGTGTTGAAATAAAAACGACAAAGTATTTGAAAAAATGATATATAGAATGCTATTCACATCAGTACAATTTGGAAGCTGTTGTCACATATTTTTTAGTGAATTCTGGTGCCAAAACAACCAAATGTTTATGAGTTAGTGAGATGGACCGAAGGACGATGAAAAATCAGAGTACAGCTTTTGAGCCAAAGCAAAACAACAATTAGCAGTATTTGCATTCGGAAACTAATCCAACTCGATCAAAATTTTGGGGCAAGAATGGACAAGGAAGGATCATTCTCTATAAGGTTTGAAAATGTTCACCTTTAACCCAAACAATCGATCTCAAACGATTTATCATTATTTTCGGAACAACAAAGTCAACATATTTTGTTAAATGAATTGTCTGTTCATTCTGACAAAGTTAGCTTGTAAAATGAATATTTCATAAACGTATGATGATACAATAAAAATACCCGCCTATGTGTTACTGCTTTATTATCTTGACCGCTCGTATGAAATATCAACTAGTAGTACTATATACTATTCTGTCAGCTTATAGGATAAGGTTATCATTTCGATTTGTCACATAATTTTGCCACATAAATGCGACCATAATCTCTTTCACTTTATACCCTTGTTGTGTTGCGTTTGGCATAAAACAGAAATAAATGTCTATAATCTCCAATTATGAACACCCTATGGGGTTAATTTTAACAGTCAAAATCGTAATCGTTATCTCAACTTTTCGATTTTTGTTCCAGAACATTTCCCTGTTTCAGTTTCCGTGTATTTATGGCCGAATAAAAAGTGTTTTCAGTCGTTTCAGTCTTCCTCGTTATTTTTCACTAGCGAATGTGTAAAAATCGTAACGTTGTGATTTTTTTTGAATAAATCGTACTTGCTGAATTCCATACATGTTATTCAAGTCTCAATATATACATACTTCTATCCACCTCAATTGACGTTAACGGTGATTCATACCGTAAAACTTGTCGATCACTTTCGAAGGTAGATGTTGATTCACCATAATTAACACATATACAAAATAAATAAGTCTCGATTTTATGATTCTTAACATGATGGATTCAAATAAGTATGTAGGAAGTCGATGTGTATAAAATGAGGAAAAATGTCTCTACAAGAAGCTTTTAACGCTAATCTTAATTTTTTACCAACAATATGGATAGTGAAAGTTGATAACTAATGGAGGCCACAAAAAAAACTCGAGTTATGAAAATAGTGTATTGAGACTTAAATAACATGTATGGAAAGTACAACTTATTCAAAAAAAGCATAACGTGACATTCGCTAGTGAAAAATAACGAGGAAGATTAAAACGACTGAAAACACTTTTTAATTGGCTAAAAATCTATTTAATATGCGATGCGTTAAAAAAGGAACCAAAGTGAACAATTGAGTGGAGGTTGAAAAATGGAAGATCCCAAAGGAAAAACTTTATTTTGAATTTAATTTTTTTCAACGGTGACATTCTTTTTATCTAAAATGTCGACCTGTATAACATAGAACAGTTACGACAAAATATTTCTACTTGGATGAAATTGTTTTAATCTTCCCTGAGGATATAAAATTTCTTCCTGCTACACACCAAGACCTTCCAAATATTTAATAAAAGTCCTTTTTTTTTGTCTTGTTCTTTACGTGTATATCATCATCCTCGGAAAAGCGAAATCCTTCTTGTTAGAGCTTTGTGACATTTAATATACGACTTGGCCCGCCGACATACATTATTCATCCCAAGCAAAGTTAGTTGGCAAGATCCCGTCGATTTTTTTTATAACCAACGGATTTACTAGGTACAAACTATTAATATATGCGACATTTTCCGTTTAATTGGCTTAGGTCAGTCTATATATTTTATTCCTGCTTTCAATTACGAAAAATAAATCTACGTCAAAATGAAGCGATATGTTAATCCGTAAACTGTCGACTCAAATTTCATTCTAGCCTTTCCCTTAAGACACGGTACATTACGTGAAAAAAAATGCCGAAGATAAAAGGTGTACGTATGGAGAAAACTTCATTTCTCCATCAACTACATCAAATGATAAAAATAAGAAGTTTCCCGAAGTGACGGTTAATATATCGTCGGCGGATAGGTCGACATCTGCAAACGTCAACTATGATTGGATCCCTTTTAGGAGAAATGACGTCTGCCTATTCGTCTCGATAATTCCTTATAAGGCGATAGCGCCATAGACGTATACGTTTACTTTATATAAAAGGGGCGAAAAATATATTGATTTTGTGCCGAGCAAGTGGTGGGCTGGTTACGCTCTCAGCTTGCATTCGGAAGGATCGGGGTTCAAATCCCAGGTCCGCCTGACCTGAGAGGTTTTCTCTAAGGCACCTACCACCGTTCCCTCCACTCCCATCCCCTGAACCAAACAGTCCTTATTCCTTCCAATGTTGACTGAAGAGGCTCCGGAAAGCCTATAGCGGCCCGCTCCCCTCGAGAGGGGGGAGAATGAAGAAATATCCTTCCTTTTATTGACTTTGCTGGTCAAATATGATACACTCAGCATGATCTCTGTAAAATGTGAATTCTGAAAAAAGTGAAAAATACTTCCTGTCTATGCCTCTAATTCCCCGAAATTTCGTCTAATATTTTCTATTTTGTGCAGTTTTTTTTTATAAAGTACACCACATAATGAAATATCCTTTTTCTACGTCTAGTTATTGCGTCGTCCTTCAGGCACCACATCCATCTTCGATATCCTCTAGCTGGAACTCTGTTTTTCCAAGGATAAGCTATCATTAATTTTGACTCGCTCATAAATAGGATGTGAGAGATCGAAACAGGAAGTTTGGAAGTTTAAGTGAATTTTGAATTATTTTTAGTTGATTATGTGCGACGTTTCACTTATATTAAGTTGTAGATGGTGTATACGGGGCTTCGAAAAGAAAATACTGATGAAATATGTTCGAAAATTTGTTATGTTGAATGATATTTGCTTCATTTCCTAATCACGCATTCCCTGCTTTTCGCGACTCTGTTCAAAAACAGTAAAATTGAATAGTGTTGAAAAGACTTGTTCTTGAACCAGAAATATTTCAGAGTGTAAGTAGATATAGTAAGCGGGTTCTAGCGCAGCGGAAATGCGCATGCCCTCCTGAAAAGCTCACCAAACCCACCCACGTGCTACGTAATATTTAATGTGGCACGTGACGTTTGACGTAGCACGTGGGTGGGTTTGGTGAGCTTTTCAGGAGAGCATACGCATTTCCGCTGCGCTAGAACCAGCTTAGTATATCTACTAATGTAGTCGGCCGAAGCCTACCAATGAAGAAGTTTTTATTTTCCAATATATGGTTCACCCTATATACATTTGCACGTATAACCAGTAATTTTCTCACGAAATTAAGGCATTTGTAATGATAAATAAAGTGAATTTTGCCGGTATAATCCTGCCTAGCTGTCGAGAATCACGAACTTGGAAGAATAGAGGGAATTAATTTAGAGGAGAACATGTCAAAGCAGTTTTTCATAATTTAAGGGTAGACGAACTAGGGCAAACATTTCAGTAATGTGAGAGAAAATAATAATCATGGATTCATGGGGAATTTCTTGTTCTTGTTAATATATCACTGCCTAGAATACGAAAATTGCTTTGACGTAAGTATGTTTCTAAATTTGTATAATAGATTTTCATTTATATTTCTTAAAAACTATATTTGTTTAACTGTTAGAAGTTAGATGGAGCCTCTAGTGAGACAGAACTTTTATTACATTTGAAATATAAAACAGAATTGATTCATTTTGACAATTTTATTTCGTTTTGTATTTTCAAGCAGTATGTATATCTACTATTCATACAATAAACATTCATTCATTTTAACAGGAATCGGACTATTCTGCCATCACCATATTTCAATAAAATCCATTCCGTGTAGAATATAAATTCAATATTTCGATTTGCTCTATTTTTGCAACCTCCGATCTACTAAGAATCAACTGAAATTTATTCGACTTTGTTCAAACTACGCTGCAAAAAAAATCGGAAAGTGGTATCGATTTTCTTCGGTTCGTAAAATTATTACAAGTCATATATCGGGTAAATAGGGTGGGTAAGGATACAATTTTTGTTTGACATTAAGTTATGGTCAATCCCTTTTGGCTACAAATAATAATTCAAATGTTCTAAAGTGAATAAACGATATTGAATGACGATGAACTTGTTGTATAAACAGATGTCTGCTGTTATATGTCATATGTCAACTCTCTTCCTGCTACAACTGTTTTTTTTTTGGAGATGCCACTCTGTATTTGTTTTGATAAAAGTTTTATCACAATCTTGAGGATTAGAGTGTTAGGAAAAAACTTTAACAGTGTAAAAAAATCATATTCATTTTATGTCAGCACTTCCCATCTATTTTCAACCAAAAATTTGATATCGTTTGCCCGCATCCACGAACATTTTGATGCTTAACATATTTTTTTCTTTTCGTAGGTAATCCGGTCATTTATAACCATAAATAAAAAAGGAAAATATGAGGCGTCTTTAGACGATCTGCAAGCTAGTCGGAGATCAAAACCACAAATATATAATAGCGTCTAAAGAATTAATAATAATATGTTAGGTTTCACGTAATATGATAAAAAACTGAATAGTTAATGAAGCAAAGAATAAATCTAAAATTTTTTGAGAAATCAATATATAAATTTAGCGTATTTGATGATCCTCCCTATAGCTCTGATTTAACTACATGTGATTTTTATCTTTTTCCTATATTCAACTACGAAATGTTTACAGAAAATAACCAACTGTAGTGGAACTTCAATTTATACTCTTCTAATTAAGATTTTTTCATAATTTCCAACCGAGACGCGCATAAATCGTCTCAATTTTTTTTCTTCAACTAATAATATCACATCATCATGTTAAAATATTCGGGTTGTCGAATTAATTTCTACAGACGGGAAAAAAGCGTTGCTGAAGCTCAATTCCAATTATTCGAAAATTATGACGCAGATCTTATCTCCTTATAAACATCCCACCATGTTTTTGATCTTGATTTTCGTAGACAGCAAAGTAAACAAATAATCCGAAAAAAAGGTTTAATGAGATTCTCATCATTAGCAAAATAAGAACGTATTTATATATGTGTATGCCCACAGTCTGAGTTTCAGACAAAAAAAATATTACGATGAAAAACCCTCAAATATATATTTAATTAAATTATATAACGTTATTTTTTAGTATGGAAAATAATCTCCCCTGTTCTTGTGTCTTTCGTCTTGTTTTCTATAATCTAATATAGTAGTTCTTTTCAGCAATGGCTATACTTTTCACCACACAACTGAATGTTCGAAAACTGATTTAACTGCAGCTGGATTGTTTTAAAGTAATTTATTATCAACATGAAAAACTATTAAACTTTCTAAAATTCGTTTTAGAAAGTTTCGTATTTCGCTTTAAACGTAACGCCCATTTTTGTTTTTTACTTGTTTGACTCGCATATACGAATGTTTATGTCAAGAACGATTACAGTACCTTTGAGACTCCGTTTCTGAGTAGAATAGAGCCGATATTAAGTAAGTTATTTCTTAAAATGAACTAATTGAAGTATGAAAATAATTTTAACCCTCCAGCTCCAGTAGTCGTACTCAAAATCTTCACAAGAGTAGTCGCACTGTATCTGTCAGATCGTTCCGTATCCTGTGAAATGTTTTTGAACAATTAATTATATCAATATCCTTAGAAATCTTAAAACCTGGGACAGGCCACAAGATGGTATGATGAAAAAGTGTAACTTATCAAAGAAATTCGTTACGGAATTGAGCAACAAGAAGGAATGGGGTCCAAATACCATTACCAGCCTTGGATGGTACACAGACGGCTCAAAAGCAATAGAAAGAACTAGGATAGGAGTGTGCGGGCCAGGAACCAAACACTCTGAAAGATTGGGAAAAAACCCAAAACTTTCAAGCGGAAATCCACACCATAAGAAAGTGCGCCCAGCTCAATATTGATGAAGGATATAGAAGGCAAAAGATTATCATAATGTCGGATAGTCGGGCAGCCATTAAAGCAGTGAGCTCTTATATAATCAGGTCCAAAATGGTGTGGGAATGCCTAGACAAACTCAATAAACTAGGCAAGAACAATATAGTATAGTTACTTTACTGTGGATTCCAGGACACACTGGAATAGAAGGAAATGAAATGGCAGATGAACTAGCAAAGAGGAGGACTGAAACACCCTTTTGGGGGCCGGAACCCTTTGCGGTATCAGCTCCAATTTAATATCGAAAGAAATAGGCAAAGCCAAAAAAAGAGAAGATCTGACATTTGGAGAGATCTAGTAGGGCTTAGACAATCAAAGATTCTTCTGGGTGACTACAACCTGTTGAGATCAAATAAATGCATGAGTAAAAGTAAACTGAGCTTTAACAGGAATCCTAACGGGACATTGTCGCCTGAATGGGCTCAAAAAGCTCAAAATATTGGAGAAAGAAGAATGTAGACTCTGTGGTATGGAAGAAGAAACCTCCATCCACATACTTTAATTCAGAATCCTAGGGCACAACACCTAGAAGATTACTGGATAGAAGAGGGACATTTATCTAAGTTAAAGCCTGTCCAAAATTCTTCCACAAAATAGGCCTAAAGGAGCTACTAGTCTTCTCAGGCACAATAGATCTTTTAGGTCTCAGTGAATGTCACCCCAATATACATACATACACCTGACAATTTTCTAAAAGCTAATTGTTATTGAAAATCGTGTCTTCGTGCTAAACGAACCAGTTATAAAGTAACTGACCTATTTAATCAAAGTTCCGTTTGAGTAGTGTAACTTCCGTAAGAGGGCGGACGTGAAGTTTCAACCGGAACTACGTTCACAAACGAAGAAAGAGGCGGAAAGACAAGGACTCTCATTTATAGTAGGTACGTAGTATAACGTAGACGTTTTTATTCAGAAAACAAAAGCTTTTTGGTTTAAAAGCACAGTGCGGGGTTTATCATTTTATAATTTTCATATTTGATGAGATCAGTGATCAAATTTCCAATTTATAATTAAAGGTACTTCCATTTTCCATCTTCTACCTTTGTATATAAGATATTAAGAGCTTGTAAAACAGTATTTAGTTTGCTTTCAAAGACTTTTCTCAAAGCTTATATAGGAACATCTACTCTATTTAAAAAAAAGGAAAATCGTTTTCTCCTGATAAAATGCTCTTTTGAAATTCATTTTAAAAATGAGTCCTGCCGTTTAACCATCAGTTAGACCCATCTATTTTATCGCCCTCATTAAAAACTTTAACATTTTGCATACACTTGATTATGAAAAATTGGAAAACTTGATGCACTTAACGACGTGAGTTTTTCTTTTAAACACTTCCTTGTTATTGCAGTTGACGATATTTAAGAACACATTGAGGTTTTTTCTTTTGAAAAGGGGGCCAAGTAATTTTTCAGTTTCATAAACGATCAAGAAATAGAGCCACGGAGGGTAATTTTCGCCGAAAGACGAAAATTTAATACATTCCGAGTAAATCTATTCAATTTTAATAAAAAATTACAACCTGGTGTAGATGTACGGCACTGGTGGGTCGCTATTTAATATAAAGTAATCTGCATTACTTTGTGCTGCAAAATTTTCATGCTGTCATTTTCGTCTACAAAAAAATGTAATGAGTATGTCCTGTACCAGACTTAATAAGGAAAAGCAGTTTCGGTTGAAATTTCAGTGGATAATTTTAGATTGCACTGCGTGTAATTTGCAACTTATAAACGCGGCAGTCGATTGACGATAGAAAAAAAAAACTATAAAAATCCTACCTGTAATTAAATTGAAAATAAAGCATTAAATCCAAGGAATTTCATTATTATCTTTGAAGCTAGGATTATCACTAGCATGGACGTTAATAACCTATATGGGAGTGGTTTTTATAGTATGAGGAAAACGTTACGAGTTCTGATAGTTTCAAAAAATGAAAAAAAAAAAGGAAAAACAGTTTTATTAACTAAAATAACTCAGAAGAGCAAATCTGCACAAAAAAATTGCACCACCAAAACAGTCTTGGTCTTGCTTTCAAAGTTGAGCACGATCGGCCAATAAAGATTAGAAAGAAGGAATAAAGTTGACTCTCCAGCTGCATAAAATGAGCATAACACATGAGAAAACTTTGTGGATGATATGAACAGGATTATGAAATAATGGAGCATCGTCTATGAATATTTATGAGTTGGACGCCTCTGTAGACGTCTTCTATTAAATAAGACTCGCTCTGTACATTTATTTTGATACAATTCACCATCCGGGTGAAAATGACCTTTTATTTTACTATGTTCGTTGTCGAGCCAAAAGGAAGATGTTCATTAAATTCAATGAGGTAGAAATAATGGGGGCTACAAAAGATACAGAGAGTAATTGTGTCAGAAATATTATCCAATTTGTAATGCTACAAATTCAAATTCCAGTATATATAATAATTTTAGGTTAAGTCAAACTATTCCCGAGTAAAAAAAATCACCCCAACCCTCCATAACTCAACCAAAAGGTATGCCGAACTCTATTAAATTGACCCGTAAGAGAAGCTCGTAAATAACGATTTTCCAGTTCCTAGCTTCCCAACAA
Source organism: Lochmaea crataegi (assembly GCA_947563755.1). Taxonomy (NCBI): domain Eukaryota; kingdom Metazoa; phylum Arthropoda; class Insecta; order Coleoptera; family Chrysomelidae; genus Lochmaea; species Lochmaea crataegi. Next base: position 72,412,687 of record OX387424.1, read on the forward strand.
ATTGCTAAATTCCGACGTTAGACACTACAAAACCTCACCTGTATTAAGCCCCGCTCACATACCGAAGATTTGCGAGCCTACGGCCAAAGATTCTCCCAACTTGGAAGCTCACTACTTATCGGGGTATTCGAAATAACAGATCTTCGGAAATGTGAGCTGCTATAGTTTAAACTGTAAAATTAAATGATGGTTTTTCAAAATTTAACAATGATGACAGTCGGTTTTGTCCGCAAAACATTTTTGACAAGTGAATATTTCATTAAAACTGTCAAAAAAATTTAACCTTTGGTTTTCATAACATTTTACAAAGGGTTTTTTTTGCTTACCTGAAAAAATGACAAAACATCGAATTTTTTTGGAAAATATTGCTTTCGCCCAAAAACGATCATGTTTTTTGGATTCTCCGACCCCAAAATACACAGATTTATTCGACATTCCATCGAGACATACAGCATATTATGGATTTTTGTCCTGAAAACCGAAATTTTTTGACATGTCCATCTTAAACTGCCACTACGCTGGAATCATAGCAACTATCATCTTTGAACCATTTAGTAGAGGAAAAATGACCTAAAAGTGTCAGGTTCCTGGATCTTCTATCCCAGTCCCCTATATTGTCAGTGACCATAATTTCTTTATATACTTTTAGCCTATTTAATTTAAATATCCCTCGTATTTTCGTCTACTTTATGTATTCGTATATGGAAGAATTGTTGTTAAAGCACGTTTCTACTTGATATATTTTGAGGTTTATACACGAGAAAAGTTATTTATGAGCCAGTGAATTTTATTTTCCCATTTTCTATTACTATTTCCCTTCCATTTGCTCCGAGGTCCGTGCGGCCCGAATAAACCATTTTGCATGTGAAAAAACCGCCGAGTATTTGTCATCTTAACAAGCCGAACGCCACCATTGACCCCGTATCTATTCGGTGCTGCCTTGGCCATTAAGTGGAAAACTTTTATAAATAAACTAAAATTTCATTATCGCGGTTTTAATTCGATTTATCTCAACTTTAAATCTGTTGGAATTTACTTAGTAGACGACGATGGGTATCAACGTTCGTCTTTAGATTAAACGAATGTTACTGGCTTAATTAAGACCATGTAGCTTGTCTCACTCAGATCCTGAAACATTTCATTTTCAGAGATACGTTGTCAAGAACATTGTCGCAACTTTACGACCAAAACATACGAGGGGTTAAAATAGGTCGACGTTAACTATTTGTATGGATAATTTTTAAAAATCATTCAAGAAATAGTCACATAAACACTTGGAAACAAAATTTTACGTACCATGTTCAATTTTTCATGGTACGCAAGAAACCACGAAATACAGAGTCCTCAAAATCCCAATAGTCAAAGACGAAATCAAAAGGTACGTAAAAATCAACAAGAACAGAGTACGATTTCAACAGCTGGACAACCATCAACTGTATCGCCTCAAATGGCTGTAGTGTACTGTGGTTAAAGCCAGAGCACTGTGCAACTATGAAAATGCATCCAGAATTCACTTTAACTCGTCGATATATACCCCTTTGCTCTTCATTTTCAAAATAGCAGCCCTCATAATCCCTAACTTTGACGATTATTTTTTCAATGAACAAATCCCATTCCTTACACCAGTATTTCTAAACACCCCTTCTATCCAGCGGATAAGTCTCTGGTTTGGGAAGCGTTAATTTGGTTGGAGAAAATCAATAGATGCCTCTCATAGTCTCTCAAAGGCATTCAATGTAAATGTTATTCTAAATACTTGGAAATTTTAAGCGGCACAACTTGGTACAGTGAAGACGATAAGAAATTCCCGCATTCCTTCCATGGTCGTTGAGTTTCTATAATTGAATTTTTTATGTACGATCTTCATAGTTTGTGAAATCTTCACGAAAATGAAACTCCAGTTGTCACTGTATATATACAGAAAAAAAGATTCGAGGAGCTTTACAATAACGTAGGATTCACATACCCACAAACAGAATTGCTTTCCGGTGGACCCATTTTTTCATCTTCTCACGCTGTTCTTCAAATTATTGATATCAAGTATCGGATTATTGTAAACTAGTGACTTAAGGTAACCCCAGAACCAGAAATCACATGGATTTAATTCTGGAGATCGAGACTCTTCATTTCTCACTCTTCTGACTTTATTCTTAATTTGTGATTCGCCTGGTTCTCACATCGTTGAAGTATATTCAAGATCTACCTTCTCATTTGCCACCCCATATCGGCTTGAGGGTGATCGGAACCTTCTAAGAACCTGTGTGGACCTCTGGATCATCATAGAACGATTGTTACCCCGATCTACACGTGGGAGGACTATACTTTTGGTATTCAACCCCTACACGTACTAACCTTTAGCAAGGTAACATAGGTTTAAGTTAATCCCTAGGACTTCTTCGTAGTCTACCAAGAATACATTTATCAGGATTTTAATTGTACATTCATACCTTTTTAAATATTTACCTTCAGTAATCTTTGTATATACGATATATTAATTCTAAGTAAATCATAAATACTGTGAGTCCTAGGTATGCATACTTTGGGTGATTTTCAATAAATTCCTATAATATATTATAATTATATTCATCTAAACTTTTCTTTTTTGTGAAAGTAGATTTCCTGAAGGTCTTCTCTAACTGAGGCAGAAAATGTCGCCCAATCATGTAGTTCCCTATAATTCCAATCCACACGTTAACTGAAAATACATTTCTAAGATGGTAAGATTGTGCGGGCTTTTGTCTGCCCATACGTGATTAGGTACTATGAAAATTTATGATGAAAAAAAATATCAAATTTTTTTTCATTTTGATTTTGCCTCTTTGATACAAACTTTTACTTTCAGATGAAATAACCAACAGAGGGGGGCAAAACGATTTTGTTGGAAACATGGGATTGAAGTTGTGGTATTTAAGAGTAACATCAAAAAGATTTGTAATTTTTCAATTACATTCGAATTCTATTATATACGTATGGATGGGGAATGTTTTTGACGCAGAGCTTTATGCATTTTAAGGTTAACGAGGTTAACGGGTGAAAAAAAATGGCGAACAAAAACAAAGGGCGTATTAAAATCCATCAGTCATTTTCATCCCTCTATCAAATATCACCCTAAATTCAATTCTGTTGATATTGTTAAAATATCCATTTCAATTATATCGCAGCATATGTATAACTGGATTCGGAGTAGTTTGTGATATACAGGGAACTAAATTAATTATGTTTTTTAATTTTAAAAATCCCTGAACTAAATATTAATAATATAAATATCAGTTGACTTAAGTTTGTGTTTCAAATGAAAACCCCACAACTTTCGTTCCATTAGGAATATCGATTTTGGAAGTTGCGATGGAAAGTTGTGTAGTGGAAAATTATAACTTTGTTACTCATTATTAGTGTAGAAAACAATTTACCGACATGTATATACGGTAATGAAATTATTATTCTCTTCCCTTGCACTATAATATCAAAGATGTCACACAATATTCCCAAATTGTACTTGTACATTTATTAAATATTCATGGAAATACTGCGGCATTTTTTGTAATTCAAACTCTAAGGTTACAGAACAAGCTTATTATCCTGGTCCTTGAGAATAAAATAAGGGATATTCATGAAATTTAATTCAGTGGACTGATATACTCTCTAATTCATTTTTTATTCAAAAACGAGTGGTTCATTCAACTTTTAGTTGAAGGGCATATTAAGGTAACTGCAACGTTGCTAAATCCTTGATTTCAATCGAGATCAGATTAAGGCAATGGTGGAATAATATTTGAAAGATAAAATAAACAGGCTTCGATATTGGATTTTGTTCACTATTTCCGAATTTATCAACTTTTGTGTAATTCCAGTCTATTATTCTTAATATTAATTCAGATTATATTTCCATATACTTCCTATTTTTTTTTGTATTCATAACCTTATGTGAAGGTCTAGCGCAACTCATTTCTTTCCACAGCAATCGATTCATCTTGGCAAAGTAATAATTCCAGGATGCCTGCGAGGATTATAAATGAGATATTTTGTACATAAAATGATGCGTACCCAAATTTGATGCGATGGGAAAAATGTAAAATGCAAAATTATGTAGATGTTCCTTTCCAAATCATCAGACACTTGATAAAATTGGCTGTGCTAGAAGATTTTATTGATTTCATGACTAGAAAATCTGCTCAATATTTCGTTTTAGAGGAAATGAGGTAAAAAGTCGAGGGAATTTTCTTAGTGTTTAGCAAAAAAATCAGACTAAATTTCGTCTACGATGTACATCCTCTTTTCAATGAAATCTTTGTGTCTTTGAATACAGCCGTCGTCAATCTTAATAGTAAAGCTCGACTGTCTTCTAGGATCATCCCAGGCGTTGTATTAATACAAAGTATCGCCTTTTATCCTGCGAAAACATTTTCAAAGGATTTCAGTATAATTATGACGACTTTTTTTTGTTTGGAAAAAAACAAGTTTAATGGTTTCATTTTAGTTTCCTAATTTCGATTATCCCGAAGAGGATTCGCTGGAATCTTTGAGGTTTTTTTTTGTAACTTTCCAACACAGAAAAAGGACGGTAGGGTCGATGTTAAGTGGTCTTTGTGTGGAAAAAATTAATGGCAACGTTTCCACTCAAGAAATCACTGGGAATTTCGCGAGCGTCGTAAATTGTCTCTTTTTTATATTATTTTGGTAACAATATCTCTAGAAATACTCGATGGAATCGAAAAATTTCAAATTAAAACTAAGTTTCCGTAGGAAAACTTCCTATTTAATTATTCGAAATTAGTTTAGAGGAACTTTGAACGTAAGAAATTATATTACCATTCACCTTGGGCTAATTTAAGTGTAAGAACACTAAACTAATGATTTGTGCATTCCTTCATAACTTTAGCTAACGGTTAGCAATTTATGTTTTGCAACATCTCTAACAACTTTAAACACATTTGCCTAATTGAACCGCAGGGTGAATAAGTTACAAATCGATTCAGTCAAATATTTTGGAAGGGATTACGTCGAGAATTTCGCTTAAACCAATCAAAAGGAATCATTTATTAATGTTGCCAATTCTAACGTAAAACAATGGAAAACCAATTCCATATAATCGATTTGGCTTGAGAGATCAACATTCAACGAAAGATCAACTCGATAGGACTACAGATAATATTAAAAAGGTATTAGATTATGAAAAAAATTATTCACGTGTCACATGCTTTTGATAAGGTGTTGAGGAGGATACTCAGAAATCAAAAGAGTACCACAAGGTGGTGTACTCTATCTGAAATATTCATATATCAGATTACGATACTACAGTTGAAGATACTGATATTATGACTGTAGGCAAAGATCACGAAGAAGCAGCATAACTTGTAGACCGGTTTCGGCGTATTGCGTTATCGTCCGAGAGTTAATCCCGATAACATATACCTTGTACTGATGAGGCGCAATACGCCGAAACCGGTCTACAAGTTATGTTGTCCCTTCTAGTTGCAAACCAGAATGGTTGGTTTAAATCTTGTAGATTTACCAACCCCGTTTGACTTAGAAGTGTAATTCAATATCTGTCGGGGCATGTAGCCCGGGAAGTAGTTGTTTCTTCTTCGTTGAACGGTCACTGGTTTTGAAAAATTATTTTTCAAAACTTTGTCAAAGCGTTGGAATAATATATTTTTATTCTTCGATATCTATTAGTAAATTTTTAACATAAATATTTGTGAACCAAAATACTTAATCATGACATGTTTTGTTTGTTTTATAGTAAAAGAATGACACAAAAAACACAACAGAAAACGATAATCTACGGATTTAAACACAAAACTTTTAGTGTATCCTGGAAAATTTTGCAGAGAGTAGTAGATTAATCTAGCTCGAACTGCATATTGTATTTTTATTATGAAATATGTGAATTAATAGCTTTTATTAAAATGTACGTTTAATAGCTACAACGGTGTTTGGCGTGTTTCGGAATATACATAAAAAGAAAACTGAAATGATGTTCATTTAAATTCATAACGTAAAGTTAAAAAATCTCATAAAGATTGTGCCAGCAGCAATTAAACTACGTTCAACTCGCTTACTAATTAGGATAAAACTGGAAAATATTTTTGTTCTGTAAATAAAAGGGGAACAATAATTAATAATACTTTTTATATACAGGGTGGAGAAACCTTCTGTATATGCAAAGGTCAACAGCCGAACATATAGTTATTGACTATTTTTGACAATTATTGACCATATTTGACTGTTTTTCAAAATTAGTGACTAATTTTCCAATTTTTTGATAATTTTCGACCATTTTTTCAAATTATGACGATTTTTAACCATTTTTGGTAGTTTTTTACCATTTTTGAGAATTTTTCCAAATTTTAGACCATTTTTCAAAATTATTGACCATTTTTGACAATTATGGACCATTTTTCCGAATTTTTGATCATTTTTAACAATTATTGGCCATTTTTGACAATATTTTTAAACTTTTGACAATTTTTCAAAAACAATTTTTGACAATTATAAACTATTTTTCAAAATTTTGACAATTTTTAACAATAATTGTCCATTTTTGACAGTTTTTGACAAATTTTGACCATTTTTGATAGTTTTGGACAGTTATTGGCCATTTTTGACAATTTTTCAAAATTTTTGTCAATTTTTGACAATTATTGAACAATTTTGACAATTATTGTCCATTTTTGGCAATTTTTCAAATTTCTTTTTAAATGTTTGACAACTGACCATTTTTGAAAATTTTTGACAATTTTCAACTATTTTTCAATTTTGACAATTTTTAACAATAATTGTCCATTTTTGACAGTTTTTGATAATTTTTGACCATTTTTGATAGTTTTTGACAGTTATGGGCCATTTTTGGCAATTTTTCAAATTGCTTTTTAAATGTTTGACAATTGACCATTTTTGACCATTTTTGACAATTATTGACCATATTTGACAATTTTTCAAAATTATTGATCATTATGGACCATTTTTCCAAATTTTTGATCATTTTTAACAATTATTTGACAATATTTTTAAATTTTTGACAATTTTTCAACAACAGTTTTTGACAATTATCAACTATATTTCAAAATTTTGACAATTTTTAACAATAATTGTGCATTTTTTGACAATTATTGGCCATTTTTGACAATTTTTCAAAATTTGTTGCAATTTTTCGAAAATTTTAATAATTTTTGACCATTTTTGATAGTTTATGACAATTATCGAACATTTTTTAAAATTTTAACAATTATTGACCAATTTTGACAATAATTGTCCATTTTTGACAGTTTTTGGCAATTTTTCAAATTTCTTGTTAAATGTTTGACATTTGACCATTTTTGACAATTTTTTAAAATGTTACCATTTTTCAAAATTTTTTGACAATTATCGACCATTTTTCAAAATTTTAACAATTATTGACCATTTTGGCAAAAATTGTCCATTTTAAACAGTTTTTGACAATAATTGTCCATTTTTAACAGTTTTTGACAATAATTGACCATTTTTGACCATTTTTGAACATATTTCAAAATTTTTGACAATTTTCATAAAATTTAATTTGATTTTTAATCTGATAAACTGTTAATGAATGAATATCTCAGGTTTATTATCGGAATATGAAAAGCATGTACTTTTTAGAATAATACAAAAAAATCGATTTTTTCGCAGAAGTCGATTTATTTTTTATTAAAATCGATTTTTGACAAATAGATCAATTTTAAATAAATAAAAATCGATTTTTATATAATCGATTCTTTTCTCACATCCCTACTACTGACTTGTTCAGACTTGTCAGAATTCGAATCAGAATATCAGTCAATAGTCGAAGAGAGAGGGAAGAACACACGCACGCGCTTGCCAATAGGAAGTCGGGTCAGAAGGGCGGTTCCATAAATATTCACCAATTGAGTTAATTCGGAGGGCGTGGTTTGATTAAATAAGCGAGCGAAAAAGATTCTTTTTTTGCGCTAGAGCGTAAAGTAACAATCCTGGGCATTTGTCGACTTTACGATTTCATTTAAATATAGTAATTAGTCATTTTACGCGCTACTGTAGAAAAAATAAATTATTATTATTATATACAAGTTGTCCCAACAGTTCGTATCGAAAACTTGAAAGGTGATAGGGGGGTTAATAATGTACTTTATATAAAATATGTGTTCTACTTCCGTTGATAGAAGATCGAAGTTATCACTCTTCCCCTGTATCGTTTATTTGTTAACGTTGACCAAAGTTTGATTATTTACTTGAGTTTTAAAAATAAATTCCTGATGTGTATTTGTCAAAGACAAAAGTTTGTTCAACAATGTCCACTATTCACTGACTGTTTGTTGTTGCCAATTCGTGACAAAATACAATCAAAATTGTTTATATAAACAAGCGCGGTAAAATAAATACCGACAGGTGCTCTGGAATTAATACATTAACACCATCATCGAATGTTATTTGTAGTACTTAACGTGGGATGTTTTTATTCCTTTGTACTCAGAGGTTTTATTTCGAATTTAATCAACCTAGAGTGCCATTTGTGAATAAAGGGGAAAATTGGATTACAAATTGAAAAAAAAACCATACTTATCAGATTTTGGTCAACGAATAATTATTGGAAGTTTAGAGAAGGAATAGTTATTTATGTACCAAGGACGAAAAACTCTCTATTATAGTCGAGCCTGCAAATTGATAGCCGAGGCGGTGCCGAGGATAGACTCTAGACAGTTCTTTGCCGAGGTTCATATCATATTTTTTCATCGACCTATACAAAAAATTTCCGCCAAACTCTCCTGACTTTGTTTTACGCGACCTATTCGATTTTTCTGGTAAAAAGAAATTATATTCCATGGTGTAGTTTGTACATCAACTTGTCTTCGAAGTGTAGAGTCAAGTTATCCTGATCCTTGAAAATCTGCCCGTATAGATGATGTTATTAGCTCGAGATGAAAGCAATTATTTTTTTAATAAAGAAAATATGATTTTTGCTCATTTTTCCCTCTAGTGTTGTGAGAAGTAATTTCTAAAATGAGTGACGTACCAATATGGTCGAATAAATGGAAAAAATGGACAGTTGTGTTAGATCGCTCATATATTGGTTCTTTAATAAAGTAGGATGTGCATTGTTTTTCTAGTTATAAGAATTTTAAATATTTATTAATTACAGGGTGTTTCCGAAATAATCTTAAATTTTATGTCCCCCCCAGGGACAAGGTTTTTTTTTGAAAAATTTTGCTTTGACTACCTGTAAAAGGAGAATCCGTTTGAAACGAGTGATGTGGAGTTTTTGATTGATAGAATGGCCCTTTAAGAGAGTCCTATGAATTTTTTTTTTCTGTATTTCAATTTTTTTTCTTTGTACAATTTTTTAAATTAAAGTTTTTTTCAAAAAACTCGCTACCTTCAAAATGGAAACCGTTTGAAAAAGGATGATGTTGCAAAGTGAAAATCCTTATTTTTGGGTAAATTTTTCTTCAGAATCGATTGGTAACACAAAGAACGTTGTAATTATTCAAATATTGAAGATATAAGCTCTTGTTGGTGTAAGTGTTGTACCTATCAAACTGAAACAAGTAACAGATATCAAAGAATAAAAATATATTATTCTACGCTTTACAACTAGTTTTGAAAAATATTTTTCAAAAACAATGACCGTTCAACGAAGAAGAAACAACTACTTCCCGGGCTACATGCCCCGACAGACATTGAATTACATTTCTAAGTCAAACGGGGTTGGTAAATCTACAAGATTTAAACCAACCATTCTGGTTTGCAACTAGAAGGGACAACATAACTTGTAGACCGGTTTCGGGGTATTGCGCCTCATCAGAAAAAAGTAACTCTATAAATCGACCCTATAGAACACAAATCTGTTCACAAAAATGTATCCAGAGCTATAATTACAGCTGTAACCCACTCTTGTCACCCCTATTGTTGAACACAAACACAACAGTTGAAGTAGAGTACATTGTGTTAATAAAACCTTCAGTATCATTTCGAAACCTGTTTCTGGGATAAATTAGTATACGCCGTAATCACCACTTAAATTGCTATGCTGGTTTTAACCAGGAATTTTCGTTACTACAAGCTCGGTAAGCTTCCGCCAAAATATACGTTTTCCGGATTTAAGCACATGATTGTTTACTTAACTTTGCGGTTATATTGACAGGACTTTAAAGTCGAGCGCTGGAAATTTCATTATTTCCTGCTACTAAATGGACTTTCAGGTAATTTCAAAGTTTACTAATACTGAAATTTCCATTCGTAAATTATTATTTTACATTTTGTGACATACAATTATATGGAAAGTCTGTATATCGTTCAAATATGTGTATTAATTAATGTCTGATCGCTTCACTGTATAAATGTATACGTGTAAATATCTCTTAATTGGGTACCATTAAAGAGACTAATTACGGAATGTAACTCGAAATTAAGATCTCACTTCAATAGATTTGATGGAAAACACAAGCAAAATAAATAATTTGAGCCAACCATATACATCGAGGAAAAAAATAATGTAATAGGAGAAGAAGCAGAAACAGACGTCATGAAAAGGTCTGATTTGCCTATGGGAATAGAAGACGAAGCCGAGGAGATAAGTACATTGAATCTAAAATGTCCCATAAATGGAAAAACATAAAAATCCAGAGATCCAGAGCCAAAGATGGAACAAAGAGGAAAAATATTACTTAACTATGTCCTGTGTATAATTAATGTCTGATTGGAAATATATGCCTTGTTTCGTGAGTTGTTGAATAAATTTAAATGAAACTCTCTTTTGCTTATTTTGTGGCGCACTGTATAAATGTATACATGTAAATATTTCTGAATTGCCAATAAATAGACAAATTCGAAATGTAACTCGAAATTAAGACCTCACTCCAGTGAATTTGATGGAAATTACATTTCAAATTTCAGAAGCAATATCCTGTATGTATGTATGTATATATTTTTAATTTCATGAAATTACGTAGTTTAATTATACATCATTCCATTTAATTTGATGTATTCGAAACTGATTTCGAGTCACCTTTGAAATTCGTTCTCTCATTATGAGGTGAAATTGCGACTATTTCAATAAAATTCATGATGCGGAAAATAAACCGAAAAATTGAATACACCACTTCAAATTATATGTAATTTTTCTGGTAAAAGATCTCCAAAAGTGTGTTTTCATCAGTACATTTTTTTATTGGTTGGTTAAACATTTCCTTATTCCCCGAAATATTTTACACAAGTCGTACCCCTTTCACTACCCACGCACCCGTCTATGCTTTTTAATCTGGCGGGGTTACAAAATGAATAAAACTTCACACTATTCTTGAATCACATTGTATATATAAAAACATTTGAAATGAATACGTCCGGATGAAAATAGGAAATGGGGGTTATAATAACAAGCTATAAAAGAGAAAACTTTCCCTACTAACGCCGCAAAAGTGCAAAAATAATCGAAAAACGTTTTCGAGATACAGTAGAAATTACACATTCGGATAAACCTCATTACAAAGAAAACTTAAATTTCTTGCTCTACTGATCTGCAAAATTCCATCGTAAAAATAAATAGAAAGAAAACAACGCAAATATACATTTTAGGAAAATATTCAAAATTCCCACCCTTGGATAACCTAGAATTTTGAATATCCGTTAATTACAATGTAAACAGATATTTTTTGTACAATTAAGAGATCACTTAGAGATCGAGTTTCACCGGTCAACTTTACCTAAATGGAAACAACTGTGTTTTGTAAAATTTACTCATTCATTAAATTTTTTGTTGTCTGGGTATGTGACTAACGGAAAATTTTGAAATGGTCCTCGTTAATGACAATTATACCGATAAACTTTCCTTTTTAAATAAAAGAGTTAAAGAGAAATGTTGTTCTCTGGGATTCTCTAGAGCCTGGAAGTTTCTTCTTCTATTCCGCAGAATCTAAATTCATTTTTTTTTCAGAGTTTGAGCCTTTTTAAATGTCGATTCAGGCGACACTGTCCGGTCAGGACACCCGTTTTCCCTATTTCTTCCAAAAATTTATTAGTGCAAAAGGGTTCCGGTCCCTAAAAAGATTGTTCCAGTCCCTCTTTTCGCTAGTTTATCTTCTTTTCCGTTTTCATCTATTCCATCGTATCTTGGAACCCAAAGCAAGAAGACGAAGACTGCTAGACTACTCGATATGATAATAATCCTTCGCCTTCAATACATTTAGTCACTTCATTATCCTTCTTTCATTTATTACAAGGATACTTAGCAATCCTATATATCACTCAGTATTAACTGGAATTAAATTCAGTCAACTAACAATTTGTACTTAGTTATTTTCGTATCTAATTTGAAATGCTCCCATTAATTCGTCTTCGATGAATAGTAATCGATTTAATTCCAATGGCCAAAAAAAGAAAAGAAAAGACGTTTGTCCTTTACGAAAATCCTCAATATTTCCTCGAAACAAACAAAAAAAGAGAGAGGGAGAAAAGGAGCTGTATCTTTGATGGCTCTTACATCCCGACTAACTACGAAGTCGTAAAATATCCACAGTGATGGTTCGTTTCACATAAGACGCTATTGGAAAACATAATGTTGAGAATTTTAGATTAAAAGCTGCACTCGGAAAACGTTAAGTTAATGTATATATAAATGTTTGCTGTGTTTTTTTTATAAATGTTTCTAAAAGGAGATATGAGCTTGTTATTAAAAGGAGAGACTATAATGGGAATGTTTTCATGCACAATTATTGTATAATTATTCATTCATGTGTTCATCAGCCCAGGCACTTAAACTGAATCTTTGTACCATTTTCCATGTTATCTACTTCCATTCCAGAAGCTTCGTGTCTTCTATAAAGGCCACTAGTTTTACTGGAGGGATTTTCGGTAGTTGTATATTAATTCCTCTCCAAAGTGCTTCCGTCTAAGTACTAGTAAGGGTATGTGAGTAGGTGTTTCATCATGTCGTCCGCAAAGCCCTTAGTCCATATGCCTTGATCATTCAACCTACTGATCAAGTCATCCACAACTAGGTTCCACAAAAGTGGTGAAAGTACTCCACCTTGAGGACATCCTGTAGTTGTGTAAGTTTTATCATGCATATATGCTGATATTCTCCTATGCTCGAGCATAAATCCTATCCATTTGCATGAGGTGCTGTTAATCTCTCTTTTTTTAAGGGATATGATAATTGATGAGTCCGATGTGCTATCAAAAGCACCTTCGATGTCTAGAAATGCTGCAAGACCTGAGACCAAATTTATTCATAAGAAATTGTATACTTTTAGTTTTCCCTGTGATGATATGGTGCCAGAGAGTTTCTGAGAATTATTACCTACTTAACTTGAAGGCGGTCACAGTCTTTGTTAGTGAAATATGAATTATAGGGTTGGTTTTAGAGGCAATAACACATCCAAAACATAACACGTTATAATTTATTTCAGTAAAATCACAGTTCAGTTAGTTCATTGCGTGGTATCCCTTCTGAACTTTGTTTTCCCTAATATACCTTGGGGATACATACACGTTTAAATGACAAGACGAAATTATTATTAATTATTACAATCCCTTTGTTTTTAATTAATAACCAACTATGAAATTTGTATAAACCAAAGATTTATGAAATATTCTCAATAGAAGTGTGATTTTGTGACATAATACATTGGAAAATGAAAATATCTATCTAATTCTTTTTATAGACTGTTTCTTGCTGAATCGAATGGCGTTAACTAGAGGGCGCTAGGTGTAACGGTTATACAGCTGACAGTGAATGAAATAGTGAAGATAAATAGTGTAATATTAAAGTGGTAAAAGATAAATTAGAACTATTATACCGAGTGTAAATAAATTAGTAGACATTAAGTAAAGTGTGTATATAAATTAAGTTTAATACAGCGTGTGTTTCTTTAAATAAATAAATAGTAATTAGCCATAGTAGTGTGTATAATTTTATCCCACAAGTACAAACTATTTAGATAAATAACAAAAACATTACAATATATTGGAAAAAGTGGAAGCGTACGTTTTGGATTTTGAAAATTACATTAAAAAATAGAAATATCTGAGGAGATACTTTTTTTATAGTCGTATTCGAGTATATTTCAAGTGATGGGTAGACCTTGTTTACCTTTGATTATAGTTAGGTAGATATCTACGCGATTTTCGAAAACCTACCCACCATACATTTCCTATTTGATTTTGAGGAGATCTTTGATGTATTTTCAAAAAAGCGAATCTACAGGTTCAAAAAACCAAACAAATGTTAGTTTTTCAATAACAATGACCGTTAAACTAAAAAGAAACAACTACTTCCCAGGCTATATGCCCCGATAGATATTAAATTACACTTCTAAGTCAAACGAGGTCGGTATGTTCTACAAGATATATGGTATACAAGGTATATGTTCTCGTCCGAGAGCTCTAAGAGCCTAATCCAGGACTGAATTTGACACTGAAATCACAATCAATACATGACTTTCAGTAACGGAAATGTTAAAGTTGTGATAATAGCGACATCTTCACCTCCAACCGCAAACCAAAATTCGAAAGATTTGACAACAAGCCGATAGGCTTGAAACAATAAATTGTTAAAGTTTCCTGTAAAATTGTCGTATTCAGTAAAACGTGTTACCAATAGAACTTTGGTTTGCGGTTGGAAGTGAAGATATCGCTATTAATTGTCACAACTTTAACATTTCCGTTACTGGAAGACATGTATTGATTGTGATTTTAGTGTCAAGTTCAGTTCGGGATTGGGCTGTTAGAGCTCTCGGACGAGAACATCTACCTTGTACTGATGAGGCGCAAATACGCTGAAACCGGTCTGCAAGTTATGTTGTCCCTTCTAATTGCAAACCAGAATGGTTGGTTAAATCTTGTAGACCATACCGATCCCGTTTGACTTAGAAGTGTAATTCAATGTCTGTCGGGGCATATGGCCTGGGAAGTAGTTGTTTCTCCTTAGTTGAAAGGTAACTGATTTTGAAAAACTTCATTGTAAAGCGTTAGAATAATATATTTACCAAATAGGACAATTTTACAGGAATCTGTAATAATGTTAGTTATTGAAGTTTTTGACTCTGTTTTCATTTTTATATGAAAACAATGAACGTAAAAAAGCGTTTTCAAACAATTAACACTAAAATTGTTTAATTTTGGTTGCTGTAAATGGCGAAAAACATTACATTGTCTTTGTGTTCTTGGCACTCGACTTGAGAATTCCAAACATTGTATAATCTAGTGTTATACCGTCTTCTATGTTCTTATTCACAAAGAGAATGTTAATCAAAAGATGAGAACAACGTTTATTTCCAAACTATTACATACCCAATATATATATTACCACACGATGACGTTTATAACGTGGAATTAGTAGCTATAGAGATATTTAGTTTTTTTAAATGAATATTTGAATTACAATGAAAATTAAGAAAGACCGAAATTAAAAAGTATACACCAGTCAACACGAAATACCTTTTTTTCTACAATCATTAATAAAAGTAATGTTTTTTTAAACGATTTTCATACATAAAATATGTATTTGTTAAACAGTTTAAAAAAGTGCCATTAAAGTGAGATAAAGTAGTTTCTTAACGCTAATTTTAAATATTTCCGCTAATAGCTCTGCAAATTGCACTCATCTGTCATTTTACTTAGCGTTTCATGACAAACATAAAAATTTAAATCGACGCCATTTTTAGTCCATTTAGAGCAACCTAAATAACACATTTTTTGGTTTTTGCTTGTTTGTAGAAAAAATATTGTATGCAACAAGTACATAAAAAACAATTAAAATAGACAAAACAAACAAATTTTACGGATTAAAAATCCTTTTCTATTTAAAATTAAAAAACATTTATCTTGAATCTTTTCAATTCACGATAAAAGACTAAAGAGGCTTCGCTCATTTGAATAGAATGATACTATCTTTTCGCCAGTATCAATTTTAAAATATTTATCACAAAAAACATAAAGATTCGTTCCAACATAAAACCGAGAGTATCCGATTTCATCTGAACAAATTCGTAAGGGATTTAAACTTCTCAATTTCCGGTACAAGCTCGAAATCCCCCTGTATATTATTTACCAACACTTTAACGCAAATCCAAATATTGTTTGAATTTAGAGACATCTTTTAGATAGCAATTATAGTAAAATTTGGCCTCTAAAATTATATAATTTATCATCTTTCCTATAATCGTATTTTCCTTTCATTTACGCTTATTTGAACAAGCTCTTTATATGTAATAGCAATGTAGGTATTTTCTAATTCGTTTAAACTTCAAAACGTCAGTAGAGTGAAAACAAACTTTCCTAAACATTCTTTCACTAAGCAAAAACAGTTAAAACGTACAAAGGGCATTTCAAAGGTAACTGGAGCAACAATTTCAAAGAGAGAAAATTTTACTTTTTAACGTTTTTCGAAGCTGTTCATAATGACTCTTTTCCAAACCTGTGTGTGTATGTGTATTGTTAGAAATTGACGTTTTCAAATTAAAGTACACGTCGAAGTAGTAAGCAAAATAACAATGTAGTAGGGACTGCTTTGTTAGCCGTTACTGACGTTTTATAGCAAAATGTGAACCTATTTGAAGAACATTCGGAGGGTGCAAACATTTTCGTAAAAAAAAAACTTCACCTTTTGATTTTCAACATTATAAATAGGTCAATTTATCTGCAAGCTCTTTTTAGATAACTGAAAGTGTGTCCGTAAACGAAAAGCTTTTTTAAATGTAACACCCTGTATTTGGTGACATATTTACATTATTAATAATGAGCTGATTCCAAAAAGATGATATGTCTAGCGGACATTATTTGAAAGATACACTTAGAAAATAAATTTTGGTAATTATTATACAATTCCCCCCTTTTTTCAGTTTGTTTGAAAAACATTTGAAACAAATAAAGGAAATTCTGTTGGATATATTTTTTTCGAAAAGAAACAATAAGAAATTATTTTATTTTTTAGATTTGACAGATAATTTGTCATGTAATGTCGCTTTAACAGCCCTGTCCAAATACTCCGAGCACCTGCTTTTCCATAATAAAATAATGACACACTCTAGAATCCATCTCGTTAATCCATCATTTTTGTTTACTTTCCACAATGAACTACGAAAAATTTCAAATAATAGAGAATTTTTTTTTAGCCACAAACAAAAAAATTACGTGGGCTGTGCTATTCACTACACCACACGAAAATAAAAAGCAATCTGGAAGTTGGTCGTTAATAAACTTTTCAATAAATTGTATTTTATGTTTGACTTCGGAGCTTCTGAGAATAATTATGTGCTTTCGGGGAGGAAAAAAATTTTACCGCGGGAGAGAGTTACAGAAAAAAGTTTTTATTCAAATTTATTTAAACTCGGAAGATTAAATTGTTTTGTTGAAACTGGCCATAAAAAAGATATTAAAATTCAACCACAAAGAGTCCTTTCAATACAACAAAGAAGTACGCTGTTGGAATAAGTTAAGCTATTCTAAATAGGAGAGAATATAAAAATTCTCATTTTATTGAAAAATCTTTTTAATATAATAAAGATTTTCTTAGGATATTCGGTCATCTAACTCAGAGCAAGGCTAGAATGTAGTGGTTAGAAATATGACAGCTGTCAAACATACAGCTATAGTTTTAAATTATGTTAAAAGCGAGAAACAATAGCTGTCAAATTAACAAACTCTTTTGAGATGGAATTAATACTGTTACCCTGCAAGTGTTTCATTACAATGCGGATATTTTCCACAAATTCATTCGTATTTTTTTTTTCGTCTCTCTAATTAAATATCTTTTCCATAACATTCAGCTGTAATTGCTTCCAGCTGGAAAAGTTATATTAAATTTCCAGCATTTACAATAATTACTTTGGTGCAAATATATCCGGGAAAATTACACTTCAATTGTCTTATAATTAAGTTATCTGTTATTATAAGATCCAATGATATAAAATATTCGTTTCCTTGTTATATTCTGACATAAACAATAATAAATAGTGACATTTCGTTCAATTCGTTCAATAAATTTCTGTATAAAAATGTGGCAAATTAACTACCTAGATGGTCTCTTTCGCAGTATTAGCGTTAATAAAATTATTTAAGTTTAATATATATTTTCAACGTATGAGTCCAACAAGCCAACACTATATGAGTATTCCCGCATGAAATTGTTGATATTTTCCTACTATTATTTATTTAGCAAACTCAAATGACAAATTCAAATACGTTTTCCCAACAATGAAATCGAACTTAAGTTTTAATTGAATATTATCGGAAAATCTGCAATCACATAATGTGTTTCAATAGAGTTTAACTACAACAACTCCATTTCCTGCTAAACAAGAGGCAAACTTTACTAAAAATGGACAAACAACAATCCGATGCAGATTATTCTAAATAAAACAAACTTCACGTCCATGAACATAATGTGATGAAAACACGCAAACTAAAACAAATACTTTCAAACATTAAATCCACTTCGAATGGTATTACGAACAATTATTAAATTGACATTATTTTTCTTCTTATTTAACCTATGATTAGTTTCAATATATAATTTTTTTTTTAAATTTGATCCATCATTATAATATTATGTCTCTTTCAATATTTTTTAATTAATATCAACATAATTTAAAAAACTTTCTGTCAGGAAACAATAGGGAAAGAAAAATTAAAATACTTCACAGTTTAATAATTATTAAAAAATGATCTCATTTTGTAATTCCAGCTACAACATAAAGAAAATTTTATATTAAAAAACGTTTTATCCATTAAAGATAATATTGGAAAATTTCTCGGAGCAAAATAGGAAAAAAAACGGTAAACTATGTATATTTTTACATAGAAACTTTTTCTATGCATTTTCCAATCGATTTTCTTCAGGCGAGAAAAAACGCTGGTCGTGGATACGTGCAAGAATGAGAAAAGTCGTTTGATGCAAAATCAGGAATGTATGACGGATTTATTCAACATTTTGAACGCTCAAATTATATATTGGTGGATGTTGGGAAGAACAAGAATTTTTTGTCCTTGGCTGCTGGTGAACAGTAAACAATAAGAATGAGGTGAATTTTCCAAAAAAGTTTAAAAAATATAGAATCAAAATTGATTCAGTTTTACAAATGAATTTCCCTGTTCACTGGTGAAGTTTCCATCATTTTTCCCTATAAAACCTATACATTTGCCTACTTTTAATTTACTTAATATATCCTGTACTTGTCCAGAATAAAAATTAAACTTCAAACTTCCCAAACATCACAATAATACGAATCAAAACCGTTCCACACACACAAGCAACTTCAATTCTCCGAGAAAAAAGTATCAATTCGAGTAATTTTCCCGCTTTTGTGAGTTGCGAAACACTTCCGATTTACCGAGGAAAGCGCTATCCAGAGTTCTGGCAAACCGTCGTTCCGTAGGCCCTTTGGATACAGAACTGGATGCGGCTGGCAAACGGCGACTGTCTAACGAAGAGCGGGACGAATTATACCGAACTGTCATGTCTGCGTTTATTCACTACCCAAAAGATGTTTTAACTTTTTTTTCCTTTGAATTTCACATAATAAATCCATCCCGCGGTTCGGAGGTGTGTGTGAAGTTATTATCTAATGATAAAAAATAGCGTTCGCTTGTATAAAATGAAAAAAATTATTTTCTTAAGAATATTTAAAAAAAAAGTAAAATAATATGGAATTTAAAAATTTCGGACAGTATACAGGGTGGATCACAGACCAACGTGAGATTTATAGTGAAACGGTGGAAATTTTAAAAAAATGTCTACTATAATGATGAAGGCTACTTTAAATATGATATTTGATAAAATTTGCAAAAGACATATATCCAGTCGTTTCTGTAGAGATTGTTCAACTCTTGGAAACATTCTGGGATCATTTTTAATGTAATTGCAGAATTCCTAGTCTTTCCCACAGCTGGATACAAATATCTTTTGGAAGAGCATAAAAAAAACAAAAATCGCTTTGATTGAAATCGGGCAGGCCAATTGACTGGCTTTACTCGTCCAATCCATCGATTTCTATACGTAGTGTCAAGATATTGACGAACTACTCGACTAAAATGAACAGGACAACCATCGTGAATGCACCATAAATTTAGCTGTGTCATACATTGAATCAGGTAGGTAAATTATTTTGAAAAAGGTTGAGGTAATCCTGTCGTGATTGCCGTGTGAAGAAAGCTTAAAAACTGTATGGAACGATGAAAAACTGCATAGAAAGCAAAAAAAAATTTAAAGAAAACTGAAAAAACTGTATAGAAAGCTGAAAAAACTGTATATAAAGCTAAAAAAGTGAGTAGTCGTTCAAAAAAACAGCATAGACATAAAAAACTATGAGAAAGCTTGAAAAAGTGTATGGAAAGCCAAAAAAACTTTATAGACGTATTATTTTTGAGAAAAAATTGGGATCTTGGTTGTTTTTGTTTTACTACTAAATTATTTTGCAAAAATTTGAGGTAATCCTGTCGTGATTGCCGTGTGAAGAAAGCATTAAAAACTGTATAGAAAGCTAAAAAACTGGATAGGGGGCTTAAAAAACTGTATAGAAAGCTAAAAAAACTATTTAGAGCTTAAATAACTGTATAAAAAGCTAAACAACTGCAGGGAAACCAAAAAAAAAAGTGTGTAGACGCTCTAAAAAAACAGCATAAACATAAAAACTGTGAAGAAAGCTTTAAAAAGTGTATGGAAAGCCAAAAAAAACTTTATAGACGTATTATTTTTGAGAAAAAAATTGGGATCTTGGTTGTTTTTGTTTTACTACTAAATTATTTTGCAAAAAGTTGAGGTAATCCTGTCGTGATTGCCGTGTGAAGAAAGCATTAAAAACTGTATAGAAAGCTAAAAAACTGGATAGGGGCCTTAAAAAACTGTATAGAAAGCTAAAAAACTATTTAGAGCTTAAATAACTGTATACAAAGCTAAACAACTGTGGGGAAAGCAAAAAAAGTGTGTAGACGCTCTAAAAAACAGCATAGACATAAAAAAATGTGAAGAAAGCTTTAAAAAGTGTATGGAAAGCCAAAAAAAAAACTTTATAGACGTATTATTTTTGAGAATAAATTGGGATCTTGGTTGTTTTTGTTTTACTACTAAATTATTTTGCAAAAATTTGAGGTAATCGTGTCGTGATTGCCGTGTGAAGAAAGCATTAAAAACTGTATAGAAAGCTAAAAAACTGGATAGGGGGCTTAAAAAACTGTATAGAAAGCTAAAAAACTATTTAGAGCTTAAATAACTGTATACAAAGCTAAACAACTGTGGGGAAAGCAAAAAAAGTGTGTAGACGCTCTAAAAAAACAGTATAGACATAAAAAAATGTGAAGAAAGCTTTAAAAAGTGTATGGAAAGCCAAAAAAAACTTTATAGACGTATTATTTTTGAGAAAAAATTGGGATCTTGGTTGTTTTTGTTTTACTACTAAATTATTTTGCAAAAATTTCAGGTAATCGTGTCGTGATTGCCGTGTGAAGAAAGCATTAAAAACTGTATAGAAAGCTAAAAAACTGGATAGGGGGCTTAAAAAACTGTATAGAAAGCTAAAAAACTATTTAGAGCTTAAATAACTGTATAAAAAGCTAAACAACTGCAGGGAAAGCAAAAAAAAGTGTGTAGACGCTCTAAAAAAACAGCATAGACATAAAAACTGTGAAGAAAGCTTAAAAAAGTGTATGGAAAGCCAAAAAAACTTTATAGTCGTATTATTTTTAAGAAAAAATTGGGATCTTGGTTGTTTTTGTTTTACTACTAAATTATTTTGCAAAAAGTTGAGGTAATCCTGTCGTGATTGCCGTGTGAAGAAAGCATGAAAAACTGCATAGAGAGCTAAAAAACTGGATAGGGGGCATTAAAAACTGTATAGAAAGCTAAAAAACTATTTAAAGCTTAAATAACTGTATAAAAAACTAAACAACTGTAGGGAAAGCAAAAAAAAGTGTGTAGACGCTCTAAAAAATCAGCATAGACATAAAAAACTGTGAAGAAAGCTTTAAAAAGTGTATGGAAAGCCAAAAAAAAACTTTATAGACGTTTTATTTTTGAGGAAAAATTGGGATCTTGGTTGTTTTTGTTTTACTACTAAATTATTTTGCAAAAAGTTGAGGTAATCCTGTCGTGATTGCCGTGTGAAGAAAGCATTAAAAACTTTATAGAGAGCTAAAAAACTGGATAGGGGGCTTAAAAAACTGTATAGAAAACTAAAAAACTATTTAGAGCTTAAATAACTGTATAAAAAGCTAAACAACTGTAGGGAAAGCCAAAAAAAGTGTGTAGACGCTTTAAAAAAACAGCATAGACATAAAAAATTGTGAAGAAAGCTTAAAAAAGCCAAAAAAACTTTATACATGTAAAATTTTTGAGAAAAAATTGGGATATTGGTTCTTTTTGTTTTACTACTAAATTATTTTGCAAAAAATTGAGGTATAGTTTGGCAAGTCTAACTGAAGCTACGCGGCATCGGTAAGGGACGAGGAAACATGGCCGATATCTGTCATAAACGTACCAATGTCGTACGGTACCTATTTTATAAAAGTATTAAAAATAATAATATATAGAAACTGACTTATGCTTTACTTTAAAGGTAAGGTATTTTTCAAAACACGGTATTGGTTAAAAACAGATAATGTTAAAAATCGTACTTGAATTCAATAAGAATACGAAATAATAAGATACCAAGTAAAACTGAAAATACGAAGGTAAATACTGACAATATAAACGCCACTGGATAATCAATATCAGTCAATTATCGAAGTGAGAGGGGAGAACACACGCAAGTGCTTGCCAATAGGAAGTCACGTGGTTACTTAGCTACGGCGGTTCTATATATATTCACCAATTGAGTTAGTCCGGAGGGCGTCGTAATTATGATTTTTGCACGACGCTTGAAGGAAACCGATAACATGTTTGGAAAAGTGTTCATCTTTTAATATTCAGAAATTGAAAAAATAATGTTAATAGACAAAATCCAATGGAACAGGCACATTAAAGAACTAACGTTTAATCATTATTGATATATTGTTAATAATAAAAAGTCCATTTTCTAATTATCATCACTACATACTTAGCACTTAAGCTTTTTCATAGTTAAAAGTGGCAATATCGAATGTTTTCGACCGCATTCCTTTCACAGCTTCAGTTATGTTTGCCAAACTATAATCCTGTCGTGGTTACCGTGCGAAGAAAAGCATTAAAAACTGTATAGAAAGCTAAAAAAACTGGATGGGGGGCTTTAAAAACTGTATAAAAAGCTAAATAACTGTAGCTAAACTTAAGCTAAAAAAGTGTGTAGATTGTAAAAAATGCAGACATATGTAAAATTGTGAAAAAAGCTTGAAAAAGTGGAAAGACAAAAACACTTAAAATAGACGTAAAATTTTTGAGAAGAAATTGGGATCTTGGTTTTTTTTTGTTTAATAACCAGTTGCAAAAACTATCCGACGAGGGAAATCTTCATATAGCACCACCTGAACTTTTTGAAAGTGAAACGAATAGAGGTTTTCTTTATGAATAATCTTTCTATAGTTTCAGTACTTTTAAGTACTACTGAGCCGGTTTCTCTAATAAGCGTTGGTGGAGAGCTGTAAATGTTTATCCATTGGGTCTCGTCTGCGTATTTTTGTTCGGCTGCACTTCACCAAAGATTAAATGCATATCGGCATATTAAAAATATTTTCTCGAAACGCTATTAATTGATTTTAATGTTTGGTGATAAACTCAATATTTTGTAATGTGAGTTTTGTTTGTACTCCTTAATCAAATATTAGTTAACAGAGTTGATGATGTTGCTACGCTTTGTAACATATTGATTAGTTTCAACTGATAAATAAACACTTTAAAAACGAAAAGTATTAAAAATAGCACAGCCAATTGCTATATAGTAAAAGTAAACATCGAATATAACCGGTTACTTGATGTTTGGATATTCAGTCGAAACGAAATTACTCCAAGTAAATTTTCATTAGAAGAATAATAACCGGCTGGAATTGTGATAAAACAATATTTCCAATACATAAATCAGTGTTGAAATTCAACAAAAACGTAAAATATTGCTTCGTTATTTCCAAAATATTGACTGACTGCTAAAAAAAGGTCACACAAATATGCTGTAAAATGTTCTATTCAACAACTAATTATTATTGGTCCTTTATAGATAAATCTAATTCGACGTAATTTTTCACCTCCGACCACCAATTATTATTTTCATATAATTGTTTACACAAAGAAAATTGAAGTTCTACAAATAAAAACACAACGTATTTTAGTCTTCCTTAGAATTTCTCGGCGTAAAACTGCATTCGAGTGATAAGAAAACAGTCAAGGAAATAAATCTTTTATTGTTAAAAGAAGGTAGGTAGCCCGTCTTCTGAAAGAAAAATACAATAAATTTCTGACGACGTTATCGTAAAGGGATATTTCACCGTTCTTAAGAACATCGAATCGAACTCGATTTTACCAAAATCCATTTCCTGGTCACAAACAGAAGATTATTTAAGAATATTTAGTGCCTCAGCTACCTTGATTTATTGATTATAACAGTATATCCTGTCGAGGTTACGAACCCATGGCTCCACAGCCTATTTGGAGGAGTAGTTGTCCTTATCAATCGTCTTTTCAGTAAATCCTCCTTGGAGAAGCAGCCAGCCTGGTGTGACTCACGCTTGAACCCAACTAAACAGTTTAAACAGTACACGGTTAAAGTAAGTACCCTTTTAGACGATACGATTTCTTGTCGTGCGTTGTATACATAGCCGTATGTCATTCCAGTTTTGTGTTATGATTAATAGGAAACGTATAAATTGTTTCTAAGTACATGACTTTTTTTTAATTTTCTAGATGTAACAAAGATGTCGACAATATGAATTAGAGAGTTGAGACTTGGGAAATGCAACAGTAATATAAACTTAGTTATGTCTACCATCTAACTTAAACTTTTGACGATTCCAAACTTGGTGTATTTCATCTTTCCTATCTCATTTTATTAAGTTTACTACTTTGTGAATAAGATAAAACACCTTCCAAACAAGAAGTGCCAACTGGTAGACGGGTGCAGTTTGGAGTCGAACTGCAATCGTATGATAAAACTTTTGAAGACTTATGAATTGTTTTTATAGTATTAAATATTAAATGAGTTGTTCTTAGAAGGATTCGACATAACTTTTTTGATACTGCTCACCCTTTATGAATATTTATTCTAAATGTCACTAAAAGCTTCATGGCGAAGCTTTTATTTAAACTTTAATACATTCCATATTCTACCTCGGGGACACATTTTTACGATCATAAGTCAACTCTTTCCTTTGGTAGAAATTTACAGAAAAGAAACATTAACTACAGGAAAAGGATTGAATGAGAATAAGAAATCTACTGGAGGACTCAGTTTTTTTATAAAATTGTTTTTCCTCAAACAAAAAAGCACCTGGGACGATCCTAGGATACTCTGGTCTAACTCAAGAACACTTCTAAGATAAACCCTTTCCATGGCGCCCTTAGGAGCCTAACGTCAAAATCAGAAGGATTCTACAGGGACTTGTTTTGAATAATGCTTAGTTAGCGAGAAATAAGGGAACGTATGGAGCAATGGGGAAAAAGTTGGCTTGGTGCATGGGATCACAATGAAGCAGGATCTAAGTGGCGTAGGTTGTTGTAATAGTTATGCAAAACTTGAAAGAAAAAAGTTTTTGATGATGACTTCATTGTTAATTAAAAAATAAAATATCGATAGTCCTGGACAAACGATATAACTTCCTAATCAACTAAATAATATTTTACTATTATACTCGGGTGAATAACCGACAACTGAAATCTATAAAATCCAGTTACTGACGATCCGTAAAAACACAATCCATCGAACACTCTTTGAAGCAGAAAAAAATCAGAATCGCTAATGGATTTTCATATTTTACACTTTGGTTCTTTGGTATAAATATACAAAAGGTTACAGGATTTTCCCATAACTCTAAAGTTACGAAATATTATGGCTCTTATATAGTTATCGAGGATTTTAAATCGCATTTTTACAATGGGATCACTGAAAATTCAAGACTTAGTACAAGGAAAATCTCAAGGGTCAGAATATTATATACAATCAAAAATCCAGGATTTAAAATCGTTTTTATACTTTAGTATTGGATATAAAACACTGCTTGTTTGAATCACTTTGAGTGACTTTGGTGAAAATATTCATTCTAATTCCAGACCTGTATAATTTGACGCTTGAGCCCATTTTCGATCTGGTGTGCTCCAGAAAATGCTTTGTACCAAACGAACAATCGTGCTAGAAGGAGCTTCATTAATTCGTTTGGGTTGTCCTCAACAGTCCAGACACTTTAACTGAATCTTAGTACCATTTCCCATGTTATCTTCTTCCATTTCGTGTCTTCTATAAAGGCCACTAGTTTGACTGAAGGGATTTTCAGTAGTTGCAATGGTTGTATTAATTCCTCTCTAAAGTGCTTCCGTCTAAGTACTTGTAAGAGTATGTGAGTAGGTGTTTCATCATCAAATTCACATTTTCTACACATAGGTTTCTCTACTAACTTTGCCCGTTTTGTGCAGATATTTCCTCAGGGTGTAGTGTCCAGTCACCAGGTCGGTAACTGTCTTCAAATGTCTCTCACCAAGTTTCAATAACCTGGTTCCTTGTCTGCCTTGTTCAGTAAACTCTGTATGGAACTTGTGTCAACCTCCATTTGAATTGGTGTTCCCTATCTAGCCAGTTCCCGATTTCCCCTCTTACGAAATCTTTTGTAATTCCACAAAACGGTTCCGGTCCTATGAAGTCTCCTTTAGAGCCTTCTTGAACTAACTGATTCGCCATTTCATTACGTGCAATCCCCTCATGTGCCGGCACCCATATTAGAGACACTTTGCCAGCCTGTTAAGGAATTCTTTGCAGTTTTTCACCAGTCTAGACCTAGTTGTAAGATTACAGATAACTTTTCTTTTGGTGGAATAGACAACAAGTCTATTCGGTCCAAAAATCAATAATCATAGTTCCGGAGTTTACTTCAGCACGAAATTTAAAATAAGTCGAACGTATATAAATAGGAATGGAGAGGTTTCCGGTGGGCTTTTATATCAATTACCTCGAAAGAGAGGAGACAAAAAGTTTGGGACAGGGCAGTATCTCTAAATATCCAACACTAGGATTATTGCACAGTTCCTGGGAGACCATTTTTTTTACCGTTCCTGAGCACATAGGTAGATTCCTGTGCTGAGCTCTGTAATAAATGTAACCGATTCAGAGAAATAAGCAAGTTTTGGTAGTAGAATGTTCCTGCACGTAACTTACCTTCAAGGTTACTAGTTCCTGGATAAACGTCCCGAAAGTCACAGCTTCCAGAAAGGAAGTTTCTATCTTCAGTTCCTGGATAATACGAATATAAGGAAAGTAGAATTTTTTTTGTGATGGCTTCACCAATGGTTATTGTTTATGTAAATAACATTAAGTATTAACAACTCTTTGCAAAACTGTGAATTGTAAAACGATAGTTAAAAGCTGATTTTGTCCATTTGAATTTTTTCTAATTTTTTTTAAAGAAATAAAATTAGTAGCGCCCTTTGTTTGCTTATAATATCTATATTTTACTTAATCCTGCAGGTAACAAAGCCTTGTGAACTGGCTTTGTTATCTCCAAATATAAAAATCAGTTTGGCAAGAACCTTCAATATTTGAACATTCATTTTTTTCAACAACGCCCAACGCCGTGAGGGTATTTTTTGTTTCACACAGTCGTATATCGACCAAGGCTAAGGAACGTTCTCTTTCTAGGTCCTTTTATACCAGCCCCAGTGCCATAGTTTGTTTTGGAACCATCGGTGAACCAGATGATTTCTCCATAATGACCCTAGTTTTGTCCTAGTTGTAACAGTGTGTCCTTCTCGAACATTGTTTGGGGACCATAAATCTACCGATTTCAGCCTAAGGATTGCCATCATTGCTTCCTCCCCTACAAAAAGTTCTAAAGGAGGAAGTCCAATAAGGGCTTCCATTGATGCCGTCCCCGTGCTGTTCATTGCCCCGGTAATACCAAGAAGGGCTTGTCTTTGGATTGCAGTTTATTAACTGCAGAGGACACTTCTGTCCTCCTCCACCAGACTATTGTTCCATAGGTGATCGTTGGCCTTATCACAGTTGTGTAAAGCCAGTGAACCACCTCAGGTCGTATTCCTCAGGTTTTGCCCATAATTCTTCTGCATTGTCAGAGAAGCCTAGTCGCTCTGGTAGTAACTTCTTTCAGGTGTGTTTTCCAATTCAGTTTGGAATGAAGGGTTACTTCCAGATATTTAACTTCTTTGGATTAACTTCTTTTGGATTAACTGAAAGGTCCTCTTTACGGCACCATTCCTCCTCAATTCGTAGTGCTTCTTGTAGGACGTTCATAACTACCTCTGGGAATTTCCCATTGGTGACAATGACTATGTCGTCCGCAAAGCCCTGCGTCCCTATGCCTTGACCATTCAACCTAAAGATCAAGTGATCCACAATTAGGTTCCACAAAAGTGGTGAAAGTACTCCACCTTGAGGACATCCTTCAGTTGTCCTATCGGTGTATGTTTTATCATGCATATGTGCTGTTATTCTTCTATGCTCGAGCATGGATCCTATCCATTTGCATTTGGTGCTGTTAATCCCTCTTTTTTTAAGGGATCTGATTTTCAAGCCGGATCGGTTTTATTCCATTACCTTCCCAACCAGCACTATTTCCATACAAAGCATGTATATCATTAAAAAATATTAGCAAAGCAATGGTGAAAAATGTGACAATACATTTAATTGAGACTAATGAGGGCATCGTTGCTAATAACAAAATTTCAATTTTATATTAAGCAGATTCTCGTTTTGTACTGTTTAAAATCAGTTTGTCAATGTTTTAATTTCACGCTTTCTTTGGGATGTAATTAAATTTGTAATTAAGCGAGTTTCAAACTCGTAAAAGTCAAAATGTATTTCTATAATAAAATGTTATATCTGTATATCATTTTTAATTGCGCGATACAGAAGTCAATTAATATAAAAATATAATTTTGTCTACATAGAGATGCCGGAAATAGCGTTTAGCAGGTGTTTGTTCATGAGAAATTACAATTTCGCAAACATTCGGAAGTAAAATTGTATTTTATTTTCCCCCGAACACGGTGAAGCAAAAGGGAGGGTTTTTTATTTGACCGGTATTTTGATCGTCTACTGCAGGGGTTCCCAACCGGTGGTACGCGGGAACGTTTCAGGAGGTACGCGTGAGCAACATGCTATTAATAGCTTCTGTCTGCTTGTCACTGCAGAAGTGGAGGAGTGACGGCGTCTGGGGCGGGGCGACGAGAGCTGTCTTATCCCTCTTCCCCCATGGTGAAAGTTATTAACTTCATAAAGGTTAAGGCTCTAAACACAAGATTATTCTCCTTGATGTGTGAAGGAATGGGTGGCAAGTTCAAGACTTTACTTCTGCATACAGAAGTGAGGTGGGAAAATTTTAAACCGTCTCTTTGAACTGAGATCAATTTATGTTTAAGTAGAAAAAATCATGACATGAAAAAATTGTTTGCTGATGAAAAATGGTTGTCAAGATTGGCTTATCTAGCCGACATTTTTGACAAACTCAACACACCGAACTTAGGACTTCAGGGTCCAGACACAATAACCTTCAAAGCCAGTGACAAAATAAATTCCTTCAATAAAAAGTTTGTCCTGTTTTGTTCAAAAATACAGGAGGAGAATTTATCTGCATTTCCCACTCTCATCATCATCATCATCATCATTATTTTTTGGGAAAAATGAAATATCTCCAATGCCAGATGTGGTTGCAGATATCATTGTTCATTATTATTATAGAGGTATTTCTCTGAAGATTATTCAAAAGTGGACTGGATCAGAAATCCTTTTTCGGGTACCTCACCAAATGAATTGGAACTAAAAGAAAGTTTTATCCATATTGGAGAAGATAGTTCCATGGAAGATTATTTTAAAGATAAATATTTAATTAACTTCTGGATCGGATGTAAAACCGAGTACCCTTTGATTTTCCGTCAAGCTCTGTTATTTTTGATGCCATTTGTTACGAGTTACTTATGTGAGAGTGGATTTTCTGAATTCTTGTACATAGAAGCAGAATAAGTGTTGAAGAGGACTTAAGAGTGAAGATAAGTTCCATTACTCCTAATGTTGATATTTTAATCACAGGCAAACAACAACGAGTTTCGCACTAAAGACTATAAAAGTATATTTTGTATGATGATTAATTTTTTGCCGTTATACATAAACAAATATCTAACAAAAATTGAATAGATGAGGCTTTCACTTGATGAAGATCCATACTAAACGATGAAATAAAACAATTTAATTTGTTTAAATCTTCATTTTATTTTGAACTAACGTTCAAATTAAAATTAGTGACGCGTTTCGCTACACAGTAGCTTTTTCAAACTTTTCAAACGTTAGTTCAAAATAAAATGAAGATTTAAACAAATTAAATTGTTTTATTTCATCGTTTTTTTTATTCGGTTTATTCGGTTCATCGTTAAATATCTAACAATTAAATATTAAGTTTTCTCGGGAATTTAATTCAAAAAGCCTTTGAACATTTTTAGAAGAGTAAATTTCATACGTTTATTAAAATATTTAGCTCTGGTGGTACGCCAAAATTTCTGAAAAAGTCAAGTGGTACGCAGGTGTAAAAAGGTTGGGAACCCCTGGCCTACTGGTTACAGGCTATGTATTTATTACATATTCCTGGTGATATTCAGGGGATAGTCGTGGTCTTATGCCGCCTACCCTAACAAAATAGTTGTAAGCGATCATAAGCTTTAGTACTAAGTGGCGTACGACCACGGCTATCCTCTAAGTACTAACTCAAAGCCGGTCCTGTCCCTCGACTTTTGGTGGCTGCGCCCCCTTTCGAGAATATTCGCTTTGTTTGTGTATAGGACGTGCGCGGAAAGTACTGGAATTTTTTAGAGTTGAGAAGGACTATATATACGCGGGTTCTTGAGTGCGTTGACAATTAGTGAAACGGACAGTAAAGAGTTAGTTCACAGACAGTTTACAGAAGTTCTTAGTAATCGGACAGTGAATTAAATAGTGAAGATAAATAGTGTAATATTCAAGTGGTAAAAATAAATTAGAACTATTATAACGAGTGTAAATAAATTAGCGATAGTGTGTTCAATTTTATCCCACAAGTAAAAACTATTTAAATAAATAACAAAAGCATTACACTTCTAAATATTGAGTTTAAATTTTTTAATTGTTAAATTAACCATAAAAACGTTATGGTCCCTAAAGCTAAAATGTGAAAACTAATCGGACTGTTATTATTATTATCTAAGTAGAATATAAAATAACTCTTGATCTTATCACGCTTCATTAATTATACTCCCTGTCGTTTGTACCGTAATTGTAGGACGCTAGAATACTAGGGAAAAGTGTGAATCTCTTAAAGCTTGTATACGGATCATTGAGCAATGAAGATGGTCGGAAACTTCTTGAAACTCGCATTTTGAATGTAATTATCGCCATCGAAAACGAATTACAAGTTTAATTTTACATAAAATGGCTATCATCACTTCATTATAAATCTAAAGGATATAAGGTTCATCTGGAACTTTAATCAATTATTTGAAATAGTTGAAAATTTAACCAGCTTCGAAAGATTAAGAATAATTTTTTTGAAGCTTGCTTCTCATTGCACGACATAGGACTTTTGGGAAGGCTAGTGAACTCGTGAAACGTGTGATGTTACGAAAAAGCGTTCGTCACGAGATGACTCATTCTTCGTCTCTTTCTTGGCCGCCCGCTCCGCCAACTCTCTCCCCTCTCTTCCTCAGCCGCCTTCTTCTCCTCTCTTTCGTAGGCTACACGCCGGCACGCCTCTCTCTCTCTCATACACGCCGGCACGAGGGATTTCCAAACGGTCGGAAGAGAGACAGAGAGAGAGACAGAGACAGAGACAGAGACAGAGACAGAGACAGAGACAGAGACAGAGACAGAGACAGAGACAGAGACAGAGACAGAGACAGAGACAGAGACAGAGACAGAGACAGAGACAGAGACAGAGACAGGGACAGGGACAGAGACAGAGACAGAGACAGAGACAGAGACAGAGACAGAGACAGAGACAGAGACAGAGACAGAGACAGAGACAGAGACAGAGACAGAGACAGAGACAGAGACAGAGACAGAGACAGAGACAGAGACAGAGACAGAGACAGAGACAGAGACAGAGACAGAGACAGAGACAGAGACAGAGACAGAGACAGAGACAGAGACAGAGACAGAGACAGAGACAGAGACAGAGACAGAGACAGAGACAGAGACAGAGACAGAGACAGAGACAGAGACAGAGACAGAGACAGAGACAGAGACAGAGACAGAGACAGAGACAGAGACAGAGACAGAGACAGAGACAGAGACAGAGACAGAGACAGAGACAGAGACAGAGACAGAGACAGAGACAGAGACAGAGACAGAGACAGAGACAGAGACAGAGACAGAGACAGAGACAGAGACAGAGACAGAGACAGAGACAGAGACAGAGACAGAGACAGAGACAGAGACAGAGACAGAGACAGAGACAGAGACAGAGACAGAGACAGAGACAGAGACAGAGACAGAGACAGAGACAGAGACAGAGACAGAGACAGAGACAGAGACAGAGACAGAGACAGAAACAGAGACAGAGACAGAGACAGAGACAGAGACAGAGACAGAGACAGAGACAGAGACAGAGACAGAGACAGAGACAGAGACAGAGACAGAGACAGAGACAGAGACAGAGACAGAGACAGAGACAGAGACAGAGACAGAGACAGAGACAGAGACAGAGACAGAGACAGAGACAGAGACAGAGACAGAGACAGAGACAGAGACAGAGACAGAGACAGAGACAGAGACAGAGACAGAGACAGAGACAGAGACAGAGACAGAGACAGAGACAGAGACAGAGACAGAGACAGAGACAGAGACAGAGACAGAGACAGAGACAGAGACAGAGACAGAGACAGAGACAGAGACAGAGAGAGAGAGAGAGAGAGAGAGAGAGAGAGAGAGAGAGTATCGCACGTCTCTAATTGCCAAATATGTTAAAACTTTTGAAAAATTGTCAATAATTGTTAAAAATTGTCAAAATTCTTGAAAAATGTCTGAACCTGTCAAGATTCTTGAAAAATGTCTGAACCTGTTAAAAATGCTCAAAAATTGTCAAAAATGGTCAGTAATTGTTAAAATTTGGAAAAATGTTCTAAAATAGTCAAAATTTTTGAAAAATTCTTAAAACTGTCAATAATTGTTAAAATTTGAAAAAATGGTCAAAAATTTTGAAGAAATGGTCAATAATTGTCAAAATATTCGAAAAATGGTCAACATTTTGAAAACATGGTCAATTGGTGGGATACCATAAAAAACGAAGGACCAGAAATTATGCTTTTTTATATCTTTATTGCATAACTTCAAATTTAACAATAACACTTACTTCACTAAATAAAGGTAAATCTTAAATTTAATGAACCCTATTTTAACTTACACCCTATAGGTACCGGAGCGTAGACATCCGATCCCTATGACTACATTTTTGTAACTCTCTTCTTTCTTACAATTTAAAACTAAACACAGATACAAAAACATCTGCTAAACACTTGTTCTCAATTTCTGACCATTCTTTCCCACACATAATATATTGCATAAAGTATATTTTCATGTCCAAAATATCATAAGTGGTGTCTGGACAATTTCGAAAGTAGGAGGTGGAGCGATCGTTAAGAAACCCTGTTGACGCACATATTACTGACTCAATACAGGGTGCGTCATATCATTTTTATCATTTTATTTTATGAAATGCAACAGTCAATAATTATAAAAAACTGTCAAAAATGGTCAATAATTGTTAAAAATTGGAAAAGGGGTCTAAAATGTTCAAAATTTATGAAAAATTGTTAAAATTGGTCAATAATTGTCAAAAATGGTCAATAATTGTTAAAATTTGAAAAAATAGTCAAAATTTGTCAAAAATTTTGAAAAAATGGTCAATAAGTGTCAAAATTTTTGAAAAATTATCAAAAATGATCAATAATTGTCAGAACCTGTCAAAAATTGTCAAAAATGGTCAGTAATTGTTAAAATTCGGAAAAATGTTCTAAAATGGTCAAAATTTTTGAAAAATTGTCAATACTGTTAAAATTTGAGAAAATTGTCAAAAATTTTGGAAAAATGATCAATAATTGTCAAAATTGGTCAATAATTGTCAAAAATGGTCAATAATTGTCAAAAATGGTCAATAATTGTTAAAATTTGAAAAAATAGTCAAAATTTGAAAAAATGGTCAATAAGTGTCAAAATTTTTGAAAAATTATTAAAAATGATCAAAAATGGTCAATAATTGTCAGAACCTGTCAAAAATGCTCAAAAATGGTCAGTAATTGTTAAAATTCGGAAAAATGTTCTAAAATGGTCAAAATTTTTGGAAAATTGTCAATACTGTTAAAATTTGAAAAAATTGTCAAAAATTTTGAAAAAATGATCAATAATTGTCAAAATTGGTCAATAATTGTCAAAAATGGTCAATAATTGTCAAAAATGATGAATAATTGTTGAAATTTGAAAAAATAGTCAAAATTTGTCAAAAATTTTGAAAAAATGGTCAATAAGTGTCAAAATTTTTGAAAAATTATCAAAAATGATCAATAATTGTCAGAACCTGTCAAAAATTGTCAAAAATGGTCAGTAATTGTTAAAATTCGGAAAAATGTTCTAAAATGGTCAAAATTTTTGAAAAATTGACAATACTGTTAAAATTTAAAAAAATTGTCAAAAATTTTGAAAAAATGATCAATAATTGTCAAAATTGGTCAATAATTGTCAAAAATGGTCAATAATTGTCAAAAATGGTGAATAATTGTTGAAATTTGGAAAAATAGTCAAAATTTGTCAAAAATTTTGAAAAAATGGTCAATAAGTGTCAACATTTTTGAAAAATTATTAAAAATTATCAAAAATGGTCAATAATTGTCAGAACCTGTCAAAAATGCTCAAAAATTGTCAAAATGGTCAGTAATTGTTAAAATTCGGAAAATGTTCTAAAATGATCGAAATTTTTGAAAAATTGTCAATACTGTCAAAATTGGTCAATAATTGTTAAAATTTGAAAAAATGGTCAATAATTGTCAATAAGTGTCAAAATTTTGGAAAAATTATCAAAAATGGTCAATAATTGTCGGAACCTGTCAAAAATGCTCAAAAATTGTCAAAAATGGTCAGTAATTGTTAAAATTCGGAAAAATGTTCTAAAATGGTCAACATTTTTGAAAAATTGTCAATACTGTTTAAATTTGAAAAAATTGTCAAAAATTTTGAAAAAATGATCAATAATTGTCAAAATTGGTCAATAATTGTCAAAAATGGTCAATAATTGTTGAAATTTGAAAAAATAGTCAAAATTTGTCAAAAATTTTGAAAAATGGTATCAAAATTTTTGAAAAATTATTAAAAATTACCAAAAATGGTCAATAATTGTCAGAACCTGTCAAAAATGCTCAAAAATTGTCAGAACCTGTCAAAAATGCTCAAAAATTGTCAAAAATGGTCAGTAATTGTTAAAATTCGGAAAAATGTTCTAAAATGGTCAAAATTTTTGAAAAATTGTCAATACTGTCAAAATTGGTCAATAATTGTTAAAATTTGAAAAAATGGTCAAACATTTTGAAAAAATTGTCAATAATTGTCAA
Source organism: Lochmaea crataegi (assembly GCA_947563755.1). Classification (NCBI taxonomy): domain Eukaryota; kingdom Metazoa; phylum Arthropoda; class Insecta; order Coleoptera; family Chrysomelidae; genus Lochmaea; species Lochmaea crataegi. Next base: position 72,448,358 of record OX387424.1, read on the forward strand.
AAACTGTCAAAAATGGTCAATAATTGTTAAAATTTGGGAGAAGGGTCTAAAATGGTCAAAATTTATGAAAAATTGTCAAAAATGATCAATAATTGTCAAAATTGGTCAATAATTGTATTGTATTGTATTGTAATACTTTTTAGTATTTATGTTAAGGTAATTCATTCACAGCTATCACATTTACTACACCCCATAGAGTTTGACATTTTAGATCGTGAGATAAGAGATAAAATTAGATCAATAATTCATAAAAAGTACCTAGTTCAAAAACGTAAACTAAAGTCATTATTAGATAATAAATCAAAATTAAAAAACCCACAAACCAAATTTTCAGAACATACATTTTTTCATAGATTCGTTAATCTTTCAAATACAGTTTTTTCAGATAAAGAAATTCAATTATTGCAAAAAGGTTTTAAACATAATATTCAACCCACATGTTCATTTGATAACTTCAACAAACTAGGTATAGAAACAGAAATTAACTTATATAATTTTCCAAATAATTCCAATCTAAAACATAAAGCTTCCGATATTATTAAAAAAGAATTTGTCAATTTTAACAAACCAAACTTTGAATTATCAGTCGCGAAATCTATTCAACAAAAATCAATGTCAAATAGTCTTATTTTTACTAAAGCAGATAAAGGAAATACAGTAATAGCATTACATAAAGATGATTATATATTAAAAACTAACAATTTTATACAGACAGGCAATTTTGAGATTCTTAAAAAAGACCCAACTAGTAAATTTCAGAAAGAAATAAAATTAGCAGTAGATAACGCGAAATCAATAATTAGCGACAAAGAAAAATATAAATTAATTTTACCCAATCCTCAACACCCTGAACTTTATTCTTTAATGAAACTCCATAAAGAGGGGTACCCTATTAGACCGGTTGTTTCTTTTTTCACAGCACCTTCATTTAAAGTTTCAAAGATTCTCATAGATATAATTTCTAAATATTGTTCTTTCAAACCTCGATTTTCTATTAAAAACTCAACGGAATTAATTAATAATATTCAAGATATAAAATTACCTCACAATTCTAAATTCATATCGTTCGATGTAACTAATCTATTCCCTAGTATACCTCCTAAAGAAACTTTAACTCTTGTTGATAATTTGCTCACGTATAATAATGTTAACCCTATAATTCATTCTGACATAATAAATTTATTAAAAGTTTGCTTAAACCAAAATTATTTTCATTTCAATGGAGAGATTTATAGTAGTAAAGATGGTTTGATTATGGGCAACCCCCTCAGTCCCCTATTAGCTGAAATTTTCATGGATAATATAGAAAAAATAATTCATAAACACCCCCTTAGTAAACAATTTATATACTGGCACCGTTATGTAGATGACATTTTAGCGAGCTTCACTGGCACTACTAGACAACTAGATAGCTTCATTACTTATATTAACTCAATTCATAGCAATATAAAATTTACCGTAGAACATGAAGAAAATAAGTCTATAAACTTTTTAGACCTTACAATTTCAAATATAAACAATAAACATGATTTTTCTATATTTCGCAAACCATCACATACAGACATTACAATTCATAATAGTTCTGTCCACCCATTTAGTCATAAATTAGCAGTTTTCAATAGTATGATTCACAGACTTTTAACAGTCCCATTAAACAATAATAATTTCAACAAAGAACTAAATATCATTAAACAAATAGCAGTTAATAATAATTACGATCCAAACTTAATTGACAATATCATAAATAAAAAGATAAAGAAACGCACTTTAGAACAAGTATATCCTTCAGATAAAAATAAAAATAATCAATTTAAAAGCTTAACATACTTTGGAACACCATCCCTAAAAATCAAATCATTTTTAGAATCTTTAAATATGAATATTTGCTTTAAAACTGACTACAATTTATCTAAATTCATTAAAAATAACAAATCTAAATCCTCAAAATTAAACAAGTCAGGTGTTTATAAATTAAAATGTGGTAACGACAACTGTGACAAAATGTATATCGGTAGAACTTTTAGGAACTTTAAAACTAGAATTTCAGAACACAAACGCAGCTATGACAATAACAAATTAGATTCCAACTATTCAAATCATCTATTAACAAACCAACACACTTTCGACTCAAATTTTGAAATTTTGCATGTAGAACCCAAATCCTTTAAATTAAATCTTTTAGAAGCCCTCGAGATTAACAAAAACAAATATTCCGGTAATCTGCTTAACGACCAAATAGATATCAATCATTCTCCCTTATTAAACCTTTTTACCTAGAAAATGTGATAGTTGTTGATCAATTTCCCAGGTACCTTTTTTCAATACCTTTGTAACTTTCTTAGAATCCCGTATTTAGACACTTTTTGTACTTATACCTATTTAAATATATTATAATACTTTTGTCAATATCTTAGAATTCCGTATTTAGGCACTTTTTGTACTTATCCCCATGTTTAATACTTTTGTCAATATCTTAGAATTCCGTATTAAGGCACTATATAAATTAAAAGTTTTTCATTGTAGCTTCACTAGTTTGAAAAAGCTACTGTGTAGCGAAACGCGTCACTAATTTTAATTTGAACGTCAGTTCAAAATAAATAATGAAGATTTAAACAAATTAATTTGTTTTATTTCATCAGTTTTATTTTAAGCTTAATCTTCAATTGTTTGGTCCAGTCTACTACTGCATTGGTTGCTATCTGCAGTTTCCTAACAGAGTTTTCTTGGTTTTGATCTACTACTACTTGATCTTTCTGGTATATAGCAAATACAGGATTGGTCCAAGGACGCTACCCTTCGGCACACCCGCTTTTATCTCTTTCAGAAGAATAAATTTGATACATTTAAAAAAAGAAGAATTTGTGAACGTATCAGCACTGCACTTAACTCTTCGCATCTCTAGAGGTTCAGCTATTCATTAACATTTTGAGTTACTCTAACTTCTCTGGTTGTCGTCTCACATCTTCGTTGTATCACTAACTGTGTTTAAACTCAATTCCATTTACATAATTATAATTGTTAATTGAATATTATTGCCTAAAAATAAACATTAAAAACCGAGAAAATCATTAATATTCATAAGCACATACAAACTGTCGGAAATAAAGTAAGATACGAAATTTAGTCTTAAGATATTCTCCAGGCAGATTACTGGTTGACGAATATTGTGGAAAGTGTGCCTATATTAAGCCATAGCAACGGAATAAACAACGAGTCGTTAATTCAGAATGCTGCACCAGAAAGGACAAGATCGATAACAACAGCAGGTACAGTTTACACCAACACAAGAAGTTTTAACGAAATTAGTATCTACGGACAACGGGAAAAGGTACATAATTTTAATACATAGAAAATATCAAACTCCTAAATAAACAAAATGCAATCACCGACGTCCACAAGCAAAATGTGCACAAACATTTCCGTAAATGAGTGAATCTTAGTCCAAATCCAACCAGATCTCTATAAAATAAGATTAGAATATATAAAAAATATCTCGAGCGTCAAATTGCACATTTGACGTTTCCCATAAAATCATTATTAAACTTTTCGCGAGCTAAAAATTTTCAACGGGTTCTTTATTTTCCGGAAACAAGATCTCTCCTATCACGACGGCGTGAGTTTCGAGAGGTCGAATTCACTTTTTACGTTTTCCTATAAAAAAAAAATCGTAAATCTCAATCACTTTACATGCGTTACGAGATTTCAGCATCGAAGAATTTTCAATAATACCCTCTAAACACATTTCAAACTGGTCGTGTACGTTGTTAAGAATTCTTTTTGTTCGAGAATGTTTGCGATAGCTGTTCACGAAAAACAATAGATTTCAGATACAGTACTTCTAGAAGATATATTTAAGTATTACAATGTTAACTGAATTCAGAAAAAATAACACAAAGATTTCCTCTTTTTATATTTTTTACTCGCTATTAAGAATTGTGCTTTTCCCACGTTAGAAAGCAAAAAGAAGTGACTGGGGATCAAATCTGGATAATACAGTAAGTTGAAGAGCACAAGAAAGCAATTGAGAATAAAACTTTGTGCTTTTTGGGCCTTGCTGTTGATTTTTACCTGTTTGCAACCACTCGTCAATTTGAAGAAATCGATAATAAATTTATGTTTTAATTTTGAGAGCAAACAATGTCACGTTCTAAAACACCAACAAACTGCGAACAGAACTATTTTTTGACTATTTCACTCGTCTTAATTTCCACCAATCACAAACGCGCAATTTTGTATTACAAATGATTTCTAGATGAAAAAACTGTATATGACAGCACATGTCAGCAGTTTTTTGGGTCGTAAATTCCCATATAGTTTCTCCATAGTAATAATGGGAGAAGAGTTCAGGCCGATCTTTATGGCCCTTGAATTTCGTTTTACAGTATGGTCTTGCTGGCTCCAAACCATGACTGCAAGCAAATTCAAATGCTTCAGTTCGAGTTCTCGGAAGAGAGAGTTCACTAAGCGAAGACATTATTTGAACTGTCAGTTCTTTGACAATTTTAAATCAGAGTGATGCAAAAACAATAATCATTGACGTGCGACCCATAGTTTAAGTAGAATTAACTTAGCGCAATGATACTGTACCTTTGCGTTTCCTCACCAAGGTGTCTGAATTTTCCGTTGCTTTTCACTATTTCAATGGTTGCCACTACAACAATTTTCCATAACTACTTTCAGATGAGCGAAAGTGGTCAACTTGGCAACCGCGCGCATCAACATTGTAAAATTAGGGGTTTCACTTTTTCTTCACCATCAGAACGGTTGTTGATTTGGCAGCCTAGCATTTCCTCAACATATTATTTGTGTCTTTGTTTTCTCCTTACGCTGATAATCGTTGCCATGACAACGGTTTTCCCATAACTGGTTTCAGCTGAACGAAAGTGGTCAACTCGGCAACCGCGCATTTCCTCACCATAAGATTTGGGTTTTGATGTGAAAGATCTATAGGCGCGGGTAAATCTGATTTTCGGCGTAGCGAGAATTGCGGTGGCGGGGCTTTGCCACGCTATTTGATGGTATATAAATGTACTATACATAGTCCATACGTATGGGGCAACGCGATGCCATGCGCAATCTCTCTTGCCGCACTGAGCTCGCACACCTATAGGTGTGAAAAATTGTCAAAAATGGTCAATAATTGTCAAAAACTATCAAAACTGGTCGGGGATTGTCAAAATTTTGAAAAAATGGTTAATAATTGCCAAATATGTTAAAATTTTTGAAAAATTGTCAAAAATTTTGAAATATGGTCAATAATTGTAAAAAATTGTTAAAAACTGTCAAAATTTTGAAAAAATGGTTAATAATTGCCAAATATTTTGAAAATTTTGAAATATGGTCAAAAATTGTCAAAAATTTGGAAAAATGGTCAATAATTGTCAAAAATTGTCAAAAATGGTCAAAAATAGTCAATAATTGTTAAAATTTTGAAAATGTGCTCAATAATTATGAAAAACTGTCAAAAATGGTCAATAATTGTTAAAAATTGTAAAAATTTTTGAAAAATGGTCAATAATTGTCAGAACCTGTCAAAAATGCTCAAAAATTGTCAAAAATTGTTAAATATTTTAAAAAATGGTCAATAATAATTGTCAAAATTTTTTAAAAATTGTCAATAATTGTCAGAAACTGTCAAAAATGGTCAATAATTGTTAAAATTTCGAAAAATGGTCAAAAATTGTCAAAATTTTGGAAAATGTTCAATGATTATAAAAAACTGTCAAAAATGGTCAATAATTGTTAAAATTTTGAAAAAATAGTCAATAATTATAAAAAACTGTCAAAAATGGTCAATAATTGTCAAAATTTTTTTAAAATGGTCAATATCTGTCAAAAACTGTCAAAATTTTGATAAAAAGGGTTAATAATTGCCAAATATTTTAAAATTTTCGAAAAATTGTCAAAAATTTTGAAATATGGTCAAAAATTGTCAAAAATTTGGAAAATGTTCAATGATTATAAAAAACTGTCAAAAATGGTCAATAATTGTTAAAATTTTGAAAAAATAGTCAATAATTATAAAAAACTGTCAAAAATGGTCAATAATTGTCAAAATTTTTTTAAAATGGTCAATATCTGTCAAAAACTGTCAAAATTTTGATAAAAAGGGTTAATAATTGCCAAATATTTTAAAATTTTCGAAAAATTGTCAAAAATTTTGAAATATGGTCAAAAATTGTCAAAAATTTGGAAAAATGGTCAATAATTGTCAATAATTATCAAAAATGGTCAAAAATAGTCAATAATTGTTAAAATGTTGAAAAAGTGGTCAAAAATTATAAAAAACTTTCAAAAATGGTCAATAATTGTTAAAATTTTGAAAAAATGGTCAATAATTATAAAAAACTGTCAAAAATGGTCAATAATGGTTAAAAATTGTCAAAATTTTTGAAAAATGGTCAACAATTGTCAGAACCTGTCAAAAATGCTCAAAAATTGTTAAATATTTTGAAAAATTGTCAAAAATGGTCAATAATTGTCAGAAACTGTCAAAAATGGTCAATAATTTTTAAAATTTTGAAAAATGGTCAAAAATTGTCAAAATTTTTAAAAATGTTCAATAATTATAAAAAACTGTCAAAAATGATCAATAATTATTAAAATTTTGAAAAAATAGTCAATAATTTTAAAAAACTGTCAAAAATTGTCAATAATTGTCAAAATTTTTGAAAAATGGTCAATAATTGTCAAAAACTGTCAAAATTTTGATAAAAAGGGTTAATAATTGCCAAATATTTTAAAAAGATTGAAAAATTGTCAAAAATTTTGAAATATGGTCAAAAATTGTCAAAAATTTGGAAAAATGGTCAAAAATAGTCAATAATTGTTAAAATTTTGAAAAAGTGGTCAATAATAATAAAAAACTATCAATAATTGTTAAAATTTTTAAAAAATGGTCAATAAATATAAAAAACTGCCAAAAATGGTCAATAATTGTTAAAAATTGACAAATTTTTTGAAAAATGGTCGATAATTGTCAGAACCTGTCAAAAATGCTCAAAAATTGTCAAAAATTGTTAAATATTTTTAAAAATGGTCAATAATAGTCAATAATTGTTAAAATTTTGAAAAATGTACAATAATTGTCAAAACTGTCAAAATTGGTCAATCATTGTCAAAAATGGTCAATATTAGTTGAAATTTACTCTGCAAATGGATAATGAGCATTATTCCAACATGATAAACACCCTTAGAAGTGACGCCCCAGAACCTCCAGCTACAAAAAGGAAGATGCAGCCTCTCCTCGAGCTTCTCACTCTACAGCTGTACCAATCAACAACATTAACGATTTAACTACACCCAAAGTTATCAATGAATTAACAAAGATTTCAAACAATATAATAATCCTTGGACGTATTAGTAGGAAATTGCAAAGACACCACTGCCACCGCCGCACAGAAATGGCACCAGCTGAAAATACATTTTCTATTGCTATTTTTTCTATCTATTGTCACGTAAACGTAATTTGAAGTCAAATAAAAAGATAAATATTTAAAAAATTCTGATTACTTAAATGTTACTATGTTCCGCTTTCGACGAAAGAATCCTGCTTTTTTCACTCAAAAAGTGGCTTGGCAAAAAAAATCTGGCAACGCTGATTCAACCCCATTGAGCATAATGTTTCTCCTACCCTGAGTGCGAGTGTCATACAGTTGATTAAAAGTGTTATAAATAATATATTGGTTGAAATCTGGAAAAATTCTGAACATCATATTGTAAACGTTGAACATTCCTATTTGTCCATGCAAAGTTTTAATATACAGCCCATTGTGATTAATTTAAATGAGGACTCTGACAGTGAAACAGAATTAGACTTAGAAAAACAACACAGAATAATATCTTTGATTTGTATATTTTATTTAAATCGTTTACTTAGGTAAAACCAAGACTATATATTTACTATAAAACAGATGCTTCGAAAAGAAATTGCTAGTAAATACCTATATTATTATTTTTTCTTGGAGTCCGCCTCTGGTGCTCTGTCATAAAATACCTAGAAGTCCGGTTTCTTATCACAGTTAGATACGAATTTAACACGTGTGTTCTAATAACAATGAAGGTGAGAAAATAAATCGTTTAATGAGGTGAAAACCAAAACGATATACTTTGAGATATAGTTTACCAAAATTACAATTTATATTTTAATTTTACCATAAATAATTATGTTTGTAGTATTTTGTGATTAGATAAATTACCTGTTTTTCAGTGTTTAAATACATACATATGTATCTATAATAGGTAATATGTTTTATAAGCTATGTGTACCTATGCAGAATAATCTGTTACTTGTCAAAAAATACCATTCGGGCATCTAATTTTTCTTGTCAAAAAAATCGAAAAAACACAATGCAAAGTTATATATTTTTGACAGAATGCATTCGTGCAGGTGCAAAAATCCTCGTCTTCGAATCGTATTTTTGTTGCCACCAGTACTCACGCTTCTTGTTAAAATACATTTCGGAAAAATTAGATTCCCTTACGATATTACTTACGAATAAATCACTCTGGATTTTATCAAAAACATAATCAATAATATATTTAATGCATAATATTTTCAAGGAAAACTAAGTAAATTAAATTCATAATAAAACTTTCTTTCAATCGTAGAAAACTTGGCTTCCTCAATCATTTAATTGATTTCGTAAATTAAAAATACGATTTTATTTTCCATTTGGAGAATATTTACCGTTTAGTTCGAACTATCTTTGGCCTTTCCATAGTTTTCCAACTACAAATCTCTTGTAATTCTTAACCTGCACCATATCTTAAGATTAAGTAGCAAAGTGATGGTGTAAGCAAAATTACAACTTATTTATGTCCTGACTCTACTCGGAATTATGTCACTTCGAGTTCGGAGTCAGTTATTTATAGAGTAAATTAACTAGATTCAGCAATTTCCTGAAAATATCGTTCGTTAATTACCACATACCTTTATCGGATAGAGTTTTCCAAGACATACATACATTTTTTAAATACCACACCCTGTAGAGTGTTAGGACTTTGAAAACAATTTAAATTTACCAAGTTTTTAGAGATAATAATTTGATTTTAAAACCACAGTTAATAATAGATGGATATTTTAATACTTCCCGTCAAAAGCATCTGTTCAACAAAGATCAAAACGACTGTTGAAATGGTTACATCCATCAACCAAATTGTAACTCTTGATTACTTTAATAAATCCTCCGCGGAGATATCCTTAAATTGCTTTACTTTTCCGAACTTCTCGTTCCTTACTTTTTAAATCCAGCGCGAATCTGACTCAATTAAATGCGGTTTTGGGAAAGTTTATTGAATTTCAAGTTGTTCGCATACAGTGAAAAACAACCACTGAAATATCGATCCACGTATAATACCTAACAATTAGCATTTACCACACGTTATCTATATTAACTCAGTTAACGGGAAAGTTTAGCATAACTTTCACCCCCCGTTACGTCTAAAAAATATCTCGCATAACCCCCGACAAACATCCTTGAACAAATTAAACTGTTATGCGAACTACCGCAGTTATGGTGGAGTGAGTAATATTTTTAATGAAGAAATTTTCAAAGTTGCCGCTAGGGAGCTCGTAGATTACATGTTCTATGTTTTATTTCATCAACTGCAATTAAACTCGCAGTTTCCATTAGTTAGATATGCGAAAACGCCCTCTACTGAGTAATATTAGTAGTTAAATAATTTCCTGGAATTGCGTACACATTTTAAAAAACCTTTTATTTCACAGCCCCGTATATTTTTCAGCATATCGATTGCACCATTAACACACATATATCTCACAGGAAACGATCATTTTATTGGGTCTTAAGGGACGTGACACGCACAAGGCTCATTGTGTTCCCAAGTCGGCTATCCTTTCCTTCTCTCTTTTTTTTTTTAATTATACTTAACTGTCTCGGGAAAGTCTTTCAATAACGAGGCTTTCGGGTTAATGGTGTCATAATGATCGTTCATTTATTAGCCATTATTACAAGAGAAGAAAAGATTCCGAAAAAAATGTCCTTTATTAGGTTACGAGGAAATTGAATTATCCTGTCATTTCAAAATTAGTAAAGGATCTTTAAATACAAAACAATTAATAAACGAAATAGTTATTTGTGTATTTAGAGCGTAAAGTAACAGATTGCTGCTTGAAAAAGAATTTTACTTTACGCTCGAAAAACAGACATAATTTTTTCTACAGTCGCCCTTTTAATAATTAAAACAGTTTTTTAGATATAGGTTATAATAGGAGTGCTAGAATAATCGTCATTTTCGCTATTCATCATGATTAACCTTAAAAAGATCGACTGACTAGGGATGTTAAAAAATAATCGATTTTTATATAAATCGATTATTATTTTCGTATTATCGATTTTTATAGTAATATTAATCGATTTTTAGTAAATCGATTTAATGAATTACGTGTTTAAATCGATTTTCGGAAACGGCTTGTATTATTTATTGCCTATTTTTCAAAATTTTGACAACTTTTAACGATTATTGACCATTTTTCAAAATTTTAACAATTATTGACCATTTTTGACAATTATTGACCATTTTGACTGTTTTTCGAAATTACTGACCATTTTTCCAAATTTTTGATGATTTTTGACCATTTTTCAAAATGATGACAGTTTTTAACAATAATTTATAATTTTTAACCATTTTTGATAGTTTTTGACCATTTTTGACAATTTTTCAAAAATTTAGACCATTTTTCAAAATTATTGACCTCTTTTATAATTGTTGACAATTATGGACCATTTTTCCAAATTTTTGACCATTTTTGACAATTATTGACCATCTTTGACGATATTTCAAATTTTTTCAAAAACTTTAACAATTTCTGACAATTATCAACTATTTTTCAAAATTTCAACAACTTTTAACAATAATTGTCCATTTTTGACAGTTTTTGACAATGTTCACCATTTTTGATAGTTTTTGACAATTATTGGCTATTTTTGACAATATTTCAAAATTTTTGACCATTTTTCAAAATTATTGACCATTTTTGATAGTTTTTGACAATTATCTACCATTTTTTACAATTTTTGACAATTATTGACCAATTTTGACAGTTTTCAAAAATAATTGACAATTTTTAACCATTTTTGATAGTTTTTGACCATTTTTGACAATTTTTCAAAATCTTAGAACATTTTTCAAAATTATTGACCATTTTTGATAATTATCGACCATTTTCCCAAATTTTTGACCATTTTTGACAATTATTGACCATATTTCAAAAACTTTAATAATTTTTGACAATTATCAACTGTTTTTCAAAATTTTGACCATTTTTAACAATAATTGTCCATTTTTAACCATTTTTGATAGTTTTTGACAATTATTGACCAATTTTGACAGTTTTCAAAAATAATTGACAATTTTTAAGCATTTTTGATAGTTTTTGACCATTTTTGGCAATTTTTCAAAATCTTAGAATATTTTTCAAAATTATCGACCATTTTTGATAATTATCGACCATTTTCCCAAATTTTTGACCATTTTTGACAATTATTGACCATTTTTGACCATATTTCAAAAACTTTAATAATTTTTGACAATTATCAACTATTTTTCAAAATTTTGACCATTTTTAACAATAATTGTCCATTTTTGACCATTTTTGATAGTTTTTGACAATTATTGACCAATTTTGACAGTTTTCAAAAATAATTGACAATTTTTAACCATTTTTGATAGTTTTTGACCATTTTTGACAATTTTTCAAAATCTTAGAACATTTTTCAAAATTATCGACCATTTTTGATAATTATCGACCATTTTCCCAAATTTTTGACCATTTTTGACAATTATTGACCATATTTCAAAAACTTTAATAATTTTTGACAATTATCATTTGTTTTTCAAAATTTTGACCATTTTTAACAATAATTGTCCATTTTTAACCATTTTTGATAGTTTTTGACAATTATTGACCAATTTTGACAGTTTTCAAAAATAATTGACAATTTTTAAGCATTTTTGATAGTTTTTGACCATTTTTGACAATTTTTCAAAATCTTAGAATATTTTTCAAAATTATCGACCATTTTTGATAATTATCGACCATTTTCCCAAATTTTTGACCATTTTTGACAATTAATGACCATTTTTGACCATATTTCAAAAACTTTAATAATTTTTGACAATTATCAACTATTTTTCAAAGTTTTGACCATTTTTAACAATAATTGTCCATTTTTGACCATTTTTGATAGTTTTTGACAATTATTGACCAATTTTGACAGTTTTCAAAAATAATTGACAATTTTTAACCATTTTTGATAGTTTTTGACCATTTTTGACAATTTTTCAAAATCTTAGAACATTTTTCAAAATTATCGACCATTTTTGATAATTATCGACCATTTTCCCAAATTTTTGACCATTTTTGACAATTATTGACCATATTTCAAAAACTTTAATAATTTTTGACAATTATCAACTATTTTTCAAAATTTTGACCATTTTTAACAATAATTGTCCATTTTTAACCATTTTTGATAGTTTTTGACAATTATTGACCAATTTTGACAGTTTTAAAAAATAATTGACAATTTTTAACCATTTTTGATAGTTTTTGACCATTTTTGACAATTTTTCAAAATCTTAGAACATTTTTCAAAATTATCGACCATTTTTGATAATTATCGACCATTTTCCCAAATTTTTGACCATTTTTGACAATTATTGACCATATTTCAAAAACTTTAATAATTTTTGACAATTATCAACTATTTTTCAAAATTTTGACCATTCTCAACAATAATTGTCCATTTTTAACCATTTTTGATAGTTTTTGACAATTATTGACCAATATTGACAGTTTTTAAAAATAATTGACAATTTTTAACCATTTTTGATATTTTTTGACCATTTTTGACAATTTTTAAAAATCTTAGAACATTTTCCAAAATTATCGACCATTTTTGATAATTATCGACCATTTTTTACAATTTTTGACAATTATTGACCAATTTTGACATTAATTGTCCATTTTTGATAGTTTTCAAAAATAATTGACAATTTTTAAACATTTTTGATAGTTTTTGACCATTTTCGACAATTTTTCAAAATCTTAGACCATTTTTGATAATTATGGACCATTTTTTTAAATTTTTGACCATTTTTGACAATTATTGACCATTTTTGACCATATTTCAAAAACTTCAATTATTTTTGACAATTATCAATTATATTTCAAAATTTTGACCATTTTTAGCAATAATTGTCCATTTTCAACAATAATTGTCCATTTTTGACAATTTTTTATAGTTTTTGACAATTATTGGCCATTTTTGACAATTTTTCAAAATCTTTTGACCATTTTTGATAGTTTTTGACAATTATTGACCATTTTTCAAAATTTTGACAATTATTGACCATTTTTGACAATTTTTAACAGTTTTTGGCAATTTTTGACCATTTTTGACCATATTTCAAAATTTTTGACAATTTTCATATAATTTTATTTGATTTTTAATCTGATAAATTGTTAAATATTCGCCAATTGAGTCAATTCGGAGGGCGTGGTTTGATTGAATAAGCGAGCGAAAAATATTCCTTTTTTGCGCTAGAGCGTAAAGTAACAATCCTCGGCATTGGTCGACTTTGCGATTTCATTTGAATATAGTAATTAGTTATTTTACGCGCGACTGTAGAAAAAAGAAATTATTTGATTATTTCTCGATCATTACAATTTTATTCTACCTATTGGACCCCACTTCCCAGGATCTGGTGCAGATAGTTAGGCAGTACTAAAATCTTTAGCATACCCCCAGATCAGATCTAAACTGGTCTAGGACTGCTTTCAAAATCTCCTCACTCTCGCAAACCACAATAGGGGACACTTAAGTGGATCCTGGGGAAATGAAACGTCAGACACCCTAGGGTCTGAAACTGTATTGGTCCTGAACCAGCATTCAAGATACCAAAAACTGCAGCACGTGGCACGTGGTTCCAGAGGTACTGCACGTGCCAAAGAAAAAACCCAGCAAACTCTTGGTCAAAAAACCCTCGGAGTCGCTGACCAACGAAATATTAAACCTCCGGAAGAGCCAGATTCGGAGAGTGACGTGATGGTAGATTTTTTCAGAGTCCTTCAAGATCAGAGGTGGTTTTTGGATCCTTCTGTCAATATGACGAAAGGATCGATCTTTGGGTCAAACAAAAAGGTCGCTAAGCTGGTAAAGCGGAATTTCAAAAGAAGATTTGTGGAAATAGAGTTGAAACCAAAAAATGGAGTGAAAGAATGTTATCATTAATTCTCAAAGAAGTTTGGTTATTGAGTGTTTCTTTATAATTATTTTTACCTGACTTAAAAGACATCAAATTCTCTAGGTTTTTGGATACAAACTGTCTTTGTTTCCATCAAAAAGTCTTGTAAGTCTGTTAATGAATAATTAGTTTATAATTCACTTAATTAGGTAAGTTTTCTCGTAAAACATTAAGAGAAGTTCGTCTTTTATTACTCTCTGTAAAGTATAGTAAATGAAAAGACCTTTTCAAGTTATTTCACTTGCCATAAATGAAGATAAAATTGCTTTGAGGAAGGTTTTAATTTTGCGTGAATAAATTCAATACAAAACATCACCGTTTGCTAAAATAATTTCTTCGATGTATGTGTTTTAGCTCTTACTGTGTTATCCTGCTGGCTGCGCCAGTTTTAGCGGTTATTATCGGGATTTGTTGTGAAAATATACGTTCGTGAGTTAATCTCAGCTTAAAGTATTAGAGTTTTTTTCGGTAAGTTTGCTTATAAAATTACGATTCAAAAATATTTATTACGATAGTTTAAAAATTACGTTGCACTTACCAAAATTGCGCTCAATAGATATAATCGTTTACATACCTGCAACAAAAAAATAAATAAGTTAGTAAAAGTTTCAATTGATACCGAGCGAGGAATTAAAAGTACCATTTGTAACTTTTTATCATGAAATACACAAAAGTACAGACTTTGATTATACTGGGTGGGCAAATAAGAATGATCGTCGGACATATCTTACGATCGGATTGTAGTACAGCTTTGAGAAAAAAATTCCATAAAATTAGCGGCTTCCAAAAATAATTATTTATAGGCTTGCGGTGGACTTACAAGTTTGGGTTTTTCTGGACGCCGGAATTTTTTTCCCTAAAATTTCTTTTCTCTTTTCTCTGTTATAAAACAGATGGAATTAAGTAATTTGATAAGTTCAATTATTGCATTTCCCAGAGCACTATAATTATGTACGCAGTTCATTCAAATATGTATAGCCATAGGGGTAACGATATTGTGTTGGTTACGAAATTATTCCACGGACATACCCCGCTATCGTATTCTCGTTATGTGCATTTACAAAACTGGGAGTTGATCAGATTATGTGGTTATTACTTATAAATCGGCCGTATAGAATAATTAATATGATAATAATTGTCTGTTTGTTTCAACTGTTTACCAGTGGTTCTGTTTCATTAGAACAAAATATTCTAATGATACAAATTCTAGTCGGAAATATGAATAACAGGTACAATTGATTGACTCTTTGAATTGTACTTTCGTTTATCGTAAATTCTCCCTAGATGTACGCTTTGGATATTTTCAAAATTTTCAAAATACTCTTCCCTATATTTCCGGATATTTAATTTCAAACAATTAATTATTACATTTTTATCCCCTAACGTTAAACTGATAAGAAATTGGGCTAAAAGTCGAGTTTAGTGAACCAACGCGGATTTTGATGAAATATATTTTTTTAAATTAATTCGAGGTCGCTGAACACGAAAATGAAAGAAAATATTGGCGCTCTCTTACCAAAAACGATGTGTTCAGATCAGCACTGCACTGGTTTTATTGTAATACTATAACTGCTTTATAATGTTCCATTATAACTGCTACACAATGTTAGATACACTATAATTACTTTTTACGATATTCCTCTCACACACACATTAAAAAAACACTGATATTGATATACATTTCTTGTAAATTCTTTTTTTAATTCCACAATTATTATATATTTTGACGTTTCCGTGTAATATGACTGAAATATAAGTTTCGCCTATTTCCTCTTAGTCGTAAAGTTTAAACCTACTAACATATTCAGCCATCATCAGGTAGTTACTTGAAAAAAAAAGTTGCTGAATATCTGTAATTGTGGAAACCATACAAGGTGAGTGAATTGGAAAATTTAGCTCAACTCCCGTTTAGCTGAAATCAGTTATGGAAAAATTGAATTAACAGCTATCAACATATCTACTGTGAAAAATGTGCGCCGGGTCGACGTTTCGGAATTCGAGCGCGCGCTCATTAACATTCAAAACATAAACTCTCTCACTATTATTGCTCCTAATTCCGCTCCCACATTAGATGAACTTTTTCAAGATTTTGAAGATGTTTTTACTTCAACTTCAAGGCCATACAAGAAACACCAAGACCAAAAAATATGGAACAAGTACAACAGTTTCTAGGAATGGTTCGATATTATAATAAATTTATATCTCATGCTTCTACAATTTTGCAGCCACTGAACAGATTATTACAAAAAAATGCACCATTTATTTGGACCAAAGAATATGAAGCTGCCTTTAACAATGCCAAACAGGTAATAGCCAGCAAGCAAGTTTTTTTAATGCCTTTTTCACCAAAATTTCCAATAATACTAGCTACTGATGCATGGAATACCTTTTATCTTGTATTACTTTTTGAAGATTCGATAATTACTTCTTTTCTGTGTTTTAGACCTTTCTGGGCCTTGGAGTCCCTCGTAGAAGTGGCTTCGATATGGCTTCGGGGCCGGCTTGGGAAGATTTTCAGTTCTGCTTACCTCTCGGAGTTTTCACTCATGGTTTATTTGAGGAATTTAAAATTTACAGAGGTTATTTAACATCTGATTTAAACAGGAACTTGTTAGGAAGGTTAGTAACACAAATTCACTTTATAGTTTCACCTTTTAACATAACGTAGCCTAATTTTAACTCAATTTTGTAACATGAAAAAGCTTATACTTCTCAATTCTGTATCTTTTTTCTCGTAACTACCCGTTTCTAATCAATAGCAACGTATCAAATTTTTTATATTCATCAACCATATGTCTCTTTATTTTTAAGTTTTTCTATATTTGCTGACCAATTAAATTCATTTAATAATTTTTGATTTCTGTTATTTGACTTGATTGTTTTATAATTTGATCTTTTTCTGATATGAAAGTTTATTTTTAATGTCTCCAAATAATTTATTGTTGTTTTAATCTTTTAGTTAAAAAAATTTAAAATTAGTTTGACATCTGTTTTAATTTCAGTTGCCATGTCCTTTCTTCCGTTCGAGTTGACAAATCTAGATTCACACCTTGTTAAATATGTTCATAAGTGTACTTTTTCTATTTTTACCAGTGTCAGATTTTATAACCTAACTAATAATTTTTAATTTTCAGGTTCTTTCTTTTTAGATTTATGATGAGCCAAGAAACTTTTGCAAAGCTTTTGAAAATTCTGAAACTATGTGATAGAATTTCAATAAATTAGAGAAAAGTTATAAAGATTCCCGTTTAAAGTTTGGGTTGTAAATATTTGTCAGGTGATTTGTTTATATTTTATTTAGATTTTATACTGAAATAACCCTTGTTTGGTGTATGTGTTGTATGATTCCACTTTCCATATCAATATATATGTAAGGTTAAACATTCCTTCCGGAACAGTAATCGCCAATATTTGGCTCTTAGACAATTTTTTTTCAGTGGATTCACCGCTTGCATTTAAAGTTTTTCATGTTTCTTTGCTATTTCAACGATTTTCCTCCATTCTTTCCTGTCCTAGGTATTCTGCCTCCAGTTTTTAATTTCCATTTTTTCTAGGTCTCTCTCTATTTGGTCCATCCATCTAGCTCTGTTATTCTCTTTACATTACTACCTTCTTTCATCCTTTTGATATGTCCAAGTCATCTTATTTTGGATGCCTTTATTATTCTGCCTATGTTCTCAGTTTCCAGTATTTTTTCTATTTCCAAGAATCGGGATGGACTGTTTTCTGTGGCCCAGTCATATGCTCGACCACTTTGTATTTTGTTATTTTGCATTTGATGTTTTTTGTCAATATTATTACTACTGTCAGTTAAAAAAAATTAATGTCATATCACTAAAGAAGTATTTTCTATTTAAATCCCCAGGTTTTCTAATCTATTCCTGATCCTGATCCTGATAATGTTCTCTCTACTTAATCTGTATTTTTGATACCCTTTAATGAACATACATTTACTAGATATCTAATTGCGTGCTTTTTCATGACAATCTACAGAGAAAGCTTTGGAGGTTCAAAGATAAATGAATTTTAAAGCATCAAAATATTAATAAGGATTAAAATCCCTAACCGGATATGTTATCCAATAATTAACCATCCTTCAAACGTCCACTAATTCAATTACTTTATCCTATTGTTCGTCGGCGGATTTTAAATGTGACATCATATTTAGGTATTTCGGCAAAATTTGCGGTGAAAGCCGTTGAAATTTTTCCTTCGCCTCGGGAATCATGAAAGTTTTCAGATTTCGGTGGGGAATAATTAATAATTCAAAGCCGAGACGGCGGTAATTCCGTTTTGTATCAAACATGCACTGTCGATGATGAGACGAAAGTGGGTATAAAAATGGAAACTTTTATCGAGTGGTTGAAAAAAATTAGATTTATCATAAGAGGATTCGAAGAGGAAACAAATAAAAACAACAATACAATATAGATAGACACGTGTTTTGAGTTATATTTTCAATATTTGATGATCAATCACGTGGAAAAAAAAGCTTCAATATATATTTTTTGAAGGAATTTTTTTAATACTGGGTATCCGTACGTCAAAGTAGAATTAAAGAGGAATATTTTCAATTCTTTTCAGCTCATTATTATAAATCCTGAGATTCCCAGTTCTTCCAGTTCACTTTTTATCAGTTCATAAGAGTCTACGTATCAAATTCAGTTGACAGTCTTTTATATTATTTTCTGGAAGCCACGCGTCCTGTCTTTCATCCGAGTGATTTATGAACATTTTAAACCACAAAAATTCATTAGACAAATTGATTGAATGTTAATATAGTTGACTTCACTGAACAAATGAAGTGTGAAGGAACGAACAAACGATAGTCGATCGTCAAAGTTCAAACTGTGATGAATAAAAAGACCCAATTGTTCGATAATCTTCGGTAAGTGATGGATGTTCAGCCGAAAGGAAACTGTGCCGTTTGCGAAAATTATGTTATATTTTTTTTATTAGGAGCGTCCGCTGACCTGTAAAATTTCAGTCCATTATTTTATTTGATGAATATTGTAAAAATAGACAATGAAAAATAGTATTTTTGGTGCTTTGCCAAGATACGAAGATCGCGGAGAAAAAAAACTACAAGAAAATTCGTTACAGAGTGACAGATTTATTTCGATATATAGATATTGGACGTTCAGAACGTCCAGGTTCTTATTTTTATAGCTTCGAATATAAAATGAAACAGAAAAATGTGAATTATAGGTGGAACGAAAATTTCCGTATTGACTTGAGCAAAAATATTGAAAACAGATCAAAATTTATAAAGGAGATTATTGCTTTCTTCTGATACAACCATCATTTTTCGAAAAAAGATCCTTTACATATTGGGATACATTTTTTTTCTTCTCTTTCGTGCTTTCACATTTTGATTGTTATTATTATAGAGAAACAAACCCATTTTGATAAAGTATTTGACGCTTAGTTTATAGACGCTTAAATTTTGTTAAGAAAATTACATTAACGGATAGTCTGCTATCTTCTCAAATTGTCGAAAACTTATAAAAGAGCTTCGTTAATATTAGAATGAAACCGAAAGAAAATTTTAGTCATTGTCTCGTGAAAACGAAATTGTTTCAGTTAATCCAATAAAGACATTGCCTTTAGTTATATTTTAAGAGGATAGACAACACATAATTTGATAAGAGTGTTTTCTTTATTTATTACAGTTTTTTTTGTGACTAACATGATCACATTTTCAACCGGTTAAAGTGCTATAGTCTGAGTAATAAAATTTTTAATGACAAGGCTCATAAAACGGTGCGGGGGTGGTAACCTTTGGTCGTCCACTTCTAGGTCTTTCTCTTAAGGCCGCTTGACATGGTGCAATACAACGTGCAATGCAATGCAAGACGCAAGTTTTCTTGATCGAAAGCATGCGCAGTTGAGACCCAGCTGATCAGTTTCTGCAAATCGATGCAATTGCAATTTTATCGGTTTGGTGCCATTTCTATTGCATGCAAGGCGCAATTCTAGGGAGTAATCTAGTTTCTTTTGTGTTACCAACCATCTAACTGTTTCCAATCAAATGATATATATCATCTGATTGCTGATTGTGGTGACTGACGTTGTGTCATTTGTCATGCCTTTGACGCCTTTCTTAATCTGTTTGATTGGCAAAGACCGGCTACGTCAACGTTAATTCTTCTATATGAGCGAAGCCCATACCTCTTGTAGTAAATTACGAAGGATTACCTATAAAATAAGGCTTTATTCTACAGAAAACAATTGACATAAAATTATTGACAACATTGTAACATAACTGATAACGTTATGAATCTGATCAAAAGGGTAATATCATGACACCTCTACATGACCAAATTAGCCGACTATATGAGGCAGAAAGCTCTCGAGATCATCACCAGTGAGTTTAATACAAAAAACCTTACGAATCTAAATATTGATGATATAAAGAAAAAATTCATGGTTTGAGAAATTGACTGGAGCATCCACTGGCTCCATCTATACCCCCAAATTGTGATGTTTTGAAGAATTGACGTTATTGAATATGGAGAGAAGTGAAGAATACATCAGGATTTTCAGGAAGAATATGTGTACCTATACTTTTTTTTCAAATCTATATTCCTAATAATTTGTTTAAAGGAGGCGAAAGTAATTTTTGAAAGTGATATCACCCAATTGAGCGAAGAAGAGGTTGTCAAAATATATTCTCCAACAATTTATGAGAAATCTCTGGATGTCTCCAGGGCTCCATCTCGAGAGGACGTTTTGGTTTTATTTTTGTAAGGAGTTTGTTGAATGTCTCATTATTCATTCTCAATTAATTTTTATTAGTTTCTTGATCCAATTCTGCAGCCAAAGTTATATTTCCTTTTCTTCTATCCAACCAAGGTCTGGTCCACCACCTCCTTGGTGTTCTTCTATGCTCGTCCGTTTCCAAAAGCAAAGCAGCAGCAGCAGCTATGATAATCGACAGTGATGCACTTTGTTTTTTGAAGCTTGCTTCTTGTTGCACAACATACGACTTTTGAGAAGGTTAGTGAACTCGTAAAACGTGTAACCGTTACGAAAAAGGTCCGTCACGCAACAGTGTTGCCATATTTCTGAAAAGGCTAGTGAACTCGTGAAACGTGTTGCCAGATTTCTGAAAAGGCTCGTGAAACGTGTAATGTTACAAAAAGCGTTCGTCACGCAAATATGTTAAAATTAATGAAAAATTGTCAAAATTTTTCAAATATGGTCAAAAATTCGGAAAAATGATCAAAAATTGTCAAAAACTGTCAAAATTTTGAAAAAATTGTTAATAATTGCGAAATATTTTCAAAAACTGTCAAAAATGGTCAATAATTGTAAAATTTTTTGAAAAATGGTTAAAATTTTTGAAAAATTGTCAAAAATGGTCAATAATTGTTGAAGACGGTCAATGATTGTCAAACCCAATCAAAATTCGTCAAAAATGGACAAAAATGATCAAAATTTTGAAAAATTGTCAAAATTTTGAAAAAATGGTCAATAATTATCAAAAATTGTCAAAATTTTTGAAAAATTGTCAAAAATGGCCAATAATTATAAAAAACTGTCAAAAATGGTCAATAATTGTTAAAATTTGGAAGAAGGGTCTAAAATGGTCTAAAATGATCAATAATTGTCAAAATTGGTCAATAATTGTCAAAAATGGTCAATAAGTGTCAAATTTTTTGAAAAACGGTCAAAAATTTACGAAAAATGGTCAAAAATGGTTATCTATTGTGCATAAGAAGCGAGCTTCTGTCGGCGGTCCGACGACCGTTCACTAGTTTTTTTTTTAATTACCCCTTGGGGTATCTTCCTGTAACTAAAACTAGTCTTACAAGACTAGCCATGAATTTGCATCTAACTATTGTTAAAACTAGGTACAATTCAAGGATGTCTTCCAGATATTTCCAATCTATAGTATACACTACAATCATGCACTGTTCTGTGCTTTACACAAAACACACCACACAAGTTCGATTGGCTTGGTTCTTTTCTTCATCTTCGGATATAATGTTGGTAGTCCAGCAGCTGAAGAGCTTCTGCATTCACATGTTGATGGAGTATCAGAGTTACGAACATACCAGGGGGCATTCACTATGTTTCGTAACACTTCATTTGGATGCATTTGAATCGCTAGCAGAGCCCTAAAGCTGGATATACCATATAAAGCCACACCGGTTTCAAAATTTGGTTGTAAATTAATAACTTGTTGTAGATTGGAAATATGTTGAAATTTTTGAAAAATTGTCAAAAATGGTCAATAATTGTCAAAATTCGTCAAAAACTGTCAAAAATTGTTAAAATTTTTGAAAAATTGTCAAAAATTTTTAAATATGGTAAAAAATTGTCAAGAATTTGGAAAAATCGTCAAAAATTGCCAAAAACTGTCAAAATTTTGAAAAAATGGTTAATAATTGCCAAATATTATCAAAAATTGTCAAAAACTTGGAAATACGGTCAAATTTTTCGAAAAATTGTCAAAAATGGTCAAAAATTGTCAAAATTTTTAAAAAATGGTCAATAATTATAAAAAACTGTCAAAAATGGACAATAATTATAAAAAATTGTGAAAATTTTTGTAAAATGGTCAAAATTTTTGAAAAATTGTCAAAAATGGTCAATCATTGTCAGAACCTGTCAAAAATTGTCAAAAATGGTCAATAATTGTTAAAATTTGGAAAAATTGTCTAAAATAGTCAACATTTTTAAAAAATTGTCAAAAATGATCAATAATTGTCAAAACTGTTAAAATTGGTCAATAATTGTTAAAATTTGGAAAAATTGTCAAAATTTTGAAAAAATGGTCAATAATTGCCAAATATGTTAAAATTTTTGAAAAATTGTCAAAAGTGGTGAATAATTGTCAAAGACGGTCAATAATTGTCAAAATTCGTGAAAAATTCACGAAAAATGGTCATTCTGTTGTGCATAAGAAACAAGCTTCTGTCGGCGGTCCGACGACCGCTCACCTTTTTTTCTCACTTTCGCTATTTTCATTTTAAATAATAATAAAAAAAACTATATATTATGTTTGAATTAATTATTTTTTCAGGTTATTATACACTAAGTATGAAGTTTGCATCTGTATTCCAGGCAGAAATCTACGCTACCGACACGTGTTTGCAAATGAACATCGAAAGGAGGTCTAGAGGCCAAAATATCCTCATACTTTCAGATAGTCAGACAGCACTGAAATCTTTAGCATGTCCCCAGATCAGATCTAGACTGGTCTGGGACTGCATACAAAAAAGAGGAAACAGCCTCTCACATTATCTTCGAATGCGAAGCACTGATTAATTGAAGATATAGACTCCTATGACTAGAGTATCCAAGGGAGAATTTCTCCAAGAAGGACCTAGTGAAAAGCCTGATAGGGGCTACTGGTCTCTTCACATAAATGGTATAACCAAGAGCACAAAAAGCCTAAAGGCCGAGGAGCCGAGGTCTCTAAGCCCCTGACACTGGTGGTGCCGAACTGATCAATCCATCCATCAACTTGCCTTAGACTTATCGACTTGGAACCAAACAAACTAGTCAAATAAGCAAGTAAACATTTATAATATTACAGAGGAAACATTGGTGAATAAAACAGTTAATAATTTACAACATAAAAGCGATATTGTTGAAGCAGTTTATCTTTGAAAATAGACATTCCATAACAATTTAAAAGAATGCCTCCCGGCTCAACAGTGTAAAAAGTTATTGACAAAGACAAACGCGACCCAAAGAAAATCTCATCATTGAACACAAACTGTCAAAATGACAGCTACTTTCTATATTTTTTTGTTTTTTAAATTTCGTAAAATAAACCAAATACATACTTACAAATATTTCTGCTCGGTTCATTTGTCTGGAATAAATCCGGATAGCTGTTGAAGTTATGTCCTTTGGAATCCAGACACTGATTGAATACTAAGCATCAGTGTTCGGTGCGCTACCGAGCGTCTGGATTTGTCTTTTTTTTATATCTGTTTTATTAGTTAAGGTTTGGATACGAACGAAATACTGTTTTTTTTACGAGCTTTGAATGGATTCGAAGTAGGTTTGCAGATTTAGTCAATAAAAAGTGGCGGGTGTATAAAATGGTCGATTGATTTATAAACTCCATTACCGATGTACGTCGGGAACGAGAGGCAGATTTCAAGATTCAAAAAAAAAATAAAACAAAGACATTCAAATTGAGCTTGTAACGGTGAAGTTATTTATACTTTACTCATGTCAGCTTTTTCTGAAATATCTTAAATTGAGTTCTATCTATTTTAACAGTTTTTTATGGTAATTTTCGTGATCTGGTGGGTCGAATTAGTAGGTTTCGAAATATAAGAGTTGAAAATGTTTAACTCAAATAATATAGGGAAATACCTTACAAAATTGACATGTACGAACTCGAAAAATCGTACTGACTATAATAAATAAAATATCGACTAGAAATTTTGGATGCAGACTCTCAAAGGATCAATGAATAAGGGATATGTACGATATTTTGGATACGAGGGTTTGTGGAAGTGAGGGATCTGGGGAAAATTAAAATTTCAACCTTATAGTTTGCATTTTGAAAATGTTTAACTTGGATAATAAAGAGAATGTTCGCATCCCCAACTTAGTTCAAAACTGAAGGAAATTAGTCGTAAGAGTATCTTATTTTTAAAAACCACGTAAAATGGGGCTTCAATATTAACCCGTTGATTGAGGAGGACAATTTTTAATTCCCATTTTTATCGAAAAATGCAATTAGGCTCTATTGTCTGTATATATAATCTTCTCAGTCCCTAAATCCACATGAACTACATTTTTATTGGATGAACACAACTGCAGAAACGTTTCGGGATTGATACAATTTGTTCCGTTCCTAGTTTTCATCGCCACCTAGGGGCTATAACTCCTTAAAATACAATTTTCACGTAATTTCAGGGTAACTGTATCCGATAAAAGACTCGAAAAAAAAGTGAAACTCGTTAATCATTTTATGGACTGAAAATGGACGTATACACGCAGAAAAAAGTATTTGTTAACTGCCAATATTTTGGAAAAAGTGAATTCAACCAATAAAAAAATTGAGGAATCAAGGAACCAATTATATTTTATATGGATGAACCGTGGGTAAATGGGCAAAACAACAAAAGATCCACGACTTACCACGGGCCTAAAATCTTCGAGCAAAATACGGCCAAGAATTGTTTTTGGTCCATGCTGGAGATTGATTTGTTGGAGGTGCTGACATGATTTTTCTTGCTAAAAAATGTGCTGAAGATTTCGATGAAGAGGAGATCTATTTGATAAATGGTTTGAAGATACTTTAATACCGAATCTCCCAAAAAATGTGATTTTTCTTATCATTCTGGAAAACTAAGCGAAACGTCTAATTCAGAAGTGGTTATATGAAAAGTATACTTATTTTGAGAAAGATTACTTTTAAAATTAATGTCTGAAAACAGCTGATGCATTTAAAAACATTCATGACAAATACAAAATTGAGCGCATTGCTAAAAAGTGCAGGGAAAATACTGTGTCGATGTTCACATCTTAAGACTTCTGCCTTATCACTGTGAACTGTAATGTTCGGGATTAGGTGTGGATAGGCCTTTTTAATTGGTGGTATTGCTGGTCACTCGAAGGGTCATCTTACTTCAATAAAACTACTACTTCTGGCACTGGTAAAAGTTCTATTTATTAACATACTTTTCTATTACACATTATAACTAATTAAGATTACTAAATCTTTATAAGTATCTATCCTTATAGCATACTTACAGGTTAACTGGATAACATAATGACTACAACTAAATTAGACTGAATACGGATTACTTTCGATTACTGATTACTGATTCTTTTGATTGTGTTGTCACATATATATTTATACACCGGTTCAAGTTCAGTTCGATGTTCATTTAATATTTACTATTAAATGTTTACTTACGTGATGAACTTGACTCCGTACCTGTCGACCTCGCTACTTATATTTATGTAATATTCGTAATAACGTTTAATGATTTATTGAATTTAGTTTCAACGGACAAAAGGCATCACAGATCCATGCAAGATGAGATTGCACCTATTCTAATATCGTCAAACGATGAAGTTTGAAATTTCTGCTTGTAAAATTGTGAAAGACTTTTCTGGTTTTAATGTCCGTTTGATCTCCAAATCAACTTTTGAGATATTTTATACCTACAGAATAGTCGACAATTATTTTCCATTTTTCAGTATCCATTTAGGTACGTTTATTTAACTACAACTCTTGTACTTACCCAGAAACCTAAATTAAACATCCAACATCGCATTAAAACTTTAACAACTTGTTTTTTAATTTTCATTAGCTTTCTCATTTTTCGCTAGCAAATGTTGACAATGGAAATTAAAAGCGGGCAAAAGTTGGAGCGCAGAATAAAAAAAAACGGCAAATGGAGTTCGTTCTTAATTTCTTTTTTTTCATTTATTTTCTTATTTACAGCCGAAGAATACTTTCGGCACTCGCGTTATCAAATACATCACTTAGAAATAAATAATTGCCGAAAAGGATAAATGGCTAGCGTTTAAAAACATTCTTTTGTGTTTTGATTAATCATTGAAACGCGAAAATGTTCGCTGTGTTTTTTTCCCGTTATTCTAATTAGATTTTTGAGAAACTCGGAACAAATTAGAACATTTATTTCAAAAACAAATTTTAACAATTATTAATTTTCAAAGGACCATAAGCAATTTAATTACGAATAAGCAGTAGATTATCTACAAAGAGACAAGGGTTCCTCTTTAGATACCGTATCTGTTGACGCAAGAACAGAAAGCAATATAGAGTACATTGGTGTTAAAAAACTCTAAGCTGGTTTTTACGTAGGAAACTCAAAAGATGAACCAAAACCGACGAAATAGTTAGTTAGCACTCCTATTATAACCGAAGGTAATATAATTTAATTATTAAAAGGGCGACTGTAGAAAAAATTATGTGTGTATTTAGAGCGTAAAGTAACAGATTGCCGCTTGAGAAAAAATGTTGCCGCGCGTCGCGGAGCGGAGCGCGGCGATCTTTCGTAAGCGGCAAATTTACTTTACGCTCGAAAAACACACATAATTTTTTCTACCGTCGCCCTTTTAATAATTAAATTATATTACCTTAGGTTATAATAGGAGTGCTATAATAATCGTCATTTTCGCTATTCATCATGATTAACCTTAAAAAGATCTGCTGACTAGGAATGTTAAAAAAAATCAATTTTCATATAAATCGATTATTATTTTCTTATAGTCGATTTTTAGTTATCGATTTTTATAGTAATATTAATCGATCTTTAGTAAATCGATGTTATAAATTACGTATTTAAATCGATTTTCGGAAACGACTCGTATTATTTATTGATTATTTTTCAAAATTTTGACATCTTTTGACGATTATGGACCATTTCCCAAACTTTTGACAATTATTGACCATTTTGACTGTTTTTCAAGATTAGTGACCATTTTTCCAAATTTTTGATAATCTTTGACAATTTTTAACCATTTTTGACAATAATTGTCCATTTTTAACAATAATTGACAATTTTTAACCGTTTTTGATAGTTTTTGACCATTTTTAACAATTTTTCAAAATTTTAGACCATTTTTCAAAGTTTTTGACCATTTTTTGATAATTATTGACACTTTTTGACAATTATGGACCATTTTTCCAAATTTTTGACAATTATTGACCATATTTCAAAATTTTTGACAATTTTTCAAAAACTGTAACAATTATCAACTATTTTTCAAAATTTTAACAATTATTGACCATTTTTGACAATTATTGACCATTTTGACTGTTTTTCAAAATTAGTGACCATTTTTCCAAATTTTTGATAATTTTTGACCATTTTTCATAATGATGACAATTTTTAACCATTTTTGACAATAATTGTCCATTTTAACAGTTTTTAACAATAATTGACAATTTTTAACCATTTTTGATAGTTTTTGACCAGTTTTAACCATTTTTAACAATGTTTCAAAATTTTTAGACCATTTTTCGAAGTTTTTGACCGTTTTTGATAATTATTGACAATTGTTGACAATTATGGATTATTTCCTAATTTTTGACCATATTTCAAAATTTTTGACAATTTTTCAAAAACTTTAACAATTTTTGACAATTATCAACAATTTTTCAAAATTTTAAAAATTATCAACTATTTTTCAGAATTTTGACAATTTTTTACAATTAGTTTTTGACCATTTTTGATAATTATTGACAATTGTTGACAATTATGGACCATTTTTCCTAATTTTTGACCATATTTCAAATTTTTTGACAATTTTTCAAAAACTTCAACAATTTTTGACAATTATACACTATTTTTCAGAATTTTGACAATTTTTAACAATAATTGTACATTTTTGATAATTTTTGACAATTATTGGCCATTTTTGACAATTTTTCAAAAATTTTGACAATTCTTCAAAAAATTTTGACCATTTTTCGAAATTATTGACCATTTTTGATAGTTTTTGACAATTATCGACCATTTTTCAAAATTTCAACAATTATTGACCAATTTTGACAATACTTGTCCATTTTTGAGTTTTTAACAATTTTTGACCATTTTTGATAGTTTTTGACAATTATTGACCATTTTTGACAATTTTTCAAAATTTTAACAATTTTTGACAAAAATTGTCCATTTTTAAGTTTTTGACAATAATTGACAATTTTAGACAATGATTGACCATTTTTGACCATATTTCAAAATTTTTGACAATTTTCATATAATTTTATTTTATGTTTAATCTGATAAATTGTTAATTATTCACCAATTGAGTTAATTCGGAGGGCGTGGTTTGATTAAATAAGCGAGCGAAAAAGATTCCTTTTTTGCGCTAGAGAGTAAAGTAACAATCCTCGGCATTTGTCGACTTTACGATTTCATTTGAATATAGTAATTAGTCATTTTACGCGCGACTGTAGAAAAATATATGTTGGCAACATTTGTCTTAAAAGCAGGCCATGTAGCAACAATTCCTCTGTAAGATCAAAGAACTGTTACTGCTGATTAGCACATATCGATTTGTTTGCTGAAAGTAATTGCTGAGTTTCGAAACACCAACCTCCGACGACGAATGATTCAATATCAAGAGACAAGGCTCGAAAAACAATTGAGTTTTTAAAGTAAGAAAACATCGAATTCTTGGACCATCCTCCATACAGTCCTGATTAAATCCTAACGACTTTTTTTCTTTTCCAAAAATTAAGAATGAACTGCATGGTCAAAGCCAACCAACACCAACAAACGAGTGGAATAACTGCTTCCAGAATTGGTTCCAAAAGATACAAAAATGCATTTCTCTTCGTGGAGATTTGTTTTTGTAAATTTTCCTCTCCAATTTTTACATTTACTCTCAAGATATGATTACGTAGTCCTAACATTTCAAGCTTCCGTAGACCAATGAATAGGAGCTTCACCTCTACCTACCCATCGATTCGGAAAATACTTATCTAACCAATTACAACGCTGTCTATCAAAGGGTAGCGAAGCTCGATCATGCATAAAATAGAGGGATTTAGACTCGTTCAACAATGAATCTTCTAATATCTCAAATAAACGTTTTACAAGAAAGTCGATTCGGAATTTGAACGTTAAAGGTTATAACAAAATTATATTATGTCATTTCAAAATCGTGTAAGGATCTTGTTTATCAATTGTCGATATCGATTCAGTTAGAAAATAATTGATATAGAAAGTATGTTAGAAATATATATCAAGTTGGAATTGCAGTTCTGTCGGAAAAGCTTTTAAAATGAAACATAATAAAGAATGAACTTCACAAGCAATTTTAAACGAGACTGTGTTTTATCAGATGACATTTACGCCTTTTGTTACCGTAAATTTTTTTTCAATTTCTTCTTTTCAACTAAAAAAAATTGTTTTACAAACAGGCTCTTCATGAAAAGAAATTTCAATACATACCACTTGAAAGACCAATCTATTGGGAAAAATTCAAAAATGCTGTTTTATTTTATACAAGGTGTTTGCAAAGTAATCTAAAATATTGTTATCGTCGATTCATCATTAGTACATTTTTGAACCGTTGGCGATACTTGACACTGAACAATGTATACACTACTACTACACCAACACTTTACACTATCTTACGCACGTTTCAATAACTTCTTCAACGACTAAAGATAAATTCAGTTATCGAAACGCGCGTAAGATAGTGTTTAGTGGTAGTGTAAACAGAGTTCAGAGTCTATGATGTGATTTTGAAGATCGTGGTTGTGTAAACTAGTTCCCACACACAAAAATCCAGAGAATGTTCGATTTACTAGGTTAGTACTGAAAATTAAGTTCTAAAACCAAAGAAAACTCCAAATAATTGAGTAGTGACGTCTTTGTCATTGAATTTTGTATCATGAGTGGACGTAGTTA
Source organism: Lochmaea crataegi (assembly GCA_947563755.1). Taxonomy (NCBI): domain Eukaryota; kingdom Metazoa; phylum Arthropoda; class Insecta; order Coleoptera; family Chrysomelidae; genus Lochmaea; species Lochmaea crataegi. Next base: position 72,479,002 of record OX387424.1, read on the forward strand.
AGCAGAAAACGTCCAACCCACAAATTATAAAAAATAAGTTTTTGCTGTAACAAACTTCAATAAATTGCAAAAATCGTACACGTTAAATAAAAAAATAGGAAGCTTGCTTCTTATGCACAATAGAATGACCTTCTTTCGTGAATTTTTCACCATTTTTCAAAAATTTTGACAATTTTTGACGAATTTTGACAATTATTGACAATTTTTCAAAAATTTTAACATATTTGGCAATTATTGACAATTTTTTCAAATTTTAATAATTATTGACAATTATTGACCAATTTTGGCAATTATTGATCATTTTTTACAATTTTTCAAAAAATTTGACCATTTTAGACCATTTTCCCAAATTTTAACAATTATTGACAATTTTTGAGCATTTTTGACAGGTTCTGACAATTATTGACCATTTTTGACAATTTTCCAAAATTTTTAACCATTTTTCAAAAAATTTGACAATTTTTAATAATTATTGACCATTTTTGACAGTTTTTCATAATTATTGACCATTTTCTCAAAATTTTAACAATTTTTGACCATTTTTGAACATTTTTCAAAAATTTTGATAATTATTGTCCATTTTTCCAAATTTTTGAAAACATTTGGCAATTAATAACCATTTTTTCAAAATTTTGACAGTTTTTGACAATTTTTGACGATTTTTCCAAATTCTTGACCATACTTAAAATTTTATGACAATTTTTCAAAAATTTTAACAGTTATTGACCGTCTTTGACAAATATTGACCATTTTTGACAATTTTTAAAAAATTTCAACATATTTGGCAAATATTGACCATTTTATCAAAATTTTGACCATTTTTCAAAATTTTAGCAATTATTGATCCTTTTGGACCATTTTTGACAATTTTTGACGAATTTTGATTGGTTTTGACAATTATTGACCGTCTTTGACAATTATTGACAATTTTTCAAAAATTTTGACAATTATTGACCATTTTTGACAGTTTCATCATAGAAAATATTGATGGATTTAGTGATAAGTTAGACTTCGACATAGAGGCAGATGGACTTTAGATTTTAGTTTCTTGTTTCATAATAATTGATTTTTTTGTACCTAAAAAAATATTTTGTTGCATTTCTGTTTCGGTTAGTAGATATAAAATGAGAGTCCAAAAGTGCTGAGTAGAAAGTTTTCTAATGAGAGTCTAAAGTTGCTAAGTACGAATGACCGCGGTTGACCTTTATATAATAGGAGGATAATGATATACAGAGAGCAGCGGAAGTTAGTATGTAGTACACGGAAAATGCATATGAAACGTTGAAAATTTACTAATAATTGACTTTTTATTCTGCTCCCTATATACTACCTTACCCCACTCCTATTATATAAAGATCAATTGCGGTCATTACCTTTGCTCATTTTGGACTGTCATTAAAGAACATTCATAGTAATTTAATAACATTTATCGCTGTGTATTCACTCTAATGAAATAGCCTTTTCATTCTGCTCCGTATATACTAACTTGCTTCCCTTCTATTATTTGTCTGAGCACACTTACTTTCGCTGTATTGCATTTTAACGCTATACTGATATATGTCGAAGCACACATACTTTCGCTGCACTCTGTATATTATTTTAATGTATGTTTCATATACATTTTCCGTATACTACATACTAACTTCCGCTGCTCCGGGTATAGTATTATCCTCCTATTATATAAAGGTCAACTGCGGTCATTCGTACTTAGCCACTTTGGACTCTCATTTTATATCTACTTCGGTTTAGTGGAATAAAGTATTTCAAAAATTCACTTTTTTTATTTATCTGAAATGTTCCAACTCACATAACCATCTTTTGCCACTCAATGTTTTTCTCTAAAATAGTCTAACCCACAATTTTGTAAATTATTCCAAAAATTTTGAAATTTGAAGTAAATTATCATGTTACAATACCATTACAGTTGCAGCTACAGAAGAAAATCATTGTGACATTTAATTTAATTATTCTATGTTTGAAGGGAACATCAATAGACTTTAAGTTCAAATTATCAAAATTTAGCATTTGTGGGTTGAACGTTTTCAGCTTTTCGTTTTAAAAATATTTACTTTGTTCCATACTTTATCCCAACCTTCTATATCAATCATTTGCCATTTTTCATTGATATGTTCATTTTTTTTTCGTCGTTCTTTGGCGAATGTTACTGCTTGAAATAATACAGCCAAAATCCCAATATCCAGACTATATTTTCCTAACCAGTCGACTGAAAACTGCATACATAATGTCACATAAGATTTCACGCTATTCATGTCTCTTTATCATCATTTGCTTCGATATTCGATTGTGACGGGTTACATACAGATGACAGAGCATTCAATTGACTCTCGGCTTTCAATTTTCATCGATATAGTATATAGGAGACGAAATCCAGTTCTCACACACTCTATGGTAGGATTAAAAACAAACAGATAGGTTTCAATCATTAATTTATTCAAACTAACACATTTTTTTAAAACCAGTTTTTTATTCAATCATAATTCTGAAAAGTATGTTTTTTTACCCTTCTTGATTTTTCCAGTATCCTGGATTTTAAATCACAGGATTTTAAAATTATCCCTTGGAAAAGGGTGTTGATGAAAGGAAGGAAAAACATGCATATTTCATCAACCTCAAAAAGGCATTTAATCGCATAAAAAGTGGAGAAATATCCCCTTTTTGAAGTTTATTTTCAACCCGATCCTAATCCTTGGTAGATTATTCTGGTGGACCATAAAATTTCTAGATCGATCGGAACCTATCCAAATTTTATTAGATTATAACGTTATTTTCTAAATGAGATGGAAGTCGCACTATACATTTATTTTAATAAAATTTCTTTCCGTTAAAAATAAAATGAGATGGGAAATATTTTCACAGGTATAGTTTTCGATCAAATCTATTTCGGAATTAAAAGAAAAGACAGAGGCAATCGCTCGAGATGAAACCCTTTGACAACGAACTACGGAAAAGCAATTCGTTATTTGTCAACCAGTTCATGTTTCACAAGTTTCTCGGGCGTTTCTTTACGATTTACAATTTTTTCAAGGTTCGTGAGGTGTGCGGAAATAGTTTGCATCGAATCCTATCAAATATGATTTATAGAAACGCGGAAAATTTCTGCTAGAAATAGAAAACAAGTTTGTCATTGTTTAAAACCGTCAGTTGAACAATTAAAATTGTTTATAGACTTTCAAAAACTGATTTCCTAGAAACTGCCATCATTTTTGCTCATTCACAGCAGATTTAGATTTTTAAAAATTCCATGAGAATACTGCAAAGGCAATAATAATTAAAACAGTTTTTTATATTATCTTAGGTTATAATAGGAGTGCTAGAATAATCGTCATTTTTGTTATTCATCATGATTAACCTTAAAAAGATCTACTGACTCGGGAAGTTAAGAAATAATCGATTTTTATATAAATCGATTAATATTTTCTTATAATCGATTTCTAGTTATAGATTTTTATAGTAATATTAATCGATTTTTAGTTATAGATTTTTATAGTAATATTAATGGATTTTTAGTAAATCGATTTTATAAATTACGTGTCTAAATCGATTTTCGGAAACGGCTCGTATTATTTATTGACTATTTTTCAAAATTTTGACAACTTTTGACGATTATTGACCATTTCTCAAAATTTTGACAATTATTGACCATTTTTCAAAATTTTAACAATTATTGACCATTTTTGACAATGATTGACCATTTTCACTGTTTTTCAACATTAGTGACCATTTTTACAAATTTTTGATAATTTTTGACCAATTTTCAAAATGATGACAATTTTTAACCATCTTTGACAGTTTTTAACAACAATTGTCCATTTTTAACAATAATTGACAATTTTTAACCATTTTTGACAATTTTTCAAAATTTTAGACCATTTTTCAAAATTATTGACCATTTTTGATAATTATCGACAATTATGGACCATATTTCCAAATTTTTGATCATTTTTGACAATTATTGACCATATTTCAAAATTTTTGACAATTTTTCAAAAACTTAACAATTTTTGACAATAATTGTCCATTTTTGACAGTTTTTGACAATTTTTGATGGTTTTTGAAAATTATTGGCCATTTTTGACAATTTTTCAAAAATGTTGACAATTTTTCAGGAATTTTTGACCATTTTTCAAAATTATTAACCATTTTTGATAGTTTTTGATAATTATCGACCTTTTTTCAAAATTTTAACAATTATTGACCTATTTTGACAATAATTGTCCATTTTTGAGTTTTTTAAAATAATTGACAATTTTTAACCATTTTTGACAATTTTTCAAAATTTTAGACCATTTTTCAAAATTTTGACGATTTTTGACGATATTTCAAAAACTTTAACAATTTTTGACAATTATCAACTATTTCTCAAAATTTTGACAATTTTTAACAATTGTCCATTTTTGACCATTTTTGATAGTTTTCAACAATTATTGGCCATTTTTGACAATTTTTCAAAAATTTTAACAATTTTTTAAAATTTTTGATCAGTTTTCAAAATTTTTGAACATTTTTAATAGTCTTTGACAATTATCGACCATTTTTAAAGTTTTAACAATTTTTGACAGTTATTGATCAATTTTGACAATAATTGTCGATTTCTGACAGTTCTTGATAATTATTGACCATTTTTTACAATTTTTGAAAATTTTTGACCATTTTTCAAAATTTTTTTATAATTGGCCATTTTTGAGAAAAATTTTGACAATTGCCAATTTTTGAAAATTTGTGACCATTTTTGACAATTATTGACCATTATTGACAGTTTTTGACAATTATTGACCATTTTTGACTATATTTCAAAATTTTTGAGCACTTGCATATAATTATAGTTGATTTTTAATCTGATAAATTGTTAAATATTCACCAATTGAGTTAATTCGGAGTGCGTGGTTTCATTAAATAAGCGAGCGAAAAAGATTCCTTTTTTGCGTTAGAGCGTAAAGTAACAATCATCGGCATTTGTCGACTTTACGATTTCATTTGAATATAGTAATTATTCATTTTACGCGCGACTGTAGAAAAAATATTTTAATTACCGTTTAATAAAATTAAATAGGAATCTGAACAGATTGCAAAACTGTCAAAAACCTTACGCTGTTTGAAATAATAACCGTTTAACGGCAAAGAAGCAACTACTCTCCGGGCTATATGCCCCAACAAGCATTGAATATTCACAGTTCATCGAAAAACTTCACATCCTACTACAAGGACGTCGTCTCCAGTCTGGCTTATAGATGCTGTACGGGAATCATCTGCCTTACACTGATGATTGTAAGTAAAACTTGTCTTTTCCTTGACTACCATTTATCTTGATGAAAAAAAATATGGTATGGAATTTATAGGGATCCCCAATATAAAAATTATCACTGAGGAGTGGTGCTGATACAATTTCGTCTGAGGGTTTTAACACTTGAGAGCGAAGAAAGTGGTGGTTACATTTATTGATTGGCATACTAATCTATAATGAATCAATTACATTTTCCGTGTACTACATACTAACTAGGTCAGCAGCGGTCATTAACCGTTCATTATATAAAGTAGGTCAGTTACTTTCGTACTTTACCCCGGTACCACCCCATTTAATATCTTCTATTCTACAAATACGATTATTCTTCTTATTACAAATCAAAGAGGGTAATAGAACTCCGTTTTTCGATGAAGGGATACTTGCCGGGGTATAAAACTCGGGGAGTAGTTGTTTCTTTACCAATAAACGGTTGTTGTTGAAAATCTGTGTCGAGAATAGTGCTTAATTTATAAATCCTTTCATTTACTTGTCAACTATGGCCATTAAAAAAAAATAAATAAAAACTTGTTTTGCAAACGTGAATCTCCGGAGCGGATATCCTTCAATAAACAAACAAGAATTAGTTTAGCTCTCGAATAGAAAGAAAATAACAAAATATTCTAGGAGGAGCGTCGTGGAATATCTAATTATAAGTCTTAGAAAACGTCAATGCGCAATCTTCCTTTACAACTTAATCCGGCTTTCTGATGGAAAAATAAATAACAATTTGCGGAGTAGGTTTAGTGCCGTCACTGTAGCAATCGATAAATTTATTAACGCGTCGTTTCTCTTGCAGTGAGAAAATTGTCTTTTCAATTAGATTGGAAGATTGAGGATAGTTATTGTGATTTCTGCTAACGCCCTCAATTGGAGATCTTTATAGAGTTGAACAGTAGAACGCGGACTTAATCCGTCTTCTGTCTTTAGAACCAGGGTCGTTACAAATTTATAGAAAATAGTTAGTGAGTGGCGAAGGAGAAAAACATTGTTCAGCTTTTATCATTTCAAACCTAAGCCCTTTGTAAAGTATCAATATCTGAAGAAACTAAACTATCGGAAATGCGTAGTTATTTGAAGTCTTTGGTTTGTAACACCCTGTATAACAAAGTTGTTAAACATTGAAATGTAGGCTCAACATAACAATGACAGTTTTGGTTAAGACAAGAGTAATTGGAACTACGATTATTATAGATGTGAATTTGATAATGCCAGCTTGTGGTGTAATAACAAAGGCGGAGACAATATGTACAAGACAAAGTAAATTGCGAGAAATATTAAAATTACTTCAAACTATTCACCAGAAAAGTTTCTTCAAAGTACTAAGAGTTTTGACAGGTGCTCTAACAGGACACAGCCATGCTCTGCTTGAAGCTATCAGCAATCCAACAAATAAGTCAAGATTGGTAAAAAAACTGTAAAAAATCTCTTTATAGGCTGACAAAAGACAACACAGTGTCTCTAGTATGGATGCTGGGACATGAAGGAATTGCAGGTGATGAATTAGAGGACCAGTTAGCTTAAGAAGGCTCTTCGGAGACTCTGGATTCTGTGGAATCACAAAGGATTGAGGGGAAATCCGGAACTGGCTAGATAAAGAATACCAATTCGAATGGAGGTTAATAAGTCACAAGTTAAGCACAACCCAAACGAATGAATGAATGAAGACACTCCCGCATGAATGGGTACTTCAAAAAGTTCAAACTGCTGAAGAAAAATGTAGATTCTGTGGAATAGAAGAAGAAACCTCCATTCGCGTACTAGTGGGAAGCCTGAGAACACCTGGGAGATAACAGGATAGAAGAGAAAGACAAGAAGGCGTTCTTAAATCGTCATTCGGAATCACTTCTAGGCGAGTGCAAAATCCTAATCCGGCTAGAGAGCAGGAGTTGAAGAGTTATGTAGTAAGAGATCGAAAAACTTAGAAAAGTCTCATTGGAGCTTGATTTAATGGATAAACCATAAAGGATATACAGCCTAGACGAGAAGGGATGCAGGTTAACATTGCATCATCAACAAACTGTTCTGGCCAAAAAAAGAGTGCACCTAGCGGCCCCAGAGCACGGGGATAATGTGACAGTGGTTTCTTGCGGCAACGCTAGTGGAGTAAGAATTCCCCCCGCCATTTTATTTAAAGGGCAGAGTGGTGCGACCATCTACCACCGGGAATCCTAACTCTCATGACGAAAAAAGGAAGCATGACCATTGGAACCTTCAATGAACGGTTAAAACACTTAGGGAAGTATAAACTGCCAGTAAAATGTCTCCTAATTTTTGATGAAGCTGCATGCCACTTGGACACATCTATTACAGAGACAGCTGATACATATGACATCACACTATTTTGCCTCCCGAGTAACATGACCCACGAACTCCAGCCCATGGACAAAGCTGTTTTCAAAGCTTTCGAATATCACTGGGATGAGCAAGTGCTTTTATACTGGACACGTTGCAAAGAAAGAAGCATTACCAAACAAAGATTTGGTGAGATATTTTCGCTCGTTTGGGACAAAGCTGTAACACCAAAAAATATTGCATCTGGTTTTTCTGCCACGGGGATCTATCCATTTAATCCCGAAGCGATTTCCGATCTCCCTTTTGCTCCAAGTACTTTAACAGAATTACCAATTGAAGAAAATTGTTCCGAAGAAGAACAGCTACAAAAAATTTCAGAACCAACAGGGTCTTTGGAAATTAATAGCAAGAGAATAATTGATAACTTTAGAGATATTTCACCACAACCAGGGCCTTCAGGATTATGTCAACGAAGAAACTACCAACAAGGTTTCATAGAAAATACACCTCCAAAGCAAGCAAAACCACCAAGACAACAAAAACGAAAACCTAAGAAAATGTGGACTTCATCAATTAGCGATAGTGACAGTTCAAGAAATGACATATCTCTAGTGAGACGTTATCTGAAACTTTTACATCAGAGGAAGAAAGACGAATGGAAGATAAGGAGAGAAATACGAACAAAAATGAAGATATAACTCGGGAAGAAGAAACAGTTCAACAAGTAATCCCAGAAAAAGTGGAACAGTCGGAAAACAAACAAAGTAAGGAAGGCTTGTGCACAATTTGCTTTTTCTACAGTCGCGCGTAAAATGACTAGTTACTGTATTCGAATGAATTCGTAAAGTCGACAAATGCCGAGGATTGTTACTTTACGCTCTAGCGCAAAAAAGGAAACTTTTTCGCTCGCTTATTTAATCAAACCACGCCCTCCGAATGAACTCAATTGGTGAATATTTAACAAATTATTAGATTAAAAATAAAATAAAATTATATGAAAATTGCCTAAAATTTTGAAATATGGTCAAAAATGGTCAATAATTGTCAAAAATTGTCAATTATTGTCAAATACTGTTGGACAATTTTTGTCAAAAATTGTCAAAAATGTTCAATTGTCAAAAATGGTTAATTGTCAAACATTTTTTCGAAAAATGGTCAAAAATTGTTAAAAATGGTCAATAATTGTCAAAATCTATCAAAAATGTTCAAAAACTGTAAGAAATGGACAATTATTGCCAAAATTGGTCAATAACTTTCAAAAATTTTTAAAATCTTGAAAATTTGTCAAATATTTTGAAAAATTGTAAGATTTTAAAAAATTGTCAAAAATGGACAATTATAGTTAAAAATTGTCAAAATTTTGAAAAATAATTGATAATTGTCAAAAATTGTTATGGTTTTTGAAATATGGTCAAAAATGGTCAATAATTGTCGAAAATGGTCAAAAATTTTGAAAAATGGTCATAAACTATCAAAAATGGTTTAAAATTGTCAAAAATGGTCATAAACTATCAAAAATGGTTAAAAATTGTCAATTATTTTTAAAAACTGTCAAAAATGGACAATTATTGTCAATAATTGTTAAAATTTTGAAATCGGTCGATAATTATCAAAAACTATCAAAAATGGTCAATAATTTTGAAAAATGGTCAAAATTTTTTGAAAACTTGTCAAAAATGGCCAATAATTGTCAAAATCTATCAGAAATGGTCAAAAATTGTCAAAAGCTATCAAAAATGGACAATTATTGTTAAAAATTGTCAAAATTTTGAAAAATAGTTGATAATTGTCAAAAATTGTAAAAGTTTTTGAAAAATTGTAAAAATTTTTAAATATGGTCAAAAATGATCAAAAATGGTCCATAATTGTCAACAATTGTCTATAATTATCAAAAATGGTCAATAATTTTGAAAAAGGGTCTAACATTTTGAAAAATTGTCAAAAATGGTAAAAAAACTATAAAAATGGTTAAAAATTGTCAATTATTGTTAAAAACTGTTAAAAATGGACAATTATTGTCAAAAACTGTCAAAAATGGTTAAAAATTGTCATCATTTTGAAAAATGGTCAAAAATTATCAAAAATTTGGAAAAATGGTCACTAATTTTGAAAAGCAGTCAAAATGGTCACTAATTTTGAAAAGCAGTCAAAATGGTCATTAATTGTCAAAAATGGTCAATAATTTTAAAAATTTTGAAAAATGGTCAATAATTTTAAAAATTTTGAAAAATGGTCAATAATTGTTGAAGTTTTGTAAAATGGTCAATAATTGTCAAAATTTTGGGAAATGGTCAATAATCGTCAAAAGTTGTCAAAATTTTGAAAAATAGTCAATAAATAATACAAGCCGTTTCCGAAAATCGATTTAAACACGTAATTTATAAAATCGATTTACTAAAAATCGATTACTATAAAAATCTATAACTAAAAATCGATTACTTATAAGAAAATAATAATCGATTTATATAAAAATCGATTATTTTTTAACATTCCTAGTCAGTAGAACTTTTGAAGGTTAATCATGATGAATAGCGAAAATGACGATTATTCTAGCACTCCTATTATAACCTAAGATAATGAAAGGGCGACAGTAGAAAAAATTATGTGTGTTTTTCGAGCGTAAAGTAACAGATTGCCGCGCGACGCTCTAAATACACAAATAACCATTGTCTACGTTCACGAAGAATGCGCAGATCTTACCAAAAATGATAAAATTAAGTTTGTTTGTCCAGACTGTTCGTAATTAGGTTAAAGTAAAAATAAAACATAAAAATAGATGAATTATTTTTTTCCCCAGGAAAGTTATTCTACAAAGCGATGGGCATATTACCTTCACATACCTTAGTGGATAATTGTAGCATGATTTTTAGTCCTTAATTCTGTGTAGTCGATCAATCTCAAGAAAATTTTATTAGAAATTTTGTTAAATAAGTAATATTTTATAATATAATCAACACGTTGTAACTACTTTTCCAGCTCCATTTTTAAGTTTTTGAATAAAAATTAATATCACTCGAGGCTATTGAATTACTTTAAAGTACGAAAGATCCAAGAAAAAGTTTTTTAATCAATGGCAAGGAAATATACAGTTAAGTTCAAACTGTTGAAAGAGATGATAGATCTATTAATTCATTAAATATTGTTCAGTACAAAAAAAAAGAAGAAAACTAATTTTACTAATTAAATTTTATCCTTCTTATGACAAAGCTAGATAATTTTTGTTTATTTGAAAATAAAAATTTCACTGTTCCTTATTTCAAAGTATAAATCTTTCAACAAATTCAAATTTACCGAAGTACATTGTTAACCTTAAGGGAATTTAAGAAGCTTGTATACTGTAATAATTCATTTAGAATACGTCTCAGTAGGGCCACTACATCAAAAATGCATCCACATATTCCTGAATGATTTAATTTTCGACGATCAACAATTCTTATTCTCTTCGGGGTATTTTTATGTTTTTAAAAAATTGTTAAAAATCTTCACGAACCAATAACTCCCAAACTATTTTCCAATTTTTATGTGCTCACGAGTCTGTCAGGAATATTGTGATAGCTTTAGAGGATATTCTCCGCATACAAGGAGCTTATTAAATTTTTTTAACGATTCAATTCTGGTAGCTAAAGCAGTTCTAAAGAATCGTATAGCTCATGGGTAGCGATATAGAAAGAAAATTCCCAATACCATATAATATATACGATAAAAGTGTTTCGCCATTAGATCCAGAAAGGGTATATTCAATTATTGGCAGCGTGGGTGTATATATTGCATCAACATTTAATAATCTGGTATTTTTCTAAATTCTAAAGCAGTTGAAACCTAAAAGATCTGTTATGCCTCTTTTTCCTATTCTGTTCCAGAGGAGCTCCAGTTCTGGAAAGCCTTTCTCTTTCAACTACTAATCTTTAAGGTGTTCTACATTCTTTCTTCTCTACTAGTAGAGAGAGCTAGGAATAACGGTTATACAGTTGTAACCAAAAGTATGGAGTCACGTCATACAAAGTATTGATGTCTAACAAACAATATGTTTTGTGAAAAAGTAGCAAACATTTAGAAGACCATCTCAATTGATAGTAGAAATATTGAGTTGAAAACCTGCAATCATATGTAAATAAGTACCACTATGTTGACTCTTTGAAGTATTTGATGGAAAAAAAATATACTCAGTTTTTGGATGGGATATAAATTACAAAAAAAAATAATAATTTTATCCGTTGCCAGTGTACGCAATTGGGATGATGTATTTTTCCGTTTTATAATTATCTTGTCGAATTGTAACTGTGAAAACGAGCGTACGTTTTTTAAAATTTCCCCGGAAAATCAAACATAAACGTTATTTACGAGGTGCTTACCTACCATGTGCTAATCAACGATTTTAATTAAAATGGACGTATAAAATATTAATAGTCGCGTTTAGACATTTTCATAACATTTATTTATATACAGGGTGGAAATTACCAAATTTAATTATACAGTCATTACTATTTATTTTTAATGGAACACCCTATATTTTGCTGCTGATTCCAAGAATTTGCTGTTGCCTTAGAATGAAATAATCCATCCAGATCTTCTTTGTGTAAAAGTTAATTATCCAAACAATTTACTCAAAATTCAATCTTTTTGAGTCTACAGAAACTTCTGAATCCTCTGGTATACTACCTTTAAGGTCTAACCCTTGCATAGCATTTTTACCAAAAACTGCAATATCAACCACCCCTCAAGTCGTCAATCAAGTTCATTCAATTTTCTAAATAAACCAATTTAGTTTCGGTATTAAGGTCTCAATTAATACTCTAGGCACGTTTTTAATAAAAGCGAACTAACTAATTAAACTCAATGTCTCTTGATTAAATATCTACTGGGGATAATATTTTAAAATATTATAATAATCGTAAAAAGTTTTCACGGAAATTTTATTCGTAATACCAGATTTTTTTCATATCAAAACGGTTAAGTTTAATACTTTTAATGTAAACAGGGTGTTTCTACCTGATGGTGAGAGATTTAGCTTCAAATTGAGTAGATTGACAACGAATGAAATGAAATTTATTTATTTTTTAAACGAAACTAAGTATTCTGACGATGATATGCCAATATCGAAATAATTATCAGTATCCTTTAATAATTTTCATAAATTTTTTTAATTAAATAGTGGAATTAATTAGAAATGCTTAGTTTCATTTAAAAAAGTAATATGAGTAGATTCCACAAAGTAAGGGTCCAAACAGTAAATTCAATGAAATTTATTAGTTGCAGGATGTCAATTTATAATCTAAAATTGACGTATCTAAGGATTTTCTATAAATAACAGAATTAATTTATTTAATTTAGCTTTTTTCCATCTATATGTGTGTAATAAAATAAAATAACTAACCTTGGACGATGAAATTTTTATTACTCCGCAATATCCCTTGATGCATTTTAAAGAGATAATAAATTTATTCGGCTTCTTTTAATTGCTTCTGGATAGAATTCCAAGGAGTTTATTAAATTCTTCAATTTTCGACTTTAACTAGGTTTGGATCGAACGTTCGACCTTGAGTTAATTGCATTTTTTTCGCATGAATTAAAATGGGAAAAAAGTTCAAAGAAATAATTAAAAACTTTGTTGGTAGTTGTTTATCAAATGATATGCAACTACGTTTATATTTTTGGAAGAAAAAAATTATAACCAGTCGAATTTTAATTGTTAATTCTGTTTCCATAGACCTTTCCATAATTATGGATGGAAAAATTAACTGAACTAGCTAACATTTACAAAATATGATTGTACTTACTCGACAGGAGAAATCTGATACAAAATGCAACTAAATACATGTTTCTCGCCAAAATATCTCATGTTTGTAGACAAATTAGAGTCTTTTGTTTAGTAACAAAAGAGAATTGTATACTTGGCAAGCTCGCACAGATGTTCAAGTCTTAATGTCTAGTCTGAAATCCTTTTTTTTTTTCGTTGTTTAACGTTCCATTTAACCCGACGAAACTTTATGACGACATAGAAACTTTGAGAACTTCTTATAATTTTTCATTAAAATTTATGTTCGACATGGACAAAAGTGATTTAAAACTACTAGTCGTATACCAGACTTTTTAAATTTTTTGTTTATACTGTATTAGATTTAAAAAGAAACAAAAATCCAGATGGAAAATATTTAAAGGATAGTATATAAATCAGAGTCTCCATTTACTAGACTGGTGAAAAACTGCACAGAATCTCTTAACGGACTGGCAAGAGACAACAAAGTCTCTTTAATATGGGTCTCAGCACATGAGGGAATGGCAGGTAATGAAATGGGAACGGATACGGTAGGTATTGAGAACAATGCCGAAGAGGCCCTCTGGACAATCCGGAGATGGCTAAAACAAAGGGGTATGAAATGGCACCAGAAAAAACAGAGGCTGTAGTACTATTTGGACCAAGAGGGAAAAGACTGGACATTTTAAATGGAGACACACGGGTAAGTTTCAAAAAACACTTAAAGTATTTGGGGATGTGGCTGTCAGAACGCCAGAATTCGGTAAGCAGGGAGAGGTGGTGCTCAAGGCTGGTGATAGGGCGAGCAAAATCAGTAGGATCCTACCGAATATTGGAGTTCCTTCATCGGACAAAAGAAAACTACTCTGGGAGGTAGTGAAGTCTATCATCCTGTACGGTGCTCCAGTGAAGGGGGAAGCAATGCAAATAGAAGGACACTACGTGTTCAGCGAAAAATGCTACTGAGAGTAGCCTCAGCTTACAAGACGCCATCCGATGTAGCCCTGCAAGTAATCACGGGAATACCACCGATAGACCTGCTAGTGGAGGAAAGGAGTAGGATTCATAGGGGAGGTAGGGAACGAAAGGGTAAAATCCAAAAAGAAACACGGGACAAATGGAGACGGAGATGGGAAGAGCAGAGCAACGGAGCGTGGACAAAAACGCTAATCAAGGACTTGAACAAATGGCTCGAATGTAAACATAGGGTTATAGGGTACTACTTGAACCAGGTACTCACGGATCACGGCAGTTTCAGTACCTACTCGATGAGGATCGGAAAGAAGTACAACGAGCAGTGCCGATACTGCTGCGAGCAAGATGACGCCGAGCACACGCTCTTCTCTTGTAAGAGATGGACAGCGGATAGGCCCAAGATGGAGGCGGAGCTGGGGAAACTTAAAACTGCCAATTCAATAGACACCATGGTCGATTCAAAACGTAACTGGGCCTACATATACGGATATGTCACAGCCATCATGAGCAGAAAGGGGGAAGAAGAAAGGATAAGCCAAGGAGGGAGAAAAAGAAGAGAATAGAGGGACCCTTGACTCTGACGATATACCTTATTGGTGGTACCGGAGTACAGGGAGTAAGCAGTGGAGATCGGGGTGGTTTTTGTGCGGTCATTCTTAGATCTGGTGCAACGTTGTTCTAATGTTTTGCGTGCAGAGTGTTAGAGGGTGGTTGTGCTCGTTCTCGGGGAGATACACTACCGAGGAATGGAACAACTACCCGGTGCCTGAGAACAGGTTTCCACCCACCAAGAAAAAGGAATCGAAATGGCGGACCAGTTAGCTAAAGAAGGATGTAAAGGAAACTTCATAGGTCCGGGAACCGTTTTGTGGAATCACAAAACATTGCATAGGAGGAGAAGAGTAATCGGGAACTGGCTAGATAGGGAACACCAACTCAAATGGAGATTGACACAAGGGCACCTCCATACAAAGAGTTTACTGAACAAGGAACTCTCAACCAGGCTATTGAAACTGGATAAGAGACATTTGAAGACAGTTACTGACCTGGTGACTGGATTCTGCACCCAGAGGAAACATCTGCACAAAATGGGCAGAGTTAGTGAACCTTGTGAAGAAAATGTGAACTTGATTATGAAACACCTACTCACTCTGCTTCTGCGAGAACTTACAAGTACTTAGACGGAAGCACTTTGGAGAGGAATTAATACAACCATCACAACTACTGAAAATCCCTGCAGTCAAACTAGTGGCTTTTATAGAAGACACGAAGCTTCTGGAATGGAAGTGGATAACATGGGAAATAGTACAAAGATTCAGTTCAAGTGCCTGGGCTGTTGAGCACAACCCAAATGAATGAATGAATGAATGAAGAATCTGGATTTATTTGAGGAACATGTTTCCTTAAGAGCAAACCACAGCTATACAATTCTTTGAACATAACAATGCACTTACTTTTAATATTTGGCTCCCAGAACGAAAGTTATATACAAACAGCTACTGTGTTCAATAAAACACATCCTCAAAAAATTTATGTCACGTGTACTTATATCAGTAATTTTGTCACAAAATTTAAAGAATCGGGTAAGGTGGAAAATGAAAAAAATAACTCAAATTGAAGTCCTTGGACAATTTGAAAAAGATCCTACTGAATCAACTCGTCAAGTCTCTGCAATGCGACGAATTGAGTTTTGTGAAATTATTACTGAAATAATAAATCATTAACCTATTGTATAAAAAAATATTCGTTTTGGTGATGGGTGAGTAGATATTATATGATAGAGATGTGGTGGAACAGCGAGCTGGTGAGGTGTTGAGGTCGCCGACTTATAAGTAGCTTCTCGGGACACACGGTAAGTAAATAAAACGAAGTTTATTTTAAATTTTTCAATGACCATCTGGTGATAAAAAAAGAACCTACGGTTTCACTTTCTAAAGAAAAACACCGAAAAGTAAATTGGCACCATTTCTGATTCTCTAAATTCATCCCCGAGCCTCTAAACCGAACAACTGCAACGACCTCTCTCTTTCATTTCGCTCTTTCTCGCCCGGTGTTGGCAAGCAAAATCCTTCGAACGTATTCGGCGTTTCGGAATAGCCTGTGACCGTTTTTCGAGATGCGTCCCCAGAGTTTTCTTTCACCGACTCGATTACCGGTCCATTTCGAAGCTATTTGCGAACATTGCGCTTTGATCAACTCACGAATTCGTAGGCCAGTTGAAGAATAATATACAGGCAAAGAGAATCCATTAAGATGAGGGTAGAAATCGCTTGGTCAATCAAGAATTGCGATATTTAAGACTGTCATTCTACAGGCTCTACGAACTTTGCGGATTGGTTGAATATTCTATGATGCTTCTAATGGGAAACTTGATGTTTTTCTTTGATTAAACGCACTTTGTGAAACCACAAAGGTATATAAATTTTTTATGATACGTTTTGTTCTCCATATTTCATTTTATCAAGAATGATAATTTTCGCTAAAACCAAAAATATTTCTTCTCTTGGGCACCTCATCCGTGGACACTCGATCTCTCGACTGAACATCTACAGGATTTGCACAAACTTTACTCCAAACTTGTGTGCTATATAAACTGGTCTATCATTGCTCTTTGATCAATTTCTGTAATTCAGGCTATCTGCTTTTACCAGATTTATTTGACCGGAGATCTCTGCCACCATCGCTTCGGGATTTATGGACAATTAACGGTCATTGTACGTATATACACTATTATGTTGAGCATCATAGAATCTTATCGAGTGTGTTTGTTATACGAAGGTAAGGTCAATTTGACGTGTACGATTGTTTTGTGATTGGATACTACCGGAGTGTGCTTGCTGATCTCTTCGACAATGAAGTTCAATCGGATATTGATCGTTTTCGGCTTTTGATGACATTACACAATAAGAACATTGTTTACGGACGAAATTAGATTTATATCCTTCAATTTGGACATTTTTTTTTACTCCTGTGGAACAAACACGAATTGGTGTGCAGGAATCCGGAAGGGAGAAGTTGGGGTTGTAACCCAAAAATCCTGAGCTGGATGTACACTGCCAAAAAGTGAGACCAATTATCACTTATGGAGCCATTGCGTGGAGCAGTAGAACTAGCCTATTGACGACGAGACAAAACCTCTCCAAAATCCAGAGACTAGCCTGTATGTGCATTACAGGAGCAATGAGAACATGCCCAACGGCAGCCATGGAAGTGATTCTCAACTTCACACCACTACATATGGTGGTGAAAAGTGTTGCAGAAAGAACAAGATACAGACTAAGTAGAGGAGGAATCATTAAAAAAAACCACCTCTATACTCAGAAAATCTGGGACATGCCACAGGATGGTATGATGAAAAAGTGTAACTTTTCAAAGATATTCGTTACGGAATTAAGCAACAAGAAGGAATGGGATCCAAATACCTTTACCAGACACAACACCTAGGAGATTACTGGATAGGAGAGGGACATTTACCTAAGTTGAAACCTGCAGATATCCTGAAATTCCTCCGGGAAATAGCACTAAAGGAGCTACTAGTCTCTCCTCAGGAACTAAGTAGAAGTAAGGGGGCACAATAGATCTTTTAGGTACTACAGTGACTGAAAACTGTTATTCAGGTCAACAGTTCGATAATTATTAGTCGACAAATTTATGTTAGCACTTGAATAAGAGATGTGCACAGTTGGTGAATTGTGCGACGAGATTTTTAGCAATTTTTCAGCAAAAATGTGAGATTTTAGTCGTGTTTCTCATCTTCTTACAAAGTAATGAAGATAATCGAAATAAAAATTTAAACCGGAACTGTTATAGCTGGGATTTTACCTTCATGAATATGTATCTACTTCAAATTAACGAGTTAGGTTTATAAAATTCACTCGGACAAAATATGAATACATAGCCGTGTAGAGAAAAATTTTATTAGGAGAAAGATTGGGAATATAAGAGATTGGATGGACCGGAAATTCGAGGAGGTGAACTACTTCTTGACACAGGTGTTCACTGGACATGGGTAGGGTACCTCCACAAGATTGGGAAAAGAGAGACTGGAGTGTGCGAGAGGTGTGAAGTGGAGGATGAAGTGGGGCATGTGTTTAGATGATGGAAGAACGAAGAAGTGCTGAAGAAGTTAGAGAGGAAACTAGGGGAGGCGGTGTATTGGAAGAACATGGTGAAGATAATGTTGATTAGGGGACGGGGAAGGATGGAGGTGAGTGGCGTAGTGGAGAGCATGATTAGGGGGAGAGAAGGACTCGATAGGAGTGATAGATAGGGAGAAGAGAACGGTGTGAGCGGAGAGAGTGCGAGGGACCACCACCTGTCTCGAAGTATGCTAGGGTAGTGATTCCAAGGCGAGGATATTGGCGAGTTTGAGGTGGATTTGGTTGGTAGGCATCCCCTTGGGGATGAATTCAACACGGTTTGGGACCCATTCGAACATGAGTTTCCCATCTCAACCCGAAAAAAAAAGGTGAGCGATCGTCGTACCGCCGACAGAAGCTTGCTTCTTATGCACAATAGAATGACCATTGTTCGTAAATTTTTGACCATTTTCCAAAAATTTCAACAATTTTTTACAATTATTGACCAATTTTTTAAAAATTTTGACAATTTTTTCAAATTTTAACAATAATTCACCATTTTTGACAATTATTGACCAATTTTTCCAAATTTTAACAATTATTGACCATTTTTACAATTTTTGAGCATTTTTGACAGGTTCTGAAAATAATTGAAAATTTTTCAAAAATTTTCACAATTTTCAACAATTATTGACCATTTTTGACAATTTTTCAAAAATTTTGTCCAGTTTCCAAAAATTTTAACAATTATTAACCATTTTTGACAGTTTTTTTTAGATATTGACCATTTTTTCAAAATTTTGAGAATTTTTGACCATTTTTGACAGTTTCTGACAATTATTGACTATTTTTGACAATTTTCAACCATTATTGACATTTTCTTATAATTATTGACAATTTTTTCGAAATCTTGACTATTTTTCAAAGTTTTAACAATTATTGACCAACTTTCAAAAATTTTGACATGTATTGTAAATATTTAACAATTATTGATAATTTTTCAAAATTTCAACAATTATTGACTATTTTTCAAAATATTTAACAATTTTTGACCATTTTTGATAATTTTTGACAATTTTTTACAATTTTTGATAGATTCTGACAATTATTGACCATTTTTGACAGTCTTTTATAATTATTGACCATATTTTCAAAATTGTGACAATTTTTGACCATATTTCGAAATTTTTGACAATCTTTCAAAAATTTTAACATATTTGGCAATTAGAGAGAGAGCCGCGCGATTCTCTCTCTCTCTCTCTCTCTATCTCTCTTCCGACCGTTTGGGAATCCCTCGTGCCGGCGTGTATGAGAGAGAGAGAGAAAGAGCGAGAGAGAGGCGTGCCGCTGTGTAGCCTACGAAAGAGAGAAGAAGGTGGCTGAGGAAGAGAGGGAGAGGGGAGAGTTAGCGCAGCGGGCGGCCGAGAAAGAGACGAAGAATAAGTAATCGCGTGACGAACGCTTTTTCGTAACATCACACGTTTCACGAGTTCAATAGCCTTCCCAAAAGTCCTATGTCATGCAATAAGAAGCAAGCTTCAAAAAAACAAAAGGGCCTATAATTTTACCATCTAAAATCCCACATCATACGTTAACTGACCAGCAACCCTGGTTAAAATCTTGTTGCATGACGAACGCTTTTTCGTAACATTACACGTTTCACGAGTTCACTAGCCTTCCCAAAAGTCCTATGTCGTGCAATAAGAAGCAAGCTTCAAAAATTAGGAAAAAGTTGATACCTCCATCGATATTCCCCTCATATTCCCCATTGGAAAAATTAGTTATCTCGGAGATAGTAAAATATATAAAGATGGGGAGCTATGAGGACAACCCCAAACAGCCGTACGGGAAATCTTGCTCAATATATCGCCACTATCATTCTTCATTGAGGCAGTTCGTTTTTTTTTTCGTTTGAGCATATTTAAAGTACCACGATAAGTTTATCAATTTATAAACGTTCACGCTATTTTTGGTACCCCACGATTAGGAAGAATAATCCAATGCTTTTGGTTATATTTTCCAGGAACTCTATCAAACGATAAACTGATTTCACCGGTGTATTTCGGTGAATGTAAAATTAAAGGAAATATTTCCAGTTACGACGACACCTTTTGGACCGCATTATTCAATCGCTCCATTCGCTGAAACTTTTATTAGAAAACTTTCGGAAAACTTGTCGTCGAGTTTCGGAGCAAGGAATCTACTAACATATCGGTTAGCGGGGGAAAAATCCAGAAGCAATTAAAGAAAAAATGATCGAGGAAGAAGTGTAGCCGCAAAACGAAGACTTTAGATAAAAAAAAATTTGCAATTTAGATTAGTTTGGAGTCGTTAAAGCTGGGGAGGTGTCTTATTTTTTTTATAATGAAACTTTTGTTTCCATCTTTGCTTGATTGTTTCTCTTAAGCTGTACGATAAATATTTTCTAAGATACAGCGGGTTACCTTGGCCAGAACTTAAGAAGCATTAGATTGTGTGGACCGAAATTAATATGAAATGAAAAGAACCGAAAATTGAAAAAAATTGAAAACAAACGTTTGGAGATGTACTAAAGATAGTGATATACTGGAAAATGTTTTCCATAATGGAAAAAAAGGTTTTAAAATTATTCATTTTATCTACCAAAAAAACGACTTGAATAATAACCGACTGGCTACCACAGCAAGTTGCCTGTTTAGAATAGCTAATAAGCTCAAGATAAAAAGTGACGTACTGTGCTTCTAAATTGTACGCAGTTTTTCAAATTACTTTTTTTCCGTATTTGTTTAAATGTGTTCACATTATTAAGTTACTTCGGGTCCATACTTAACGATAGAATTAATATTCAAGGACTCGCCTCTTAAACATAATGATTTATACAAAAAGTCTTCAATATCGGACATAAATAAGTGAAGTTAAGTGCAATTTTCAAACAATATGGGGTTTATTTAACGGTTGGTTAATTGGTCCATATTTTCATAAAGGAATATTAACGGTGCAAATATACTTAGATTTTTTTCATAATACTCTGCCAGAAAGTAATTCTGGTAGAGTATAATCCATTACATGAAAGGCATACAATGTAGGGGCAGCAAGATGGAGCATCTCCTCGCTCTTTTGGGCCAGTTAGAGAATATCTTTGATAACACATTTCCTGAAAAATGGATTGGTCGAAATGGTGCGTTTCTGTGGCCCCCTCGTACTCCGGATATTACACCCTTAGATTTTTCGAGAATTTCGACTGTCAAAATGTCGAGGGACACCCAGTATAACCCGATGTGTTGTTTAAATAATTATTCTATTTTCGTTCACTTTGTATCGTATTATACCGCGTACTTTGCATTATCTCGGAATATTCTTAAAATAATTGCGATCCTCAGCAAATTTATTATTCAATAAGTCTCATTTACGATACTCGAAATTCTACGCTTTTGTTTCGAAGATTTCCTGCATTCGAAACCCGAATCGTTTCACAAGAACTTCCTTCGAGAACGTAATTAATTTTCGTATGATATACGTTTACTTCATACTAATTGCATACGGAAAATCAAAATAAGATGGGTAAAATCACAAAGTCGCGAGATGTTGGACATTTACTTTAAATTCACTAAAAATCTTGTTCCTCATTTTCAGAGGATGTAAATTTCTTGAAAGGTTTTAGAAAGTGTGAATTTTTGGGTATTTCCATGTAAGGAGATATGAGGAAAATATCCTAGAAAAAAGATCTATTGAACCATTATTAGGATAGGTATATTAGGTTTTCAGAGGAAAGTTTTGCTATAGTTTTTATTAAAGTGAAACTTTTATTACATCGCCTTAAAATTTTTCGTCCATGTCGCGTTACAGCCGATCGCAAAGTAGGGGTAAACTGAAAGGCGTAAAGGCAATATGTGCGGCGCCCATGGCTCGTATCACAGCTCGCATCAGCTAACCGTGTAGTATTTATATTCTCACTCATTCGTGCTAGTGCTCCGCGGTATTTGTGTATTTTATAACCACGTTTTATTTAACTCGCTTTCTTGTATGTCGGGTGGAACTTTTTACATGACCTTAAGCTTATTTTCCGATATTTTCAACATAATTCAGAATTGGATGACAATAAAAAAATTGAGAAGAAAATGGAGAATTCATTCATTCAAAAGTCATTTTCCAATCATCAAGTTAAGAATAAAAACGCGATTTTAATACCCTAAATAAAAAAAATAATTTTCCGAAAATTTTCAGTTAGTTTCACTTGCATCGTGGTTTCCCTAAGCGACACCATGATTTTTTCTTACTACCCCGCGGTCGAAAGTACGTGGTTTCGGCTCCGATTATTCGGCAGAGAGTCTAACTTTTATGCATTGATCAAGCTATATGCGCGCTCCGCGTCACGTTCCTTTGAGCAGCGTACTTTGCGCACCTTTTACTTCGAGGTTATGTATGTCGAGATTAATTCGAAATTTTGCACACTTTGCAAATAATAATTAATTTGTTTAATTATGTGATGAAACGTCACTTTTTCTTGATTTTGTCATAAATCATATGATCTATATAGAACAACTTGGTTGACAAATTATTATTTCTTCATAGCCGAATGGTATAAGGTTTGGATGCCGAGAATTATGAATTGTAGGCGTAATGTTCGAATCCTAGAAACGGTGATATTTTTTTTGTTATATTGTGACGTTTGTATATGAATAACATTCAATATAGTTTCTACCTTTTGGCTTTAGACTTACATATCGTTTTAATTATATTATTCTGCAAAACTTTGATAATAATTGGTGTTAAATCATTTCAATAAAACGTACAGTAATGTCAGTAGGACTTGAACCGACGACCCTCACTGTGGAAGTGATCGCACCAATAAGTACAACCGCTAGAAGGTGAGCATATAACCTCAAAATTTGTTTATAAGTAGCTAATGATAATGTTGGTTAATCGTTTTCGTATACACTACATGGGCCTGGAACTTTGTTTTTATCTCAAAACGGAAGCGGTTTTTCGGCAAATCCATTATATACAAAAATTAAAGTAGGCACAAATTTCATACGTTTCTCATACGTAAAGTTTTTTTGTAAGACTAACCGTTTCGCCGGTAGAGTTTTAGAAAATATGTAAGTCTTTTAAAAAGTATTAAATACAATTTTTCGAGCTTATTTACATGATAATATCCCAAGAGAAGTAGAAATGCCTAATAAAAAGAAAGTTTTACCAAAAGTTTCCCTTTTGTGAAGTGTAAATAGCAAACGAACATATGTAACTAGATTTATGTCGATATACCGATAATGATTTCTAAGTAGGAAGTGAAATTATGAATAGAGTTTCAAGGACATTGGAGACATTTTAAAATTGACAAGACATTTATAGGAATTCGAACTTTTCCAATAAAACTAGATTTTAAATTCCAGATTCCAGAAATGTCTTTCATTTTCCATACAAAACATGAATATCATGTCGGGTTTTCACAAATATCAGTTTTTGTATGTAGGTGATATTTGCTAACGTGCTTCAAGATATTGTATGGAATATCCCATTTATTGAACCCAGACAGACCTTCTGAACGTCCTGAGGGGTTAATGATCGATTTTGAAAAACTCAGTCGTATTTTCCAGTAAAAAAAAATTTCCCAAGCATTGTAAATAGCACAAAATAAGTATTCACTCGAAGATAATAAGATAAACAACTTTTTTTCTTTTTTGACAAATACTTTAAAGTCCGAGTACTATTTCTTATATCTATGTTCTCGAGAAATTTTGCTGTGAATTCGTAACAAACAAAATATATCATTTTCGTGATCTTGATTGATTTCTCGGAATATTTTATTCTTTTCATTACTTAATGGATATTTTTTTCCTCCAAAGCTTTCCAAACAAGTTGAACGAACAAAAAAAAATTCATATGTTGGAATTTATGGATGAAACCCGGCATTAATGTGTTAAATCCTATATATTCAATGAAAAAATTGACTTTTATAGAATTATTGGAGTATATGGGATCAGTATAAGCTGTTAGATATACAAATATTGAAAATTGAAAGCTTGTTGCATCAGCTCTTCCCTTACACTATCATATTATATCTATTCATATAATGATCCAGTCATCTTAGTAAGTTCTCCTCGGAATTTGAGATACTCAGCTATAAATTCGCATAAACTTATATTTTGAGAAGTATTTCAAAGTCCTCTTCTTTATCGTCTTCAACGACATTTGTCTCCAAGTCTTCCATGATTTCGGGGTCAAAGGTTTTGTCTTCATTGACATTCCTCTGATATGGTGGAGCATTCAGACAAGCTTACCCATTACACTGGCCACAAGCTAAAGAGCACTGCTACGCCGATTTCCTCCATCCTGAACCATAACCGCTCTTGCAGTTGCAGAATATTGTGTTGAGCAGGTGCTAAAATTGTCGTGATAGGTTCTAGGAATTCGTTACGCATTCCTGGGGTTCCAAATCATAACCTAACCAAGTTTGAACTTGATAATAAATATGATTGAAATGTTGGTGAGCTGCTGCACTTGTTGGTGGAATATATGATAACTGCACAGGTTTATTCAGTTTTGTAGACTTGGCGTATAGTGCATAACGAAGATGATCGATTTTGGAGCACGACAAGATTTGAATTCCATTCTCAAATAATCTTTGAATCGGGCAGTTTTCCTCTTCAAATGCTGCTACAAATTGATGCTTAAATGATGCTCTAACCGCTTTCTCTCCTCCCTCTATCTCGAAAACGATTCAACGTTTAAAAAATTTTTAAAACAAAAGTTGTAGGGAATTTAATCCCCCACAATATTGATAATAAATACAAATAGCAAAACGAAATATTTGCAAAAATTGTGCTAAAAATCGACTTTTGTGACCTTTCACTTTAGATTTTAATAGTAGCGTACACCCTACCATATGTAGGTTTTGAGACAACTTTTAGGATGTCAAAATACAAGTTTATAGCTGGGTATCTCAAATTTTGGGATATTTACCTAATTTTAACCAAGATGACTGGACTAAAGATTAATTTTCTCAAATGTCGCTGATTACAATAGATAATAAAACCTGAGTAGAAGCCATAATTTAGACTCGCTTTGAGAAGAGTTTTTTTAAGAGAGTCACCACACTTTTGTTTCACCTCCAATTTTTTGTGGCGTAAAATGAGATCAAAAATGAAAAACCACCGAAATTCGTCTAGAAATGTTTTGATATAATTATTTCGAGTGCACTTTTGTACATAGGTAAGTATTATAATTTATGACCAATTTTTTTGAATAAACCATTATTTAACATCGACTACTGAATTCCGTTACACAATATCCCGATACACTGACAATTTCAGTCAAAGCAATATAAATCTCGACTTAATGCAGGTAGTAAAGTATATATAAGCCATAAATCTAGTCCGTGAGTCCTGGTGCTGATCGAATCATAGGTTACGCGCCTTCATAGGGCTTGTAGTAGTTTAGACAGCAGTATTTCATCTCCTATTGTATATATATATATATATACGGCGTATTTCGAAATCCTGAGTCCGGTAGATTCATAAATTTGGCCGTTTAGCTTGCCAACGTTCATGCTGACAGTTATTTTCGTCTACGAGAAAACCTTCCTCTTTTTTTTTTATCTAACTTTTGCCGTCAAACATTTTATTTTATAAATTGGTAAGCTACAAACAAGTAAAATTCTTCTTGAAGTGAAAACTTCTTTAGGCGCGTTGAGCACTTTTTTTTGGTGAAGAAAAAACATGGATTTTTCGTCATCGTCACGCTTTTATGCAACACTCATTACTTTTGGTTATGCAACACAAAATTCACAATGAAGCGTATATAGTGTTATGATTAATTGTGGGTGATGTTTTTTTAATTTTTATTTTTTTTTAATTTTATGTTATTAGGTATTATTAATTTGTTCACCTTTTTTATTTTAAAAAACCCCTTGTATACTTATTTTATTCTTTAATTTGTATATCCGGCTAGCTATTAAAAAAGGGTTTCAACTTTTTATCTCAGTTTACGGATCCCTCAAATTAATTTTACGATGAAGAATAATTTAATTTATTATTTTCAAAATTTTATTATAATGAATGTTTGAATTTATAATAAGAACATGAAAAAGAATTTTTTCTACAGTCGAGCGTAAAATGACTAATTACTATATTTAAATGGAATCGTAAAGTCGACAAATGCCGAGGATTGTTACTTTACGCTCTAGCGCAAAAAAGGAATCTTCTTCGCTCGCTTATTTAATCAAACCACACCCTCCGAATTAACTAAATTGGTGAGTAATTAACAATTTATCAGATTAAAAGTTAAATAAAATTATATGAAAATTGTCAAAAATTTTGAAATATGGTCAAAAATGGTCAATAATTGCTAAAAATTGTCAATAATTGTCAAAAACTGTTAAAAATGGTCAATTTTTGTTAAAAACTATCAAAAATGATCAATAATTGACAAAAATGGTCGATAATTGTCAATTATTGTCAAAAACTGCTAAAAATGGTCAATAATTGTCAAAATTGGTCAATAATTGTCAAAAATGGTAGATAATTGTCAAAAACTATCAAAAATTGACAATTTTTGTTAATAATTGTCAAAAATTGTTTAAATTTTTAAAAATGATCGATAATTGTCAAAAACTATCAAAAATGGTAAATTATTTTGAAAAATCGTTAAAATTTTTGAAAAATTGTCAAAAATGGTCGATAACTGTCAAAAATGGACAATTAGTGTTAAAATTGGTCATTAATTGTTAAAAATTATTAAAATTTTGAAAAATGGTCGATTACTGTCAAAAACTATCAAAAATGGTCAATAATTTTGAAAAATGGTCAAAATTGTTAAAATTTTTGAAAAATTGTTAAGATTTTTGAAAAATTGTCAAAAATGGCCAATAATTGTCAAAAACTATCAAAAATAGTCAAAAATTGACAATTGTTGTTAAAAATTGTCAAAATAGTTGATAATTGTCAAAAATTGTTAAATTTTTTGGAATATGGTTAAAAATAGTCAATAATTGTCAAAAATTTGGAAAAATGGTCCATAATTGTCAATAATTATCAAAAATGGGCAATAATTTTGAAAAATGGTCTAAAATTTTGAAAAGTTGTCAAAAGTGGTCAAAAACTATCAAAAATGGTTAAAAATTGTTAATTATTTCCAAAAACTGTCAAAAATGGACAATTATTGTCAAAATTGGTCAATAATTGTCAAAAACTGTTAAAATTTTGAAAAATAGTCGATAATTGTCAAAAACTATCAAAAATGGTCAATAATTTTGAAAAATTGTTAAAATTTTTGAAAAATTGTTAAAATTTTTGAAAAATTGTCAAAAACTATCAAAAACTGTCAAAAACAGTCAAAAATGGACAATTATTGTTGAAAATTGTCAAAATTTTGAAAAATAGTTGATAATTGTCAAAAATTGTTAAAGTTTTTGAAAAATTGTCAAAAATGGTCAAAAATGGTCCATAATTGTCAACAATTGTCAATAATTATCAAAAATGGTCAATAATTTCGAAAAATGGTATAAAATTTTGAAAAGTGTTCAAAAACTATCAAAAATGGTTGAAAATTGTCAATAATTGTTAAAAACTGTTAAAATGGACAATTATTGTCAAAAACTGTCAAAATGGTTGAAAAATGTCATCATTTTGAAAAATGGCCAAAAATCATCAAACATTTGGAAAACTAATTTGAAAAACAGTCAAAATGGTCAATAATTGTCAAAAATGGTCAATAATTGTCAAAATTTTGAGAAATGGTCAATAATCGTCAAAAGTTGTCCAAATTTTGAAGAATGGTCAATAAATAATACGAGCCGTTTCCGAAAATCAATTTAAACAAGTAATTTATAAAATCTATTTACTAAAAATCGATTAATATTACTATAAAAATCGATTATAAGAAAATATAAAAAACTGTTTTAATTATTAAAAGGGCGACTGTAGAAAAAAACATGTGTGTTTTTCGAGCGTAAAGTAAAATTGCCGCTTTCGAAAGATCGCCGCGCTCCGCTCCGCGTCGCGCGGCAACATTCTTTCTCAAGCGGCAATCTGATACTTTACGCTCTAAATACACAAATAACTATTAATTGAAATTTTAACCTTTATAATCCTCTTTATTAAAACTTTTTTATATTCCGCTGCAACTAAATACTCTCCTTTTTCTTTCTTTTTTTGTATTGTAATTAATAAATTTATTCTGGTAGTTTCTAGTTTAAATTTCTAATAATTACTTGTCACATTCCCCTCTCAACACAAACAAGAATCGGAGGAATCGCTTCAGATTTGTGCCATGCGCATAAACACTATAACTGATTCTTTTTTAAATCATCACAATAGTGTTGCATAAATCATCGTCACGCTTTCCATGAGCTATAGGTGAACTGTGTATATATGTGTACTTTTTTTTGTAAAAAATTTCATTTACCATGGGCTTACGATAAAATTTTCATTTATTGGTATTTTCACTTCAGTCGGCAGTCGCACAACTGCACTCTACGTTTTTTTTTTCATTTCTTTCTATCGCTTCTTGAATTTTCGATTTATTTATATATACTTACAACTAAGTCACTTTGTATTTAATTTTACTATTATAAGGACAGTTAACGAGCGATAATTTCAAGTTTTAAATTAAGTTGTCGTTGTTTTATAGTTAATTTCCCTCATTGTCTGGAGAAAAACAATAATTTGAAGCATTTCGTCCTCGATGAATAGCTCTGGAATTTAAACGATGTTCTTTATCCTTCGATGAAGATTACGTGTAATTGTGAAGAATTTAAATATCGGGATAAAGAGGATTGTAAATATTGTTTAATTAGAACGAAAAATGATATAAGAAATATACAGGGTGTATCTTAGGATTGGATTGTAGTACAACGTGGTTCTAATGAGCCTATTTGTCAATAATAATAATAATAATACAAATAAATTCAGTAACTGTAGTTTAAGCTGGTTTAGTTATAAGAATTGGTAATTGGACAAAATATTAGATTAGACCGAATGTATTTTGTGTTGAAAGTGACAAAATTGACAAAATTTCTTGTGATTGCGACAGATCTATTTAATGAAATTTTCCATTTCTAAAATTCACTTCTAAAAAAGACTACAACCCATTTTGATAAACTTCTATGGAAATCTCATTTTCATTCATAAAAATATTTCTCTTCCGCTGTTGTTTTTGGAATAATTTTTGGATGACTAATTTTTATGTAAACGAAAATTGATTACGAGTACGTCGCATATCGAAATCTATAACATCCGAAGAAAAAAATCTATTTGATATGAACAAAGCAGCTTTTGTGAATGTTCGAATGGAGAGTAATCATTTAAAAACGCGACCAGTAAAACCGAATGTGTGCGAAAATTTATTCAACCAGAGTATAAAATAACAAAAGCGTGACTAAGTTAAAAGCTATCGTGCGAATTCGAATTTTTTTTGCAATTTATATTCGGCGATGGAAAAAAAATCTCGCGAGTGCCGGGGTTGATTTAACCTTTGTTTTCATTCAATTCTTGAATTTTGTTGTTCGTCGAATACTCGATATTATTTATTTCGAACTTCAAATATCTGATACGAAATAAATTCTAAATCAAAACAGTGACGTCTGCACTGTTGCTCGACACTTTAATCCTGATAAATATTGGAATCTTCAAAGTGCTTTGTATTCAATTAAATATTAATTTCGAACTAAAA
The DNA here is from genome assembly GCA_947563755.1 of Lochmaea crataegi. Lineage (NCBI taxonomy): Eukaryota > Metazoa > Arthropoda > Insecta > Coleoptera > Chrysomelidae > Lochmaea > Lochmaea crataegi. The sequence continues at coordinate 72,509,054 of OX387424.1, forward strand.
ATGCCTTTTGGCATAAAATAAAATAAGAAATAAATTCCCTTGAAACTATTTTCAATAAATCATTGAACGTTAAAGAAATCATAAATAAAACCCACGAGGTCAACAGGTATCGAGAGTCAAGTTCATCACGTAAATAAACATATAATATTAAATAGTAAATATCAGCCTGAACTTAGCCACAATAATAAATATCATAGAAGCAGACGATAACATATTCATATTCAATTCAATTCATTTCTAATTCAGTTATAATGAATGTATTCCTTATGATTCATTCTAATTAAGCATTGAAGATATGCAAGATTTGGATAGATGGAACAAGTGAGTGGGCTGAAGATATTACGAGAATAAATGTGAAAAGACTTGCAAAATATCTGAAAAGAAAAATGTAGATTTGGAAGCATTTTTTTACAGACTGTCCCTCCAAAAAAACGTATGAGGAATCAAATTGTTCAAATAATACTATGTTAACTATTCGTATTACTATTTACATTCATTAGAATTTATTTTGTATCAGATATAGAATTCCCAACTTTCTATAAATATCAATTATTTACCTGAAGCAATTATTCCAGAAAGGTTTTACAATATGGTGACAGTTATTCAAAAATTTTTCACTCCAAATTTTACTATATTTTTACTACGACTTTCAATAGGGAAATAAATTACAACGACATCTTGTGCATAAAAACCGCATATTTCAAACTGAACTTTATGAGTTGCAGTAAGTCGAAAATGGCACTATTCCAACGAGTTTAGATCCATTACGACTAGAAAACGTTTAGGGACGAGCAACGAGTTAGTATAAAATTTCTTGCTAGCAAAGTTTGAAGTTTTTAATAAAATAAAAACGAAATAAAATCAAAATATTTTAATTTTAACACTAAAATCGTCGAGAGGTGTTTTGAATTTTGTTTTGTAAAGTTTGTAAGCGTTAATTTGGTTTGTTTAGTTTGTTTTTGTTTAGATAATGGTAAAAGGTAATTACGCACCACATTATATATACAAGAACAACATGTTTAGGTGTTTAAAGGAAAACTAAGCGGTTTTTGTTTTCCCTTCGGTTGTTTACAGATACAAATCGATGTTTGTTGCGCCGCTGCAATATCTAAATACAGGGTATCAAGTTTAAAACGTACAAATAAATGTCTCTGCTTTATTGTTACACCCTGTATAATTATGACTAAGACCGTTGGAAAGCATTTTGTACGGGCTTTCTAACGACGAATCACAAGTAAGGGGCTGCCTAATTTTTTTAGGTGGGGTAGGCGGGGCATGGGGGGTTGATGGGGTTGCGTTCTCTTTCATGTCATTTTAGTTCCTCCTCTCCACCCTAGAAACGGTTTTAATTTTTTTTTTGAAATCTCTTTTCGTTCACGAGGTACAGCCCATTGTAAGTTTTAAAATTGACACCCTGTATAAACGTGATTGTAATTTCTCATTATCCTTCCAAACATTCAATTCAATTTTCCCATGATTTTCCGTGTTCCAAACAATTAAATTTTTGATTATTAATGTAATTTTCCTATTGTAACTTTTAATTTGATAAATAATAATTGTAGTACTATCGTAGATTATTTGAATATATAAATGGGTTTGCGGTTATCTATTGCGTTTTTAATTATTTTAAACAATTAATGTAAATTGGGAGTCGTGACCGATGAAAACATCAAACGCAAAATAATAATTCGGCACAGATACAAATGGAAACTATTGTTCGATATCAATTAGTTAACAATAATCACTGCACTCGAAGAATTTATATGATTTCATCTTCTGTATGTAATTACAACAGGGTGAGGCAGATAAACGGTCAATTAGAAATATCTCGTGAGCTAAAGGAATCTGAATCATGAAAATCGGAATGAAGTGAGCTATTTAATGAAAATATTGCTATTTGCTACTTCCGGAGTAGGCACATTTTTTGATGAAATATTCAACGATAGATGGATACTTGATAAAGGTCCATTTCTCTGGCCACCAAGAGCCCCATAATTGTCACCGATAGATTACTATATTTGGGGATATGTTAAAAATACGGTATACTCTGAACCTGTCACTACTACTACAAAGTCATTCCCGTTTTTAACGAAATATATGGAGGATCAATATCAAGAGCTAGTAATGAAAATCGAATTAAAACAATCCATAAATGTTTGGAATTCTCATTCAAATTATACCAAGTTTGTTAAAATCCATAAAGCGGAACAAAAGTTATAACAGTTTTATTGAGTCAGCTTTCCCACTCACCCCTACCAGTTATTTTACAATATAGAGGAAAAAGTACTGGAGCAAACTCATTTAAAATGATCTAATGATTACGAATATTTAAATTTTTTAAATTTATTATAGGAAATTGAGGTTTTTGTGATATTATAGTTATTTTTTTCACTATACTGTTGGATAAATATTTTTTGAGATACAGCGGGTTATCTCGCTTAATCAGACACCCGGTACAACAAAACGCATAGATAAAGCATTTACAAATAAATCTAGTCGAACAAAAACGATTAAACTGTCTGTACATACGCGTAGCTGTCAAATCTTATCTATTGGACCGGTGTCCATTTGCATTAAAAACGACAAACTGGCTCGGATGTAAATTTCCCTTCAATTAAAATTGCTTGCGCGAATTAAAACCAGGACTGGTTCGTCGGTCCGGATCTATAAATTATAACTTCGGTAGGAAAACATTTACATACTGAATTTCGAACAATATGAAGTACCTCTTACTCAAAATATATTATACTAGAGCCGGAATGGTGTAGAGCCAGTTCTATGATGGCGATTATATTAATTTAGTTGATTATGTGTACCAAGTTAGAAGTACACTAATATACTGTTCAAAAATAAATTGGTCGAATCACAAAAGTCTACTTTTGGGATAATGAAACCAATTCAAACATGGTTTCCATGGAATTACATTAAATACTGTTTTTGAGAATTGGTACATTTAAAAATTTAGAGGGATTTCAATGAACTTGATTTTATTTAACACAATTTGAACAACAAAAAAGTAATAGGCGGAATTGATTGATTGATTAGTTCGGCACCACCAGTCAGAGGCTTAGAGACATCAGCAACTTAGCCTTAGGCTTTTTGTGCTCAACAGTCTTTTCACTAGGTCCTTCTTGGAGAATTCCTCCCTTGGATACTCTAGCCCTAGGAGTCTATATCTCCAATGAGACAGTGTTTCACATTCGAAGATAATGTTGATAATGAGGCTGCTTCCTCCTCTTCCATACACAACCGACAGATAGGTTCCTCACTATATATGCCAATTGTATGCATGTGCTTCCTTAGGGTACAGTGACAGGTGAGTAATTTCATCACTAATAACAAAAATATTTCTCCGAGGGTTTTTTGACCAGGAGCTTGTTGTGTTCCTGTTTTGGCATGTGTTTCCAGTACGTCTGATGAATCCACCTAGATGTAAAACCACATGCAGCAGATTTTGATATTCCAAATACTGGATCAGGACCAGTGAATGCAGTTTCAGACCTTAGCTTTGCTAGAGTGTCTGCCTTTCCATTGCCTACAATACCCTTGTGCTCCAGGACCCACTTAAGAGTTACTCTATTATGGTTTGCCAGGTTTAAAAGATTTGTAGGCAGTCCCAGACCAGTCTAAATCTGATCTGGGGACATGCTAAAGATTTCAGTGCTGCCTGACTATCTGAGAGTATGAGGATCTTTTGATCTTTTAGATCCGTCTGTGTACGACACCAACGTTCCTTCCTGACTGCATGATTCCAACCCATCTCAGTTTAGCTGGATATGGTATGCTGGGTATGATATGGTATGTTAATTGTAGCCAACTTTCAAGAAGCGAGTTTATTATAACATCTGTGATTCTTGAATGACTGTTGGTGTCGGTTCCTTCTTGCTAATTCCCATTGCATTCCCGCCTGTATGCAGCCATTCTCGCTTTCGCCTTAACAGAGCAAGAGGTGGAAGATTGAGAATAGCTTCCATTGCTTCTCATCGCACCCGTTTTGCACAGACAGGCAAACCTTTGAAGTTTTGATAGCTCCAGTTCGGCTTTCCTCTGATCTGTTTTTGGCTACCAAACTAAGGCTCCATAGGTAAACATGGGTCTCACCACAGTTCTGTATAATAGGCGGAAAGAAAAAATAATTTATGTTTTAAAATTAGTTATACAAAGACCTATTTGATATGTATCGTTCTAGGAATGTTGGATCCATCGAAACTGTTGCAATATATCATGTTAAATCAGAAACTTGTGTCGTTATGTACCTACTATTACTATATTCAATGCGGAAAGATACAAATTCCCCTGATCTATGTCGTTATTCCGCACTGATAAACATCTTTGTAATAACATAGAAACTAACCTGTTGGAATGCTAGAGAATTATTAGTTATTCATGTCAGCAGACCTAGCGAAAATGTAATTTACATATTGAAAGGACTTTCCAATTTTCTAGGACCGGTACTCGGTCCTATTTCGATAGTAATTGAATACTGGATAAAATAAAAAGGACATTTTGATTGATAATGTCTACCGCATCGGTTTTGTAATGAGTGTAATTTTTTATTTAGTTTGATTTTGATGTTTCTCGTAAATTTCAAGATAATGTGAAAAAATAACTGGAAAATATCTTAGTGATAACTTTAATTAAATTTTAATGTAATTTGCAATTGAATTTTCAAAGCGAAGTATCGTGCCACAAATAATTGTTATTTCTGTTGTCAAATAAATTTGCTTTATTGTTACACCCTGTATAATTATGACTGAGATCGTTGGAAAGGATTTTCCACGGGCTTTCTAATGACACACACAGTAGGGGGTTGCCATTTAAATTTTTGTAGGTGGGGTAGGTGGGGCATAGGGGATTGATGGGGGTGCGTTCTCTCTCATGTCATTTCCCCCTCTCTATCCTAGGAACGGTTTTGAAATTTTTTTGAAATCTCTTTTCGTTCACGAGGTACAGCCTATTGTAAGTTTTAAAATTGACACCCTGTATAAGAAGCCGTTAGGAACCGAATAAATGTATGTATTATACAAAGTTACTTTTAAATAGTTTAGTTTATATCGAAAAAATATATCGACGGAAAAAAACTCGCCAGGGGCGCCTGTCCAAAAAGATTTAACACCGATTCGGCTATAAGATGAAAATATCTGTAGTGTGTTTTTCTAAAAAGTACCCTAAACTAAAATCAATAACGTCAAAACTCCGTGAAAAGAATATTATTTTTTAATTTCGACTCTCGAACACGTTTCGCTGAAGTTAAAAAGTTTCCTCGCTGAAAATAACGAAAATCAAACACATCTACCCGAGCCAAAAACTATAATTTTCTCTGAAAAAAAAAGTAACAATTAGATTTTTAATTATTCACTTGTTCTACAGACCTTTTTTTAATTGAAAAACAGACAATGCAAAAGCTAGTTTTGATAAAAACAAATAAATAAATGTTAGACAATTTTTTTTCTCATCCTGTTATTCTTAAAATAGTTTTCGTTTCAAGTATAATAAATTAAATTATGGTCATACCCTAATATTTCAGAAAAAATGCATTTCTCGACAAAACAACCAATTGCCGCCTGAAACAGATAAATAAAGTATCATATTTCACGTCGGCGATAAGTAGTTTTCGAGGCTACGATAGGATAAAGGGAATTTTAAGAACGATTCGAGTTTTAGTTCCTAGTAAATACCTAAAGTGTTCATTTGTGCCAAGTAAATACGTTTAAATACAGTGTTGAATAGGCGAGTCTATTTCAAAGAGTAATTCAGTTTTGCTGTTTGTGTTGCTATTTTTGCTGTACTGTGAAGAGTTTGCGCCACTTACGATTTGTCCAGGTGACTTCCAGGGTGACCCATATCTTCTTCCACCCCCCCCCTGTATTGTGGAGAGTTTGCGCCACTTACAGTAGTTACAATATTGTTTGTGGAGAGTTTGTGCCACATATTCCTTGCATTGCACTGGGAAGAGTTTGCCCCCCTTGCACCTTTCCTAATAACCCTAAATATTTACTATTAGGCATTTATTTTTGATCAACCAAAATTAAAGTACTTACTGATATGCATAATGTAGCGGTATAAATCGTCACCCCATTTTAGAAATATTGCAATTGATTTTTACTAGCTAAGATACCGTTAGAAGGACGAGTAGCTCCAACCATCGTGGTGGATTTAGTTTAATCACAAGGAATTTTACATCGTTTAAGCGACAATTTTTGTTCATTTTGATTCCTAATAACTTCTTTATTGGCCTTGAATATAATATCAATAATTCTTACCATCTGAGACATCATCATTCAACAAGTAAGAATAAAGCCCTCTTTGTCTGCGCATTAGGAAAGCGTGATATGTGGCCTCACGTAAGACGGAGTTTGTCTCTGTTTACAATTTGTTAAATTGTATGCACATTTTTAGCTTTTTTGGTATTTAAGCAGTAAAGAAAAGACCTGCTGTCTAAAACTGTGTAGAAAAATTATAGGTGAAAACTATAATTTCTTATTCTCTCAATGCATCAGAGTCTGATGCATTTTCCATAATGCATTATTGTTACAACAAAATTTTTTTTCTGGCGGAAAACTATCTTCCCTGAGGGATTTGCAACAACTTTATGAGCTAATCTGAAACAACTTTGATGAGCTCATCTGAAGCAACTTTGATGAGCTCATCTGAAGCGACTTTGATGAGCTGATCTGAAACAACTTGATGAGCCGTAAGCTGCAAACAACGAACAGGGAAGTACTTAACGTTCTGTTTCCTTTGCTTTTCAACCGTAATTCTCAGTGCAGGTGTTAAGCATTTGTAATTTTGTAAACCCTTCAGGTCATTTATAGAACTACAAGTTCTCCATTTTTTTAATTTTTTTTTGTGAGTTTGTAGACCCTTCAGGTCATTTACAGAACTATAAGTTCTCTGATTATTCTTTGTTGTTGTAATTTTATAGACCCTTCAGGTAATGTTTTTATCGAGGAAATGTCATATGTAAAATTTTGTTGAACTTGTATTAAAGTAAATTTGTAAATCTAATAACTTGGTACATAATCAGTACCTTTCCACAATCCTCATTAGGTTATTGGGCAGAAACTATTGTGTGGAACGACAAGCAACTAATAATTTTCTAAGTGGCGCCCGCTTTTCTTTCCTTTCGAAATTTTTTTTTAATTGAAATTACCCGCGAACCGGTAAAATCTACCCTGGAATTGTATTAATTAACTCTGTAAAGGATCCACGCACCGAGATTTGACTAGCCGTGGTCATACTTTAATTTTTGAATTTTTCCATCATTCATAGAGTGGTTACAATCTATAGTAACGATATTAGATAGATAGAACGGCAATCGTGGTTCTGTGAGGAGGTTTTAGATACTCCCACATGTTCTAGAACCCACAAGGTGCTGGCAAGGGGAGGTATTGTGAATAAAGTAGGGTTCCTAAAAAAGGACGACGATACCTACACAACAACATTTGAGGAAAGTATATCAATGCTAATCAAGGCACACTTTCCGGCCGCAACAATTCTGAATGACTCTGTAGCGGTGGATAGTTCGCAGATCAAGCCAAAAAGGCCAAATGCCTCGGACAGGAAACTGGCTACAGAGATAACAAGGCCAAATAGAATAAGGTGGGCCATAAACAAGTTTCGACCATTTAAATCCCCGGGGGAGGATGGAATATACCCCATCCTACTCCAAAAGGGACAGGAAAAATTAATTCCACATCTATGTAGGATATTCAAGGCTTGTATAGCTAATCAATACATACCTACGGAGTGGCAAAAGGGGAGAGTCATTTATATACCCAAGGTAGAGAGATTAAATGACATGACGCCTAAATCATACCGTCCAATCAGTCTAGTGTCCTTCCTGCCTAAAACGTTGGAGAGACTAATAGACAGATACATTAGAGATGAGGTTTTATCAACAAACCCTATCAACGAGCGACAATACGCGTACCAGCCAGGCAAGTCAACAGACTTAGCACTGGATGATCTCAACAGGCTACTAACTAAATCCCTAGAGGACAAAGAGATAGCCATAACAAGTTTTGTAGACATTGAGGGTGCTTTCAATAATGCATCTACACTGTCAATTACCAAAGTTCTAGAAACAAGTGGTTCCATTCCTCCAGTGTCGATGGATAAACGCCAGTTTGGAAAAAAGGGTAATCATATCATCTATTGGCGATACCATCGTCACAGCTAGGGAAGGCAGGGGTTGCCCGCAAGGAGTGGTGTTATCACCACTTCTGTGGGCTATCCTAGTAGACGAACTACTGAAGAGGCTGACTTCCAAAGGCACGTATTGCTTAGGGTATGCCGATGATCTCGCGATTATTGTAAAAGGCAAATTTGCAGATACAGTCTCGGAGCAGACACAAACTGCCCTAAACGTTATCAACAAATGGTGCCAAGAGGAGGAACTAACTGTAAACCCTCTTAAAACTACGATAGTTGTTTTCACCAAGAAGAAAGTACTGAGAGGACTGAAGTCTTAATAGGGTGGAAATTCCAATTGCCCAGGAGGCAAAATATTTGGGAGTCATATTTGACCACAAGTTAACATGGAATCAACACCTACAGAAAATAATACAAAAAGGTACGATAGCCCTCAACCCGTGCAGAAGAATGTGCGGAAATAACTGGGGGCTACAATCAAAAATGATCATATACAAGAGTCATCAGATCCATGATAGCATATGGCTCGGTGGTATGGTGGACTAAGACTCGGCAGGCTGGGGCGATCCAAAAGCTAAGTGGCATCCAGAGGCAAGCTTGCCTGGCTGCCACGGGAGCTACGAGGACAACTCCAACAGCCGCACTAGAAGTCTTGCTGAACCTGCCACCACTCCATGTCTACATACAAGGCGAAGCCAGGTCAATCAATCATATATTGACCAGAGGGCAAGCACCCATTAGTAGGCTACACGGTAAGGTATATAACAATGAGTTGGAAATCGACCCCATAATGGGAATGCCATCGGACGAGATGATTCCCAAGTATAGCTTCGGGAAAAACTTCAAAACAGTTATAACAGGCAGAGAGGCATGGAAAGAAGGACCTTCAATTAATGCACAAATGGCCTGCTACACAAATGGCTCAAAAACCGAGGGAGGTGTAGGAGCAGGAATATATATAGCCAAGCCAAAGATAAGAGGCTCACTGAGCTTAGGTGAACATGTGACGATATTCCAGGTAGAAGTTGCAGCAATACAGCATTGTGCAGGGGAGCTATTGAGGCAAGAGTTTGACGAAAAGACCATTGCCATATACTCCGACAGCTAAGCGGCTATAAAAGCAATCAGCTCCATGCAGATAAATTACAAACTTGTTTGGGACTGCTTGGAGTCGCTACAAGAGCTGGGTAGTCGTAATGGATTGTCCGTAGCCTGGGTATCAGGCCACTCAGATCACAAGGGCAATGAAGGGGCAGACTTACTAGCCCGAGAAGGGGCACGTTGTGCTCCCATTGGCCCAGAACCTTTCTGTAGCATAGCGAATGCGCTGCAAAAAACAAATAGCAGCACTTGGATAAAAAATCAGTCTCTAGAATGGTGCAACACGGCGCCAAAAAAGAGGCAGGCCAAAGAGTTCATCAAGGAACCCTCGCCAAAATTCACGGAGTATCTACTGAGCCAGAATAGGAAAACAATCAGGATCCTGGTTGGGCTCCTTACAGGGCATTGTAGACTTAACAAACATATGAATAACATCGGATTGGCATAAACAACCATATGTAGGTTTTGCCAAGAAGATGAGGAAACCCCAGTACACATACTGTGCTACTGCGAAGGCCTGACTAGGCTGAGGTTTTCAACGATAGGGGAGGAAAAACCACAACCTTCCGAATATATGGAGGACCTGAGGTTTGCCATCCGTCTAGTAATAAGAACGGATCTAGACAAGGAAATCTGCAAAGGTAGTAGTGGAGAGGCTCTTAGAAGCACTTAAGCCCCATATTTATTAGTGGTTACTGCATAATCACAATTCAAAGACCCCAGAGGCACGTTGTATATTATTAATACTTCCATTCATTTTGGGGATTTTAACTATACTGATCGTTAGATAAATAATTAATCATTATTTATGGCAAATTGAATGCTCAGATTGTTTTTCTATCTAAGACTACCAAATCGAAGGCATCATATTTTTACGACAGCATAAAATTTGTTGTCATTTTAACTGATGTAGCATCAACGGCCGCAGCATAAACAATATACTGTAAGTACACAAAACTAGTAATTAAAAGTTAAATTCTAAATGTATCAATAACTTTACAAATAACTCATTCTCCTCTTGATGTTTTTTTCCCTCCTACATAAAGTTGTACAAATTCATGAAAATGAGTTGTTAAATTATATATCAAAAAATACACTGTGTGTTACTCGTATCTATGTAATCCCAAGTGTCGCTAATAGCTCCTATTTTCCGTAAATTACTTCCTGTCTGTGACAAATGAACGAAATCTACTACTGTCTGCTCAAACATTAATTTCGTAAATAACCGCAAGTAAGGTAATTTTGACGCTTCCGACGATGACGACATGTTCTATTAATTGTGCAAATACGATGTTCACATCTGAGACCTTAAACCCCTATATATGTGTATAATGTGTGCATGTTTGCTTGTATAGTTCTAGTTTAACGCAAATGCGACTCGATTGATTTACAGACTATTTTTTTATTATCGAATAAATAAAGGTGGGTCGAATTATGGAATCTATTTATTTATATCGGTGATAAATGGTTGACTAGTAATAGTACATTTTTCATCGTTATGGAGACATTCGTACCTCAAATATCACATCTTAATCGAAGTTAGCGTATTCAAAAAAATGTCAAAGATGGTTTAAAAGATGAAACCTCGAAAAATGTTCCAGCTTCATTCATCACAGAAATTTACAGACCGAAAAATATTCTGAAAAAATTGAAGACTGACTTTGATACATAATACATTGGAAAATAGGAATATTCTATTTTTGTGGAAAATTTCATGATGAATCGAATGGCGTTAACTAGAAATTCTAACGGTAACCAAAAGTATGGAGTCATGGAACCGATAAAAAATTATAACCATCAAGATTCCTTGGGGACATATTCTCTTATACTAAAAATAGTTTTAATAATGAAGCAGTAAAAATATTCCAACTTTATCCATCCATTTCTAGGCAGATATTGCGAGTATTCAAAAATTTGGTAAATACGCCAGGACATTTTTCTATAATTTTAACAATAAAGAATAATATTGCAATATTTTTGTAAAACTGCCAAAAAGTCACTAAAATAACATCCAGGAATTCCCTCTAAAGTCCTTTATGAAAATAGGAGTTAAAAAAAATTAAATAAAAGTTACCGGTTCCATGTCGATATTGCCTCTGGAATTCAGCGAGATAAAAAAGATAAAATAACTATTGGAAAATGTTGTGCATGTCACCGTTATAAGAGAGAAGCGGAATCGATACAGATTTTGTAACTGAAAACATTTAAAAGTAACGGACTGGCATTTTTCCAAAATATAATTACGTATAGTGTTGTAGATAGAATGCCGTTTTGTAAATTGAAATATCAAAAAGTGCAATATTTCGATTCAAATAAGGATAAAAGGTGCACAATAGGAAATTAACTTTCATAAAAGAAAATCGCTGTGACAGTTAGTAGTTTTCCGATAAGGATTCCTTGACGTCGTTTTGCAAAACAAACGAGTATCTTTCCGGCTATTTAATTTTTTCCGCGATAGAGATACTAAACTTCTTCTTTTCAAAATAGAGTTTCGAATTGTACGCTCGGTGATTTGGTTCAGAAAGTTTCCATTTTAGAAGGATGGGTTGAATTTTCCATTGTAAGCATTAAAAGTGAATTTCGAACTGCTTTAAATTTTCTTCGATGTAGACCGAGGCTGACGTTGGTGGAATCAGAAATGATTGAAGAAATCCGGAACTGGTTAGATAAAGAACACCAGTTCAAATGGAGATCACCTCCATACAAAGAGTTTACTGAACAAGGTAGACAAGGAACTCTCAAACAGGCTATTGAAACTGGCACACTGGCCATAATAATGGGAATTTCGAATAGAATTTTTGGTTACACATTCTCAAAGGACCAATTAATATGGAGAAAAATCAACAGTACCGTATCTGAAAAATTTTACGTACGAAAATATGTGAAAGCAAAAAGTTATAAGAAATTCTCAAAAATTAGGAGAGTGATTTTGAGACAAGAAAATAAGCATGTTTCATAGAAAATTTTATGCTGAATCGAATAGTGTTCACTAGATATAGCTAAGTATAACGGTTATACAGTTATAACCAAAAGTATGGAGTCATGTCATATCGGTCGACTGAGTACCGATAAAAAATTTGAAATATCTATTTTTACACTTTTTTATGGACATATTCGTGATCTACGGGGTCGAGTTTGAAATATTGGAAATTGTGGAAGCGTATATTTGGGATTTTGAACATTTTTTTATAGAATATTCTCAAAAAATAGAAGACTGATTTTACTACATAATATAATACCGGGTGGGCAAATAAGATCGACTGTCGGCCATATCTTAGGTTCGGATTGTAGTACAACTTTGGGAAAAAAAATTTATAACAAAAGTGGCCACGAGAAAAACTTGGAAATTATTTATAGAATTGTAGGTCCACCGCTAGAGGGCGGTTTTAAAAGCCAAATTTTAGAAAATATGCCTAATTAAGAAGCATAACAAAAACAATCTTCGTATTCCTCAAAAAATTTTGCGTATATTTAATAATGCAAGTTTTAGTCTAACTATTCAAATAAGAGATAGGGGAGAGTGGGAACTTTGTTATGAAAAAACGACCATAACTCCGATTCTACTTAACCGATCTTTGCAAATTTTGTCTTGATGAAAAGAGCTCTTTTCCACCGTTGTAAGGGTTATATTCTCAATTCCACTTAATAAGTGACGTGCCCGTTAGAGGGCGTTATTTAAAGTTTTTTTAGAAATCTAGTTCTCTTTGGAAAATATTAGATGGAAGCATGCATTTTTAACTAAGGATTATAAAAGTAGACAAAATTAGCAACATAATGGCGATAACCGCACGTCGATATATTTTTCCTATCCCGAGATATCTTAAGAAACGCGTAAATGTTGGGAATTTCTTGTACATTGAAAAATAGAAATATTCGAGAGGCGAAAAATCCTTTTTGTAGATAATTTCAAGACGAATCGAATGGCGTTCACTTGGTATAACTAGGTATAACGGTTATACAGTTATAACCAAAAGTATGGAGTCATGTCATATCGGTAGACCGAGAACCGATGAAAAATTTGAGTTCAAGTTCTTCTCTCCAATTTTAGTTTTAATTATGTTTTATTGACAAAATTGAGAAAAATTATAAATTGTTATGATGTAACTTCTGTCATTTTGACGATGATATGTCAATATCGAAATAATGATCAAGGGTAATATAACAAGAGCTTGATAAATAGTCGACTATTTCGTTGCATTTAATTTTCGACTGATGAAAGCCCGAAAGCAAACTGATAAATACAAGAGAAATTTAGCAGCAATAAAAATAGTCGACAATTTATCAAGGTCGTGTTATATTTATGAAGAATATTTCTTGATTCTAACTTTTTATATTAGTAATTTATCCAAAAATATCAACAAAATCCAAACAAAAACAGCACCAGCTTTATAATTTATCAATTGAAATTGAAAACACAATTAATGTATGTGACATTTTCACCATGTGACATTTGTTTAGCTTCTAAAGAACTGGCAGTATTAAGCGTAGAAGGTCCATATTCATTCTGATTTCTCAATCTGTTCAAAATACCTTGGTGATGTTGTTCATCCATTTGCAAGTAAGGTTGAAAGGTGGCCAGAAATTTGAATGAGTTGCTGCTCTGGTACTACGGATTTTGCCAGTTGAAAAACTGCAGTTGATCTGCAAGAATAGTTTGTAATTTTCAATTGGTTGGTATCTAAACCAATAGACTTTGCTCCCAATTTACTCCATTTTGAAAGTTCGTTTTTCCCAACAGGTGAATTCTTGTACCACAATGAGTTTCCTTTTTGCCAGAATGGATTTGGAGTTAGGAACAATCGTGAACATGACATTGTCAATCCTGGTCCTCTTTTTCCAATCAATTTTCTGAACAATCTAACTGAACAGCGCTGTGGATTGGGTTGTATTCTGAATTTCAAATTTGAAAAGTTCAAACAAAGCTGGGCAACCCACCCCACGCTAATTCTACTGAATCCAAATAGTAAAATTTTTTCGATCCGGAGTTTTTTTATCGCATTTGTTAATAATAGCAAACATATTTTCTATACTTAGAACCGTTGAACTCCGTTTCCGTTTTTCCTGATGTTTCCGCAATTTCCGTCTCTTGGCATTGCGTGTGTCTCGAGAACTTTTGAATTCGCCCGCTTGAAATGGATCTATATTATACTCTCTTGAAGAGTTTTAGCTGTAGAATTCCACATACACTTCACAGTATATTCTTTATAATCTTACCCATTTTCTTTTTTTCATATTCTACGCCCAACCTTTCAAAATATCATTCAGTATTGTGAATGGTGTCGACTCATTCAATTCTTATTGACGATTCTTGCAAAATTTGGTAATTTTTTACTCTTCAGTTTTACTTCAGTATTCATTAAGATTTATTGTATTAAGCGGAATTAATCCTTTCCAAAGCCAATATAAAATTGTACATCCTTCTTTTTTTTTAATATTTCATACAAATACGCATATCGGAGTTTTCATTTCGAACGTCTAGCTCAACCAAGCGTAAAATTACATTTTTTTTCACATTGAATTTATCTTAATAAAGTGAAATAAAACGGAAATAGCACATTCCGTAATATTACCTTAGAGAATGGCTGTGTTCTTTTGTAAAAAAAATTCGAAAAATACGTTTTAATAAAATTCAGAAATGCTCCGTTTCCATTGTGTCACTAGATATTGAAGATCTCTTTTAATCTTCCATATGGGGAATCTCTATGTATTTACGTGTTTCCACCGTTGAATACCAATTGCCCATAGAGAATACTTCAAAGTACTTTAAAATGATGTGTTAATACGAAAATCCCGCATATAATGCTACATATTTCAATTCATTCACTGTGCTCGAGAAATACTATAAAACGAGTTGGATGGAGGTTGGGTTTTCAAATTTCAACATTTCTCTTCGTGGAAAATTAAGTCATATTATTTGTTTTGTTTAAGTTGGAATGTGGAAAAGTCTTCTTATTCTTATTTTCTTATTCAAATTATTTTTAATTACATCACTAATGATGAAAAGTACAACTTCACAAATATCAAATATCTCAATTTTTTTTAATGAAACTCTCCCTAAATAAGATTATGATATTCACTCGCTCAGTGAAAATGTACTCTAATATTGGGCCAGTTGTATCAGTTTTTTCTACTCGAACATTGTTCCGGCTCCATGTGCCTCCCGATTTCAGCCTGAGAACAATACAATGGATTCCAGGACACACTGGAACAGAAGGAAATGAAAAAGCAGATGCACTAGCAAAGAGGGGGACTGAAACACCCCTTTTGGGTCCGGAAACCTTTTGCGGTATCAGCTCCAATGTAATATTGGAAGAAATAGACAAAGCCGAAAAAAGAGGAGATTTGACCATTGGAAAGATCTAGAAGGGCTTAGACATTCAAAGATTCTTCTGGGTGACTACAACCTGTTGAGATCAAATGAATGCATAAGTCAAAGTAAAACTGCACTAAGAGTTTTAACAGGGATCCCAACGGGACATTGTCGCCTGAATGGGCACCTGAAAAAGCTAAAAATAGTGGAGGAAGAAGAATGTAGATTTTGTTGCATGGAAAAAGAAACCTCCAGCCACATACTTGCGAATTGCACAACAATTCAGAATCCTAGGGCACAACACCTATCTATGATACACAGATGGATCTAAAACTGACATAGGAACAGGAGGTGGACGGTCTCTAAGGCTCTAACTGGTGATGCCGAACCAATCAATCAATCAATCAATACAGATACCTTGAAAATAATTATATGTTACCCAAATGACGACTAGTGTACAAGACAAGTATTTTTGGTTCCTAAACTTTTTCAGGTGGCAATAATGGATTGAAATTTGGATGTATGGACGTTCTAGAGATTAAATTGGTATTTGAATGAGGTCTGTTTCCCTAGGGATAATCAACACTTAGATTTAGGCTTGAAAATGGCTTCTAATTTTTGAACCAATCATCTACCACGAAATTAGAATTATATCGTCTAATTTTTTAAAAAAATTTTTATTACTTCAACATCGAAAAAGAAGTGAAATTATGCCTTATAGCAAATAATGTAGTCATCCAAAGTTTTATTGGTTTTGTAAACTTCATTCGAGATTTTTACATCCCACGGTAATATAAAGAAAAGTTAAATGAAATAAAGTTTCGCAACTTCTTCAGAATTCCAATAAAATAACCAACAAGCTCATATTATTTTCCAACAAAATTAACTTCCATATGCGTGTGTGTTTACTTGTAATCTTATTTCTTCATAAAAAAATCCCTACTTTTCATTTAAGCGAAATTGCCATAGAAAGCAATTTTGTTGTATGATTAGCACGTTTTATATTAAACATGACGAATAAAACTAAAATAAGGTTTTTTTTTCGTTAAAATATTATGCATATGCAATATATGCATGCTTCAAATTATTTATCTTTGAATTATGTGATATCGATTTGTAATAATGCCTGTTTGGACACCACCGTTATTGCTATCCGATGATAATTTTGGTCGTGACGTTGATAAATGACTTTTATTTATTATTTTCAATCACACGTGTACGCAAAATTAAACCTAAATATTTTCTGTGGTAAATTTTATTATAAAAATTATTAAATAGTAGGTACACACATAAAAAGAATCTAGTTTTTGTTATTATAACTTTTGTAAGAGCCCCGGTATTATCTTGAAAATTTGTGTACACAATTTTGAAGTTCCTTTTTTTTTATAACAAAGTATTTGAGTCGTCAGCAGTTCATAAAATGTTAATAAGTGTTTTTTGTACCGTTGGCAAAAATATGGTAGCAGTGTTTTCTTGTTGGTATCGGTGAGTGATTTTTGTTATTCGAATTAGTGTTCAGTGAGTGGAGAAAGATGGAAAGACGACATTTAAACCGCGAAGAGCAATTGAAAGCAGTAGGGATGGTTGAAGCGGATCAAAACTATTTGGAGTCCTTATCTCATCACCCAGTGTTATTTGTCGTTTGATGAGAGGATACCGTTGGACTGGCGATGTTAGAGAAGACATACTGGACGTACAACAACAACCAATCCTATAAAAGACCGTTTTATTCGCTTACAGGAATTACGAAATCGGACAATCACTCCAGATCAGTTAGTAAGTGAGCTACACCGTTCACTGTGAGAAACAAGTTGCCATTTAAAAATTCTGCGAAAAATGTCAATATTCACGAAAAATATTCCGTTGCCATTTGAAAATTCTGCGAAAAATGTCAATATTTACGAAACATATGCCATTGTCATTTGAAAATTCTGCGAAAAATGTCAATGTTCACGAAAAATATGCCGTTGCCATTTGAAAATTCAGCGAAAATGTAAATATTCACGAAAAATATTCCGTTGCCATTTGAACATTCTGCGAAAAATATCAATATTTACGAAAAATATTCCGTTGCCATTTAAAAATTCTGCGAAAAATGTCAATATTCACGAAAAATATTCCGTTGCAATTTGAAAATTCTGCGAAAAATGTCAATATTCACTAAAAATATGCCGTTGCCATTTTAAAATTCTGCGAAAAATATCGATATTTACGAAAAATATCTTGAACCAGTCGACTGTAAAATAATTTTTAATCCCCACTTTACCAATTAACTCGTCTCCGATGTCTTAATTTTTTTGGGCAGCATTCTCTTTCCTACCATTTTTTCTCTGAGGAAACAACGTTATTCTCTTCAATCCATAGGGAAACGGTCAATTAAAATCATTTCCTAGACTTTTGTAACAGTTCTCTCTTTTTGATGATGGATTCAACGGCAATGGTATCAGTACCACCCACATACATTTTGAAGTTTACATGTGCAATACCAAAAAAGTTATAACAAATTTAAATCTTGACCATGAAAATTGCTGGTAAAGGCGCGGACTTACACAAACCATTTTTCAGAAAATCATTTATAAATCGGAAAAAATTCCGTTGCCATTTCAAAATTCTGCGAAAAATATCAATATTCACGAAAAATATTCCGTTGCCATTTAAAAATTCTGCGAAAAATGTCAATATTCACGAAAAATATTCCGTTGCCATTTGAAAATTCTGCGAAAATGTCAATATTCAGGAAAAATATTCCGTTGTCATTTGAAAATTCTGCGAAAAATGTATATTCACTAAAAATATGCCGTTGCCATTTAAAAATTCTGCGAAAAATATCGATATTTACGAAAAATAGCTTGAACCATTCGACTGTAAAATGATTTTTAATCCCCACTTTACCAATTAACTTGTCTCCGATGTCTTAATTTTTTTTGTGCAACATTCTTTTTCCGACCTATTTTGTCTGAGGAAACAAAGTTATTCTCTTCAATCCATAGGGAAACGGTCAATTAAAAGCATTTCCTGCATTTATTCGATAAAATCCCTCGAAAACTTGCAACTAATTAATGCAGGTTCATGCTTTTCACGAACATTCTCAAATCCGCTTTGAAAAGAGGCGAAAAGCCGGTTTAATATCGTTAGTGAATAAGATGTTTACCTTCTAGTTTGCTATTTTCCTATTCACTTCATTCTTTTATTTTTTTCCTTTTGTAATTAAATGAAAACCAAAACTAGTTTAAAGGGAAATAGAATCAAGTACTTAATTCAGAAGTTAGTCGAAAAAGAAACTGAGGTTATGTTGAACAGCCAAAAGAAAAATTCAATCTTTATACGGAGTAATGTTACTGAAAATATATCATTTCTGCCTTGGAAAATGACAGATATTTTCAGTACGAAAGTTTTTTTTTCAAATAAATTTACGCGTATTTCACATTTTTTTTCGAAATTGCGATTTCCTATTTCGGTTATCAGTGAAATCCTTTTATTTGTTGCCTCGAAGGGTAAAGAAAAACCAAAAAGATCATCCTTCATTGTAACAAAAATACAGAACGTAAATCAATTACGTCAGTTAAAGAATATAAAGCTGTGACACGGTCTGTTGGTATTTCCTTCCTGAAAAACAGAAATTTGTTCCACCATTGTCTCTCTCGATAAATTCGATCGATTCTTTTCAGGTCTTTTTTTTCGGAGAGATCTGACTTTTACTCAAATACTAGATGAGATTATTTTCAGATACTTTTATGGCCAGAATCATTTAAAAATCTGATCCGAGGATAACTTTTAATTGGGAAAATGGGATTTCTGAGATCTATTTAAAAAATCATAAATACCACAAAAATGTGAATATCGAGCCAAAATTTTAGAACAGCACTTTGAAAGAGTTTATCTACTGGGAAAAAAATCGACAATATTATCACAATTATCTCTTCACAATTTTTCAAAGTAAAATTTGACCATAAAATAAAATCAGGGTAACGAGCTTTTGCAAAATAAATTAAATTTAAAAAATCACAAAAACCACAGGAATGAAAATATTTAACCGAAATTCTAGTAGAGCACTCTTGAAGGATTTATCTACAGGGAAAGAGTTAACAATATTATAAACTATAAATTTTTCTTCTTACTAAAATTTGACCACATAATCAGGGTAACGAGATTTTTATAAAAAATTATATTCAAAAAATCATAAATACCACAAAAATGGGAATATTGCCAAAATGTTAGCAGACCTCTGCGAAAGATTTTTTTCTACTGGAAAAAATTCAATAAGATTCTACCTAAGGGGGTTTTCATTTTATAAGTTGTCAAAGAAAAAATTTGGCATAAAAATCGGGTAACGACAATTTTTTGAGAAAAAATTATATTCAAAAAATCATAAATACCACAAAAATGAGAATGTTGAGCTAAAATTTCAGAAGAGCACTTTGAAAGAGTTTATCTACTCGAAAAAAAAATCAACAATATTATCATACGGAGAGTTTTCATTTTACAAATTTTCAAAGTAAAATTTGACCATACAATAAAATCAGGGTAACGAGATTTTTGTAAAAAAATTATATTTAAAAAATCATAAAAACCACAAAAATGGAAATATTGAGCTAAAATGTTAGAAGAGCACTTTGAAAAAGTTTATCTACTGGAAAAAAATTCAACAAAATTCTACCTAAGGGCGTTCTCATTTTATAAGTTCTCAAAGTAAAATTTGGCCATAAAAACAGGGTAACGAGAATATTTTGAGAAAAAATTATATTTAAAAAATCATAAATACCACAAAAATGTGAATGTCGAGCCAACATTTTAGAACAGCACTTTGAAAGAGTTTATCTACTGGAAAAAAAATCGACAATATTATCACAATTTTTCAAAGTAAAATTTGACCATAAAATAAAATCAGGGTAACGAGCTTTTGCAAAATAAATTAAATTTAAAAAATCACAAAAACCACAGGAATGAAAATATTTAACCGAAATTCTAGTAGAGCACTCTTGAAGGATTTATCTACAGGGAAAGAGTTAACAATATTATAAACTATAAATTTTTCTTCTTACTAAAATTTGACCACATAATCAGGGTAACGAGATTTTTATAAAAAATTATATTCAAAAAATCATAAATACCACAAAAATGGGAATATTGCCAAAATGTTAGCAGACCTCTGCGAAAGATTTTTTTCTACTGGAAAAAATTCAATAAGATTCTACCTAAGGGGGTTTTCATTTTATAAGTTGTCAAAGAAAAAATTTGGCATAAAAATCGGGTAACGACAATTTTTTGAGAAAAAATTATATTCAAAAAATCATAAATACCACAAAAATGAGAATGTTGAGCTAAAATTTCAGAAGAGCACTTTGAAAGAGTTTATCTACTCGAAAAAAAAAATCAACAATATTATCATACGGAGAGTTTTCATTTTACAAATTTTCAAAGTAAAATTTGACCATACAATAAAATCAGGGTAACGAGATTTTTGTAAAAAAATTATATTTAAAAAATCATAAAAACCACAAAAATGGAAATATTGAGCTAAAATGTTAGAAGAGCACTTTGAAAAAGTTTATCTACTGGAAAAAAATTCAACAAAATTCTACCTAAGGGCGTTCTCATTTTATAAGTTGTCAAAGTAAAATTTGGCCATAAAAACAGGGTAACGAGAATATTTTGAGAAAAAATTATATTTAAAAAATCATAAATACCACAAAAATGTGAATGTCGAGCCAACATTTTAGAACAGCACTTTGAAAGAGTTTATCTACTGGAAAAAAAATCGACAATATTATCACAATTTTTCAAAGTAAAATTTGACCATAAAATAAAATCAGGGTAACGAGCTTTTGCAAAATAAATTAAATTTAAAAAATCACAAAAACCACAGGAATGAAAATATTTAACCGAAATTCTAGTAGAGCACTCTTGAAGGATTTATCTACAGGGAAAGAGTTAACAATATTATAAACTATAAATTTTTCGTCTTACTAAAATTTGATCACATAATCAGGGTAACGAGATTTTTATAAAAAATTATATTCAAAAAATCATAAAAAACACAAAAATGGGAATATTGGGCCAAAATTTTAGCAGAGCACTCCGAAAGATTCTTTTTCTATTGGAAAAAATTCAACAAGATTCTACCTGAGGGGGTTTTCATTTTATAAGTTGTCAAAGTAAAATTTGGCCATAAAAACTGGGTAGCGAGAATTTTTTGAGAAAAAATTATTAAAAAATCATAAATACCACAAAAAGAAGAATATTTAGCTAAAATTTTAGAAGAATACTTTGGAAAAGATTATCTAGTCGAAAAAAAATTAACAATATTATCTCACAGAGTTTTCATTTTCCAAGTTTTAAAGTAAAATTTGACCATTAAAAAAAATCAGGGTAACGATTTTTGCAAAGAAAATTATATTTAAAAAATCACAAAAACCACAAGAATGAAAATATTGAGCCAAAATTCTAGTAGAGCACTCTTGAAGGATTTATCTACAGGGAAAATAATTAACAACATTATAACCTAGAAATTTTTCTTACTAAAATTTGACCACAGAATCAGGGTAGCGAAATTTTTGATCAGAAATTATATTTAAAAAATCATAAAAACCACAAAAATGGAAAAATTGAGCTAAAATGTTAGAAGAGCACTTTGAAAAAGTTTATCTACTGGAAAAAAATTCAACAAAGTTCTTCCTAAGGGGGTTTTCATTTTATAAGTTGTCAAAGTAAAATTTGGCCATAAAAACAAGGTAACGAGAATATTTTGAGAAAAAATTATATTTAAAAAATCATAAATACCACAAAAATGTGAATATTGAGCCAACATTTTAGAACAGCACTTCAACAATCAACAGCACAATCAACAATATTATCACAATTATCTCTTCACAATTTTTCAAAGTAAAATTTGACCATAAAATAAAATCAGGGTAACCAGCTTTTGCAAAATAAATTAAATTTAAAAAATCACAAAAACCACAGGAATGAAAATATTGTGTCTAAATTCTATTAGAGGATTTATCTACAGGGGAAGGAATTAACAATATTATTACCTGGAGTTTTTTCTTCTTACTAAAATTTGACCACAGAATCAGGGTAACGAGATTTTTGATCAAATATTTAAAAAATCATAAAAAGCACAAAAATGGGAATGGGCCAAAATTTTAGGAGAGCACTCCGAAAGATTCTACAAGATTCTACCTAACGGGGTTTTTATTTTATAAGTTGTCAAAGTAAAATTTGGCCATAAAAACTGGGTAACGAGAGACGAAAATTTTCAACATGAAAATATAGACTGTCTTGTCTTACATGTAATAACATACTGTGAGTGTCCAGATTATATTTTACTTGTTCCATCTGTTCAAAGCCTCTTTCTACTTTATAAGCTCGGTTTACGGTGTTAATGTGAAAAAAGTCTTTGACAATATGCTAAAAGGTTCCATAAAAGGGAAATAATAAATATTTAATAAGTGGAAAGCCTAGTATGGTTCAAAAAAAGTTAAAATTCATCAAAAACTAAACCTTTTAGAAGCTTATCTCGAAGTGCTATTAACAACGAAGCTTAAATTTGAATATTGCTAAAAAAATTACATTACAAAAATACGATTTACGACTTTTTTTTATTAGAAATTTTTTTTTCTGTTTATCCTGCTGCTATATTTCATTTTATATTCCGGAATATCAGATATCGTATTACCGAAAGTTGAGGCGGTGAAAAGAAAGTTTTATACTTAGACCTTTACTTTATTTGAGGATGAAACCTTATAAAAATGAAAATTTCATAGGTCTCGGCTTACACCAAACGGAAATGGGTCGTTCGACTAGCCGATGTTGGATTGAAATAACGAATAAATCCAAATTTTGATAATACGAAGTTTTTTACTCGGAGAATAACAAACTTTTCGTTTTCAAATAAAATACAAAAATCTCCTTACGCTTTATAAAACAAGATTTCCTTTAATATGATAACAGGTAAATATGAAATAAAAATCTTTAGCCGTAGATTTGAATAAAAGAGGAGAAAAATGGAGATATTTGACGTTTAAGAAGTTGAACTTTCAATCACTTTTTCACGAACCCTGTATACAATAAAGCAAATAGGAAAATCAAAATGATAGTCTGCAAACTGTACCTTGTGACATATCAAATGAAAAGGCTTCTTGCCAGGGTCTCAAATATATATTTTTTAATCATTTTTAGATAAATGGTTCCAAAGTTATTCAATAAAAAAAAAATTTTTTTTTTAAATAGTTCTTTTCTCATAGACAAGCGCACATCCTGTAATAAATCTAATTAAGTAAATGGTGAACTTGAAACTTTTTCATCGGATCCGCCGTTTTTTTTCCGAGCTCTAAATATTTCAGTTATAAACTCCAAGATAATGATACTCTCAACTTTAAAGTGCACTTAATGGAAAATAAATTAAGCGGCGCATTTCGTTACTTCCCAGAAATATATATTTTCAAACTTTCCTCATCCACCCGACAAATATTTCCCGGTAATTGTGGAAGTTTTCACGCAAAAAATAAAAACAATTTGTTTATAATTATCTTTTTTTTAAGAGACGTCTTGAAATATAACGGATTCAAAAGCTAGGCAATTAGTTTGGGTAGTTAATAATCCTAATTTCTGTTTTCCAGCAAAAGTTCATGGAGTCATATATTTTTTTTCCCGACGTTGAAACAATAAGGCTAATTGCAATAATTAAGAGCATCATTCCCTTTTGGATGATGAGAAACTCTCCAGAATAATATTTCTCTGCTGGAATAAGTCTTTACTGGAACGTTTCCTTGGGGAATCAGGAAGTGTAATAAGTGCGAAAAAGTTTTCTGTCTTAACTAGACTCTATAGAGGGAAAAAATACCAGAGCGATTGAAATTAGTCGATTCTAAACAGTGTGTCAATTTAAAAAAAATAGAATAATTCAATCAGTAAAAAAAGCTTACCTTCTCAATATAAGTTAGTCTAGAGATAAAGTCATAGACTTACCTGAAACAAAAAATTATTTATAAATATTTTCACACAATAATAAAATTTTACATGTACAAAAACGATATTCAAAATAATAAATTTTCCAAAAGCAATATCGAGCCTTCTATAAAGACACACACAACTGCAAGTGATATTATTCCGCCCCAATTATTACCTGAAATACTGTCTAAAACTTTTAATACCCCTATTTAAAATTTAATCCGCAATTCATCCTTAACCAACGAAGAAAGTAACGAATAATACCCCATTTAACTAAATCACCTATTCAATTTTGATAATAGGGATTAAAACGAAAAGAATATGGGGTCTGGAATTAATCAGGACTGAAATTATGAGGTGTAAAAGGGACGATAATATCGCTCTCAGCGTTAAGATAAGAGGTGTTTGGGTAAAGGAAATAAGGTAGAAGGTATTAAAGACTTCAGTTTTATATCGAAAGTGAATTGGCAAAAGGAAATGGACGTTCTAACAAAAAAGGTTACTTATAACTGCTATAATGAGGGTGAAATTCAGTTTTTTGTTATCCTTTTTTTTTAATTATTGGGTAAATTTGCAAGAGGAATTTTCCTAAGAATACCAGAGAACAAAAAAAATTTTGAAAAATGTAAAACATAACAAAAATGTTAACAAACTTTAGGAAAATTCACAAAAACGAGAGGATTACAAAAAAACAGGTAGGAGGATCCCCAAAAAAAGAATAAAAATAGCTTGAAATGGAAAATAACAAAATACTAATAAATTCAATAAAAAAATTTCGGAAATGTCAATAAATCTTGAGAATTCCACAAAAACTATTGAAAAAAAAAATTATAAAGTGCAAAAAAAACAGAAAAATGTCAAAATACTGCACAAATATACTAGAAATGTTCACAAATTTATCTAAAAATGCATAAAATACAAAAAATGACTGTAAGTTTTACTTGAAAATGTCAATCATTTTCAAGAATTTTGAAAGAAATGTTAAAAAATACTCTGATAATGCAAAAATATTCAAGTAATACTTCAAATTAACCAAAAAAAGTAAGAAGAAATGTCCTAAAAATTAATTAATTCTATATAAATTATTATTGTTATATTGATTATTATATTGAAACTGTTTATTATTTGTGAAAACTGCAAAAAATGTTAAGAAATGCTATAAACATGCCAAAAATTACTAGAAATTTCAGAAAACACTGAAAATCAACAAAAATCTCAAAAAACTGCACAAAAGACATGGAAATAACCGAAAATAAACAAAAAAATCGGATAATTTAAAAAATTTAGAGAAATATTACTCACAAATGACAATAATTTGTGATGAATTCAAAAAATTTTCTCAGGAATAATTGAAAAACGCCAAAAACCTAACAAAACCCGTCAAAATACATGAAAATGATGAAAAAATCTAAAAATTTCAGAGAAAATACTTGAAAATGACCAAAAATGCCAGGAATTCCAGAAGACATTGAAAAACCTCACAAATCCCAAAAAAATTACTCGAAAATGTCAATAATTTGTGATAAACTTAAAAAATGTTCCCAGGAATTCCAGAAAACATTGAAAAACCTCACGAATCCCAAAAAAATTACTCGAAAATGTCTATAATTTGTGATGAATTTAAAAAATGTACCCAGGAATCATTGAAAAACACCAAAAACCTCACAAAACGCTACAAAATACATGAAAATGATGGAAAAATCTAAAAATTTCAGAGAAAATACTTGAATGCCAGGAATTCCAGAAAACATTGAAAAACCGCACAAATCCCAAAAAAATTACTTTAAAGTGTCAATAGATAGTTTGTGATGAACTTAAAAAATGTTCCCAGGAATTCCAGAAAACTTTAAAAAACCTCACAAATCCCAAAAAAATTACTCGAAAAAGTCTATAATTTTTGATGGTACCAGGAAACATTGAAAAACACCAAAAACTTCACAAAACCGTAAAAAATACATGAAAATAATGAAAAAATCTAAAAATTTCAGAGAAAATTCTCGAATATGTCCAAAAATGCCAGGAATTCCAGAGTACATTGAAAAACCTCACAAATCCCCAAAAAATACTTGAAAATAATGAAAAAATCTAAAAATCTCAGAGAAAATACTTGAAAATGACCAAAAATGCCAGGAATTCTAGAAGACATTGAAAAACCTCACAAATTCCAAAAAAATTACTCGAAAATATCAATAATTTGTGATGAATTTGAAAAATGTACCCAGGAATCATTGAAAAACACCAAAAACCTCACAAAACGCTACAAAATACATGAAAATAATGAAAAAATCTAAAAATTTCAGAGAAAATACTTCAAAATGTCCAAAAGTGCCAGGAATTCCAGAAGACATTGAAAAACCTCAAGAATCCCAAAAAAATTACTCGAAAATGTCTATAATTTGTGATGAATTTAAAAAATGTACCCAGGAATCATTGAAAAACACCAAAAACCTCACAAAACGCTACCAAATACATGAAAATAATGAAAAAATCTAAAAATTTCAGAGAAAATACTTGAAAATGTCCAAAAATGCCAGGAACTCCAGAAGTTATTGAAAAACCTCAAGAATCCCAAAAAAATTACCCGAAAATGTCAATAATTTGTGATGAACTTAAAAAATGGTCCCAGGAATTCCAGAAAAAATTGGAAAACCTCACGAATCCCAAAAAAATTACTCGAAAAAGTCTATAATTTGTAATGAATTTGAAAAATGGTACCAGGAAACAATGAAAAACACCAAAAAATTCACAAAACCGTACAAAATACATGAAAATAATGAAAAAATCTAAAAATTTCAGAGAAAATTCTCGAAAATGTCCAAAAATGCCAGGAATTCTAGAGTACATTGAAAAACCTCACAAATCTCCAAAAAATTACTCTAAAATGTCAATAATTTGTGATGAATTTGAAAAATGTTGCCAGGAATCATTGAAAAACACCAAAAACCTCACAAAACCCCACAAAATACATGAAAATAATGAAAAAATCTAAAAATTTCAGAGAAAATACTTGAAAATGTCCAAAAATGCCAGAAATTACAGAAAACATTGAAAAACCTCACAAATCCCAAGAAAATACATAAAAATAAACAAGAAATCTAAAAATTACTTGAAAATGTCCAAAAATACTAATAATTTTCTAATAAGGATGAAATTCAGTATTTAACAACTTTTATGTATTAAAATTCTAAAAGGTGGATAATTCTAGTTTCAGTTCTTTGAAATCCTTATTATTTATTGATCTCTATATTGTAAATTTGGTAGCAAATTTCCATATTTCCGATTCACCCAATGTTTGTCTTTCTCGACTTCTCCCTATATATTTTTCGACAATTTAATATCAGTTTTTCATTATTTAATGTTTACAGCTAACTTAGTTACGATCAGATCAGTTGCATCGAACTGATCTCGGTATCTCTCCATCCTTTTCTTCAAACATTAAACAAACTTCCTCAAATTATATTATACATATAGTCCAATAATTCGTGCAGCGTTAAACAATACACTCAGTATTGAAATATAAATTAATATAACGACCTTTTGTGATCCACTTCGCTCCACCGTCTATCTACTTTAATTTTAATAAGCCTCTATTCTAAAACACGGTGAAGAGGTTGAAGTATTTAGGAATCCCAACAGCGATATTCTTGATTATAAGTACAGACACGTTTGTTTACGCTTCAGCTTTTAGAATAATAATAATACCATCGCATTGTTCATATTGAAAGCTCCATGTCGATGAACAGAATCTTACTCCAGGTGATATTTGTCAGATAAACGACATCGGTGCCTGATGTTACGCGAAAATACATTTTAGATGATGAGAGCCGACAAAAGGGGTGTTTTTACTAACAATA
This sequence comes from Lochmaea crataegi, assembly GCA_947563755.1. Classification (NCBI taxonomy): domain Eukaryota; kingdom Metazoa; phylum Arthropoda; class Insecta; order Coleoptera; family Chrysomelidae; genus Lochmaea; species Lochmaea crataegi. Next base: position 72,537,425 of record OX387424.1, read on the forward strand.
GATAAAATTGGGGAATCAAATATTAATTATACAGAGTATCTACTTAATTCGACTAGTGATTTGCCATCAAATTTTCTAGACTCTCTTCGTTTTTGTCTTCCGCAAACTGCGCAAAGTAGATTGTGATATACATTGTAACATGTCTATCGACCTGTTTCGATTTTACAGAATAAATCCTTTTAATTAGCGCTCGTCGTCACTAGCCACATCCAATTATAGTTCTGTGATCCCAAACTCTTCTACCCTGACCGTAAGACAATTGACGTCTGCCAACGGACGCTTCCATTTTTTGCACAACGCCACGTGAAACACCCCTTTTTGTTATCGACCGCCTAAGAGGACAGATCATCTTTCGCTATCTTTCATATATTAAGTATCTATCTTAGGAATTTTGCTGTGGTAAGTTCAAAATCATAATTCATAATTAATAAGCTTCTTCTAAAGTACTGTCTGATATAATTTTCGTATGCATTCTTTATTTTTTTACAGAGATAGACGAAATTAAATTCAACACGTGGTCATAAACTGTTCTTTTATACTAATATGGTAGTTTTAAGCCAAATATTCTTTTATAATTCACTGTTTTACTTTTATACAAACATTTTCAAGCTTTTTCAGTTGCGAAATAACTCTTTTAATTATAAAATAACACTTTTATAAACCGTTAACCTATAAAATATTCTTTCGTAACGCCAGTGCCGGTTTCATATATTTCCTAAGCACGATATTTTTTCATATAACTAAATAAATAACTTTTTGCTTTGATTAGTTTCTTTCGGATCATTAGTATATTTTTTTAATTTAGCCGATAATTGCTATTTTTACTGTTTTAACATGGAACATATAATGTTGGAAAGCTTTCAGTAAATTAAATAAATTTTTTGACTTTCAAATAACTGCCTTCCTTTTCTTTAACCTGAAAAGCTGACCAACATAATGTGCCATTACATTCAAGTTCCTACATGTCCCTGATCCACCTGTACTTCTAGGTAAGCACAGCCCCTAGGCTAGGATAGAACCCGAGAATATAACCCTAGGCTCGGATATAACCCAAGAATTTAACGCCGAGAATATAACCCAAGAATATAGCCTAGGATACAACCCGAGGATATAAAGCCAAGGATAGAACCCAAAAATACCGCCCTAGAACAGAACTCATCAGTTCGGATCAAGACCAGACTTCTTCTCCAGGAAACCACTTCATCTAAGCTAAGTACCTATAAAAGTACAAATTCCTCTATTAAATTCCGTTATTCATTTCCTGTGGCAGAATAAATTAAAAATTTGTTTTTATTTCTTTTTTTATTAAAATCCTCAACTATAAAAGTTGAGGGAGATCCGCCCGGGGTCACTTTAATTATTAACTTTCATTTAAATTTTACAAGGCGTTTCTACCTTTTCCGCCTTAGTTTTCTTAGTATTTTCATCGTTAAAAAGGTAGTGGCGCCCTCAACTTTTACAACCCTTCTGTTATCCTTGTGTGACATAAACTTGGGGTCGAATCACCCTTGAGAGGAGTCTCTAGCCGGAGCCCTTCGAGCTGGTGCCCTGTGAGGTACAGCATTTACCGTTACAAATTGGCGCATTTACCGTTACAAATTGGCGCCCAACTAAAACCATAAATTTACCGTTACAAATTGGCGCCCAACTAAAAGCATACATTTACCGTTACAAATTGGCGCCCAACTAAAAGCATACATTTACCGTTACAAATTGGCGCCCAACTAAAAGCATACATTTACCGTTACAAATTGGCGCCCAACTAAAAGCAGCATTTACCGTTACAAATTGGCGCCTTTACCGTTACAACATCTTCAATCCTGCTCTGGTTTATGGGATTGATTGATTGGTTCGGCACCACCTATCAGAGGCTCGGCACCTCAGCCGTAAAAAAAATTAATTAAATAATTTTTAATTAAAAAATAGCCTGGATTTGTATTTATTTATATACTTTATTATAAAAAAAGAATTATTTCATCAAGGAGAATACTGAAGGGGTATTTTCTTAAACCGGATCTTAGACTAATCCTTGTACCCCGGGACCCACTTAAGAGTTTCTCTATTATAGTTTGCCAGGGTTAAGAGTCCCAGACAAATCTAGATCTGATCTGGATGACTATTGAGAAATCTGACGAATTGTACATGAAACCAGCTGTATAAATATTGATATTTTAAATATTTCAGTTGTTTTTTCTCCGTGAATTTAATTTTCCCCCCATAAAAAAAAGGTTGTAAAAACGTACATTTTACCACTTGGAATTTTTTGTTTCGTCAGCTTATTGGGTAAATGTTTTTTGTATGTTTCATCCTTTTGTTTTCCTTTTCCATTATGTGTGGGTTTTGCTAATTAATTGGTGTTTGAATAGGCAGCGACCTCGCGAGCATTATTTAAGAGCCTCTCGTTACCGTAATATGTTTAAAGAGTTTTCTTCGATTGTTTACTTATTCGGTTACCGTTTGTTTATTTTCTACTCTGTTTTTTAATGGAGATTCATTTTGGATTACAAATTAAATTTAAATTCCAGAGAAAATTTTTTCTAAGCCCTTCCTGACGACTCTAAATTCCACTTATAAACTGCAACTACATATTTTATATTTTTCCTTTATAAATTCCACTTTCTTTGTCTTTATCCGTCCAGATTTTTAAAGCGTTGAATTGATTCGAATAAAATGAAAAAAGAAGAAATCCCTTGAAGTGTTTCGGAATAATCTATTTCAAATCGAAAACGGTGAGACAGATTTGACATTACCATTTCGCCAGACGCGACAGAATGATTGAATTTATTCAATTTGCAAATTAGAATTTGAAAAAAAAATATATAGCAAAACCAACTCAAGAAGTTCATGATGATTTCCGTGGTATAAATAGAGTTGAAGTGATACATTTAGTACGATATTGAGAAGAGTTTCTTTGATGGAGGATTCTATGTACGAGGGTTGTTGATTGAAAAAAGAATTGGAGAACAAATTTTTTATTTTCTCAAGATAATTCATAACAAATTTTTGTAAGTATTTAATGTTATTTTATTTTTTCATATTTTCAGAACAACAACTTGTAATTCAATGATTTTTTGCCGGTTTTATATTTTTTTCGGTATTATTTGTGAAATTTTCAGAATCGACATTTTCAAGTTTTTGGAATTCTTCTTCATTTTTTGTTATTTGTGGAATTCCTTGATATACTTTAGTCTATTGTCTTTTGATATATTTTTTTTAATTTTTGGTTATTTTCATGGTTTTTTGTGCAGTTTTCTGGTATTTTTTTGTTGGGTGACTAATTCAAGTTTAGCACTTTAGTACCAACTACATTGTTTTATTCTTGTTGGTCATTTATTTATGTATTTATGTTGTCATGGCGTTTAGTTCTGTTTTTTTTTATTTATTCGTCATAGAGACGCAGTTGTCAGTTCCGTTGTCAATATTAAGAAGATGACATAAAAAAGAAGATGACACAAAAAAGAAATCAAATTTTACCAGCAACCACAAAATTCAATATAAATTACTAGAAAACATTAATTTTTGAAAATTTCAGGAAAAATGTTAAAAATACTATAAAAATGTAAACAAATTCAGAAAATGTTAAAAACGTCAAAAACGCCAAAATTCTGAAAAATATTAAGAAATTTCACAAAAATATTGGAAAAATGCACAAAAATGTCAAAAAAAATAACAAAAAATGGCTAAGATTACGAAGGCAAAAATAAGATTTCACAAAATACCGAAAAATTCAACTTAACCTAACCTAACCTAACCTAAAATACTAAAAAATTCAATAGAAATGACTTGAAAACAATAACTATTTTCAAAAATATTAAGGGAATAATATATGAAGATGTAAATAAAAATCCTGCAATTTTTACTCACAGAAAAATTACTTGAAAACTGATCATTTTTAAAAAAAATTACAAAAAGCGTAAAGAAATATGAAAATGTGGAAAGTACCAGAAATTTCGAAAAATTACAAAAAAATACCATACACTTCCACAAAAAAATTACAAAACCCCCCAACCAGATACCCACGAAACTGTCTCGGAAATACATAAAAATAACCTGAAAATTTTAAAAAATCACCGATTCTAGAGAGATCACTTGGATAAGTAGGTTATTATTAAAAATTAAAGAATTGGTAAAAAGTACTATCAAATTGCCAAAAATATTAGAAATTCCATGAAAATACTACAAAATATATAACAATTTCACCAAAAGTACTTGAAAAATGTTAATTTTCAGAAGATATGCGAAACTGTGTTAAAGTTTCTATGAAAAGCTGAAAAATACAAGAAATCTTTGAAAATAAATTTTTTGGTCACAAAATACCAAAAAATTCAAGCTAACCTAACCTAAAAAATTCAACAGAAATGACTTGAAAACAATAATGATTTTCAAAAAGATTCAGGGAATAAAATATTATGAAGATGTAAACAAAAATCCTGCAATTTTTACTTTAAAAAAAAATTACTTGAAAAATGATCATTTTTAAAAAAGTGTAAAGAAATATTAGGAAAATGTGGAAAGTACCAGAAATTTCGAAAAATTACCAAAAGTACTATAAACTTCCACAAATAAATTACAAAACCCCCCAAATTTTGCCAAAAGATGTCAAAATATACCAGATACCCGCGAAAATTTCTCAGAAATACATAAAAATAACCTAAAAATCAAAAAAATCACCATACTCTAGAGAGATCACTTGGATAAGTAGGTTATTATTAAAAATTTGAGAATTGGTAATAAGTACTATCAAATTGTCAAAAATATTAGGAATTCCATGGAAATGTCAAACAATTTCACAAAAATTCCTTGAAAAATGTTGTTTAATTTGCGAAAATGTATCAAAAAATGCTATGAAAAGCTGGAAAATACAAGAAATCTTTGAAAATAAATTTTTTTGTTACAAATATAGTCTTTTATATGAATTTTCTACAGCAACGAAAACTACGATTTAAAATAAAATTATTTCTCTTTTTTTTTACTTAAAACTGCACCTAGGTTAATTTTTTTTTCAATATTTTTTAATTCACATAAAGATATTACGTGACAGCCTACTCTTCACCCTTTTTTTATGAAAAAAAGAATTTTAAAAATACTATAAAAATGTGAACAAATCCAGAAAATGTTAAAAACGTCAAAAATGCACAAATATGCACAAAAATGTCAAAAAAAATTCACAAAAAATGGCTAAGATTACGAAGGCAAAAATAAGATTTCACAAAATACCAAAAAATTCAGCATAACCTAACCTAACCTAGAATACTAAAAAATTCAATAGAAATGATTTGAAAACTATAATTATTATCAAAAAGATTCAGGGAATAAAATATGAAGATGTAAACAAAAATCCTGCAATTTTTACTCACAAAAAAATTACTTGAAAACTTTCATCATTTTTAAAAAAATGTTATGGAAACGTGAAAAATACCAGATATTTCGAAAAATTACAAAAAATACCAGAAACTTCTACAAAAAAATGACAAAAACCCCCAAATATTGCAAAAAATGTCAAAATATAACAATTTCACAAAAATTACTTGAAAAATGTTAATTCTCAGAAAATTGGCAAAACTTTGTAAAAATGCTATGAAAAACTGAAAAATACAAGAAATCTCTGAAAATAAATTTTTTTGTTACAAATATAGTTTTTATATGAATTTTCTACAGTAACGAAAACTATGATTCAAAATGAAATTACTTCTCGTTTTTTTTTACTCCAAAAAGCACCTAGGTTAATTATTTTTTTTTCAACATTTCTAATTCACATAAAGGTATTACGTGACAGTCTACACTCTACACCCTTTTTTGTGAAAAAAAGAAGTTAAAAATACAATAAAAATATGAACTAATTCAGAAAATGTTAAAAACGTCAAAAATTACCAAAATTCTGAAAAATAGCAAGAAATTTCACACAAATCTTGTGAAAATCAACGAAAATGCAAGAAAAATGCACAAAAATGTCAAAAAAATAACATAAAATGGCGATTACCGAGGCGAAAATAAGATTTCACAAAATACCAAAAAATTTAACCTAACCTAACCTAAAATACTAAAAAATTCAATAGAAATGACTTGAAAACAATAATTATTTTCAAAAAGATTCAGGAAATAAAATATTATGAAGATGTAAACAGAAATCCTGCAATTTTCTATTCACAAAAAAATTACTTGAAAACTTCCATCATTTTTAAAAAAATTTACAAAAAGTCTAAAAAAATATTATGAAAATGTGAAAAGTACCAGGAATTTCGAAAAATTACAAAAAATAGCATACACCTCAACAAAAAAATTTAAATACTGCCAAAATATACCAGATACCCATGAAAATTTCTCAGTAATACATAAAAATAATCTAAAAATTAAAAAAATCACCATACTCTAGAGAGATCACTTGGATAAGTAGGTTATTATTAATAATTGACGAATTGGTAAAAAGTTCTATTAAATTGCCAAAAATATTAGGAATTCCATGAAAATACTACAAAATGTCAAACAATTACACAAAAATTACTTGAAAAATGTCAATTTTCTGAAAATTGGCAAAACTGTGTTAAAAATGCCATGAAAAACTGAAAAATGCAAGAAATCTTTGAAAATAAATTTTTTTGTTACACAACTATAGTTTTTATATGACTTTTCTACAACAACGAAAACTGATTCAAAATGAAATTATTTATCGTTTTTTTTTCACTTCAAAATGCACCTAGGTTAATTTTTTTTCAACATTTTTAATCCACATAGAGATATTACGTGACAGTCTACCTACACTCTATCCCCTTTTTTTTTGTAAGTCTTTGAATAAGACCAATATGAGAAAGTAATTCGCTCGAGCTGTAAAATATAAAATGCAAATTTATTCGTAAAACTCACTCAATTACGAACCCGTTGGAATGCGTCTCTAAAATTACATGAATAATTTTACCCAAATCATCAGGATTCTTGAACGCGAATAATTCGAATCATAATCTAGACATGTTCTAATTGAGATTTATCAGCATAAACGTAATTTACTTTTTACTCGACGCTAACCGAATTAACCAATAGACAGAAGTCTGATACAATTACAACAATTAAAATAACTGTTTTTTTGGCCTTTTAAGCACAATGAACAGGGACAAATCGAAAGACCTTTTAATGGCCATTCAAAACCTAAAAAAGTATAACAAATTCATACAGGGGCATAATTAATTCCATGAATTTATTACCCCCAGATAATTTTCCAAAACGGGCTTAAATTCTATATGAAATTGCTAAAGTTTTCTCCATTTAATCGACCCATCTCTAATACGAACCCGAATTCTAATTTACACCGAATCGAATTTACTCCTCTTAGTTATTAAATTTATTGAATTCTTGAATAGATTTTGATAAAAGTGAATTAGTTCAATTCCACTTATTAATTTTTAATAGAGATTCATACCAATTTGACAAGTTTCAAGAAAATTGAAAAAGAAAAATTTAAAAGTGGGTATACGCGATGACGAATAGTACACGAGCATAGTCAAAAAATCATAGAGTTTATAATAATAGGAATTTTGAGCTGAAATTTGAAATCCACACTCTCAAATAATGAAAGATATTGGAAAAAAATCAGCGGAGACGTATTTATGATATTCTGTATACAGGGGTACCCAAAAGTGAAGAATGAAAATATCACTATCAAAATGTCACTTTCGGAATCTACGGGGTTTGATTAGAGGAGATAAGAAGGGAAGTTTGATAAAGAGATAGGCGTTGGTGGGGACCAAATATTGATACATAAAAAAATACACGTAAGCACCAGAAAATTAAAATTATTCTCGAACGAAGCAGGGTGTTATATTAATTCCTGCAGCACTTTATTAGGATTTTTTCAGGCAAATTTAGCAGCTCCGTTGCTAATGTAAACTTTTTAAAAAACAATTCCGGAAGAGGGTAGGAGGAACAACGTACAAAACTGCTGTGTTTAAATGTAAAAAAAAACAAATAGGGAGATGTAATTCATGCAACCAGTGCTGGTTATGTGTTTATTATACAGGAAGTAATCGAAGTATCTTGAACTATATTCGAAATCAAAGAAGATATTTGTCTTGGAAAATATTTTGTTCCGAAACCGGGTGATTATTTAAATAACTATACTTAAACGTGGCAATATTTTTTTAATAAAACTTTGGTAGCATATTATAGAGCAACGACTTCAGCATCTGCTGAAATAAATTTATAACAAAACTAGGTATAATATATATACACGTGTTTGCTTATGTTTGCTAGATGCAGGCGAGACGTCACGTATTTTTATTATGTTTTATAAAACGCGCGCTCTTTTGTTTCCTTCTTATTTTTCAAAAAGCATCCAGTTTAATTTCCTTCCAGATCACACAACTTAATGGCGAGCTGTTACCGCAGATATTGCCTGTTACCACAAATATTATATATCACTTGTTCGTTTTTTAGATAAGTCTAACGTTATAAAGCTACGGATAAAAATGGAATTGTTGGTCGATATAAACAAATTTTATCATATTTTTTGACCTGATATTTAAAGACTATACGCGCATTCTCATTATGCCGCGATTTGCCAATTCGCAAAGCCAATATGGCAAAGCCAGCGACTATGAAAACGTCTACATATGTGTTGGCATTCATTTAGATCCCGGTATAGATTTATCGAATTAATAAATTTCTCGTTCGTCCAATCCATTTGAAAGCACGTGCTAACTGGCGTACAGTCTGAATCACAACTGAAGCCGCGAGATGCCAGTGGTTGGCACGTCCCCACTCTTCGTACTCATTGGCTTCCTTTGAAGGAGACCGACACTTCAGCGATTTTCAATGGCACACGGCTGGCTTATTGGCTCGTGTCAACTGTCGCGTCTACATCGAATCGGCTTTACCAACTGGCCATTCCAATTGGCATAGTGTGGACACGCCTTAAGACTATGACTACTGTGAGTAGCAGAAAGGTTTTAATAAAGCAGTAGGATAGGAAAAAATTAATGTAATGCGAAAAGTGATTCTCTGATCAAATAATTCTCATTTTTCATCAAAAGAATATGCCAATATTCAATACATCTATGGTAAGGTGCAATGTAACGGTCGTGCTGCCAATTTTTTTTTACTTTCTATACACTTTTGAGGCTTTCTTTACAGTTTTTTTAGCTTTCTCTACACTTCTCAAAGCTTTCGTTACAGCTTTTTTAGCTTTCTCTATTCTTTTAGCTTTTTTACAGTTTTTTAGCTTTCTATACATATATTCAACTTTCTCTAAAGTTTTTGGAGCTTTCTATAAAGTTCTTATTCTACAGTCGCGCGTAAAATGACTAATTACTATATTCAAATGAAATCGTAAAGTCGACAAATGCCGAGAATTGTTACTTTACGCTCTAGCGCAAAAAAGGAATATTTTTCGCTCGCTTATTTAATCAAACTTCGCCCTCCGAATTAACTCAATTGGTGAATATTTAACAATTTATCAGATTAAGAATAAAATAAAATTATATGAAAATTGTCAAAAATTTTGAAATATGGTCAAAAATGGTCAATAATTGTCAATTATTGTCAAAAACTGTCAAAAATGGTCAATTGTCAAAAATTTCAAAATTTTTTTGAAAAATGGCCAAACATTTTCAAAAAGTGTTAAAAATGGTCAATAATTGTCAAAAACTATCAAAAATGGTCAAAAACTGTCAAGAATGGACAATTATTGTCAAAATTGGTCAATAACTGTCAAAAATTGTTAAAATTTTGAAAAATGGTCGATAATTGTCAAAAACTATCAAAATGGTCAATAATTTTGAAAAATTGTTAAAATTTTTGAAAAATTGTTAAAATTTTTGAAAAATTATTAAAATTTTTGAAAAATTGTCGAAAATGGACAATTATTGTTAAAAATTGTCAAAATTTTGAAAAAATTGTTGTAGTTTTTGAAATATGGTCAAAATGGTCAATAATTGTCAAAAATGGTCAAAAACTATCAAAAATGGTTAAAAATTGTCAATTATTTTTGAAAACTGTCAAAAATTGACAATTATTGTCAAAATTGGTCAATAATTGTCAAAAATTGTTAAAATTTTTAGAATGGTCGATAATTGTCAAAAACTATCAAAAGTTGAACATCTGTATAGAAAGCTAAACAACTGTAAAAATGCTAAAAGAATAAAGAAAGCTAAAAAACTGTAACGAAAGCTTTGAAAAGTGTAGAGGAAGCTAAAAAAACGGCGAATAAAGCTTAAAAAGTGTATAGAAAGTCAAAAAACTATAGGGAAAGTTAAATATCTGTATAAAAAGCTAAAAAACTGTAAAAACGCCAAAAGAATAACGAAAGCTAAAAAACTGTAACGAAAGCTAAAAATGTAAAGAAAACTTTGAAAAGTGTAGAGAAAGCTAAAAAACTGCAAAGAAAGCCTAAAAAGTGTATAGGAAGCTAAAAACTGTATAGAAAGCAAAATTGTTAAAATTTTGAAAAATTGTCAAAAATGGCGAAAAACTATCGAAAATGGTTAAAAATTGTCAAATAATGGTTAAAAACTGTTAAAATTGGACAATTATTGTCAAAAATGGTTAAAAATTGTCATCATTTTGAAAAATGGTCAAAAATTATCAAAAATTTGGAAAAATGGTCACTAATTTTAAAAAACTGTCAAAATGGTCAATCATTGTCAAAAATGGAGAATAGTTGTCAAAAATGGTAAATAATTGTTAAAATTTTGAAAAATGGTCAATAATTGTCAAAATTTTGAGAAATTAGTAATAATCGTCAAAAGTTGTCAAAATTTTGAAAAATAGTCAATAAATAATACGAGCCGTTTCCGAAAATCCTTTTAAACACGTAATTTATAAAATCGATTTACTAAAAATCGATTAATATTAATATAAAAATCTATAACTAAAAATCGATTATAAGATTATAACATCCCTAGTCAGTAGATCTTTTTAAGGTTAATCATGATGAATAGCGAAAATAACAATTATTCCTATTACTCCTATTATAACCTAACTAACCTAACTGTTTTAATTATTAAAAGGGCGACTGTTGAAAAAATTATGTGTGTTTTTCGAGCGTAAAGTAAAATTGCCGCTTTCGAAAGTTCGCGTCGCGCGGCAACATTCTTTCTCAAGCGGCAATCTGTTACTTTACGCTCTAAATACACAAATAACTATTAAGCTTTCTTTACATTTTTTTAAAATTCTATATACAGTTTTTCAAGCTATCTTTACAGTTTTTTTTTATTTTCTCTACAGTTTTTAGCTTTCTATACACTTTTTAAGCTTTATTTGCAGTTTTTTCAGCTTTCTCTACACTTTTCAAAGTTTTCGTTACAGTTCTAGCTTTCGATACAGTTTTTTAGCTTTCTTTATTCTTTTAGTTTTTTTACAGTTTTTTTAGCTTTCTATACAGATGTTCAACTTTCTCTAAAGTTTTTTGAGCTTTCCATAAAGTTCTTTAAGCTTTCTTTACATTTTTTTTAAATTCTATATACAGTTTTTCAAGCTATCTTTACAGTTTTTTTTATATTATCTATACTGTTTTTAGCTTCCTATACATTTTTTAGGCTTTCTTTGCAGTTTTTTAGCTTTCTCTGCACTTTTCAAAGTTTTCTTTACATTTTTAGCTTTCGTTACAGTTTTTTAGCTTTCGTTATTCTTTTATTGTTTTTACAGTTTTTTAGCATTTTATACAGATGTTTAACTTTCTCTAAAGTTTTTTGACTTTCTATACACTTTTTAAGCTTTATTTGCCGTTTTTTAGCTTTCTCTACACTTTTCAAAGCTTTCGTTACAGTTTTTTAGCTTTCTTTATTCTTTAAGCTTTTTTACAGTTTTTAGCTTTCTATACAGATGTTCAACTTTCTCTAAAGTTTTTTGAGCTTTCCATAAAGTTCTTTAAGCTTTTTACTTAATTACAGTTACCTGTAAATAATTGTCATATAAGTAAAGCGTGATCTATAGACGTCAAAAAAAAATAGTTCAATACTATTAAACGCTTTACAAAATTAGAAAAATTAATTTCCAAAGAGCAGACCGTCCACTAAGAAGCAACAACTACTTCTCGGGCTATATGCCCCGACAGACATTGAAATACACTTCTAAAGTAAACGGGGTTGGTATATCTGTTAAGATAGAACCAACCATTCCGTTTTGCGATCAGAAGGAATAACATCACTTGTGGACCGGTTTCGGCGTTTTTGCGCCTCATCAGCACAAGGTAGATGCCACTCGTCCAAGAGCTCTGAGAGCATAATCCCTACGTAGTCTCTAGTCCAGAGTGAATTTTAATTCGTTAAAAATTATATAACGGATTGCAGTTTCATTATGCGGCCATTAGATTTAATGTACCCACAAAACATCAACATTCCATTATCAATGACAGTCCATTTAAATCTAATTACTGGAATTTGTTAGTTAAACACATCCAACAATAATAGTCGGTCGAGATAATTTTTCAATTGATTTATGTAAATTTCGTAATTTTCTTTTTTAGAAAATGGACTCTACCTGAATCAACCACGACCCTCGTCCCTAAACAATAAGAATCGTCAAGTATCGCCCTCGACCAAAGTGTAAAACAGTCCTTAATCAAATTTTCAACTTTTAACAATACAATTTCTCTAAGCTCCGAACGTCAAGGGTCATTGTGACCGCAAGAAAGAAATTTCAATTTTCATTTTCTCCATCTCTTTGCAGAAAATGACACACAAAGCCCCGTTAGCACAGCATAGCTCTTTAGCGTAAAGCTATCTTGATGGATAGTTGAGAGGTTTTGCTGATGCAAGTAAAATATGTCTCTGTAAATACAAAGGAAACGTAACATTTATCTTAGACACGCGTACCTCACATCTAAAGCTTGGGAAAAATCTATAACTCGGAACAAAGACAAAGGGTTGCATATTTTTTGGTATACGTATGGGTTTTATGTAAATATATTCACCCTAAACATGGAATTCTATCTGGAATTTGAAAATTTATTAAAAAAAAGTATCGACCAAGATTGCTTTTAAACAAATGGATAGTACGTTTTTTAAATGGTTGACGCTTGAGTTTATGTGTATCAGCCCATTGCAAACAAAAATGGATTGTAGGGGAATTTCAATATCAATATTCAATCAAAGCTGAATCAGTATATCAAATCCCATTCATTCGATCCCGTAAATCACGTTGATACCACATCACTACATTAACCTCAGTAAAGGAAATGCTAAGAATGCGATAACAGGATTATGCTCTCAGGGCTTCTGGACGGATAGCATCTACCTTGTTGTACTGATGAGACGCAAATACGCCGAAACCGGTCTTCAAGTGATGTTGTCCCTTTTAATTACAAACCAGGATGGTTGGTTATATCTTGCAGATATACCAACCCCGTTTAACTTAGAAGTGTAATTCAATGTCTGTCGGGGCATATAGCCTAGGGTTGCGCGATACACTGGAAAGTATCGATATTAGGTATCGATACGGATCGGAATGTAAAGTATCGATACAGTAGAATATCGAATATTAATTTATCGATACTCGAAGTATCGATACGTTAACGATCCGAGATTTTTCTAATTTTCACGTTTTTTTCGGTAAAAAACACCTTTTTGGGGGGTGGAAAAAGACATTATTGCGATTTCCGGCCAAAGTTGAGTTCCTAGAATAAAAAGTTGATCATAAAAGTTGTAGATCTTGAGAAAATCTACACCTTTTTCATCAGTGACTTTTCCACATAACCTCAAAATTAGCTCGAAAAACGCAAAAAACTGCATTTTTCGTTTTTTATTTTTGGTTTCGTTAAAAAATGTTCGATTTTAATGAAAATTTAGTAGAAGGTAGCTTAGAAAAGTCACAAACCATGAAAAAAAATTTCAAATTGAAATATTGGAAATTTTTCGAGTTATAACGTTTTTTCGGTAAAACACACTTTTTTTGGGGGGTGGAAAAAGACATTATTGCGATTTCCGGCCAAAGTTGAGTTCCTAGAATAAAAAGTTGATTATAAAAGTTGTAGATCTTGAGAATATCTACAACTATTTCATTAGTGATTTTTTCACATAACCTCAAAATTAGCTCGAAAAACGCAAAAAGCTGCATTTTTCGTTTTTTATTTTTAGTTTCGTTAAAAAATGTTCGATTTTAATGAAAATTTAGTAGAAGGTAGCTTAGAAAAGTCACAAACCATGAAAAAAAATTTCAAATTGAAATATTGGAAATTATTCGAATTATAACGTTTTTTCGGTGAAACACACTTTTTTGGGGGGAGTGGAAAAAGACATTATTGCGATTTCCGGCCAAAGTTGAGTTCCTGGAATAAAAAGTTGATCATAAAAGTTGTAGATCTTGAGAAAATCTACAACTTTTACATCAGTGACTTTTCCACATAACCTCAAAATTAGCTCGAAAAACGCAAAAAACTGCATTTTTCGTTTTTTATTTTTGGTTTCGTTAAAAAATGTTCGATTTTAATGAAAATTTAGTAGAAGGTAGCTTAGAAAAGTCACAAACCATGAAAAAAAATTTCAAATTGAAATATTGGAAATTATTCGAATTATAACGTTTTTTCGGTGAAACACACTTTTTTTGGGGGGTGGAAAAAGACATTATTGCGATTTCCGGCCAAAGTTGAGTTCCTAGAATAAAAAGTTGATCATAAAAGTTGTAGATCTTGAGAATATCTACAACTATTTCATTACTGATTTTTTCACATAACCTCAAAATTAGCTCGAAAAACGCAAAAAGCTGCATTTTTCGTTTTTTATTTTTAGTTTCGTTAAAAAATGTTCGATTTTGATGAAAATTTAGTAGAAGGTAGCTTAGAAAAGTCACAAACCATGAAAAAAAATTTCAAATTGAAATATTGGAAATTATTCGAATTATAACGTTTTTTCGGTGAAACACACTTTTTTGGGGGGAGTGGAAAAAGACATTATTGCGATTTCCGGCCAAAGTTGAGTTCCTGGAATAAAAAGTTGATCATAAAAGTTGTAGATCTTGAGAAAATCTACAACTTTTACATCAGTGACTTTACCACATAACCTCAAAATTAGCTCGAAAAACGCAAAAAACTGCATTTTTCGTTTTTTATTTTTGGTTTCGTTAAAAAATGTTCGATTTTAATGAAAATTTAGTAGAAGGTAGCTTAGAAAAGTCGCAAACCATGAAAAAAAATTTCAAATTGAAATATTGGAAATTATTCGAATTATAACGTTTTTTCGGTGAAACACACTTTTTTGGGGGGAGTGGAAAAAGACATTATTGCGATTTCCGGCCAAAGTTGAGTTCCTGGAATAAAAAGTTGATCATAAAAGTTGTAGATCTTGAGAAAATCTACAACTTTTTCATTAGTGACTTTTTCACATATCCTCAAAATTAGCTCGAAAAGCGCAAAAAACTGCACATTTTTCGTTTTTTTAGTTTCGTTAAAAAAAGCACGACATCATTTCACAACGTGATTAAAAAATCATGATATCGCTCATCACCATAGATAACGCCACTTGCCGCTACCACTAAAAATCCCGTATCGCAAGGTATCGATACACTATAAATTTATCGATACTTGGAATGCATCGAAACGCATAGTATCGATACAAAATATCGAGTATCAAAAGTAAAAGTATCGATACACTGGAATATCAGATAGTATCGCGCATCCCTAATATAGCCCGAGAAGTAGTTGTTGCTTCTTAGTGAACGGTCTCTGTTCCTCGAAAATTATTTTTCTAAAACTTTGTAAAGCGTATTAAAGTATTATCTTTGACATCTATTGATAACACACTTTACTAAAATATGACAATTTTTACTGGTAACTGTTATTAAGTGAAGAAGCAAATGTTCTTTGATAAAACTGAAAATATGACAACTACGACGTGAAAAGGCATGTTACTGTGACTGATACACAATTTTTGTCGATATTTTTGGTTAGAATGAGAAGAATCGCCAAAAAAAGTTGAAGTAATAGTAACTTAGATTAGTTTACTTAAAATTTGGTGTAATCTCGAAAATGGCCGAAATCACAATTTCAAGTTTGTCACAGACAGATCGTTACCTATAGTAGTTGTGAGAAAACCGATTTTAAAGTAAAACTTTTTGAAGGCGAGTGAATAATGTAGGAAGTTAAACTATTTCTATATCCAGCCGCTGCTCGAAATTATATTGTGTGATGGGTAACTTTCGGATACGTCATTCATTTTCCCGGAATTAATGTTGTAACTCCGAATCAGAGTAAGCTATGATTTAATTTATCATTTCCGAATGGAGGCTTCTTAGACGGCGCGTAGGATAAATTTTAATTCGAACTTTTTCCGAATAATTTAATAAGATCTTCTGCGGTATTCTTGTTATTTTACAGCACAAACTTTTTGCGAGTCGGAAAATATATTTTTAACGTTAGAATTTTTGAGGTGGGAAATTATGAGACTGAAGAAAAAATTAACGAAAATGATGGAAAATATAACAAACTTATTTTAAAGAGAAGAAAACCGTTTGAATAGATGAAAATTGAGTAGAAAATGTAGAGAAGGCGATGCGGAATTTCGAAAAATTAACAATGAAGAAGAGGACTGGAAGCAGGAGGAAGAAATTGATAAAATTGGAGAAATTAAAGGAAAAAGAAATCTCCTGCGCCAACCAATCTGAAGACACTTATGAAGAGGATTATTGGAAGCAGGAGGAAGGAATTGATAAAATTGAAGAGAATTGTGGGAAAACCTCAATTAAAGAAAGAAGAAGCCTCCTGTCCCAACCAATCTGAAGAATGACAAAATTAGGAAGAGGATCGGAAGCAGGAGGAGGAATTGATAAAATTGGAGAAAATTGTACAAATTGTGGGAAAAACCCAATTAAAGAAAGAAGAAGCCTCCTGTCCCGACCAATCTGAAGACACTTTATGAAGAATGACAAAATTAGGAAAAGGATCGGAAGCAGGAGGAGGAATTGATAAAATTGGAGAAAATTGTACAAATTGTGGGAAAAACCCAGTTAATGAGAGAAGAAGCCTCCTGTGCCAACAATTCTGAGGACACTTCATGAAGAAAGAAAAAAATAAGAAGAGGATTGGAAGCAGGTGGAAGGAATTGATAAAATTGGAGAGAATTGTACAAATTGTGGGAAAACCCCAATTAAAGAAAGAAGAAGCCTCCTGTGCCAACCATTCTGTGGACTCTTTAAGAAGAAAGAAAAAATTAAAAAGAGGATCGGAAGAAGGACGAAGGAATTGATAAAATTGGAGAGAATTGTACAAATTGTGGGAAAACCCCAATTAAAGAAAGAAGAAGCCTCCTGTCCCGACCAATCTGAAGACACTTTATGAAGAATGACAAAATTAGGAAGAGGATCGGAAGCAGGAGGAAGGAATTGATAAAATTGGAAAGAATTGTCCAAATTATGGGAAAACCCCAGTTAAAGAAAGAAGAAGCTTTCTGTGCCAACCATTCTAAGGACACCTCATGAAGAAAGAAAAAAATAAGAAGAGGATTGGAAGCAGGAGGAAGGAATTGATAAAAATGGAGAGAATTGTACAAATTGTGGGAAAAACCCAATTAAAGAAAGAAGAATCTTCCTGTGTCAACCATTCTGAGAACACTTTAAGAAAAAAGAAAAAATTAAGAAGAGGATCGGAAGAAGGACGAAGGAATTGATAAAATTGGAGAGAATTGTACAAATTGTGGGAAAAACCCAATCAAAGAAAGAAGAAGCCTCCTGTGCCAACCATTCTGAAGACACTTTATGGAGAATGACAAAATTAGGAAAAGGATCGGAAGCAGGAGGAAGGAATTGATAACATTGGAGAGAATTGTCCAAATTATGGGAAAAACCCAGTTAAAGAAAGAAGAAGCCTCCTGTGCCAACCATTCTGAGGACACTTCATGAAGAAAGAAAAAAATAAGAAGAGGATTGGAAGCAGGAGGAAGGAATTGATAAAATTGGAGAGAATTGTACAAATTGTGGGAAAACCCCAATCAAGGAAAGAAGAAGCCTCCTGTGCCAACCAATCTGTGGACACTTTATGAAGAATGACAAAATTAGGAAAAGGATCGGAAGCAGGAGGAAGGAATTGATAAAATTGGAGAGAATTGTACAAATTGTGGGAAAAACCCAGTTAAAGAAAGAAGAAGCCTCATGTGCCAACCATTCTGAGAACACTTTAAGAAGAAAAAAAAATTAAGAAGAGGATCGGAAGTAGGACGAAGGAATTGATAAAATTGGAAAGAATTGTACAAATTGTGGGAAAACCCCTCCTGTCCCGACCAATCTGAAGACACTTTATGAAGAATGACACAATTAGGAAAAGGATCGGAAGCAGGAGGAAGGAATTGATAAAATTAGAGAGAATTGTACAAATTGTGGGAAAAATCCAATTAAAGAAAGAAGAAGCCTCCTGACCCGACCAATCTGAAGACACTTTATGAAGAATGACAAAATTAAGAAGAGGATCGGAAGTAGGACGAAGGAATTGATAAAATTGGAAAGAATTGTACAAATTGTGGGAAAACCCCAATTAAAGAAAGGAGAAGCCTCCTGTCCCGACCAATCTGAAGACACTTTATGAAGAATGACACAATTAGGAAAAGGATCGGAAGCAGGAGGAAGGAATTGATAAAATTAGAGAGAATTGTACAAATTGTGGGAAAAATCCAATTAAAGAAAGAAGAAGCCTCCTGACCCGACCAATCTGAAGACACTTTATGAAGAATGACAAAATTAGGAAAAGGATCGGAAGCAGGAAGAAGGAATTGATAACATTGGAGAGAATTGTCCAAATTATGGGAAAAGCCCAGTTAAAGAAAGAAGAAGTCTCCTATGCCACCCATTCTGAGGACACTTCATGAAGAAAGAAAAAAATAAGAAGAGGATTGGAAGCAAGAGGAAGGAATTGATAAAATTGGAGGGAATTGTACAAATTGTGGGAAAACCCCAATCAAAGAAAGAAGAAGCCTCCTGTGCCAACCAATCTGTGGACACTTTATGAAGAATGACAAAATTAGGAAAAGGATCGGAAGCAGGAGGAAGGAATTGATAAAATTGGAGAGAATTGTACAAATTGTGGGAAAAACCCAGATAAAGAAAGAAGAAGCCTCATGTGCCAACCATTCTGAGAACACTTTAAGAAGAAAAAAAATTAAGAAGAGGATCGGAAGTAGGACGAAGGAATTGATAAAATTGGAAAGAATTGTACAAATTGTGGGAAAAGCCCAATTAAAGAAAGAAGAAGCCTCCTGTCCCAACCAATCTGAAGACACTTTATGAAGCAAGAAAAAATTAAGAAGAGGATTGGAAGTAGGAGGAAGGAATTGATAAAATTGTTTGTGGAAAAACCCAATTAAAGAAAGGAGAAGCCTCCTGTCCTAAGCAATCTGAAGACACTTTATGAAGAATGACAAAATCAGGAAAAGGATCGGAAACAGGAGGAAGGAATTGATAAAATTGTACAAATTGTGGGAAAACCCCAATTAAAAGAAGAAGAAGCCTCCTGTCCCAACCAATCTGAAGACACTTTCCGAAGAATGACAAAATTAGGAAGAGGATCGGAAGCAGGAGGAAGGAATTGATAAAATTGGAGAGAATTGTACAAATTGTGGGAAAACCCCAATTAAAGAAAGAAGAAGCCTCCTGTCCCAACCAATCTGAAGACACTTTATGAAGAATGACAAAATTAGGAAGAGGATTGGTGATTGGAAGCAGGAGGAAGCAATTGTTAAAATTGGAGAGAATTGTACAAATTGTGGGAAAAACCCAATTAAAGAAAGAAGAAGCCTCCTGTCCCGACCAATCTGAAGACACTTTATAAAGAATGACAAAATTAGGAAGAGGATCGGAAGCAGGAGGAAGGAATTGATAAAATTGGAGAGAATTGTCCAAATTATGGGAAAACCCAGTTAAAGAAAGAAGAAGCCTCCTGTGCCAACCATTCTGAGGACACTTCATGAAGAAAGAAAAAAATAAGAAGAGGATTGGAAGCAGGAGGAAGGAATTGATAAAATTGGAGAGAATTGTACAAATTGTGGGAAAACCCTAATTAAAGAAAGAAGAAGCCTCCTGTCCCAATCAATCTAAAGAGACTTTATGAAAAAGGAAAAAATTAATACAGATGATAATGCTGTTACCAATAAACAACGTCTACCGCATAAATGAGAGGAGAGCAAACGAGGAAAGGTGAGTGGCCAATAAAAGCAAGAGCGTTAGTATTGGTCCGATTGGAGTGGTACAAACGGCAATATGTAGGAAGCATGTGTAATGCGTAGATATGTCAATCCCATCCCACCTAGTTTTATGGGTCAGCTGTTAAAGCATTATTATATTACAGAATCAATCTTAGGTTATTGTTCGACCTGCTGCGCTGGTGGTAGTCTAGTAACATTATTGAGGACCTACTTTTGACATTTCGAAATAAAATTTAAAAGGCACTGTACTATTCGAAGGAATTTAACCGCAACCAGCTTTGAATGTACAAATTCAACAAATAAACGGTTTACAGAGTTGTATATTCGAAAGTCGGCCTTCACGTAGACGACGTTCTGTTTTGCAAATCTGCACGTCCTGATTTAAGTTTTGTTTGTTGTTAAAACTTTGATCCTCAAGGGTATTTGCTTCCCCATTTTCTGATTTAAGTCATTAAAGACGAAACTTCCAAAATGCCAAGAGGGAGAGAAGAGACAGATTTGTTGGTTTTGTGGTGGTACAAATGTTTCGCGGTGAGATTTTTTTAGGAAAACCCGTCGCAATTCATTCGAGTCGAACAAAAGGAAGTGAATTATATCTAAACTTTAGGTTTTTTGTAATGCCAAAATTATATGACAGCGACATCTAGATACGTCATTCATTTTTCGGAAAATTAATTTTGTTGCTGAAGTAGAAATGGCTTTTTAGAATCATTTATCATTTCCGCAGTTTCCTTTCCAATTTCGTCTGTATTCTCATTTCGGTTTTAAAGTTTTTCAATATAAATACACATTTTGTTTCGGTTTATTATTCCACCATTCGTTTGTGTTACGGCAACATCTGGACGAGAAGTTTGAAGAGTTTTCTTTTTATACAACGTGTCAGTAAAAATAAACTTGACGCTGTTAGTTATTTATATTGTGCTCAAACTTATTTTTTTTCATTCCGTTTTCGAAAGTTTCCGACATAAATCCCAATTTATTGTATTTTAATCTGGCCATTATCTGGAAAACACCAAATTTCTCGCAAAAACTTTCGTGTATGTCTGCAAAGAAGGCAAATTTAACGTTTTAATGATCCCGGTGGATTGTTTTAGGTGGATGGAAGTTATTAACGATTTGAGATAACACTGGTGGAGATTTAACTTTTTTTTCCGACAGAGGAAAATAATTGTCGACTACCAACAAAATTAATTCAAATCTGTGAGGTGGAGAGATGAATTTTTTATGTTACAATGAATTCTGGCTAGTACAAGCACAAGGTTAAGTCGAAATTAGTACTCTTGTTGGTGAAGAATAGCTTTTTTCGAGAAAAAAATCGGTTAAGTAGAACCGGATTTATTGGCGGGTTTTTATAACAAAATTTTTAATAAAAATCCTTGTAGAAACTGGATGATGCCATCATATGAAAGACAACACGTAGTATAATTTTGATATGTTTTGGACATGCAAGGGTTTCTCAGTAATTTGTTATAAACATTTAAAACGAAAAAAACCTTCTTTTTTTCCATATAATGTGAAAAGTACTGAAACAAGCTCAATGGCGAAAGAAGCGAAAAACGCCATGGCCGAAGAGCTGGAAAGCGGCGACGAGAACGGCGATCGAGGAGGAGAGGTCTCGGTCATTTTTGGCCATGTTTCCTGGCGATTTTTGCCGATATTGTATTATTTTATTACAAATCGAAAATCTACGTTTTGTTACTCTACAAAAACACTTTTCAAAACCGTTTTAAAATTCAAAATCGGACAATCGACAACGTATCCAGACTCGTTGCAAATTATCGCATCAAAAAATTACAATTGCAATTGCGTTAAAAGTAATCGTCGCCTGGCGTCTGCTTTTCGTACATATAAAGTGCATATAAAGAAATTTCTTTGTACCAAGTTTCAGTTTTTAAAATAGAAAAATGACGAAAATATGAATTTTCAAATAAATGACTAATTTTCCGGTTTTTCCAAATTTTCTCGGTTCCTAATTATCCGATTAACTCGTTCGACCCCTCATTTTGTTCGTATTTCAATTACCTACGATATATCTATACATACCATTGAGTCCAAAACATATCAAAATTAAACTACGTAATGTCTTATATGATGGCATCTACTGGGATTTTTGTCAAAAATATTTACCTATTGCTTGGCCTATATTGCAACTGGGGGGGGCACAACAGAAATAATTAGGTTACTTTGGGAATTCTTTATTTTCCACGTGATCCGTTAGTAATGCCACTGCAAAAACGTTTTTAATACTTAAACCTCCTAGCCAACACCTTGTCTTTTTTAATACTTTATGGTCTTCAAGGCTCGTACAGCTCGTTGCTGAGGTTTACTAAAAAGCGTTCTAATTTCCTCTTTGGATCTAATCGTTTGGGAATAAAAAGTTCTACTTTATGAGCTAAAACTCTAGTTTATATCATGGGATCATTGGAAAAAGTTTAAACGAATAGAGACATTGATTAAATTGAGTTTTAAAACCGCCGGATCCACCAAAAATTTCTAACTAGCGTATTCATCCAATTTATATTGTGGGATAATTATAAAAGAATAACGACATTGAGGTTACCACCAGTACACTAAACCTAATGTAATAACACATATTTTTGAATCCATTGATGGCAAATGCCTCCCAATGGCGTGCATATAATTTTTTTATGAATTCGAATATTAAATTAATATAGTAGATTGAAATTGACTTGCATGCAAAACACATGAAATTTGTAAGATAAGTTTCTGTAAATAACGCTCATTTAACCAGACAAACTGTATTCGATTATCCAACTCTTTATATTTACATCCACAATTTAACAAAACCGCGCAGAGTGTTTCCGAACATTGATAATCATATTCAGGAATATCCTGTAATTTAGCACGAATCAGTTCTAAAGTTGGTACTATATTGTCCTTGTAAAACCCGTAAACAATCCGTTGAATAACATTTTTCGCAGCATTGTCGACCTTATACAATTTTGATTTGGTAGTTCTCGCTTTAAGGTTCTCGCGCACTAGACCGGCCCGGCCGACAACGGACCGCGCCGCAACGGAACGCGAATTTTAGTTCTTACGCCCATTAGTCGGTAAAATCTCTCAAGCCACAAAAATTTTAGTGGAGATGGATGTAAACGTAAAAGTTGTTAGTTTGCTCCGCGAAGAAGAGGAACGTAATCAGGAGAAATAGCGAAAATGGTCTAACGAAATTTGCAGGAAAAGAAAGAAAGAAAGTGAATAACGCATCAGCAGAAATGTTTTCAATATTTTAGAATAACATTTAAAAAAGTTCAGGAACTTTTATCCTTTGTAACATGTCTATCGACCTGTTTCGATTTTACAGAATAAATCCTTTTAATTAGCGCTCGTCGTCACTAGCCACTTCCAATTATAGTTCTGTGATCCCAAACTCTCCAACCCTGACCGTAAGACAATTGACGTCTGCCAACGGACGCTTCCATTTTTTGCACAACGCCACGTGAAACACCCCTTTCTGTTATCGACCGCCTGAGGGGACAGATCATCTTTCGCTATCTTTCATATCTTAAGTACCTATTAATAAGCTTCTTCTAAAGTACTGTCTGATATAATTTTCGTATGCATTCTTTATTTTTTTACAGAGATAGACGAAATTAAATTCAACACGTGGTCATAAACGGTTCTTTTATACTAATATGGTAGTTTTAAGCCAAATATTCTTTTATAATTCACTGTTTTACTTTTATACAAACATTTTCAAGCTTTTTCAGTTGCGAAATAACTCTTTTAATTATAAAATAACATTTTTATAAATTACTGTTAACCTATAAAATATTCTTTCGTAACGCCAGCTATGATTAGTTTCTTTCGGATCATTAGTATATTTTTTTAATTTAGCCGATAATTGCTATTTTTACTGTTTTAACATGGAAATTATAATGTTGGAAAGCTTTCAGTAAATTAAATCAATTTTTTGACTTTCAAATAACTGCCTTCCTTTTCTTTAACCTGAAAAGCTGACCAACATAATGTGCCATAACATTCAAGTTCCTACATATCCCTGATCCACCTGTACTTCTAGGTAAGCACAGCCCCTAGGCTAGGATACAACCCGAGAATACAACCCTAGGCTATAATATAACACCGAGGATATAAACCCAAGAATATAACCCTAGGCTAGAATATAACCCCAAGAATATAGCCTAGGATACAACCCGAGGATATAAAGCCAAGGATAGAACCCCAAAATACCGCCCTAGAACAGAACACATCTGTTCAGATCAAGACCCGACTTCTTCTCCAGGAAACCACTTCATCTAAGCTAAGTACCTATAAAAGTACAAATTCCTCTATTAAATTCCGTTCATTTCCTGTGGCAGAATAAATTTGTTTTAACTCGTATCTTTCATTTTTTTTAATCCTCAACTATAAAAGTTGAGGGAGATATCGCCCGGGGTGATTTTTAGTAACTTTTTTATTATTAACTTATTTAAATTTCACAAGGCGTTTCTACCTTTTCCGCCTTAGTTTTTTGTAGTTTTTATCGTTAAAAAGGTAGTGGCGTCCTCAACTTTTACAACCCTTCTGTTATCCTTGTGTGACATAAACTTCTGGTCGAATCACCCTTGAGAGGAGTCTCTAGCCGGAGCCCTTCGAGCTGGTGCCCTTTGTGGGGTACAGACATTTACCTTTACACCTTGTTAAAAACAACAAGCAATATTAGCCTTTCTTCATCCATTTTGAAATAAATGACGTCAACCACTAAGCGCCCAACACAACGAATTGATGGGAAAAGTATTCTAGCCCGATAGTTCCGCCGACGGCTGACCGGGGCGTTGCCGATACCTACACGCGATTTCATTTACGCACCAGGTAAAAATAAATTCACGTTCCGTTGCCGGTCGGGCCCGTCTAGTGCGCGCGGACCTTTAAAGAATGATCCGTAACAGTAGTGCCTAGTTTAATTCCTTTATAAATCGTTGTAAACCCGATTTTCGCATTACTTATCAGAAATTTCAGTATCATTTATCGTTATTTGTCTGTGGCGCCAAATTATTAGATTTCCGCGATACTCATCTTGAACTGTCGTTTCAAATGGTCTACGAAATGCCATTCTAATTAATTAGTAATAAATTATATTTATAAAACTTACCCTAACGTCTACGAACCAATAAATATTATATTGATAACAATTCATTCACGCCAACAAATAGATATTATATTAATAATATTTCTCTACAACATAATTTACGCACACCACTGTATGAAGTTCCGTGAAGACGTTAAAAAAAATTTTGACACATTGGACCGCATTAATAACTGACCGGTTACTTCGTTATCTTATTCCAAATACTGGACTGGGTTTATTCGATTATCATTGCACTGTTGTTACGTTGCCAGATATTCAAATTTTTTTTAAATATAGTAACATACCTAAAGTGGTTTTAATTAATTTTTCTTTTTATGTATTTTTTTTTAATATTTCCAAACTAGCTTTCTAAGAACATCACGAACTAACAGTATACTGAAGTAAGGAGAATGTTTGTATAGTGAGCCTAACAATTTTAGAAAATATATCTTTATTTTAATGTCACTTTAGAACAACTATACCATAAATTTTAATATTTCTAGTTCTAGTTATTCAATGAGAAAACACCGAAATAGGTTAATCGATGCACTTTTACCACATAAAAGAGCAATAATCTGCTGTATAGAGATGAGTTGTAAATAATGATCAAAACGTACTAAAAAGCCATTCTGAATTCAAAAGATTCTCAAATACCATACCTATTACATCGCAACTTCCTAAATAATTTCATATTTACTTTGTAAAATAGCCTCGAATTATCAACGAGAACCGTCCCGGAAGTTTTCCCATCACACAAGTGTAATTTCGAAAAGACCGACCGATCCGTTAAAATAATGTTCAACTATTTGTTTCGTTAATGGCCGTTATTTGCGGTGAAAAATTTCCAAATGATTTTCGACACGCATTACGGATTTTCCGTAGTGAAAACAACAAGAACATTCGTACTGTTTAGAAATGGGTTTACATTACATAACTTGAGTGGTTGTTGAGGTATAATTATTTAAATACGTGCAGCTAATTTGTTTCGGGAGAAATTTATCAAATATTCGAGGTTATGTTTAACATTTTTTTTTTCAAATACTGAATATCAAAAGGTAAACATTTTTCCAAGTTATGTAATGGGAAATCATATTACCGCGTACTCCGAACGAACACAATTGGTGAAGATCGGCCCATTGCTATGCAACCAACTAACTTGTTATTATTGGCCAGCGCGTGCGTGTCTTCTTTCTTCTCACTTCGACTATTGACTGATATTGATTATCCTCCTTGTTTCCTCACCCCTTACCGACACCGTGTAGCTTCAGATAGGTTTGCTAAACCATAGCGGTCGTATGAATACGCGATATCATTTGCCCCAGTCGCTTCGCAACTTCGCTCATAGATGGCGCACTATAAGAACGTATATATTCCACAGATGGAGAACTAACTGGTGCCTAAGTGGACAGCGAGCAACCGAGTAGATAGGACAGGAACAAAGATGTCGAAGAAAAAAAACGAAGAAGACGCCACAAAATAGCGACTACCACGACTCCTCTGACAGTGAGTACGATGATATTGTCGAAGAAAACAGAAGACTAAAATTACTGAATAAAACGATTGGGATGCAAGTAGGAGCAGTGAAAGGAGTCGCCTCAATGAATGAAGACGTTTTGCGAAACAAAATCGACGACATGACACAAAAAATGAATGCAAGAAGCAAAAGAAGCCTAGGATCAGAAAGCGTCCGCAGAAAGGTACAAAGGACGGAATCGCCCTGGAACGAAGACAACGAAAACGATGAGATGGACGTCACGGAAGTGGTGTCCATCAAAAACATCCAAAAACAACAGAAGATGGAAGGAGCCGTCCGAAGGAAATGATGAACGAAGCCATCAGAGAAAAAATGAGTCAACACACCAACCACCACCCGTCATCCTACGGAGCACCCATCATTGAAGCTCCGTAAGGAAAGACATACCGGCTAGGAATAAAAACGAGGTACATTACAATCCAAGAAAGACTCGGAGTAAAAGTACCCTGCGAAGGACCCGAAGATTACAGGAACCTAACAAGGTACCAGAATGAAGAGAGAAAGGAAGTGGAATGGTACACCCATACACCACGTGAAGAAAAAAAGGAAGAAGGACTGACAAACCGCGAAAACTTAGACGAGCTCAAAGGGGAAATAGAAAAGCTGGGTGTTCCAGATTCGGTGAAAGAAGTCCACTACCCATCTATATGGTGAAATTAGACGTTGAAGAAAAGAAGATGAGAAAAATCCAGCATATACAAGTGAGGATGAGATGGGAAGAGCAGAAGAGAGGAAATGGACCGACGCAGTGCTACAACTGCAAAGGATATCACCATGGACAAACGACATGTAGAGTAAGTACCAAGTGTGTCAAATGCGAAGGACCATACCGCTCCAACGAGTGCACAAGACCAAGAGACAAGCCAGCCACCTGCGCAAACTGTCAGGGAGAACACCCAGCAAATTATAAGGGTTAAAAGGATAACGAGGAAACCAACCCCAAAAACAAGGAAGCCAGGAGTCAGCTACGTCCAAGCGACATGCGTAAAACGACGACTCACACACCGATGAAACTACGGATTCTGGAACAGGTGACAAGACTGTTAGCTCAGCTAAAATGGCCTAAAGTCACCTATAGAGAATCTCAAGAAGACCCTCCCAGGAGAAGGTATGACACATCCATAGAAAGATGAGTCGGGATTTCAACTATAAGTGGATCCACTCTATAAGGTCGTTTTTAGTCCCAGATCGTCGGCTAAGGATTTGCCCCTTGCAGAGGCAGCGAAAAAACACAAGCAACAGAAGACAACGAGCAGACCGCTGAAAAAATTACCACCACGGTTACACAGCCAAGAAGAAGCCAGCAGCCATTTGGCGACTTTTTTAACTCTAGTCCTAGACTAGTGAGAAATTAGAACATAGGAAAGAAAAAAATTACGAGGTGTTTCTGAATTCATGCGAAAAAATTCAGCCCGTATAAAAATATGATGGGTCTTTCCTATGACAAAATTTCCTCAACCCACTCCCTTCCAAGATATCTTCCCTAAAAGTGCTGAGTAAAATTAATTTTTTTTTCAAATTTGAGAAAATAAGGAAACTTGAAATTTTATAATTCCTGTTAAAAAGGGGTGAAATTATCAATCCTCACTTTATTAAATATAAAATATTTTTGTTTATTGTATGTTATTTTTTTTCTCCGAATCTATTGATTCTAGGAAAAAACTGTTAAATAATATTTTTTATCTACGAACAACATTAAAATTAAGCATTTACAAACTCATATAAATACGTGAAATTACATTTTATACATACGTCTAAAGCGTGCGAAAAAGAACAATGCTTTTTAAATGGAAGTTTGATTATAACACCCAAAAGAGTGCGAAAAAGTACAATGCTTTTAAATGGGATAATCATTATAACATTCTTTTTTATTTGTATATTTATTAAGTTACCTTAGATAATTTTGGATTTTGTGTTCTGTCAAAGGTTCTGTAATTGTAATAATTTTGTACTGTCATTAAGAAGTGTGAAACGTGAATGGTCAATAATTGTCAGGATCTGTCAAAAATTGTTAAAAATTGGCAAAAATTGTTAAATATTTAAAAAAATGGTCAAAAATAGTCAATAATTGTCTAAATTATTGAAAGTTGTCAAAAATGGTCAATGATTATCAGAAATTGTCAAAAATGGTCAATAAGTTTTAAATTTTTGAAAAATGGTCCAAAATTGTTAAATGGTCAATAATTATGAAAAACTGTCAAAAATGGTCAATAATTGTTGAAAATTGTCAAAAATTGTTAAATATTTAAAAAAATGGTCAAAAATAGTCAATAATTGTCTAAACTATTGAAAGTTGTCAAAAATGGTCAATAATTATCAGAAATTGTCAAAAATGGTCAATAATTATCAGAAATTGTCAAAAACGGTCAATAAGTTTGAAATTTTTGAAAAATGGTCCAAAATTGTTAAATGGTCAGTAATTATGAAAAACTGTCAAAAATGGTCAATAATTGTTGAAAATTGTCAAAATTTTTGAAAAATGGTCAAAATTTTTGAAAAATTGTCAATATTTGTCAAAAACTGTCAAAAATGGTCAATAATTTTTAAAATTTGCAAAAATGGTCAAAAATTGTCAAAATTTTAGAAAAATGGTCAAAATGTTTGAAAAATTATCAAAAATGGTAAATAATTGTCAGAACCTGTCAAAAATGGTCAATAATTGTTAAAATTTGGAAAAATGGTCAAAAATTGTCGAAATTTTGAAAACATGGTCAATAATTATAAAAAAACTGTCAAAATGGTCAATAATTGTTGAAAATTGTCAAAAATGGTCAATAATTATCAGAAACTGTCAAAAATGGTCAATAATTGTTGAAAATTGTCAAATTTTTTGAAAAATTGTCAAAAATGGTAAATAATTGTCAGAAACTGTCAAAAATGGTCAATAATTGTTAAAATTCTGAAAAATGGTCAAAAATTATAAAAAACTGTCAAAAATGGTCAATAATTGTTAAAAATTCTCAAAATTTTTGAAAAAATGGTCAATAATTATAAAAAACTGTCAAAAATGGTAATTAATTGTTGAAAATTGTCAAAATTTTTGAAAAATTGTCAATAATTGTCAGAAAATGTCAAAAATGGTCAATAATTGTTAATATTTGGAAAAATGGTCAAAAATTGACAAAGTTTTGGAAACATGGTCAATAATTATAAAAAACTGTCAAAAATGTTCAAAATTTTTGAAAAATTGTCAAAAATGGTTAATAATTGTCAGAAACTGTCAAAAATGATCAATAATTGTCAAAACTGTCAAAAATGGTCAATAATTGTCAAAATTTTCGAAAAGTGTTCAAAATTTTTGAAAAATTGTCAAAAATGATCAATTATTGTCAAAATTGGTCACTTATTGTCAAAATTGGTTAATAATTGTCAAAAATGGTCAATAATTGTTAAAATTTGAAAAAATGGTCAATAATTGTTAAAAATTTTCAAAATTTTTGAAAAATGGTCAAAATTTTCGAAAAAACGTCAAAAATGGTCAAATTTTTGAAAAAATGGTCACTTATTATAAAAAACTGTCAAATATGGTCAACCATTGTTAAAAATGGTCAAAATTTTTGAAAAATTGTCAAAAATGGTCAATAATTGTCAGAGCCTGTCAAAAATGCTCAAAATGGTCAATAATCGTTAAAATTTGGAAAAATGGTCAATAATTGTTAAAATTTGGAAAAATGGTCTGAAATGGTCAAAATTTTTGAAAAATTGTCAAAAATGATCAATAATTGTCAAAAGTGTCAAAATTAGTCAATAATTGTCAAAAATGCTCAATAATTGTTAAAATTTGAAAAAATAGTCAAAAATGGTCAAAATTTTTGAAAAAATGGTCAATTGTCAAAATTTTTGAAAAATGGTGAAAATTCTCGAGAAATGGTCAAAAATGGTCATTTTATTGTGCATAAGAAGCAAGCTTCTGTCGGCGGTCCGACGACCGCTCACCTTTTTTTTGGATTGGTGTAACACTAAAAAAATTAAAAATTAGACGGAAAATGTTCTTATTGCATATTTCTCGGAAAAGTCAATGGAAATCATCAACGTTATGGTCCCATTATTCAATGTTGAAAACTACCATAAATTTAAATTTAAACATTGATATAAGTACCTTTATAAAACGACAATCAGAGAGCCATAAACCAAAAAAATCAAGAAAATTTCACAAGGGAACAGATTTTGGATTTTATAAATGGAGCACCAGATAATGAATTTCTTATGATGAAGGTAGGCAATAATTCAAACACAATTATTAAAAAGAGAGGTTATGTAATATATAATTAAGGGAAAGTATTTTTAATGTGGTCGTAGATAAAACATTGTATGATACTCATGCGTGAATTACTTTTGCGCACTCGTTGCGAAAAAAGGCACTAGCTACGCTCGTGCCTTTCATTTTTGCAACTCGTGCGCAAAAGTATCACTTCATGCGCTTGTATCATAAATAACTATATCATAGAAAACACAATCACGAAAAAAAGAAATTATTATAATAAAATCAGAAGAAATGATATAAAGTACTCCATGAAATATTCAGACAAACAAAATTAATCAACAATTCAGAATCACATAATCTAAACCGCTTGTTTCACTTGGTTGAACTATTTACGAGACTTTACTGCTGAATAAGAAAACGGAAACTCGATTAGACAGAGTCTCTTCGGAAGTTTCTACAATCAGGATACGAAATTTAGAAGGACGAAAATAGATAAGTCTATAACCGTCAAAAAATTTAAAACATTTACAAAAGTGGGTATTTTTTATTTGCTTTTTATTATTTTTACGTAAACTGTAGTGTAAAAATATACGGAATGCATAAATGTAAAGATGTTTTTGAAACACCCTATATGATGCAGCAACTACAATAGAAGGTGTCAGCTAGTGCCAAAATGTGACACCATACCTTATATAAACATTTTGGTTCATTCGAAAATGTGACCGGACTTTTTGTCGGTCAGTATATACAGGATGTCCCACGACAATCCAATATGACGAAAACTGTTCACACGACAAGTATGATATTTGGCAGCTATAAACAGTTAAAACTAATACTGTAACAAGATCCCCTTCTCATCCAACAAACGTGACAACTGCGCTTTGTGGGATACTTACCTTTGACCGCTCGTTGCAGTAGTGTGATAATTAGTTCGAAAGAGAGAACACGTTGAATCCTTTTTTTCATTTACCGGCTTTTCTGATTCCCGCGTTATTGTCAACCGCCGCTATTTTTTACCTTTTTTAACCATTCTGTATTTCTAAGTTTTTGTTAGTGAATAAAATCGTTTATAGTTATGGAATAATTTCCTATACCCCAACACCCGGACGATAAATAATTGTCCACCTGTTACAATACTCATATTTAGTATGAAATTACTTCCGTTTCACCTCTCATTTCCGGTCTCGTGACTCCCACAATTTTTTTTAAAGGGACAACCGGAATATTATTGTATTTTTGGATTCATCATTCAAAAACAAACTTTAACGATACCATTTGTTATAAGGTCTAGTTTATATAACACCCCCGACGGAATGACAAGTTTGATATGATTGAATCCAAAAATACTATAATATATCGGTAGTCGCATCTAAAAATATATGTTGGGGTCACAGGACCGAAATTTCGAAGAAAAAAAATATAAGCATTGTTTGAATCTGCCAATTCCTTATGTGAACAGTTTTCGAAATATTGGACTGTCAAAACGTCTGGGACATCCTCTATATTGAAAAATTACTACTATAATTTTTTGTAGAGGAATATACTAATTACCTTTTATCACATCTATAAATAAGGGGAAAGTAACTTAAGAGTTAGGGAGGGGGGTTTGAGAGAGTGAGAAAGCGAATGATACTCAAATTAAAGGTAGAGAAGTAGGAATCCAAAAATACAATAATATACCGACAGTCCCATTTAAAAATATATGTTGAGGTCACAGGACCCAAATTGGGAGGAAAAAAGTCATTTCATAATAAATATAAGCATCAGTGCTGCAAAATATTATATTCCTCAAGTGAACAGTTTTCGAGATATTGGACTGTGAAAATTTCGAGGAACACTCAGTATAAGAAATTTATTTTTAATAGAACGAAAATATAAAAAATTCAATTTTAATCCTTAAAAATTTCGTCCTTCAGACAGTAATAATTAATTTAAAATTAAATTTAATAATAAAGGGGTAAATAATTTAGTTAAAAACACCCCACTCCGTCTATGTTGTCCTTAAACCCAGATTCGTCTTCGTGTAGCAGCAGAGGTACTTAGCTTTATAATCCTTTGTATTTCACGTTAAACTTACCGTTGTACTAAGTTAAGGTGTAAAGCATTTAGTTGTGGGAAACAGGACAACTACCCAACTTTATCCTTTAATATCAACATAAGTTTGCCGTTCGAGTAATGGTATTGTGTGCAATTGCAGGTGTGCAATTAACATAGAATGTTGATATTACTGGAAATGCAACTTTACAAGGATCTTGAGCGATGTAAATTTACTTTAAGGGATATTCAACATGGAAAGTAATTACCGATAGTAAGTTCAAGGATATTTATGATGGATTTTCGAAAACTTACCTGAATTGGGTTCGTTGTCGCTGTTCGGTCTCGCTGACGGCGCCCCATCTCTAGCTTCGATTTCCAAGGCGTAGGCTCCTTGCTTTTCTCTGTCGAACACTATTTTCGTAAAAACTTCACCAGTTTCTTTGTTGATTTCGAAAAAGTCTTTGCCTTCGTTACGCGGCGAATCCACTATGTAGTAGTACACCTGAAAAGAAAAACTTTCTGCTACACAAAAATTTGCATTTTTTTGTAAAAATTTTCCACATTTTAACACCGATTTCGAAATAGTAGTGTCGGGGATTTTCCCTTCCCCTTCTTGAAATATTCATTATGGAATGCGATAAAACGCTTTGTTTAGGGATTATTCAGTTTAGATGGAAATGTCTCTTCCCCTTCTTGAAATACTGATTTGGGATCGGTTTGGACCAAATTTTCCCTTCCCTTTCTTGTAATGGTGTATGTAGAATACGATAAAACGGTTTGATTTGGGATTATTAAGTTTGAATAGGAATTTTTCCTTCTCCTTCTTGACATAATTGATGTAGATTGCGATAAATTGCTTTGGTTTAGAATTTTTTAGTGAAAGTAGAAATTTTCCCTTCCCCTTCTTGATATACTTCAAGTAGAATGGATAAATCGCATTGATTTATAACTATTCAGTTTGGATAGAAATTTTCCCTTCCCCTTCTTGAAACAAATCGCTTTGGTTAGGGATTATTTGGAATATTTCAATAAATTATAAATAATCTATTTAAAAAATTAAAAATTAGTTCAAAATTACGAAATTTTCAAATGGATTGGGGGGTCCAGTGAACTATATGTAACGGGATGCAATGATCATTTTCCCTTCCACTTCTGGAAAAAATTTATGAACGTTATAACATTAATTTTCCGAGAAGTGGAAGGAAAAATAACCATCTTATTTACACTCTCTCTTGTTGAAGGAAAAAGGTAAGTGAAACAATTATTTTACCTTCCCCTTCTTGAAATACTGATTTGGGATTGGTTTGGACCAAATTTTCCCTTCCCCTTCTTGTAATGATGTAGAATAGGATAAAACGATTTTATTCGGGATTATTATGATTGGATAGGAATTTTCCCTTTTTCTTCTTGACATTCTTGATGTAGATTGCGATAAATTGCTTTGGTTTAGAATTTTTTAGTGAAAGTAGAAATTTTCCCTTCCCCTTCTTGAAACAAATCGCTTTGGTTAGGGATTATTTGCAATATTTAAATAAGTTATAAAAAAAAAATCAATCCAATCTATTTAAAAAATTAAAAATTAGTTCAAAATTACCAAATTTTAAAATGGATTGGCGGGTCCAGTGAACTGGAACGGGATGCAATGATCATTTTCCCTTCCACTTCTTGAAAAAATTTATGAACGTTATAACATTAATTTTCCGAGAAGTGGAAGGAAAAATAACCATCTTATTTACACTCTCTCTTGTTGAAGGAAAAAGGTAAGTGAAATAATTATTTAACTTTCCCTTCTTGAAATACTGATTTGGGATTGGTTTGGACCAAATTTTCCCTTCCCCTTCTTGTAATGATGTAGAATAGGATAAAACGATTTTATTCGGGATTATTATGATTGGATAGGAATTTTCCCTTTTTCTTCTTGACATACTTGATCTAGATTGCGATAAATTGCTTTGGTTTAGAATTTTTTAGTGAAAGTAGAAATTTTCCCTTCCCCTTCTTGAAACAAATTATGATGAATACGATCAATCGTTTTGGTTAGGGATTATTTGGAATATTTAAATAAATTATTAGATTATAAAAAAAATTTAAATTGGTTCAAAATTACAAAGTTTGAAGATGAATTGGAGGGTCAGTTGAACTATATGGAACGGGATGCAATGATCATTTTCCCTTTCTCTTCTTGAAAATGTTTATGAACGTTATAACATTAATTTTCCAAAAAGTGGAAGGAAAAATAACCATCTCAATTACCCTTCCTCTTCTTGAAGGAATAAGGTAAATAAAATGATTATTTTCCCTTCCCCTTCTTGAAAATTTTGAAATTTGTCGCAGCACAAAAGAGAAACTTCTTCTTTTATGGATTTCATAGCAGCTAATGAATGAAAACCTTGATAGTTTTATTTCTGTGCTAGAGACAGTATATATTTTCATTATAATATCATCGTTGGAACAGTTTAGTTCGTGATACTTAAGGGAGCCGAATAATCCCACCTCTACTTATAGTTACAGCTTTCAGGCATTTTACAGAGAAATATTTTTTTATATACCTTATAAAATATTATATTTAGAAAAATATTAGAGAGAGAGAAAAAAGGATTTTTTTAAGGTTAAAGAAGATAACATTTTGAATTGTTTCCTGTACAGTGTGTCACATTTAAACTGTGTTTCAATATATTGGATGAAATAGTTGCGTTGAAATGGAGAGAAAAATCCATTTTTTTAATTTAGGCAAAACGAATAAAAAAAACTTAACTTTTTTAAACAAAACTTGTGCTAAAATGAAACATTTTAGTGAAAACCGCATGTTTTCTCTATCACAAACCGTTTAGAAGTTATGGATGGGAAAATAAAGATGGACACCCGATATATAAAAAAATTCCGAAAAAATGTCGAAAAACTTTATAAAATAAAATTTTTTAGAAAATTTTCATTATGCCTATGAAAATTTCCAGGTTTGACTATCGAAACCTATTTAAAAAAAAATTAGAAGTCGACATAGAGGGCGCCACAAGAGGCGCCAAATTTTGAGGTTAGGTCACTTTTTTCACTCTATATGCCGTTCTTAACGATGCCTAAAAACACCATATGCGGTTTCCACTATCAATTCGTGGTCATACGGGGGGGATTTTTAGGGAGGGGGTCAATTGTAAGAAAAATTGCCTTATGGGCACCTCAAATGAGGAAGGTTTTCCGAATATTTTCGTTCTGAGTTGATACCTTGGCGGGTCGTGTACCCCAAAAAAAATTAGGGAGGGGGGAAAATTTAGTGACAAAGAGAATTCGATACCCCCTTACCTTAAGACTTAAGTTAAAATTTCACCACTTCAAACAATTTAGACGTATTTACCGAAATATGAAATTAATTTTTTCCCCAAATAATCTCCCAAAGTAAAATTATTATTACGAAAATAGTTTTTATAATCCACATAAAAACACATAATTATTTAATTGAAAACTATTTTGTTTAAAATTACCTCTGGACGAGATCCAAAATTTAATTATTATCCATCTCTAGTTGATAAATTTTAATTGTTCTTAATTAACAATTTACATCTCACAAAATACACACGCCCGATTTTCTTTTTAAACATACCTCGCGAAATTTACGTTAACACTAAATAAATAAAAGGAAAACTCTATTAAAAGGTTCGTTTTCAAGTAGATACCGGAGCCGGCGTTCGACAAAAAATTATATAAAAACTTGTTAGTGTTAATGGTGCTGGCGATGCCGAGTCGAGGTATGAGGTATGACGTATGTCTTTGTTCCAAAATGGTCAAAAATTGTTAAATATTGTGAAAAATGTGCAATAATTGTCAAAATTTTTGAAAAATGGTAAATAATTGTCAAAATTTTTGAAAAATGGTCAAAAATTGTCAAAATTTTGAAAAAATGGTGAATAATTATAAAAAACTGTCAAAAATGGTCAATAATTGTTAAAAGTTGTCAAAATTTTTGAAAAATTATTGAAAAGTTGTCAAAAATGGTCAAAAATTGTCAGAACCTGTCAAAAATGCTCAAGAATGGTCAAAATTGATCAAAAATTGTCAAAAATGGTCAAAAGTAGTCGACATGTTAAAATTTTGAAAAATGTTCAAAAATTGTTAAATATTTTGGAAAATGTACAATAATTGTCAAAATTTTTGAAAAAATGGTCAACAATTGTTAGAAACTGTCAAAAATGGTCAATATTTGTAAAATGTTCGAAAAATGGTCAAAAAGTGTCAAAATTTTGAAAAAATGGTCAATAATTATGAAAAACTGTCAAAACGGTCAACAAGTGTTGAAGATTGTCAAAATTTTAGAAAAATGGTAAAAATTTTTGAAAAATTGTCAAAAATGGTCAATAATTGTCAGAAACTGTAAAAAATGGTCAATAATTGTTAAAATTTTGAAAAATGGTTAACAATTGTCAAAATTTTGAAAAAATGGTCAATATTTATAAGAAACTGTCAAAAATGGTCAATAATTGTCAAAATTTTTGAAAAATGGTCAAAAATGGTCAATAATTATCAGAACCTGTCATAAATGATCAAACATTGTCAAAATGGTCAACAATTGTTAAAATTTAGAAAAATGTTCTAATATGGTCAAAATTTTTGAAAAATTATCAAAAATGATCAATAATTGTCAAAACTGTCAAAATTGGTCAATAATTATTAAAATTTGAAAAAATTGTCAATTGTCAAAATTTTGAAAAAATGGTCAAAAATTGTTAAATATTTCAAAAAATGGTCAAAAATTGTTAATAATTGTTATAATTTCGAAAAAATGGCGAGAAATTATAAAAAAAATGTCAAAAATGGTCAATAATTGTTGAAAATTGTCAAAATTTTGAAAAAATGGTCAATAATTGTCAAAACTTAGAAAAAATTATCAAAAATGGTCAATAATTGTCAAAAATGGTCAAAAAGTGTTGAAAATGGTCAAAATTTTTGAAAAATTGTCAAAAATGGTCAATCATTATCAGAACCTGTCATAAATGATTAAAAATTGTCAAAATGGTCGATAATTGTTAAAATTCAAAAAAATGGTAAAATATGGTCGAAATTTTTGAAAAATTATCAAAAATGATCAATAATTGTCAAAACTGTCAAAATTGGTCAATAATTGTCAAAAATGGTCAATAATTATTAAAATTTGAAAAAATTGTCAATTGTCAAAATTTTGAAAAAATGGTCCAAAATTGTTAAATATTTCAAAAAATGGTCAAAAATAGTTAATAATTGTTATAATTTTGAAAAAATGGTCAATAATTGTCAAAATTTAGAAAAAATGATCAAAAATGGTCAATAATTGTCAAAAATGGTCAAAAAGTGTTGAAAATTGTCAAAATTTTTGAAAAATTGTCAAAATCGGTCAATAATTGTCAGAAACTGTAAAAAATTGTCAATAATTATTAAAATTTCGAAAAATGGTCAACAATTGTCGGAATTTTGAAAAAATGGTCAATAATTATAAGAAACTGTCAAAAATGTTCAATAATTGTCAAAATTTTTGAAAAATTGTCAATAATGGTCAATAATTATCAGAACCTGTCATAAATGATCAAAAATTGTCAAAATGGTCAATAATTGTTAAAATTTGGAAAAATGGTCTAATATGGTCGAAATTTTTGAAATATTATCAAAAATGATCAATAATTGTCAAAACTGTCAAAATTGGTCAATAATTGTCAAAATTTAAATTATTAAAATTTGAATAAATGGTCAATAATTGTCAAAATTATGAAAACATGGTCAATAATTGTCAAAAATGGTCAAAAAGTGTTGAAAATTGTCAAAATTTTTGAAAAATGGTCAATAATTATAAGAAATTGTCAAAAATGGTCAATAATTGTCAACATTTTTGAAAAATGGTCAAAATTTTTGAAAAATTGTCAAAAATGGTCAATAATTATCAGAACCTGTCATAAATGATCAAAAATTGTCAAAATGGTCAATAATTGTTAAAATTTGGAAAAATGGTCTAATATGGTCGAAATTTTTGAAATATTATCAAAAATGATCAATAATTGTCAAAACTGTTAAAATTGGTCAATAATTGTCAAAAATGGTCAATAATTATTAAAATTTGAAAAAATGGTCAATTGTCAAAATTTTGAAAAAATTGTCAAAAAGTTTGAAAAAATGATTAATAAATGTCAAAAATTGTCCAAATTTTTGAAAAATGGTCAAAAATTGTCAAAAATGGTCAATAATTGTCAGAACCTGTCAAAAATTGTTAAATATTTCAAAAAAGGTCAAAAAATAGTCAATAATTGTTAAAATTTTGAAAAAATGGTGAATAATTATAAAAAAACTGTCAGAAATGGTCAATAATTGTCAGAAATTGTCAAAAATGGTCAAAAAATAGTCAAAAATTGTTAAATATTTCAAAAAATTGTCAATAATAGTCAATAATTGTTAAAATTATAAAAAATGGTGAATAATTATGAAAAACTGTCAAAAATGGTCAATAATTGTTGAAAATTCTCAAAAATTTTTGAAAAATGGTCAAAACATGGTCTAATAAGAAAAAAAAGTCTTACAATATTCCGAGGGTCGCGAACCTTACCGAATCCGTCTTAGATTCTGACCATTTAAAATAATGATTGTAATCACACGCAATACACTTTCTTTCTCTCTCTCTCCCATCTTTCCCTCCCATTTCCCTCTCTCTTCCATATCTCACTTTTTTAATCTGTTCTTTTATGCATATAACTTATACAGTTAGTTTCATTTATAACATTTATACAAAACAATTTCGATGTTTCACATCTGCCAGGCGTCCCGTGACGGCTCACACATTTTTGTTGACATAGTTGCCAAGTGTATATTTTTCCCGAAAGCGCCGAAAAAAAATGAGAAATTATCGGTTTATTTTAAATACAACACCCTATATTTTTTAATACCATCTGAAAGTCCCTTTCTTCCCCTTCCCAAAAATGTATACATTATCAAGTTTTTGGAGAAAGATTCAATTTTTTATGAAACCATGTCAAGAATTTCCAAACGTAAATGATCACATTTTAACATCTTCGTAACATTATAACTCGAAAATGAGACAAGTGATTTATGAACGGCTTTCAGTGAAATTCTTAGAAATTTTTTTCCAACACCGTTGCCAAGTTTTAAATGTTGTCCAAAATTTTCGTAAGAAAGTTACTTTTGTTAATTTTTTACGGAAATGTGGCTTTGAAACAAATATAACTGACATTAGCAAACGTCAAAAAGTTAGTTATGTGTAAGAATAACGACGAACACAGTCCAATTTATTAATCGAAAATGTATATTTTGATAGAAAAAGCGCGATGCGTTTGTGAGACAAAATCAATAACAGTGACCAGAAGGAGATTCAGAGCCATTTTTGACAGACATTCCGATATTAACTTGGGACAACAATTTACAGAATCCGGAAAACTAGGAAGGAAAACCAGAACACCTGAAAACGCTCAGGACAATATGCTCAATATGATATTCTAGATGTAAGGGAAATTCTAGCACTTAACAATAATAGAATATCTGTAAGAAAAATATCCCAAATTACACAATTTTGAAAACG
Source organism: Lochmaea crataegi (assembly GCA_947563755.1). Lineage (NCBI taxonomy): Eukaryota > Metazoa > Arthropoda > Insecta > Coleoptera > Chrysomelidae > Lochmaea > Lochmaea crataegi. The sequence goes on from OX387424.1 coordinate 72,577,937, forward strand.
TAAGATTCACCGGCTCCTAAAAATTATTAAATATAAAGCAAATAAAATAGGGAAAATAGAGAATCATTCATTCGAACAAAGATTTTTCATGTCAGAAAAATGTTGGATATGGTAACACTTCAGCCTAATGTGAACCTAATATTGTCAGACGAAGCCACATTTCATACTGTTGCGAGATCACCAACTCAAAGCCGGCCCTGTCTCTCGATTATAAATTTTGGTGAATGCGCTTTCGAGAACATTCTCGAGAAGACGCTTTGTTTGTGCATAGGACGAGCGCGGAAGGTACTGGAACTGGAATTCTCGAGAGTTGAGAAGGACTATATAAGCGCGGGTTTTTGAGTGAGTTGACAATTAGTGAAACGGACAGTAAAGAGTTAGTTCACAGAAGTTCTCAGTAATCGGACAGTGAATGAAATAGTGAAGATAAATAGTGTAATATTGAAGTGGTAAAAATAAATTAGAACTATTATACCGAGTGCAAACAGATTAGTAGACATTAAGTAAAGTGTGAATATAAATTAAGTTTAATACAGTGTGTGTTTCTTTAAATAAATAAATAGTAATGGGCCATATTCTTTTGAGACTTGGCAACGGTGGTATTGTATTGTAGTTTCGATGTTGCTTTTTTCCAGATTTGTTCATTATTCATCTCAAAATGGGCTCTATTGATTCACTATTTGTCTATGCAACAAAACACGAAGTTATATTTTAAACATAAAGTTTGTTCAATGGCTGGAATTTATTACTAAGAAAATTAAACTTACTTGATTGTTGGGAAATGTTCCGTCCTTATCGATGGCATTTACTTGAGTTACTTTCGTCCCGATAGGTTCTCCTTCAAGCACAGTTTCTTGTTCTCGTTCGGTGAACAGTGGAATTTCATCGTTAACGTCCTCAAGTTGGATGTAAACAGTAGCTTCGGAGGCCAATTGTTGAGCGCCGTTATTCTAATAATAAGAAAATTGAAATCACTTAATTTGAAAAAAAGTAATACGGTTTTTTTCAAGAAACTCACCTCAACACGTATGGTAAGGTTGTACTCTTTAATAGTTTCATAGTCCAGGGGATGATTTACTTTTATGTCCGCCCAGGTGAAACCATTATCGGGTCTTTGTTGAAGATAAAACGTGTGGAATTTGTTGGTTTGAGCCGTAGAACCCGGCATTAGACGATAAAACACCGTAGGATTGTTTTCTATTCCAGAGCTAATCAGAAAAAGTTTGTGAAAATTTTCGGGAACAATTTTAGTATATACACGCTATCCCAAAAATATCTATGTAACGTGTATTGCGTTCAAAAAGCAAAAAATCTCATAATATGGCTTACAAAAATATATAATCAGCCACATGCAAAATTTTGGAGGTGGTCGTGACAATACAAAAAAAAGTGTTTAATTTAAATTTATGTGGAAAAGATTAAAATTGGGGGGATTTTAAGCATTTTTTATATTTGGAGAAAAAAATTGACATTGTTGAAGAGGAAATAAAAAATTTTATCCGACACATTGGAGGATTTAAAAATTAAAGACAAAACCTGGAATTGTAAACTATAGTAAATTATTGTGGATTCACTAGTAATGTTCAAAAAGAACACGGAATTCTAACATAAGAAGGAGAAATTATGCAAGGATGGAACAATATTATCAGGAACTACTCAATGATACAGAAGATAAAGAGGATATGCTGGAAGATGCAGAAATAAAAATATGTATAGAAGAGATGGAACAGGTGAAAACAGAATTTAAGATGGAAAAGCGCCGCATAGGAAATTATTGAAAACGTTGGACAAAAAGGAAAATATATGATGTTACCTAATTATAAAAGCAGAGGCACTACCAAGTCAGGAAGGAACAGACTGATCTAAAACTGTCACAGGAACAGGAGCTGGGGTCCATGGTGCCAGACCCAAGTGCATTGTCCACGCTTCGTTGGGGAAGTTTGCATCAGTATTCCTGGCAGAAATCTACGCTATCGACACGTATTTGCAAATGAACATCGAAAGGAGGTATAGAGGCCAAAAGATCCTCATACTCTCAGATAGTTAGTCAGCAATTAGATCTAGACTGGTACAAAAACTTTTAACCCTAGCAAACCATAATAGGGTAACTCTTAAGTGGGTACCGGGGCACAAGGGTATTGTAGGCAATGAAAAGGCAGACATCCTTGCAAAGCTAGGATCTGAAACTGCATTCACTGGTCCTGAACCAGTATTTGGAATAACAAAATCTGCTGCACGTGGTTGTACATCTCGGTGGAATCAAACTAAACATCAGGCGTAATGGAGACACGTGCCAAAACAGGAACATAGCAAAATCTTGGTAAAAAAACCTGACTAACGAAATATTAAACATCAGCAGGAGCCAGATAAGGATGTACCTAAGGAAGCACATGCATACGATTGACATATATAGGGTGGAACCCATCTGTCGGTTGTGCATGGAAGAGGAGGAAACACCCTCTTACTTTATCTTCGAATGTGAAGCACTGTCTCATTGGAGATGTAGACTCCTAAAATAGCCTAAAGGCTGAGGTGCTGAGGTCTCTAAGCCTCTGATTGGTGGTGCCGAACTAATCAATCAATCACTACCAAGAGATTGGCAAAGAACGTTAATTTCTCGGCGATGTGAAAGACTGCAAAAACTATCAAGGAATAATGGAGAAAATACTTGATTAAAGAATCACGTCGACAATAGAAGATACACTGGAAGAATCATAGAGTGGATTCAGAAGTGAAAAAAGTACCCAAGACCACATATTCACTATAACACAGATGAGCCTCCCAATATACTAAACAGAAGAAGAAAGAAACGAAGCAAATGACTTAGCTCCGAATAGGAAAGAATGGTTGAAATTTGTGAAGAAAGAATAACGGCAACACCACTCAGTGATAGAAGGGCTTTAAGATTAAGTTTATATTTCTTTGTAAATACAAATTTATTAAACACGTCAATATCAAAAATTGGTTTGAAAAAAACCCATTGTCACGACCCAAAAAAAATATATATAATTTTGGTACATGCAACCATCAAAAAATCTATGCTAAGTGGATTCCAGACATCAGATTTCTTAAGATATGACTTGAAAAAAGATTCTTTAAAAAAAATCTACGGTCATGCAACAAAAAATCTGCAATGCCTGGAACTGAAAATGTCTCAATTCGCTGATAACTTGCTATTTTTCAATTAATTTTCAAAAATATTTTTCTTTTAAAACATAAGCAAACAGTGAATTTAAGACTGTTCATTGTTTTATTGAAACAATTTTGACAAAAATGCTTTTACAATTACTTGCCAATATTTTTGTTAGTATCTTTCCGTTTTGAAGCAAAACTATACCGCCATCTGTGCGGCAGTGCTCAGATCAATATCTGATTGTATCGACCCTTTCGAAGCCGCAGCTGTAAAAACTACGGCCGATTTTCGATAGATGGAGTTAGTAAAATCAATGTAAATAATTTCAACTAATTTCTAAAAAAATATATATGAAAGGTGGGGTGGTTTTTTTTTTTGGAATAAAAATAAAGGAAGTGCTGAATGCTGTTAAAGATGTTGCATTTACCCTCAGACCCAAGCTTCGTGAAGTTAATGCGTGTGGTGCAGACTTCAACAACACTCAGCACTTAAGGATTGGGGTAAAAGGGTCAAGCCAAAAGTCGTATAATATTTTTGTATATCAGTTGTCCCATGTACAGGTTATTTTTTTCCGATCTTTGTTACTATCTAATCATCCTGTATTTCCAAAAAAAAAATTGTATTTCGTTCTTTTTGATATAAAAGGGGACATTATATAAATTATTTATCAGCAAATTAAATGATTTTTTTACAGTATGTGATATACGAAAAATGTTATACCTGTTCTTTTCGAGACTTGGCTTAATAATGGGATGACTACACACCCAGAAAGAGCTACGGGAGATGTTGAGAACTTTATGATGATGACTGTCGTGTTTGTTTTTGCAAATTCCTCCAATTTGTCGAAATATTATTCATTTCGAACATTTGTAAATTCAATGTAATCAATTAAATTTTAATTTAACTGGTCCAGGGTTCGATTGGTGGGGTTAAAAATGAAAATTAGTTCTGAAAAAGTATTTAAATTGAATATTTGGATAAAAAATGTATAAGCTGAAACAATTCCATCTAGATTTTAAAAGGATTTGAACAACAGTATTTTTAATATATTATATCATTATGTGAAAATTAACAACATGAATCTGTAAGTAACTATGGTATCCATTAAAAAATAGCCTGTATGCCTAAAACGAAAGAAATATAAAAAAAGGAAAAATATGAAATTTAAAAAAATAATTGTAAGTAAAATCTAATAAAAAAAATAGTATAAAGTAAAGCTAGAATGAAAAATGATTAGTACATAGATGGATATATGAAAAAGAAAGTGCAACAGTATAAAAGGTTGAAAATGTAAAATTGGCAAAACAAATTGGAAGAGAGCTGGACTGTTGGTTCTGCTAGTGACACAAAAATAGACAAGAAAAAATAAATAAAAATAAAATAAAAAAATAATTTGCCAAGAAAAACCGAATTTGAAAACTAAGAAGAGATGAAATATTTAACTTTGAAGACCATAGAAGAGAAGAAAAAAAAAGTTTGTAAAAATGAAAATTGAAGACTACATAGATTTATAGACAAAAAAATTGGATAGTTGATATATAAATAGTACCTCAATTTTTCCTATTTATTTAAATTATTTTTCTGAATTTACTTGCAGTAGGTGTAAAAATGAATTCATTTCTTTCTTTAAACTGTACCTGACAATTATTATTATTATTTTTTTTTTTGGAGGAATTTGTATGATTTGAAATATATGATAAAGAGGACACGTGCTGGCCCCAACTTGTTTGGATAAAGCGTGCACAAACAGACGGGACGTGTGCCAAGCGGCTTTCGTGCTGCCGCTCGGTCACCATGACACTGATTTCAATATTAATACTGGCAAATTTTATATTGTAATAGACTTATTAAAATAACCGTGCTCACGTCAAATCTCAATGATTTTATTTTAATTCCCATCAATATTTAAACGTTGGATAAGATTTTCGAAAAATTTAGCAAAATTAATTAAAATAAGCAAAAAAAGACTAAAAATGATAGAATTAGTTAGTATGATAAGGAATATTATTTTATATAATGACAAATGAGACAGCGCAGATGATTTTGTTTATTTATGTGACAAGAAGATCAAATATTTTTTCTTTAAATTTACAAAGTAGTTATTTGATATTTTTTTTATCATTTTAAATCTACAATTCGTCATAGTTCGCTGTTTCTTCAGATACATGTAGCTCCCGATATTGCCTCTCTTATTATTTATCGTAATTCTTTTAGTTGGTATTTGTGTGTTACTGTTGACAGGTGACAGGTATACAAATAAGTCTTGAAGTTCTTTTGGACCATCTTTAAGATCTGTTGGCTTATTGTACTCTACTGTTTCAGGTGACACATTGGTTTCTCCGAAAATTGTTTGTCTCCTCAAGTCCAGTCAGAAAAGATATGGGTTAAGGTCTCGGTCTCCAAGCCACAAAGTCTGCAGCTGAGATCCCCGTTATATAACCCTATTTTATGCAGGTGATATTTTACAAGGATATAGCCCGTTAAAAAACCTGAAATGTTCCTTAACTGATTCCTACTTGATATTCAGTAGTTCTTCGGTCCGTTTAACACATGTGTGTCACCTATAAAGGTCTTACTGTGTACCTCCACACATGTACCCTTTTTTGTACTTATCCTCGGACCACTTTCTTTGAAGTCTCAAGAACTAGTTCTAGTCCAACAAATGTCGTTGCTGAACCTCTTCTTGCGAGTTCATTTCCAGAAATATCGTGATGTTCCGGCACCCACACTAATCTTACTTTAATGTGGTCTCCCAGTTCTTTCCGACATTCCTCTACCAGTCTGGATGTTACCTTTCGGCTATTTAAAGCTGCAAGTGCTGCCTGGATGTCAGTTAATATCTTTATCCTATAAGTATCAGTCCTGTATTTGTTAATTCTGCCACATTATAGGATAGCATAAATATCTGCCTGAACTACAGAGGTATGTTTCCCACCTCCTCACTCCTGCTCCTGTTCCTTCATCAGTCTTTGACCCGTCTGTATTCTTGACTGAGGGAGTACAGCTTCCCGAGAGAACACATATTTTGTCTTTATTTTGCTTGGTTACTCTGTCACTGCAGTGACAAAGACAAAATATCTGTCCTCTCGGTAAGTTTTTCTACCTCAGTGAAGAATACAGTCCCTGGTCTCTCCTCGGGGAAACTTCAGTCTGCTTGGGTCTTGCCAGTTCTTTCTGAGAGGTCTTATATTTAGGGCCGGGGAGGAGTATAGTGATGTTTCTTCCAGTAAAAGTTTAGAACAAATATTCAACAATGTCCAATATTCTGTTCATTTTTTCCAAATATCGTTTCTACCGATGTTAATCATTTTCCCCCTCAAAATTTTTCACCCAAACACCTTTTCCCAAAACCTCCTGCACACTTCTAGCGTTTCCAATTCTTGTATTCCTTCCAGATTCCAGAAACTGTTCATGCATCGATCCGCAGTTACCAGTAGTCAATACATCTTAATGAAGCACATGCATACCATTAACATTTGTATGGAAGAGGAGGATACAAACTCGCACATTGATTCCAAATGCAAAATAAGTGACTCACTGAAGACATAAATTTCTGGAAAGGTCTCGCAAAGAAGAACTCGTCTCTTCACATAAACAGTACAACCCCGATCGCAAAAAGCAAAAAGGATGTGATGCCAATGACATAACTCAATAACTGACTGCTGCCATTGAGAATAATTTACGTCGCATGAGTCCAAAGTGACGTGCCCAAGTGGTAAGAGCCTTAGGTCCAGTTACCTCCACAGGCATCTATCTTAAGCTGGATTTGGCTTATTGTTCAGTTCTGGTGTCCTAGGGCTTCATTTTCCAATTCTTTGTTTTTCATATCATCCATAATTATAATTGATGGTTTTCCATACCTCCATGTTACGGTGGATCGTATTGTGGTGAGATCTAGCGGCGCGTGACGAAAGTAGGTCGTAGAAAATTAGGTAACCAGAGAGTGTAATTAGTACTTTTCACTCAGTTAATAATGTCAATATATGATTAACATGTACTAATTACACTTTCTGGTTACCTATTTTCATACCTCAGGCGTGTTTTCGACACGCGCCGCTAGATGGCACTAGAATACGATACACCGCAACATGTAGGTATAGAAAACCATTTATTTCGATGTCTACTACTTTTTATTTTTGTCTCTATTTAGAGATTCTGACGTTTTTTAGATCTGGAGTATTTAATTCGTTTGCAAACGTAAAAAGTTGGTACCCTGAACGGTGTGAAGTCGTGCGGTGCTATACTAACCTTAACCTGACTAACTAAACTAACTAGCTTTTTTAGAATTAGATTTTGACGTAGTAAGATTTGATTCGTCAAACTAGGTACGAAATTTCATTGTTTGCAAATGAATTAAGAATTATTGAATGTTAATAAGCTTCCAAAGCGACTTTTTGTCTTTTTTATTAAAGAAAAAAATGGACTTGACGTAAGATTTGTTCACAGCCATTTCAACAAGTCTATTCAACGATGGTATTTTAAAGGCACAGACCTGGCCTTCACTGACACCACCTTAGCCCCAACAGGGAAGTTTTCCCTTATGTAGATGGGGCCGTATACAGTGTGGTCCCATACGGGAGGGTTGTTTGCGCGATCCACGACATCTATCTGGACTTCCACGGATCGGGACAGGGGAGGATAGCCTTTGTCTTGGGCAGTCGCCTCTAACTTGTAGGTCTCGCGCTATATCAAGGCGCGAAAAACAGTAACAGCAACATTATGATTTGAATGGGAAAAAAATTAAAAAAGAATCTCGATAATTATCAATAATAAATATTCAATTTTTTATATTTGAAAACAATCGAGATTGAAAAAAGTACAGATAAACTTGAAGAATATTCACAATAAGAGGATATTTTTCAAGTGAAATCCGTTAAGAAAAAATTATGGAAAAAACTGGATAATGGTCTGGTAGTATGGACTTCCTAGCGCTCGACCGCCATACCGAGCTTCAATCCCATTTCACGTACATAGTAACCCCCCACCCGCGAGCCACGGGACAGCGGTCGGCTACGACGTCGCGACGTCTTCTTCTCGATACCAACCTTGCCTTGACAGAAGTCACTACTGTACCCACTGTGACATTTTCTCGGATGTGAATGGGGCCGTACGTGGGCTGATCCCATAGAGGCGGCTTATTGTTTCTGTCAACGACGTCTAATTCAATATCCACGTCCGCGTAGGATGGAGGGATGCCTCGATCGGAGGCGCGCACGCGCAGTCGATACCTGTCTCTCTACATGTAAAATACGGGCACGGTCAGCGGGCAAAGGAATTTCCATCGACTCACTTTATGTTGAAACACAAAATTTTCTTTTTATCAATTGTGATGATCAAATTTAAGAAAAAACATGTTGATCAACTGAATTTTACGTTTGGCGTTGAATATTCATCGAAAACCTCTGGAAAATCAGCGGAATGTAGACAAATTTCGTTTAGCTTTATCAGAAAATTCGACCTGGGCGTTTGTATAGCAAAAATTAGGTACCAGGACTCATTTGAATTGGAGGAAAATAAATAGCAAATGGACTAGCAAAGTTATAGTAGGGCTACACAATCAAAGATACTCCTGGAAAGCTCCGATCAGGAGAAATCAAAAGTGTGTGGAAACCACAGTAAAACTACGCTGAAAGTTTTGACAGGCGTCCTTGGAGGACACCTCAAAAAGCTCAAGCTAGTTGTGGAGGAAGAATGTAGATTTTGTGAAATGGAAGAAGAAACCTCCATTTACGGATGCAAGACAGTTCAGAGTTCTAGGGAACATCTGGGAGACTACTGGATAGGAAAGGAAGAATTGCCTATGAATATCCTGAAATTCCTAAGGAATAGGACTGAAGGAAGGAGACTCTGAGACTTTCCTAGGAAGAAGAAGACACAATAGATATTTTAGGTGAATATTCACCACAAAAAACTTGTTGACAGTTGTCTATCTAAGAGAATAGGCACATTAGATCTTTTAGGTCTCAGTGAATGACACCCCAATATACATACAAGAGTATAGGTACAAAATGAAGCAACAGACTAGTGGAAGTGTCTTAAAAGACCAATCCAGTCAGTTCAAAGTTCTGAGTGGTGGATAACTTTTTCTTGGGTGAGGTGAAAAGAAGGAATCGTTAGAAGATTCATTATCATGACATTTGAAGCAAATAGTCCAGATTGGTTAGAAGTGAATTTTTCTTCTCGTATTTCGAGATTAAGATGCGTGGTCAAGGTTTATCGAAACAATGAGCTTTGAAGGTACCCAGGTCATCGATATAAAGATTTGTAATTTATGGGTGAATTCTGCCAATAGTTGGAATTACCCCTTTTGATTTGGATCAATTTTCGAAAAAAGTTTATTATCATAAAAGGAAGTTTCACCAAAAAACAATTCTTTTTCAAAATCCAAATTTCACCATTTTTTTTAAGAGTATACTTGGGGCTACAATAAAAAATATATGACACTTTATTTTTCGAATATTTGAGAATTTTTCAAAATTGGTTCAATCAAAATTTTTCAATTCAATCAGTCATTTTTTATGTGAGTTGTTTTTGAAAAATCTTTTAATTTAAAATTTTTTTTTAAATACGAATTTTTTAAATTTTTTCGCAACCTCTTCATACAATAATCTTTTGCTCAGTTTTGTAATTTTGAACAATAATATTATAAAATTTCAGAAGTGGTACACTTTTTTTCATTAAAAAATTAATACCTTAAAAAATACCACTTGTTCGAAAATTTGGATATTTCAAGGACAAGGGGTAGTTTTAGAGTAATTTTCATTATATCATAATGAATTTCAATAGAAAATTTGTGATTCGACATAAAGTGATTCGAAACGCCTTCCTATACCTTCCGGTCAGGTCAGGTACAAAAGGGAACAAAAAACAGAAAACAGAATACATTTATCAACGAAATAGCGAACAAAATAAATATATAATAAATTGTAAAAAACTCAATCACACAACAGAACAACTCAAGAGCAAAAAATTATTAATTGGGAGTAAAAATATCGACCGAACGGTGTCTATATGACGAAAACTATAATGATGTCCTTCAACAGCTCTCCAGGCATGCAAAAGTTCCTCTTAGACTAAGACGGATTTTTTTTGTTAAAATCGCTCTTTTCGAAAAAAAAATTATTTTTTTTAGTCTATTTAAAAAGTATTGATAGCACTAGACCCAACCAAATTACAATAACATCTTAAAATGTCATTTAGGATTATGTGATTTTTGGGAAGTTTTATGAAAGTTGTACTATGAATCATTTTCAAATGGACTATAGACATTTCTAAAACAGTTTTTTTGGAAAATTGGGCCGTTTGACTTGAGAATGTAGTGAGAAAATAGGTCTGTAAATGCGAGTTTTGAGATAAGGTCCGAATATTTTTGATACAGGAAAAATATAGAAACCATTAAACCATTAAAACAAATTGTGGCGATTTTTTTTTCAATTTTCAGAAAATGGTGAGAGCTAGAAAGGAAAAATCCAAAATAAATGTTAAATAAATATTAAATTATGATTTTTTCTTCGCTAAATAGAATAGAAATAGATCTGGACAGAATAAAAAGACACAAATGACAGTTAACAATAATAATATAATGTCTGTCAAATTTAATTGCTTACTTTTTACTTGCTTTACAAAGTTGTGTTTTATTATTATTGGCGTTAGAAGTTTTATTAGGTGTAACAGATGACGAGACTTCCAACATATGTAGGGAAAGAGAATGCATAAAGTACGGATAAATATTTGTATTTTAGATCAAAAAGAAAGAATGGTGGCGTACACTTAGAGACAGGAGTTGGAGGAAAAGTATATTCCACCAAAAAGTTGATTGAATTTTTTGTGTTACCACTTACAAAACTAAACTGCAGCAAGGCACACAAAATAAATGTAACCATAACTCAACTTTTAAAAGTGAGGTTAATGCATATGAAATTTTCATTTTTCAATTCGATTCCAACCGAGTTATCGTTTTCATGCATATTGAGTTGATTTGAATCCTGAAAAAGATGAATCGACCTTAAAACTCAAAGCTTCATAAAAACGTAGTAAAATATTTTATTAAAAATACTGGAACTCATTTTAAAATTCGCATTTAGAAGTAAATTTTCTCGAACTACGATTAGTATCAATATCAGTTTCGAAAAAGCATATATACAGTGTCATCCACAAAGTATGCACCATATGGGAAACTTATTTATTAAGGGTTTTTCGATAAAAAGTTATTCTTGGTAAAAGTTTTTGCATCCCCTAAAACTAAACATGCACCAACAAAATATAGTAAAATACTCGAGGAGTATATTCAAAAATTTGATTTTGATACAAGAGTAAAATTTCTTGAAATGTTATTTAGAAAAGTTGTTCGGCATTAAAAAATACATCTAGATTTATAGTCTTGCCTATCTAGGTGAAGTTTTTATCGTAGTCCACATTTTAAAAAGATTTTAATAACATAAAAACTCCACTTGGATGACCATAACAAATCTGGAGGTATTTTTTAATGTCGAACAACTTTTCTGAATATCATTTCTCGAAATTTTATAAAATAAGGGTACTTTACTCTTGTAAATTTTTGAATGCTCTTCGTACCTATATAACGAGTCTTTTACTATGCTTCGTTGGTACATACTTAATATTAAGAGATGCACAAACTTTTACCAACAATAACTTTTTATCAAAAAACCCTTAATAAACAAGTTTCCCATATTGTTCATACTTTTGGGATGACTCTGTATATATCAATATTTTAGTTACTTCTACTTTCCATAAAAACCAAATAGAAGCGATTCCAACAAAAATCTTTTATCGACCAATCAAATTATACCATTTCACGGCAAATCGAAGTAGATATACTAAGCCGGTACTGGCCCAGCAGAAATGCGCATGCCTTCGTGAAAAGCTCACCAAACCTACCCACCCCCCAGACTTGGCACGTGATATTTGACGTAGCACTTGACGTTTGACGTCGCAGGTGACGCGAGCCAATTGCCTAAATTTCGGTGTGGGTGAATTTGCACATGCCCTCCTGAGAAGCTCACCAAATCCACCCACCCCCCAGACGTGGCACGTAACGTTTGAGTTTGACGTATCACGTGACGTTTAACGTAGAACGTGACGTTTGGCGTGGCACGTGACGTTTGACGTAGCACTTGACGTTTGACGTCGCACGTGACGTGGGCCAATTGACGAAATTTGAGGGTTGGCCAAAATTTGGGGGTGGGGGCAGGTGTGGCTTTGGTGAGATTTTCAGGAGGGCATGCGTATTTCCGCTAGGCCTGTATCGGCTTAGTATATCTATTAACCAACTTCGAAAAAATTATGAAATTCTCCGATGAATGCCTTCCTGTCTTCGAGAGATCATTATGTTTAAACGGCAGACACCGTTTTATAAAGACTGTGTTTTGGTAAAAGAAAGGTCTATACATGAAGGTCCATTCCTGAAAAAGACTACAGTTTGTTTTTAAAACTATACAATCACAATTTGTATATTTTTCTTCATAAAATTTATAAATATATACACTAAATTGTAAAATAAAAAAATCATGCCGTAATAATTGTTATAAACAAAAAAAATTTTTTTCGTCGCACCTCGGCGAAAAATTGCTAGCCTTCAGCTATCAATTTGCAGGCTCGACTATAATAGACAGTTTTTCATTCTTGGTAAAGTATATTTCACAATATTTCGTTGACCCGGTATATGGTCTTAAAGATTTAATAAAAAATGTTCCATAAATCCCGCATTGTAAGTAACAGATCCGTAGTCGGTAAAAATTATATACTAAAACTAAGTCAAATATTTCAGTTGTAAAATAATCATACTATTAGGCATTATCTTTTCGAAGAAACGAGTACGATACGACACTGTGCTATTGCGAAAAGATGATAGTATGATTATTTTACAACTGAAATGTTTGGCTGGTAAAATAATATTGAGTTTTTATCTAAATTTCTTCGACTTCGGATCTGTTACTGATCACCGTACAATGAGGGATTTATAAACTTTTATTATTAAATCCTTAAGACCAGATACCGAGTCAATGAAATATTGTGAAATGTACTTTACATAAATAACTATTTCGTAAGAATATGTAGAATTGGATATTTAGAAGCCAAATTGAAAGCAATACTTTTAAATTTTATAGAGAAGCCAATTTATCTACTGTATGTACAAATAAATACGAGAATATTTGAAAAAATAAATAAATAAAAGTGGTTTTGCCAAAACACAGTCATATCAAAATATAGACAGCATCTAAATATGGATAAAATATCGCTATACCATCTAGCTGTATACCTATCAGCTCATAGTCTACAGCCCCCACAGCATACCAACAATAGAAAGAAATACACTGAAAAGCTCTTATTTTAAAAATAAATAATATTTTTCGAACAAAACAAAAATTGAAACAGCTAACTTTATGACCCTGTATCTCCATAAAGTGAAACAGTTGTTTATCCAATTTTTGGAGAAGTTTTGAATCGACAAAAAAGTATTTCTGGTGATTTCCGGAAACTTGACAACAGCGCTGTAAAATTCAATTGAATTTGTTGATTCAACAAAAATTTGATCGAAACCATCTCAGAAACTAAAATAAAAAGTGTACGTTTTTTTTTAATTACCAATATACCGGGTGTCCCTTTATATTTGCCGATATTTTAAGAGCTTACAACTTTTAAAGAAGTAAATACAGAGACATGCGGTTTTTATTAAAATACTACACTATGATTACAAAAAGCAAATTGGCATTTTTTTTTGAAGTTCTCTTAGCAATCTACCGGTATAAGTTTGCTTAAAATCGATGCAGGTTTAAGCAATCACCTACAAAATCAGCACTCAACCTTTTGTTATACAGGAAGTAAGAAAAAACTTGATGAATTAATCCAAACAAAACTTCATTATCAATTAAATGAAAATCGCATGTAACTGTCTTTATTCGTTTAAAAGTAATAACCTCTTGAAATACCGGAAAATATAATGGGACACCCGGTATAGTATTCTTCATACGAAACAGACTTACCTTATGTTTCAATATATACTTTTATATTTATAAATTCTCCTTTATTTTATATTGAATCATTTTATTGGTACTAATATTTTAGGATAAATTTCAACACTCTGTACGTTGTAAAAAGCAGCACCCAACGAGAATATCTCTTAGATGGGTGACTAAAACTGTAGAAGAAAAGAAAAAAAGGTAGTGAGTCCTTGGATTCTTGCTTAGAGATTAAAAAGGTTTCAAAAAGAGTTGGAGAAGGTTTGCTCACCAACTTAGATGATTAGTCTTGAAGGCATGAGCAGGGGGAGAGAAAGTGAGGTGAAGGAACAGTTTTTGTCCTGGCAATTCCGTATACCTATTGGGATTCAGGATTTGGTTATAAAGGAATTAATTTTGCTGGGAAATTTCTTTAATATCCAGAGAAAAAATTGATTCTTCGTAGAAGTAGTAACTGGGGCCAATAATTTAGAAAAATGAGGATACTTCGAAAATTATTTTGGAGAGGATTGAAGAATGACGACGTTAGTATTTGGATTCTTGCTTAGAGCTTAAAGAGGTTCCAATAATGGTTAAAGATGGTTTGCTTACCATTACTCTTGAAGACAAGAACAGATGGGACGAAAAAATGGAGAAAGTGAGGCATGCCTATTATTGTTCTGGAATTGGTTATGGAGGAATTAATTTTGCTGTGAAATTTCTGTAATATCCAGAGAAAGAATTGATTCTTCGTAGAAGTAGTAACTGGAGAAAAATGAGGATACTCCGAGAATTATTTTGGAGAATATTAAAGAGGTCTTGCTCCACGACGTTGGAGGTAGAAAATACAACTGGAGAAGGTAAGGTGGAGAAACATTTTCCCCTGGTATTTTCTTTTGCCTATCAGGAATCAGGATTTAGTTCTCCAGGTGTTAATATTGCTGGCAAATTTCTCTAATGTCCAGAGAAAGAGCCAGAAAAAGTGTTCAAATAAACGCTTCTTCTTAGAAGTAGTAATTGGTCCCTAATAATTCCGGAGAATGAGGATAACTTGGAAAGTCTTTTGAAAAGGATTAAAGAAGACTTGCTCACCGACCTGGATAATAAGCCTTGCGAGCAGAAATGAATAAAAAAAGATGGAAAGGAAAATATGAGGTTAAGAAAACAGGATTCAGGATTTGGTTCTTATAGGTTTTAAGATTTCTGGCAAATTACGCTAATATCTAGGAAAAACGCTCTTCTTTGAATAATAATTCCGAAAAATGAGGATAATTTGCAAACATTTTTGGAAAGGATATGAATCGGATACTCTTTCATTCGATTCCAGAGAGTATTGCCAAATCTCAGCACCTTTTGGCGAGGAAATTCACTAAATGAAAAAAGTAAGTACATTGATGGAATTAAGGGGATTTCCAAGAAGAGCAATGGGCTCAATATCCAGTCCATATTAAAAAATTACCAACGCAAAATGTTTAAATTTGTAAAAAGTCAAAATATTTTAGGTTGATCTGAGTTTAATACTGAATTTTAAATAATTTCATGTGAATTATTACAATTAATGGAAAGGAATATTTTTCAAAATCCCACTTCTGACTTTTTGGAGACGTTGACTTGAGATTTTGAAATTTCCCAGTTTTTTGGGTGGTAGTAAATTTTTATTTTTACAATAAGAGTGTTTAGTTCATTCTCAACCAACGATGGTATGACTGTGCGATAACTGGCGATAAATTACTTACTGAATAACATCCCTGTATTCCATTTGGTTGGAGATATTTGTCGACAACAGAAAAAAGTGCATTAAACCAAAATTAAACAAGAAAAAAACGAAAACACACTTGTCAGTAAGCCCCATAAGTTCGAAAATTTTTTATAATTTGTTAGTTGAAAAAATTATTAATGAAGAAAAAATTTATTATTGTTTAAATAACATGCTAAAAAATTAGGAATATTTACAATGAAGTTAATTTTTTTTACAGTCCAGGTTTTCAGTTGCTTGCAAATAATTTTGGACTGGAAAAGTGTATCTATTTTTAGAAACAGTCGAAAAAAATATTAAACCTTGTTTTTCACCTGTTTTTGAGGGATAATTCAGTAAACTATTGACAAATATCAAAAGAAAGTGAGAAAAGAAAAAATGTTCAGTGAAACATAAACCATCCATATACATTTTCAAGTTCGCTGGGCAAAGAAATAGACTAAATTGAAGAAAAATTATTAATTTTATTCAATAATTGATTTGCTACCGAAATCGAAATTAAACACACCCTCAAATTTTGATGGTAGGTACTGATTATTGGGAGAGAAGAAGTACTTTTAGAAATAGTGGAGATAAATACTAGAAAGAAGAAACTGACTCAAAGTCTACAAAAATTAGATTCAAGAAATTTTCTTCAAATTATTTGGAGTTATATTTTAAGGAGATTGAAAAAAGCTATATTTTTTGTGGAAGAAATGAGGATTATTCAAAGTAAAATAAGTCACTAACTTCAATGGATTAAATTGGAACGTTCGAAGAACAAACTTCTGATCAAAATCAACATGAAACAACAAGAAGCAAAGTTGTTTTCGTTATTTTATTGGGAAATAAATCTAAAATCTTTTTTTATATTTTCATTTTCAACATTTTTGAGTTTATTGAAATTTTTATCCCTACCTGATACTTACAAAAATAATTCGAGTTTCAGGTAAGGAACAAAAATTTTAAAAAACTTAAAACGTTGAAAGTAAAAATTTAAAGAAATTTTGTTGTTTTAATTCCCAAGAAGATAAAGATAAGAATAATCAATATACCACAAGGACCATACGGAAGATAATAAGCAAAGTGTAATGAATGCTAAAGGAACCTAATAATTATTTGACCATGTGGAGCAAAGTAAAAAATCAAGAAAGAAGTAAACCTGAGGCATGATCTCTATTGAAATAGTCGAAAAGAAAAATTCAGGAACATTTTATATCAAAATAATAGAAAAAGTAAAAATCATTAAAAACTATTTTTTTAATATATTGAATTGAAAAATATACGATTTTTAAATAAAAAATCTATCACTACCTTTTTATAATATTTTTTTTATGTGAAAAATTAAATTTTTTCAATTTAAAAAAAATTTTTTTAGGCCCACTGACAAGATATAAAACAAACCACTTGAAAAAGAAAACCTTTTTAAGCAGGCATTTCATGCACAAATAAAAATTCCAAGAAATCGAAACGAAAATAGGGCGGGGGGTAAGGGAGCAAGGAAGTGCAAAAAGAAATTTGCATGGTTATTAACGACCTTCAAAAACCGTTGGACGTTTTTTTTTTGGTTAGTTTAGTTAGTACGCCGCCCCATACACAGGTAAAAATGTCACAATGTCTAGAAGTGCAGCAAGAGGTGTCGTTAGAAACCCCCCCAGGGATACAAAAAAAAAATTGTATCTCCTGCTGCACCTCCGACCAAAATCGTTAATATTAAATATTGTGTTATCCACCTGCAAAAAAAAATCACTCAAAAATCACATCACAGGCTCAAAAAATCATATCAGCAAAAAAATCACAATACTCCGGGGTCTGTGAGACAAAAATCCGGCTGGGATGCGGCCAAAAAGTTGTCGATGAAGTAGCACCCGGCTTCAAAAACAAAAGCAGCGCTCCTTGCTACTCCAAAAGATTGTTATAGGGTAACTCAGTAAGTGCACAACACAAACACAACTCAAGAATCATTTTTAAATCAGTAAATACAAAAACAAATGCACAAGTTCAACTCTTGACCAGAACTTTCTTTGGAACGTCATTAAAGTTATTGTTTTTGTTTAAAATGAATACCTTTTATAACTAATTACCCTCAAAATCTTTAGATAGTCGTATGATACCCCATAACTGACCACCTAACTAATACCCCTTAAATTTTCAGCTAATACGATTCCTCATGACGAATAGCCTTAAAAAACTCCTAGGTAGTACAACAACTAATAACTAATACCCTTCAATTATTCAGCTAGTCGCACGATATATAATTCCTCATATAATTAATACCCCTGGAATTTCCTGTTAATACGAAACCTCATAATTAATCTTCCTACAAAATTCAGCTGGTACGATTTCTTATAACTAATCCCCCAAAAATTTCAGCTGATCGCATGATAATACCCAAAAAACTTTCAGCTAGTCGCACAATAACGATTCTTTAAATAACTAATACCCCTGAAGTGATTACACAGTACCTCTTAACTCATACTAAAGGTTTCAGCTAGTCTGACGATACCTCATAACTAATCCCCCTAAAATATTCAACTAGTACTATACCCCATAACTAATACCTCAAAAACTTCCCCTAAAATTTCCAGCTCGTTATACGATACCTCATAACGAATATCAAAAATTTCCGGGTAGAACGATAACTAACTAATACCCTTCAATTATTAAGCTAGTCGCACGATATAAATTACCTCATAGATTTAATATCCCTGAAATTTTCAACTAATATGATGCCTTATAACTAATCCCCCTAAAATTTCTAGCTAGTCACATAGCACCTCATAACTAATCCCCCTAAAATATTCAACTAGTAGGATACCTCATAACTAATACATCAAAAACTGCCCCTAAAATGTCCAGCTATTCACACGATACCTCATAACTAATCACCCTCAAATGTTCAACTGGTACTATACCTCATAACTAATACCTCAAAAACTTCCCCTAAAATTTCTAGCTAGTCACACGATACCTCATAACGAATACCCTTCAAAAATGTCCAGGTAGAACGATAACTAACTAATACCCTTCAATTATATAGCTAGTTGTACGATATACATTATCTCATACATTTAATATCCCTGAAATTTTCTACCAATATCACGCCTTATAACTAATCCCCCTAAAATATCCAGCTAGTCACACGATACCTCATAACTAATCCCCCCAAATGTTCAACTAGTACGATACCCCATAACTAATACCTTAAAAACTTCCCCTTGAATTTCCAGCTAATCACGCGATACCTCATAACTAATACCCCTGGAAAAATCTTAGTTAGTACGATAACTAACTAATAACTAATACCCTTGTACTATTAAGTTAGTTAATTGATACATTGATACTAATACCCCTAAAATTTTCAGCTGATAATATGTGAGCTTATAAGTAATACCCCTTAAAAATTTTAGATAGTCGTGTGGTACCTCATTTAACTAATGTCCCAAAACATGCCCAATTATTTGAGGATTTACTGTGTACAAAAATGGCAATAGTGTAAATATTTATCAAACATTTTTCAATATAAAGTTAAAATTCTGGTCATTAGTTGGGTCTAGAAAGACTAAATATACTTCGTTACAAAATCTTATTGAAAATTAAAACTAGTTTTTCGTTTATTGTAAGAAATTTTTGCAAAAAGGTCTGTTTAAAATTAATTTATATTAAAAACAATTTATCAAGTGAGAAAGTTGAATAAATTCGCCTCAAATTGTATCGAAATCAATACTTCATTTAATTCACCGCCGGTAACTGTAATCTTAGACAGAACCAATTAACCTAGCTAGTAATTTTGTTTCTAATAATAAGTTAGGGTTTTTTTTGAGGGCGTTATTAATGGTCTTTTAATGCAAAAAGTTTCTTTGGAATAAAAGTAACTTGGTAATTTTTTTTACGCCAAGATATTAAAACGTATCAGTTGATTAATTGGTTCTGTCTAAGATTACGATTGACTGTAATGAAATGAATATTAAAAAATTGTACAAAGTTGGATATTTAATGGAATCTGTCATTTTGACAGATATCCAAGTCAGACGAGTAGAGTAGAAGTATTTTTGGACCGAAGTATATTTTTTTTTTTTGTTTGAAATTATATAAAATTACCTTGAGTGGTGTTCGGGTCAAGGGTACTATAAAAAAATAAGTTTAAACACAAAGTACAATAAAGTACTGGTACAGATGTTTTTATGCAAGGTGTGCCGTATAAACAAACTCATTGAATAAAAGTTACAGTATAGTGCAGTCGATCGAGATTATAAAATTAGATCGACTATAGCAACTTAAAGTAAGGTGCGCTGAAAAATGATGAAGAAAGAAGCAGCTAACGGGCGTTTCTTGGATATAGAGACGATTTTTTTACGGTGTAGTGTTAGCGATGAAAATTACAATATTTTTCTTCCTTCCAAATAAAACGGGAAAATTAAATAATAGTTCAAATGTAACAGCAAAAGTGATTTGACATACGTGACTTAATGTGACATTTGATCGTGTGGACGTTGATGTATTGGGAAAAAAATTATAATTTAATATTTTTTCTGTTCCTAAGTAAATTTGTTTTTGAAATCCTAACCTATATTTTTGGATTTTAGTTTTTTTTTATAATTTGTTCATTTTTTTTATTTTTATTTTATTTTTTTGTTTATTTTTTTCCGAAGGTTCAAAATTTATTATATTTTTGAAAATTTCACACCTCTACTTTTTAACCAATAAGATGCCTTAATTTTGACTAGTTACCATGGCAACTAAAAAATTTTTTTCGTGGCGCCACGATATTTAAGTGGAAATTTTTTGACAGTTGAAAAGGTAAATTAAATTAAATTAATTTAAAATGTCAGGTTGGAATAATAATTTTTTCCAAATTATGGTGTGAAATTTTCTTACCGAATACCACGCAAGCTTAAATTATTCCTGGAAATTTTTTAAACTCTTGTGATATTATAAGTGACACTTTTTTTTCATTTTTATCCAGTAAACAATTTTTTGTTCGGAGAAAATTAAAAATTTATTTTTGAAAATTTTTAATGATATTTTTGACAATTTTATTTATTTTTACTCAATAATCAATTGATAATCATTAATTTCATATTATCTCAAATGATTTACCAAAAATTTGCTACATTTGGATAAAATCAACATTAATTAAATAAGTCCTGTAGATGATAAAAATGTCTTTTTATTTGAAGTACCAACGGAAAAATTTTTAGATTTATTTTTAAGAAATTAAATAAAATTATGAATAAATTCAGAGTGTTTCAAAAAAAGGTAGCCCCGCTGCTAGGATAAGTAGAATACTGAAAATTAAGTGGAGATTGCTTCGAAAAAATCGTAACGATATCCATATTCAAAATACAGGGTGGTTCAAAGAAGTATATACTCATTTTTGACTATTATGTCGAAACTACTGGCAACATAGCAATGTAATTTTTTGTGAATATGTTATGAAACCTAAAACATATTTCATAATCGAACAAAAAATTTTACAAAGCAAACCTTAGGTATTTTTTAGTGTTCTATTTTTCTTAACCACTTTTAAATACCCTGTATATCCAGGCAAACAAAAGTATTAAAATTTGAAAAAATATATTTTCGCCAAGAAAAAGTCTTACCTCTCCACCACCTTTACCCTAAAAACCGTCTCTCAGATCCAAAGAAACATTTCCCTTATATCCAGTCGTACCTAATCCGCCAATATCCCCTGGATCCATCCTTAGAAAATCCTGAAACGTCAATTAGTCGACTCCACACGCATTCTCGCTCAGTCACACTTTTTAAATGATACCCTAACGCGTCTCGCGACATTTTTTTTTCAAATACTTACGTCCAAAGGTTTCTTCAGTACAATCCAACCTGATTCAGGTTGGATTTCGAAGTATTCCAGGTCGGCGGCGTTTGAGCCGGCGTTTAGAGTGTAAACGATGGCGCCGTTGTTGTCGGCGTCTTCGTCTGAAGCTGATACTCGAAGGATGTTCGTGCCTATGCTGGCGTCTTGTTTGACGTTTTCCACGTATTTCTTGGAAAAATTGAAAATTAGATTGAATCTCGGTTATGGTTTAATTGGAAAAGTTACAAAAAAGGGTGGAAATATATTTCTTTTTTTTTATTTAATGTTTTTTAAGACCCTCTCATTTTGGGGGGTTAAAAAAGGATTTTTTAAACAGTACCTCTTTGATTTTTCGGGCAATTTTGAAGGGGCCGGAAATGATTTTTTTCCACTTTGTTATGAACAGCAAAAAGTTAAAATTTCAAAAAAGCCCCCCTAATTTTCAAATGCCAAAAAATCATCTGAAATACAAAAAGATCATAGAATAAAAATGTTTCGATGAAATTGTTAGAAATTTATGGATAAGAAACTTATTTACCCCTTTTTTGAAAATTCAAAAATCATTAAAAATGCCAAAAAATCATGGTAACATCATAAAACCAAAAATGTTGTTGCCAGATTTCCACAAATTTTTGAAGAAACTGATTTTTAGCCTTTTTTCCACACCCAAAGCATCTAAATTACCAAAAAAAATCACAGAAATTCATAAAATCAAAAAAGTTGTGGTCATATTTCCAAAAAATTTCTTTGAAATTTCAAAAAAGCAAAACACGCCCCCTATTTTTAACACGCCAAAAAATCATAAAACTAAATGAGCTGCTGCAATATTTTCTTAAAATTGTTTGAAATTTATGGATAAGAAACTTATTTCCTCCCATTTTTGAGAATCCAAAAATCATTGAATAGGCCAAAAAATCATGGTAAAATCATAAAATCAAAAAAGTTGTTGCCATTTTTCTACAAATTTATGGAAAAACTGATTTTCCACACCCAATAATTATCTGAAATACCAAAAAATCATAGAAAATCAAAAAATCAAAAAAGGGGTGGTCATATTTCCAAAAAATGTCTTTGTAATTTAAAAAAAAAAAAAAATGCCTCCTATTTTTAAAACGCCAAAAAAGCTACTGCAATATAAAAAACTCATTTCCCCCTCTTTTTTTAATCCAAAAATCATTGAAAATGCCAAAAAATCATGGTAAAATCATAAAATAAAAACCATACCCAAAAATTATCTAAAATACTAAAAAATCACAGAAAATTATGAAATCGAAAAAGTTGTGATCATATTTCCAAAAAAATTCTTTGAAATTTAAAAAAAAAGGAAAAATGTCCCCGATTTTTAAATCGCCAAAAAATCATCTAAAATACCAAAAAATCATGAAATTTAATAAACTGCTGCAATATTTCGATAAAATTGTTTGATATTTATGGATAAGAAACTTTTTCCACCTTTTTTTGTGAAAATCCAAAAATAATCGAAAAGGCCAAAAAAACATCAATGAAATCAAAAAGATGTTGCCATATTTCCAAAAATTTGTGAAAAAACTGATTTTCCCCCTTTTTCCACACCCAAAAATCATCTAAATTACCAAAAAAAAAATACAAAAAGTTGTGGTCATATTGTAAAAAATAATTCAAAAAACAAAAAGAACCTCCTATTTTTCAAACGCCAAAAAATCATCTCAAATACCAAAAAATCATAAAATTAAATAAACTGCTGCAATATTTCGATAAAATTGTTTGAAATTTATGGATAAGAAACTTTTTCTTCCTTTTTCTATGAAAATCCAAAAATAATCGAAAAGGCCATAAAAACATCAATGAAATCAAAAAGATGTTGCCATATTTCCAAAAATTTGTGAAAAAACTGATTTTTTCCTTTTTTTCCACACCCAAAAATCATCTAAATTACCAAAAAAAAATACAAAAACTTGTGGTCATATTTTAAAAAATAATTCAAAAAACAAAAAGAACCCCCTATTTTTCAAACGCCAAAAAATCATCTCAAATACAAAAAAATCATAAAATTAAATAAGCTACTGCAATATAAAAAAACTCATTTCCCCCTCTTTTTTTAAATCCAAAAATCATTGAAAATGCCAAAAAATCATGGTAAAATCATAAAATAAAAAAAATTGTTGCCATGTTTCCACAAATTTATTGAAAAACTGATTTTTCCATACCCAAAAATTATCTAAAATACTAAAAAATCATAAAATTAAATAAACTGCTGCAATATTTCGATAAAATTGTTTGAAATTTATGGATAAGAAACTTTTTTCCCCTTTTTTGTGAAAATCCAAAAATAATCGAAAAAGCCAAAAAATCATGGGTGAAATCAAGAAGATATTGCCATATTTCCAAAAATTTGTGAAAAAACTGCTTTTCCCCTTTTTTCCACACCCAAAAATCTTTTAAATTACCAAAAAAATCCAAAAAGTTGTGGCATTATTTAAAAAAAAATTCAAAAAACAAAAAGTCAAACGTCAAAAAATCTTCGCAATACCAAAAAATCATAGAATTAAAAAATTTACTGCAATATTTCGATGACATTGTTTGAAATTTATGGATAAGAAACTTATTTCCCCCTTCTTTTTGTGAAAATAGAAAAATAGCCGAAAATGCCAAAAAATTATGAAATCAAAAAAGATGTTGCCATATTTCCACAAATTTGTGAAAAAACTGATTTTCCCCTTTTTTCCACACCCAAAAATCTTCTAAATTACCAAAAAATCAAAAAAGTTGTGGTCATATTTCAAAAAAAATTCAAATAACAAAAAATGCCCCCTTATTTTTTGAGCACCCAAAAATCATATAAAATACCAAAAAAATCAAAAAGTTCTTGCCATATTTCTAAAAATTTCTTACCTGTCTATCAAACAAAGGCGGATTATCATTAACATCAGTAATTTCCACCGTAAACGAACAAACCCCCTCCAAAGAAGGCTCTCCTTGATCAGTCGCCTTAATCGTCACCGAAACAAACTTTCCATCATCCCCTTCTCTATCGAACACCTTATTCGTCGACACCTCCCCGGTTTCTTCGTCCACCGTAAACTTAGTACCCTTCTGATTAGGTTGTTGAACAATCGAATACTTAACCTGACCGTTAACGCCTTTATCTTCGTCAGTAGCATGAACTTTAATTACAGGAGAACCGTTCGGAGCACCTTCTTCGACTTTCGGGTAATAAGTACCGCAATCTTTAAAGATCGGTTTGTTATCGTTAACGTCGGTTATAAAAACGACCACGACCGCTGTACTGGTGTGTATGGTGGTGTCTCCGTTAGGACAACAAGCTCCGTCATCCATCGCAGTTACGTTCAATTCGTATTTATCTCTATCTAAAGTGATAGCTTTGTTATGTAACCGAATCACTCCGGTGATTTCTTCTATAACGAACTGTCCTGAACTGGTACCACCTCCGACAAAACCGAATCTAACGTTATCCCCATCTTTATCTGAAGCTACTACGGTTGTTACCAACGTGTTGGGACCAGCGTTTTCATCTACGTTTGGTGTGTAAACTTGTTGAGAAAATTTCGGTTCTTCGTCGTTTTTATTTTTCGTATACACTCGAACGGTAGCGGTACCGGTTTTAGCAGGTTCTCCTTTATCTTTAGCAGTAACGACGAATTCGTAGTAAGCGTTGTTGTTGTCTGCGTCTAGTTGTTTGTTGTTGGATATAATTCCGGTGGGATCGACGCTGAAGTGATCGTCGGATACGAGGTATTCTATTTCTGCGTTGGTACCACTGTCCGCGTCCATGGCTTTTACTTTTAGGATGCTGGTACCTGGCGGAAGATCTTCGTCGACGTTGTGGGCTTGGTAGTCGGGTAGTTCGAACTTGGGAGCGTTGTCGTTGACGTCTGTCACTCTGATTGTTAGCTAAAAATATGAAAATTTATTGTTTATGTTTTTTAATTCGTATCTGAATTAGCTAAGAAAATAAATTCATGAGAATTCAAAAAAAAAACAGTACACAGCGTCCAAAGAATAAGAAAAATACAATTCTTACCTCTACAGACGTAGAAAATCCTCCCGAATCTTCAGTAGCGGTAACAATTAAAGAATAAACGTGTGGCTGTCGTAAATCTTCAAAGTCTAATTCTTTAGCTAATTTCACAATACCCGAAGTAGGACCTATATTGAAAGTACCAGCGCCTTGTCCTTGAGCTTTTAGAGTATAGCGAATCTCTCTATCAGCAAACGATTTTGCTTTTACTGATATTATACTGGAAAAACAAATTAAATTAATATTTTTTATCCTGATGATCCAGGTCAGAACGATGAATCGAAATTATTGCATTTTAGGAAGCTATTATTCACTGCCCCCTCGTATATTATATACTTATTTCAGATAAGATCTAAATAAACTCATCCAAATAGGTAGTAACAGTATATCGTTTGAAGAGAAAAAACAATCCTATGAAATGAAAACCAGATTAAGTTAATGGGATTTTTGGTGCACGTAAACCCAACAGAACAATAGGTAATTGATATCTTCAGGGTTTTGTTGTTACCACCAACTTGGATTGTTCGATTCATGTTACCAGGTGCTAGGATTTTTTTCTTCTACACCAAACTCATTAACGAAACTTTTTTGATATATTAAGCTATCTCTAATTATACGGCTTCGGTTGCGGTATATAATTTCAGGGATCTAAACATGTATTTAAAATATCATTTGAGATAAACGTAAAGTTTTTCACATCACATTATTAGAATTTGTAAATATATAAGAACCCAGTGAATAAAAAAGATTTTTAAGATTGTGTGCTGGTAAAATCCACTATGGACTAAGATTTTTAATAGCTATTTAAATAAAAAGTGATTCCAGAACGTTACTAAGACCAGCAACTAAATGTTCACCTGAGTTTCTTGGTCTAGACCTACCTTAAGAATCGTGAAGTACCTGAAAACAGGGTACCCAGTGCAGCACCATTTTTATGGAACCTAATTCTGGATGACTTGATCTGTAGGTTGAATGATCAAGGCATATGGATGCAGGGTTTTGAGGACGACATAGTGATTGTCACTAATGGGAAATTCCCATAGGTGGTTATAAATGTCCTACAGGAAGCACTACGAATTGTGGAGGAAAAGTGCCTTGAAGAGGACCTTTCAGTTAATCCAAAAAAAAAACGAGTTGCTTTCACGAATGGAAGAGTTATCCCGCAGGGTAGAGTACTGATGTTCGGAGAAGAACTAGAAATATCCAAAAAGGTTAAATATCTGGGAGTGACTTGACTCCAAACTGGCTCACCTGGAAAAAATTACTACCAGGGCGAATAGGCTTTTCTGGCAATGCAGAAGAAAAACTTGGGGTATGCGACCTGAGGAGGTTCACTGGCTTTACACAACTGTGATAAGACCAGCGAACACCTATAGAACAATAGCCTGGTGGAAGAGGACTGATGTGTCCTCTGCAATTAATATAGTAACTGCAATCCAAAGACAAGCTCCTCTTGGTATTACCGGGGCAATGAAAAGCACGGGGACGGCATCAATCGAAGCCCTTTTTAGACTTCCTCCTTAGGAACTTTTTGTAAGGGCTAAAATCGGAAGAACAATGAACAATGTTCGAGAAGGACACACTGATACAACTGGAACAATACACATGAGTTTTGATAGCATTACACCCAAAAACATATTCACTGAGCGAGTGAACATCATCATCTCATCTAGGGAACAGGTGCTGCACCCAGGTAATTCTGGAGAAAACATCTGCTTCACAGATGGTTCCAAAACAAACCATATCACAAGGGCTGGTATAAAAGGAACTAGAAAGAGAGTGTTCTCTTTATCCTTGGGTATCATTGACAACCCCAGACTCTGCTTAAAGCTATCAGTAATCCAACAACTAGGTTTAGACTGGTGAAAAACTGCAAGGAATCCCTTAACAAGCTGGTAAAAGACAACAAAGTGTCTCTAATATGCAAGTAATGAAATGGCGGACCAGTTAGCTAAAGAAGGTTATAAAGGAGACTTCATAGGTCCGGAACCGTTTTTTGGAATCACAAAAGATTGCATAAGAGGGGAAATCGGGAACTGGCCACATAGGGAACACCAACTCAAATGGAGGTTGACACAAGGGCACCTCCATACTGAACAAGGTAGACAAGGACAAGGCTATTGAAACTGAGTAAGAGACATTTGAAGACAGTTACCGACCTGGTGATTGGTCACTGCATCCTGAGGAAACATCTGCACAAAATGGGCAAAGTTAGTGCAGCAAATGTGAACTTGATGATGAAACACCAGCTTACCAGCACTTAGATGGAAGAACTTTGGAGAGGAATTAATACAACCATTACAACTACCGAAATTCCCTCCAGTCAAACTAGTGGCCATTATAGAAGACACGAAGCTTCTGGAATGGAAGTAGATAACATGGGAAATGGTACAAAGATTCAGTTCAAGTGCCTGGGCTGTAGAACACAACCCAAACGAATGAATGAATGAGTGTACCGAGTGGTAATTTTTTCAGTCACAAGATTTAAGACCATTCCAACTATCCGATTCTGGCGAAAAAAGGGTTCTAAACAAATTTTTTTTTATTTCTATCTAGTTTTTTAGTTGATGTACACCAAAGATTCGAGATAATTGTGAAAGTATCGATGCAGTTTTAATCTTAAAAGTCTGTTTGCACGGCAATTTCAGCATAAAATTATGGAGTTTAGCGAGCAAACGGAAACTTCAAACAGCTTAATAAAATAGCGAAAAAATGAGAGCACGAACGCTTTCTCAAAATTGCGAGTGTGTTTAGCAGATTGTTCATGAGCCAGACAAGTAATTACAAGTTTGTTACTCTAATCGGATTTGTCGGTGTAAACTAAAATAATAGTAGTTTCTGCAGAACATAATCTAGCACGTACGGAAACAGGAAATGTGAGTGGAGTCGGTTTGCTTTAGGGTAAAAAGCGGTGTTGCAGTTATATCATATTTAAATATTCAAAAAGTATTTTTATAGCAAATCTTATGCTGAATTGATTGACATAGACTAGAATATAACGCGATAGATGATTAATAAGTTATTGCCAAAAGTATGGAAGGGTTTCATATATATAAAAATATTTGGGCTAGAAAATTGATGAAAATTTAGAAAATACGGGTTTTGGGATCGAGGAATTGCGGAATGTCATCAGTTTTACTCTAAAAAAATTATTTCATATAAATATTGGGGAAAACCTTTCACAGATGACATGTATGTGCCCAAAAAATTATAGAGACTATAATAATAGGAATTTTAGGTTGAAATTTCAGATACACTATTCCGAATAATCAATTAATATGGAAAAAAATCAGCAGTATCGTATCTACATCTTTTCGTAAGCGGGGGTATGTGAAAGTGATAGGTACTGAAAAATGTTTCGAAAATAGAAGAGGGATTTTCAAACCCTATATAAATAAAAAGTAAGAGCCAAAAAAATCCTCTTCTTAAAGTAAATTTCATGCTGAATCGATTGACGTTGATTAGAATATAACGCGATGGATGCTTATACAGTTATCGTCAAAAGTATGGAAGGGTGTCATATCGCATGCGTAAAAAATTATTATTTAAAACTTCCGAACTATTTTCGTGATGTACGTAGATTTTGATATGGAATTTTAAAAATTTTGGATTTTGAAAATCTATATATACAACTCTTCCATTCTCCAGATAAATTCGAAATATACAAAGTGTTCGGTGAAAAAATCGACGATACTATTTGAATTAAAAAATAATAATTTAAATCTACTTTTTCTAGTTTGTAAATAATTAAATGGGACATTCAGCATACTACGAAATAGAGATACTCCCCTAATGTTTATAATGTACGCAAAATGAACTTCATAGTATCAGGAAAGTTAATAAGTTCAACCGGGTAACAAAAGGCGTAAGTTAGTTTTGTTCCATTTAATAATTCCTCGTTTAAACTTTCATTTCGCTCATTCTATTTAATTTTAAGTTGGAGTTTACCATGCTAACATTTAACGCTTCTGGTATTAAATTTTCATTCAATTTAAATCACTAAGAATGTCAGATAAAACATATTTCCTAGAGATTTTGCATAATAAATAAAAAAAAAAATTTCATCCAGAATATAATTTTAACGTAATTCATCGTTTCTGTAACAATTCCTGGATATAAAAAAATCGCCAACGTTTACAAAAGCAATAAACATCGATTAATTTGGAAAAAAAAGCATCAGTCGTCCATTTTATGTGATTTCAAATAATCAAGTCGAAAACGGCATGTCATAAAATCACGAAAACCTATAGGTAGATACATTTTATAACTCGACAAGTGGATTACGCTGTAAACTTTGATTTACGTGCAAATCATGTTTGTGTAGTTAAAATTTCATCAGCTTTTAAAAATTTATACTTACTCTGAATCTTTTTTCTGATTTTCCGGAATCTCAGCTTCGTAACTGGGCATGTAAAACTGAGGAGCTCTCTTTCCACCTACGATAGACAATCTTTCTTCGGGAGTACTTTGGAATCTTCTTTCATCTAAACGACCGTTTTGATCTTCGGCTTTAACGTAAAGAACGTACTCCATATCCAGCTGGAAGAGGTCAGTACCTCGTGTTCGTACCACACCCGAACGCTCGTCCACCTAAACAAGCAGCAATTATATTAAAAACAGTGGATTAATCATTTTCGGATTAGCTAGTAGTACCGTCTAATCCATAATTTTTTTTTGTTTACAAAATTACCTCAAACCTTCCGCCGGTCCTGTCGCGCACTATAAAGTAATGAATGTTGTGGTCCGTATCGGGGTCGCGAGCCTGCAAAGTGAAAACGGGAGTATTGGGGGGTGCGTTTAGTTGTACCACGGCTTGCATGGGTAAGGGTCTGTTAATGAAATAGGGTGGTTCGTCGTTGACGTCTCGCACGTGGATAATCACACGTTGGTTGTCTGTATCTGAAAAGATGATAAAAGATTGTTAAGTTACATGGGGGTGAGAAATTGGTTGCGATTATATTCATGAAGGTAGTTATTTTAATATTTGACTTAGCTGATACGATAAACATGCATTTTTGGAAGAAAAAGTTTAAAAAACAAACTAATGTTTAGCATGCAGGATCATTAAATGGGTGACAAGACCAGATATAACATCTCAAGCTCCAAGAATTCACATGTTTAAACGGCTCTGTAGCAGAATAGTGTCAGTCAAAATAGCGCTGGACAAAATAACTCTAGGTCAAAATAGCTTATTCCCTTTCCCTTTTTGGAAAACTTCATGTGGAATACAAATTCTTTGATATATTTTCGAGAAGGGGAAGGGAATAAGCTATTTTGTCTGCCGCTGTATTTGTTCTGCGTTATTTTTGTCCAGCGCTATTTTGACTGACGCTATTCTGCTACATAGCCGTTTAAACATGGTGTTACAGTATTCGCCAGTTAACTTGATGTCCCAGAAATTACCAACTAAGAGAGACAGAGTAATAATGCCCTGACTACTCGGCTGCTATTGGTGGTAAAATTTTGACAAACGCCAATTGCATCAAACCTTATCAGGTAAACACCAAGATTTTCAGTAGCGTAGCGTCACACAGTTATTGTTTCTGCTTTGTACAATAAAGTGTTCGTAAAAATGTAAGCCGTTGATGAAGAAAATCGTAAAACTTTTTGATAGAGAACTTCAAACAGATATGTTTTATGACGTCAACCCTCTTGTGAATACTCCAGATGAAAGTGATTCCAGTAGCGGCAGTGAGTCAGATTCTTCGTAAAGATAAAAACTGTTTATACCTATTCTTAGAAATATACCTAGCTTAAATAATTTCCCATTATCTTGTGTTTCTTTTATTCTCATTACTACCTGGAAGGAATTATTTAGTTTCTAACAGATATTAGTTATAGTCCGTCCGGAAATATATGATCCTAACTTCATAATCTTCAATTAGATAAATAACATGTTATTGTAATGGGTACCTTATTGTTAAAATATTATTTATGTACTCAGAATTCAGGTATAAAGCAGATCCGTTTCTTTTAAAATCAATATACCAATAATTATAACAAATAATTAAATATTATTTATTAAGTTAGGATCATATATTTCCAGACGGACTTTACTTTATTAATTGTACAAGTTGTGTTAATTTGTAACAGAAAGAACTTGCACGGCACTGTTTACAGAGTTATCCGATGGGAGGCGTCAATAGCTCCCTAGAAAGCATTTAGGACATCAAGTTAGCTGGCGAATACTATATGCGCCTATTGATTTTTATTATTATACATGCTATAGTATAAGACCCATCGGTTAGAAAGCCTTTACGTAACCCTCTGCGCTGCGAACGGTTCCTACCTATCAATGTTCTGTTCGGTATTATAAGCTACCACTAACCGCGACTGCGTCTTACAATAGTGAATTTATTTTGGAGTTTTATCACTTATCATTTATATGCGAAAAAAAAATCGATCTATTTTATTTTGATTCATAACTCCTGCCGTTTTTTCCCATGAATGATCAGGCAAAGTAACAATTAACCCTTTAAAACCAGCAGGTAACATTTCAGGGGTGTCCAAAAAGCAGCTATAGGGGGATATATTTCACAGTTGGCTTATCGGATACAAATATAGTCACTTAAACGTGTAGTCGATTGTGTGATGGGATTATATATAAACAGAGGCATGCAAGGGCACGCTTCATATTTTAATACACCCTAGTTAAAAAGGGAGATGTTCCCTTTTCAATTACCCTAGAAACGAATTTTAATTGTCACAACTTCACAGACATGATGTTTTAATTGTGACGTCCAACGTAAGAATTTTTGCTACAGCCATAAAAATCGGACTAAAAATGTAACAATAATAGGTTATCTGCAAGAAGAAACAATATTTTTTCTATAACTTTATTTGAAACAAATTATCGGGATGAAATGATAAGTATATCCATAATTAATAACATTTTTAGTGACAGAAATGTCGAAAAAATTAATTCTGCCAACAAAAAAGGGTAGAAGAGAAGAACCTCAGACAATTGATACATTTTTCACCGATAAACTTCTAATAAGTAATGCAGTTACTGATGCGAAAGAAAAAATATTTCCTGTAGAAGAAGTCGAATGTTCGAACAACTAACTTAATTCTAAAAGGACCGATCGGAAATTGAATGTCATCTTATTATCCTTTTTGTCATCGAATGAAATCCTTTCGGCATTTATAAAGCTCGATTATCGTGAAATAAATAAACAAGTTTTTTTAATAAATCAGATCATTTTGACGGTTTTACGACGTTTATTTTGAACTTACATTAGTTTAACTCGAGACATTATTGGATCGGGACCGCCACGATCATTTCCGGAAATTTTTAAAAACTGTGAAGCCAAATAACATAAAAAATATTTTCTATTTTTTTCTAAATTAACTCCACAAACACCAAAGCACTTTTGCATGGATTTATACCAATTTTTGAAATTTTGTTGTACCTCCAAAGCAGAGGCGTAGCGTGAGTTTTCGCCGCCCGGGGCCAACCGGAAATTCGCCGCTTGGTGTAAGGAACCCACAAGAAGTTAATAAAAAAAAGAAGTGTTTTATTGAATAATTGCACCGGCCGGACGTGCGCAAGGCAGTTGTCACTTCCACTAGCATTTCGCGATTTGGAGTTATTTTTTTTGAAGCTTGCTTCTTATTGCACGACATAGGACTTTTGAGAAGGCTAGTGAACTCGTGAAACGTGTGAAGTTACGAAAAAGCGTTCGTCACGAGATAACTCATTCAAGCGACTGTGCGCAATCTCTCTTGCCGCACTGAGCTCGCACACATGTAGGTGTGAAGAAGTAGGTTTTCAAAAATTGTCAAAAATTGTCAAAAACTGTCAAATATGGTCAATAATTGTCAAAAATTTTGAAGAATGTTTGAAATTTTTGAAAAATTATAAAAAATGGTCAATAATTGTCAAAACCAATCAAAATTCGTCAAAAATTGTCAAAAATGGTCCAAAAGGATCAATTATTGTTAAAATTTTGAAAAATTGTCGAAAATGAACAAAAATTATCAAACTTTTGAAAAACTGGTCAATAATTGCCAAATATGTGAAAATTTTTGAAAAATTGTCAAAAATGGTCAAAGACGGTCAATAATTGTCAAAATTCGTCAAAAATGGTCAATAATTGTTAAAATTTTTGAAAAAATGTCAATTTTTTTTAAATATGGTTAATAATTGCCAAATATTTTCAAAAATTGTAAAAAATTTGGAAAAATGGTCAATAATTGTCAAAATTTTGAAAAAATGGTCAATAATTATAAAAAACTGTCAAAAATGGTCAAAAATTATCAAAATTTTGAAAAACTGGTCAATAATTGCCAAATATGTGAAACATTTTGAAAAATTGTCAAAAATGGTCAAGAATTGTCAAAGACGGTCAATAATTGTCAAAATTCGTCAAAAACTGTCAAAAATGGTCAATAATTGTTGTAATTTTTAAAAAATTGTCAATTTTTTTAAATATGGTCAAAAATTGTCAAGAATTTGGAAAAATCGTCAAAAACTGTCTAAATTTTGAAAAAATGGTTAATAATTGCCAAATATGTGAGAATTTTTGAAAAATTGTCAAAAATGATCAACAATTGTCAAAGACGGTCAATAATTGTCAAAATTCGTCAAAAAATGTCAAAAATGGTCAATAATTGTTAAAATTTTTGAAAAAATGTCAAAAATTTTTAAATATGGCCAAAAATTGTCAAGAATTTGGAAAAATCGTCAAAAATTGTCAAAAACTGTCAAAATTTTGAAAAAATGGTTAATAATTGCCAAATATTGTCAAAAATTTGGAAAAATGGTCAATAATTGTCAAAATTTTGAAAAAATGGACAATAATTATAAAAAACTGTCAAAAATGGTCAAAAATTATCAAAATTTTGAAAAACTGGTCAATAATTGCCAAATATGTGAAAATTTTTGAAAAATTGTCAAAAATGGTCAAGAATTGTCAAAGACGGTCAATAATAGTCAAAATTCGTCAAAAACTGTCAAAAATGGTCAATAATTGTTGAAATTTTTGAAAAATTGTCAAAATTTTTTAAATATGGTCAAAAATTGTAAAGAATTTGGAAAAATCGTCAAAAACTGTCTAAATTTTGAAAAAATGGTTAATAATTGCCAAATACTTTCAAAAATTTGGAAAAATGGTTAATAATTGTCAAAATTTTGAAAAAATGGTCAATAATTATAAAAAACTGTCAAAAATGGTCAAAAATTATCAACATTTTGAAAAACTGGTCAATAATTGCCAAATATGTGAAAATTTTTGAAAAATTGTCAAAAATGGTCAAGAATTGTCCAAGACGGTCAATAATAGTCAAAATTCGTCAAAAACTGTCAAAAATGGTCAATAATTGTTGAAATTTTTGAAAAATTGTCAAAATTTTTTAAATATGGTCAAAAATTGTAAAGAATTTGGAAAAATCGTCAAAAATTGTCAAAAACTGTCTAAATTTTGAAAAAATGGTTAATAATTGCCAAATACTTTCAAAAATTTGGAAAAATGGTTAATAATTGTCAAAATTTTGAAAAAATGGTCAATAATTATAAAAAACTGTCAAAAATGGTCAAAAATTATCAAAACATTGAAAAACTGGTCAATAATTGCCAAATATGTGAAAATTTTTGAAAAATTGTCAAAAATGGTAAAAAATTGTCAAAGACGGTCAATAATAGTCAAAATTCGTCAAATACTGTCAAAAATGGTCAATAGTTGTTGAAATTTTTGAAAAATTGTTAAAATTTTTTAAATATGGTCAAAAATTGTAAAGAATTTGGAAAAATCGTCAAAAACTGTCTAAATTTTGAAAAAATGGTTAATAATTGCCAAATACTTTCAAAAATTGTCAAAAATTTGGAAAAATGGTCAATAATTGTCAAAATTTTGAAAAAATTGTCAATAATTATAAAAAACTGTCAATATTGGTCAATAATTATTAAAAATGGTCAATAATTGTCAGAACCTGTCAAAAATGCTCAAAAATTGTCAAAAATGATCAATAATTGTCAAAACTGTCAAAATTGGTCAATAATTGTCAAAACTGTCAAAATTGGTCAATAATTGTCAAAAATAGTCAATCATTATTAAAATTTGAAAACATTGTCAAAATTTTGAAAAAATGATCAATAATTGCCAATTATGTAAAATTTTATGAAACATTGTCAAAAATGGTCAATAATTGTCAAAGACGGTCAATAATTGTCAAAATTCGTCAAAAACTGTCAAAAATGATCAAAAATTATTAAAATTTTTGAAAAATGGTGAAAAATTCACGAAAAATAGTCATTCTATTGTGCATAAGAAGCAAGCTTCTGTCGGCGGTGCGACGACCGCTCACCTTTTTTTTATTTCCAATTGAAAAAATCGTGACGTTTGCCGCCTCCTTTAGTATGCCGCCAGGGGCCATGGCCACTGCTGCCTCCCCCACTCTACGCCAATGCTCCAAAGCCAGTAACCGAAATACACTAACGACATCTTCAGTCGAGTCGAAACACAAGTACAAAAAGCCAAACAAGGGTATTTTGTATGTTTTTTTTCAAATGGACATTCATTGAGACCCATAGGATCTATTGTAGATCCTTTTTTTCTTCAGTTGCTGACAACAGAGTTGCCAGTGTTGTAGTTTGGATGTTTCATACTATAACACACACAAATACGTAGAAAGAAACACAAAAACTTCTTGTATTTTTGCCAAATCCAACTTACATTTGTAAAAAGCTTAATTTTTTTATACATCCAAAATTTTCATTGAAATCAGCAAATAATGGAAATTGAATTATTTTACATTAACGGTGGAAAACTGAAATTGAAAATTGTTCCGTATTTATCTAGTTTTGCTTTAAATTACACTCTTTTCTTCATTGTCTAAGTTCTTAATCCTGTTTTTTTTTTGTAATAGTAAATCCAATTTATTCGTCTCGAAAGATCACAGATTTCATCCAACACGAGTAAATTGGATGAACCACAAAGAAGCTTCAGCAATTTGAGATTTTATCTTTTATATTGAAAAATACCGGGTACGGTGAAAAACCCGACAATTTTGAAATAAAATAATAAAAAGAGTGCAAAGCATGCATCAGTTCAAAGGCGCTTCATTCTGTTTAATCTTCAAAGATCCAATAAGCTCACGAAATCCAATGTCTAATAAAGCGTCAAGTGGTTTTCATTTTGATCTAATAAAATCCATTAAAATAGTGAATCGAATGTAACGAAATGGGTTCAATCGTGAAGTTTATTTGGTTTTCCATAAAACAATTCCACCAAAAATAAGGATAAAATATCCCTAACTTCACATAAGATATAAATTTGCTGCAATTTATGAGGTAAAGTATATGATAGGAAACATTTTGACAGCTGGCATTTGAAGGATCGCAAAAATATAAATAAGTACTCCTAGGAGTGAAAAGTGAGTGGAAAAAATTGTTGAGCTTTATAAGGGCTACTGGTCTCTCCACATAAACGGTATCACCAAGAGCACAAAAAGCCTTAAGGCTGTGGTGCCCAGATCTCTAAGCCTCTGACTGGTGGTGCCGAACCAATCAATCAATCGATTGGGTGTCCTCTGCAAGATCAAAGAGCTGTTTTTGCTGACTGGTACAAATCGATTTGATCACCGGAAGTAATTGCTGAGTTTCGAAAAACCAACTCCCAACGACGAATGATCCTACAAGACAATGCACAAAGCTCGGAAAACAATTTCGTTTTTGAAGCAAAAAGACATCGAATTATTGGATCATCCTCCATAAAGTTCTAATGACTTCTTTACTAATTAAGAATTAAGTGCTTGGTCAAAAGTTCAAGTCCACAGAAGAGGCAGTCAACGCCGTCAAAAACTTTATTTTGAATGTACCAACAAGGGAGTGGAATAACTGGTTCCAAATGATGCAAAAATTCATTTCTCTTCGTGGAGAATACTTCGAAAAACAATAGTGTTTAAAAGAGACAACCCTCGTAAAAACGCATTTTTCCTCATTTTTTATAATCAAATACATCTCCAGAATGTATCTTCCCCCTTTATCCACCCACGTTTGTTGTTCAAATTAATATTCCTTTCGCATGCCATTTTTCCTGTACCCCACCAATCATCTTTTATCTTCTGGCAAGCTCTCAATCCTTTCATTTTATTTGTTTTCCGCGTTTAAATATACAAAAGTTATACAATTCAACTTTCTTCAACTTTTCAATGGAATAATTCCGGAAGCTGATAACGCCATTTTAAGCATGTACTAGAAAATGCGACACTCTCGCTGGAGATGCTTACTGAACTTCATTTGAATGTAGAGTCATCATATTTCACAAGAATTTTCACAGTTATACTAGATTTTATTTCATAAAAGCACACCAGTAAGTAGAAACAAAGTTTTCTGAATAATAATTAATGTTTTGTGCTCAGTTTATGTTAGGAAAAGTTGGAAAATTGGGTTAATTATTATAATGAATAGTCTGCATCATCTAATATAATATTTAATTTGATAATGGATAGCGATATAAATATTGAAAACTTTGAATTTAACTGTCTATCAGTGTCCGAAATTACATTTATCACTTGGATAGAATCTCCCTAAGGATTTAAAGGTATAAAGGCTAGTCCCTGGATGACCGTAAGCTTTTTGGGGTTTTCTACTTTCTCTCTCTCTCTCTCGCTCAATCACCACTTCTTGTTTTAAAAGGACAAGTAATCATATTATTTTTAAAACTTTCTTGTAGACATTTTGTATTTTTCCTAAGAGCTTTTTGTTGTGTTTTTATGTAGAAAGTGGAAAAGTAACGTTATTTTAAATTTTTAATGTGAATTTATCCCGAACGTCTCCACGGCCATAGTATCAGTTCGTTAATGGCCATACAAATTGTAAGTTATCGCTTTAAGAGATTCGAGTTTTTAAAATATGACCTACATTGTTCTCTGGGAGAGAATAAATTTTATACTTTGTAAAAATAGAAAAAGTGAACAGATATCGTTTAAATCAATTTTGAAAATTGCTTCCTTTCCTAACAAACAAATATTTTACGTTGAAAGATTTATAATAAAAAGTCTTTATATCCTCAAACCTAAGCTTAACAGGACCAAAATGAACATTTTCTAGATATATCACAGGATAAGTTTAATTAAAATAGCATTTCGGTATTTAAACTGCGCAAGGATCTCTCCTGATAAATTATCCTTTACAATTCGGTTCGTTTTCCTAGTTTACCGGAAGCAGGTCATATTTCCATAAGTTTAATGGATCTAAGGTCACATCTCATCACATTTATCGTTGAATTTTATAGTAGGATAGACACAAGCAAAATAAAATGAAAAATTTCAAAGGATTACAACACTTAATTTCGAGAAAAAAGTATTTGAGGCCAAATCAGGTGTTTTGGGTGGTTGTTTGGTAACGATTTTGATTTGTTTTTGAAAATTCCTACACCAACCTGCAGACGGTATTATTCATATATATGTCAAATTTGACAGTATTAGTTTAATACTCAATTTTCTTTTATTTCTAATCTAATCTTTTAATAAATCTGCAATCTGTTTGTATAAATTATCTACAATATTTTACAAAAGTATTGAATTTCATTACAATTTAATCGTCTCTAAAAGAAGACTTAGAAAATCAACTAATACATGAACTTTTTGTGGATTCTTGTAACTGATGATTCCAGCTATCGAGACACAATCGTTAAAATGAAAATCCACCTGAAATGTTCAAGTTAAATCCCATTTTAACTGAACGAGCGGTTAGATAGAAGCAGAAAATTTTTTTTCATGCAAAAAATTGTAGTATACTAAATGTATCTAGAGCATGCAATAAAACAAAACAAAAATTCATGCATTTTCAAAAAAAAATATCGTCGAAATAACTTACATTTCAGTCCTGCGGATGAGCATGAAACAGAGAAAAAAAAGGAGATTAATCTTTGCATTTAAATTATTCAAAAGGAAATCTCATTTATTATTCAAAAACGCCACTCCCATAAAAACGGGAAAGCCCAATTTTATATAATTTACACGGAATATTCGTCAGGCTAAACGGATGTAACTTGTTTTTATCACAGGCTTAAAAGGATATTTTTTATTAAAATACGGTCCTGTTAATTTCTCTGACTAGGTTGTCACGTGTAGTTTCTTCAAAAGTGGAAATATCTCAATTAATACTCAATATATTTTATATAATATAGTTGTTCCGATTTCGAACATTCGCACTTAATTTTATTTTGTATGTTCGCATTTCGAACATTCGCGTTTAATTTTATTTTGTATGTTCGCATTTCGAACATTCGCGTTTAATTTTATTTTGTATGTTCGCATTTCGAACATTCGCGTTTAATTTTATTTTGTATGTTCGCATTTCGAACAATCGCGTTTAATTTTATTTTGTATGTTCGCATTTCGAACATTCGCGTTTAATTTTATTTTGTATGTTCGCATTTCGAACATTCTCGTTTAATTTTATTTTGTATGTTCGCATTTCGAACATTCGCGTTTAATTTTATTTTGTATGTTCGCATTTCGAACATTCGCGTTTAATTTTATTTTGTATGTTCGCATTTCGAACATTCGCGTTTAATTTTATTTTGTATGTTCGCATTTCGAACATTCGCGTTTAATTTTATTTTGTATGTTCGCATTTCGAACATTCTCGTTTAATTTTATTTTGTATGTTCGCTTCTCGACCGTGCATGAGCCGCGATCGATGCGCTTCCTCTCAAAATCTCGACGGGAGAACGTGATAACTCGTGATCTGACACTGACAGAAAAAAGTAAAAAAAATGATGGCCACGTCGTGCAAGCCGATGTAATAAAAATTATATATTGTATTTTGGCAATTGATGCCCAGAAATTGGATATAATAAACTAAAACGATATATATAATATACTATACTTCTGTTGATAACTCTCTTTATTTATGGAACTCCAGGAAGAGATAACAAGAAAAATTGGTTGTCAAATCCCGAAAATTTTAAAGAATTCGCGTCAATGGAGACGATTCTCAAGAATTAAAGGGCAATCGCTTTCCAATATTCAAATAACTCTTCTACCACATTGTGGTGTGTAGAGTGATATTTTTAATCTTTCATAAATTTTTTCCACTTCTTTCTGCCAGTGGCCAGCTTTTTAGCTTCTATCCAAGCTATTCCTTTCCGCTGTAATATTTCCCATATTGTCTCATCCCAAGTCTTCCTAGGTCTTCCTCTCTTTTTATTTTTTTGAATTTTTGCTGCCCATAATCTTTTAGTTAATCTAGTCTCCTCCATACGCTGCAAATGTCCCCACCATCCTAGTTGTCTTTCCTCAATATACTGACTGTATTTCCAGTTCGTCTCTTATTATTGTCTTTCTTATTTTTATCTTTCTTTGTTACCCCTCTTATTCGCCTTAGATACTTCATTTCAGCCGCTTTTATTTATTTCTTTTTAGTTTCCGTTGTTCCTAACAAGTCCGCTCCAATTTGTACAAATTCATCTTCCAGTGGTTTTCCTGTTAAGCCCCTATATTCCCTGTCCCTATTTTCCATTTACTAATTGTACCTTTGTGTTTTGCTTTAGCTTCTTTTTAAAGCTTGCTTCTTGTTGCACGACATAGGACTTTTGAAAGGCTAGTAAGCTCGTGAAACGTGTGATCTCTCATTAGAAAGAGAGATAGAGAGAGAAAGAGAGAGAGACGCATTGAAATAACGCGCGATACTATATAACCAACGCTGCGTTAAAATTTTGAAAAATGGTCAAAAATTGTCAAAATTTTGAAAAAATGGTCAATAATTATAAAAGACTGTCAAAAATGGTCAATAATTGTTAAAATTTTGAAAAATGATCAAAAATGGTCAATAATTATCAGAAACAGTCAAAAATGGTCAAAAATTGTTAAAATTTTGAAAAAATGGTCAATAATTATAAAAAACTGTCAAAAATGGTCAATAATTGTTGAAAATTGTCAAATTTTTTGAAAAATTGGGTCAAAATTTTGAAAAATTGTCAAAAATGGTCAGTACTTGTCAGAAACTGTCAAAAATGGTCAAAATTGATCAATAATTGTCAAAAATGGTCAAAAATAGTTAAAAATTGTCAAAATTTTTGAAAAATGGTCACAAATTGTTAAAATTTTGGAAAAATTATCAATAATTTTAAAAGACTGTCTAAAATGGTCAATAATTGTTAAGAATTGTCAAAAATTTTGGAAAATTTTCAAAGATT
The DNA here is from genome assembly GCA_947563755.1 of Lochmaea crataegi. Lineage (NCBI taxonomy): Eukaryota > Metazoa > Arthropoda > Insecta > Coleoptera > Chrysomelidae > Lochmaea > Lochmaea crataegi. Next base: position 72,619,744 of record OX387424.1, read on the forward strand.
GTTAAAATTTTGAAAAAATGGTCAATAATTATAAAAGACTGTCAAAAATGGTCAATAATTGTTAAAAATTTTTGAAAAACTGTCAATAATTGTCAGAATCTGTCAAAACTTATCAAAAACTGTCAAATATTGTTGAATATTTTAAAAAATGGTCAAAAACAGTCAGTAATTTTTAAAATTTTGAAAAATTGGCAAAAATGGTCAATAATTGTCAGAAACTGTCAAAAATGGTCGATAATTGTTAAAATTTTGAGAAATGGTCAAAAATTGTCGATAATTATAAAAACTGTCAAATAATTGTTAAAAATTGTCAAAATTTTTGAAAAATGGTCACAAATTGTTAAAATTTTGAAAAAATGGTCAATAATTTTAAGACTGTCTAAAATGTTAAATAATTGTTAAAAATTGTCAAAAATTTTGAAAAATTGTTGAAATTTTGAAAAAATGGTCAATAATTGTTGAAATTGTCAAATTTTTTGAAAAATGGTCAAAATTTTTGAAAAATTGTCAAAAATGGTCAATAATTGTCAGAAACTGTCAAAAATGGTCAATAATTGTTAAAAATTGTCAAAATTTTTGAAAAACTGTCAAAAATGGTCAATAATTGTCAGAATCTGTCAAAAATTATCAAAAACTGTCAAAAGTTGTTGAATATTTTAAAAAATGGTCAAAAATAGTCAATAATTGTCAAAAACTGTCTAAATTATGAAAAGATGGTTAATAATTGCCAAATACTTTCAAAATTTGAAAAAATTGTTAAAAAATAGTCAATAATTGTTAAAATTTTGAAAAAATGGTCAATAATTATAAAAAACTGTCAAAAATGGTTAATAACTGTAAAAAATTATCAAAATTTTTGAAAAATTGTCAAAAATGGTCAATAATTGTCAGAATCTGTCAAAATGCCCAAAAATTGTCAAAAATAGTCAATAACTGTTAAGATTTGGAAAAATGGTCAAAAATTGTCAAAATTTTTGAAAAGATGGTCAATAATTGTCAAAATTTTCGAAAAATGGTCATTCTATTGTGCATAAGAAGCGAGCTTCTGTCGGAGGTCCGACGACCGCTCATTTTTTTTTGTTTTGTACTCCATTCATATTTTGATATATTATTTCTGTGTATTACTTTATATTCTCATGTGCATTTTTTTTGTCGTTCTATATCCTTTTCCATAGCGAGGTCTTTTCCATTTTCAGTCTCCTCATGGGTTACTATTAGTTTTTTGTAATCATTGTTTTATCTGTTAATTGCTTTTGTATCTTAATAAGGGTATTATATTTATATTTTTCATGACTCAAAAATATCAAAAAGCGCCCCAACATCCTTATCAACCAACGACGGTCACAAATCAATTTCTCTAAGTACCTGAAATTCAGTCGTAGACCCGAACGTCTAAACCTAATTCCAAACTTAACTTCTTAATGTACTCGGATCCCATACAATCCATACATCATATAAAACTCTCACCATCCCGAAACTTAACAGTAAGAGAGAGATTCGTATATAAATTGTATTATAAAACGAGTATATACCCACCAACATGATATTAATAAGTGCTCGGTTATTATAAAGATATGTTAGTATTAAATTTATGAGTGGTTTTATATCGCCCACTTCAGACCATGTGAAAATGTTCTGTACAACAGAATTATGATTATAGTACAGTAGATTTTTTCAATATTTCACATTTTGTAGTTATAAATAAAATAATATTAATTTGAATTTCTTCCAGAACTTTATTATCCTCTTATTTCTCTATATAGAGAGTGATCTTTTTTTATAGTTTATCTATTTCTTCTGTGCACCAACTGACATGTTGACACTAATGACAGTCGTCCTCAGGAAAAATAATTATTTGATTGTTTTGTATTGTTTTGTTCAGTAGTTCGTTGTGGTTATAATAATGAAAGGGATAAAATATCTTTTTATGAATTTTCATCAATAATGGGAATTAAGGGTTGATGTTTTGGCCAAAAAAAGAAGAAAACATCAATTAACACATTGCGTGCCACGTGTATGTTGGGAAAATTCCCCACGGGGCCACGTGTGTGTTTTTTTCTTAATTTATGTTAAAAAGAGGCAAAAATGTTAGGTTTGGTCGTTTTTAGTGTTTTTGTTTGTTTTTAGGCTTCCCCCACCATTTTCCCTGTAAGTCAAATATACCCGATGCATTTATTCTAATTTTTGTTTTTCCTTTTGTTACAGATTATAAAAATAAGTGTTAGAAATTGACTAAAAAGTGTTAGTAAGTGACTAGAAACTATTAGTAAGTGACTGAGTGCTAAAAATGAGTAACCGCAAAGCTTTGACCGACCTAGAGCTAGAAGGAATTGCCATTGAAATTGAACTTGATGAAGAAACTGTACCTGAAGTCTTTGATTCAGACGATCCGGACTAGAACACCCAAACTTCATTAGAGGAAAGTTTTTTTGAAGAAAATTTTGATAAAGTAATCCAGGAAGATGAAGATGATGATCAGTGGGAAGATGACCAAAATGATGACGTTGTTGCACCTTCAAACCAAGACGTAAATCCAACAAACTCCACCTGGACCGAATATGTTGGACGCTACAAGCAATTTACCTTTACTGGCCGAACAGGAGTATAAAAAAACATAGCAGATGATGTAACGCCTTTGGATGTATTTAATATCTTGGTCGATGAGGACGTCATAAGTCTGTGATGCCTTTTAGTCCAATATAATAATAAATATTTAAAATAAGAATTGAATTCCGTTGATCTTATTTCGACAAAACGTTCGAACATTTTATTATTATATAAATATAGAATAAGAAGGTCATCGAATAGAAAGTCAAGTTCAAAGCCTGAAGTAAACACAAAACAATAATATTTATGTTTATTTGTTTTATTTGAACTTGACTGGCTGAATAAATATTCATTCAATATAATTCAAGAAAACATTCTACATGGTTCAGTAGTAAGATATCAGTAAGATGACTCAAGGTACAGTGACCGGTGAATAATCCCGTCACTTTCCTTACCTGATCCCTGCTGAAGCGACTCAGAGGGTTTTTTGACCAGGAGTTTGCTGTGTTCTTGCTTTGGCACGTGGCTCCAGGTTGATCTACAACCACGTGCAGCAGTTTTTGATATTCCAAATAATGGAATGTAGTTTCAGACCCTATATTTGCTAGAGTGTCTTCCGTTTCATTGTCTATAATACCCTTGTGCCCCGGGATCCATTCTTCATCATACTAAGTACCCTTCCTCCTATACTTGCTCTTTTTATTTTCTTCCAGGTAATTATATATTTTCTCCACTTATCCTAAACCTTTCACTCGTCAATTTTTCTAAGCTGTCCTGGATGAAACCTTTGGTAGCAAAATTGAAAATCAATTAATTTGTTATAAAAATTTTAATTGAATTCCCAGTCAATTCGACTGTACCATATTAATCTATTCGGTAATACAAAAGCGCATATATACATATAACGATAGATTTATGTTGAATAGTAGCTCTCTTCTATTAGGATTAATAACTCAATCAATTACGACATTACAAAGTTGGAATACATTTTTATTGAGTGTGTAAAACACACAGATACAAAAATGGATTTAATTCGACGAATTTTTATTGATTGATATATGGGTTTTCTTTTGAATCGCGTTGTTATGTCTGGTGATAATTGGTATGTGGGACGCTATTTACGACTTTTTTTAAAAATGTTTTCATCCTTTAGTGATTCCAAATGGGTGCACAATAATTCTTCGATGTTTAGTAGACAGTGGAATTGTTAAAATAAGAATATTACTTTTGGAAGTTGATTATAACAACAAAAGTGGTTGTTTTACAAAAGATAATTTTAACAAAATATATGTTAAGGGCACTCTTAAGATGAAAATTTATTGTAGAAACAGCAATTAAAATTAGTAGTCTGGAAAAACTTTCAATTTTCTGTTGAAAAAAACATTTTGCAAAAATTAATCAAATGGAAACCCTAAAAAACTAAATATCTTTTTCCTTTCAATAATTTTTGTCAATTTGATTTTTCCTGACAGCTCTTTGTATGCGTAAACACCGCATCTACAAAGTTTCCCACATTTTCCATTAAGAAACCTTCAACACACTCATATTAGAAGCATTAAATAAAGCGTTAATTGTTTTAATGTAAAATACTAAAAAGATAATTCATATATAATTCCGTGCTCATGATTATACCTTAATGGATCCCTCGTGAACCTTTTTACACTTATATGGAGTAAAAGGTAGCAACGAATACATTTAGAATGTAAACAAGAAAACAAATTAAAATTGGTTTCAACGTGCATAACAAATAGGCTGCAATTTAGATGATACTCAACTAAATGAACGAGCTCTTTTCTCTTGACATATATTTATATGTATTCATTATTTGATTATCTTGTATTTGGAATTCCTTCTTCACAATGACATCAGTGCCAGTTGTGTTTTAGATCTTGTCAATATAAATTTTTTCGGACGCTTCCTGAGCCACCTAGCTACTCTAGCTACACCCTTATATGACCTGCTTAAAAAAATAATGGAGGATTCAAGTGGACGAATAAAGAAGAAAGTAGTTTCCAGAGGATTAGAAGAGAAATTGCTTCAGACAAATTGTTAGAGTACACTATAACCTGGAACTACCTCTGATCTCCCACCGGAATCGGTGCAGTATTAGCCCATCTGATTGATGGAGTCGAAAGACCAATTGCTTTTGCGTCGCGGGTACAGAAGAATTCTGAAAGAAATTATACACAAATAGACTCCGAACATCACCACAGGATACAGCCCAGCCTTGTTGTTCTTAGGCAGAAAATAAGATCAAAACTGGACATACTGAGACCTGACCCTATCAAAGCCGTTACCGAAAAAAGGAAAAAAAGGAGAAACTTCATTCTATACTAAAGAGTTTTCACCAGGCGAAATTGTTGCTGTTCGAAGGTACCAAAGACCGAACAAAAAGTGGGACATTAGACGGATCTTGGCCAAGGATGGAGACTTGAACTACACAGTTCAAGTCAAGGAAGAAATGTGGAGACGACATGTCGACCAAATGCAGAAGGTAGGAGACCAAATCGTCCCGGAGCCCAACATTCCTCAAGTGATTACTCGAATACTCGAATCCTCCACCACTACATTCTCAAAGCATTGTGGAACCGACACCGGAAGAATTCTTGGAGGATACTCCGCCTACAGCATCAACGCCGATTCCAACACAAATTTCATCTCGCAGCCCACCAAGGAATAACGCATCATCTCACCGATCCTCGCCAGCTCAACTCAATATGAACCATCTTTTTCAACTAGTGCTTGTTGATCTCCGGTGCTCTTTGAGGACATCTTCACGAATCCGAAGGGCTCCTGACCGTCTGAACCTGTACAAGAGAATTCTCCCATGAGGGGAACAGATGTTATGTATCTACCGTTATGACCAATTGCAAATGAGAAATTCTTTTTTGCCAGTATTTGTTGATAGAGGCTGGCCTAGAGTTTAATTTAAAAAAAACTCGACAAGGGCGAGCTGAACTGTCGTTCAGAGAGTTCTGTACAATGAATAGTTCAAAACCATGAACTTATTATAGATTTTTCTGTAGCCTAGAAATAAAGAACTATTTTTGCATGTTTTTAATTTAGGCTCACTACTTTAGGACATAGTGAGGGAGAAAATTCCATTTTGATTCATTTTCTCGAATAATTTGGAACTGTATCCAAATTCAGGAGGTGATTGCCCGTTTAAAGTTATGACAAAATTTCCTCAGCCCATCTCCTTTTGTGGCCGTTTAATTAGTAAAGTCCAACTCTGTATATGCGGCGAAAAGCGTGGTTTGTACAAAATATTGCCGTCTGTTAAATTAGCTCTTCGGACAGGTTTAGATAGGGAGTTTAATCAGAAAATATTAGTTGGAAACTTCGTCTGTTGATGAAAATTAATTTGTAAAATAGTTAATAGTTTGCCACTGTGGAATTGGTAAAGATTGGCAGTTATTTATTTGGGTCATTTAACTATATATAATATGCGGTGTTGCGCCAACTTTGCACAAACGTGCATTGTATGTAAAGAACGACGTTCATGTGCCAGAAATCGTAATGAGCTGCGGAAGTTTCCGGAACTTTTGTAATATGAACATAGTTAAATTGCTAATTTTCATTATAATGGTCGTGTTTTAACTTTGTTTTGGTTGTATAGAAAAAATTGTTGGTAAATTTATATAAACTGTCCAGATATTTTTGAATAATTTTTAAAAAATTTAAAAATAGGCAAATAACAGAAAAATGAACACATTTTAAAAATGGTATATTACATTTCCACATATGAATTAAATCCCTTGAATTTTATCGTACCCCATGATAAAAGAAAATTATTACTATTGAATTAGCCCCATACATTTTTTCCGTACGCCCATGATATATGGATATTATTGTAAATAAATTAACCCCCTTCAAAAATGTTATCATACGCCTAGGTTAGAAGAAAATTTTTCACTAATAAATTACCCACCAATAAAAATTTCATCGTACTCCCATGGTAAATGGGAATTTATACAAATAAAATAACTCCTTCCAAAATTTTATTGTACGCATATGATATACAAATTTTTACAAATAAATTAACCCTCTTATAAAAATATTATCGTATCCCATGATATAGAAATTTTTACAAATAAATAAATTCCTTGAAATGTATTGTGCATCTAAGATACTACTATAGAAGGAAATGTTTACTATTAAATTAGCCCCCATACAAATTTTTTCGTAGGCCCATGATATATGGATATTATTGGAGATAAAGTAACCCCCTTCAAAAATGTTATAATACGCCTATTTTTCACTAATAAATTATCAACCAATAAAAATTTCATCGTACAACCCATGGTAGATGGGAATTTTTACAAATAAATTAATCCATGAATTTTATCGTGCGCCTATGATAGAAGGAAATTTCTACAAATAAATTAGCCCACAATCAAAAAATTTATCGTAGGCTCATGGTAGATGGAAATTTTCTCTATACCTCATTGCGTCAAATACCTTTTTTTAATCGATAAATGTCGAAACCATGTTTTTCGTTCAATCAATTAAAAATAACTGAAATTACTTGAAGATTTATTAATTACGGCAATCCAACTTATCTTTTTATAAAAATCTCCGCTTTTAATTTAATATCTCTAATTGGCATCGTAACAACCGAAAAAAAAAATGCAATTTCTTTTTCTCCATCGAAATTGCACATATCCGAAAACGTGAGTTCAATTCTTATCTCGCAATAATTCATAGTCTAGTTGTGGATTGTGAATTGAAATAGCATCGCTTTCCTGAAACCCTGCAATTTCTAGCAGTAGTTGTACGTATCCGTTACACTACAGCCAAACTGCCGTTATTTATTGATATTTTTCAGTCACTACAGAATAAAAGCTGAATTACTTGAAAAATAAACGCGAATTCCAGGCAGAAGACTTTAAAAAAAAACTCACAAATAACAAATTTATCGTAAGCATTTTTATGACCAGAAAATTATTCTTAATGGAGCTGGTTACTGGACCACTACACAAACTCATGTAGTTTAGTCCTTCTCAGTAAACGAATAGAATCTGCGGTATCTTCAAGGTGAAGCTCTCTGCGGTATCTCATGGAAAAGTACGTATCTCAAACTAGTTGCTGGCGTCGTAGCGTCATATGCAATGTTCCTTTTTCCCTGTCTATTTTCTCCCTCTACTAATACGCGGCATTCTACTATCGACATTGGGGCGCGTTTGATTATCTGTCCCTTTCTATTCTCCCCTGTCTCT